>OY292399.1:19054294-19662251 GCA_958496205.1 Idaea biselata
CGAGTAGGTGTATATTACCTATCAAGTAGGTTAGTCATACCTTTATAGTAGGGTCGATATACCCAGTGAGTGGGTTAATGGTACCTATTTAGTAGGCTAGAACTACCTAGCGAGTAGGTGTATATTACCTATCAAGTAGGTTAGTCATACCTTTATAGTAGGGTCGATATACCCAGTGAGTAGGTTAATGGTACCTATTTAGTAGGCTAGAACTACCTAGCGGGTAGGTGTATATTACCTATAAAGTAGGTTAAAAATACCTTAATAGTAGGGTGGATACACCCAGTTAGTGGGTTAATGGTACCTATTTAGTAGGCTAGAACTACCTAGCGGGTAGGTGTATATTACCTATAAAGTAGGTTAAAAATACCTTAATAGTAGGGTGGATACACCCAGTTAGTGGGTTAATGGTACCTATTTAGTAGGCTAGAACTACCTAGCGGGTAGGTGTATATTACCTATAAAGTAGGTTAAAAATACCTTAATAGTAGGGTGGATACACCCAGTTAGTGGGTTAATGGTACCTATTTAGTAGGCTAGAACTACCTAGCGGGTAGGTGTATATTACCTATAAAGTAGGTTAAAAATACCTTAATAGTAGGGTGGATACACCCAGTTAGTGGGTTAATGGTACCTATTTAGTAGGCTAGAACTACCTAGCGGGTAGGTGTATATTACCTATTAAGTAGGTTAAAAATACCTTAATAGTAGGGTGGATACACCCAGTTAGTAGGTTAATGGTACCTATTTAGTAGGCTAGAACTACCTAGCGGGTAGGTGTATATTACCTATAAAGTAGGTTAAAAATACCTTAATAGTAGGGTGGATACACCCAGTGAGTAGGTTAATGGTACCTATTTAGTAGGCTAGAGCTACCTAGCGGGTAGGTGTATATTACCTATAGAGTAGGTTAATGATACCTATTTAGTAGGTTGCTAGTACCTATTCAGTTGGTTTAAACTACCTAGCGGGTAGGTGTATATTACCTATAAAGTAGGTTAAAAATACCTTAATAGTAGGGTGGATACACCCAGTTAGTGGGTTAATGGTACCTATTTAGTAGGCTAGAACTACCTTGCGGGTAGGTGTATATTACCTATAAAGTAGGTTAAAAATACCTTAATAGTAGGGTGGATACACCCAGTTACTAGGTTAATGGTACCTATTTAGTAGGCTAGAACTACCTAGCGGGTAGGTGTATATTACCTATAAAGTAGGTTAAAAATACCTTAATAGTAGGGTGGATACACCCAGTTACTAGGTTAATGGTACCTATTTAGTAGGCTAGAACTACCTAGCGGGTAGGTGTATATTACCTATAAAGTAGGTTAAAAATACCTTAATAGTAGGGTGGATACACCCAGTGAGTAGGTTAATGGTACCTATTTAGTAGGCTAGAGCTACCTAGCGGGTAGGTGTATATTACCTATAGAGTAGGTTAATGATACCTATTTAGTAGGTTGCTAGTACCTATTCAGTTGGTTTAAACTACCTAGAGAGTAGGTTGCTGGTACCTATTTAGTTGGTAAGAAGTACCCAATCACTAGGTAGTCCTAACTATCTTAATTGGTACTATTAACTGACTAAATTAGGTAATATCAACCTAGCCGCTAGGTAGCACAAACTATCTCGATTTTTAATGGGTCAGTTCTCACCGAAATGGCAGCGGCCGGCAGTAGTTGTGAGCAGTTTCAGTGCTAAAATTTGCAAATTACAGCAGCATTAATTATAGCAGTTGTGAGCAGTTTTAACTCCTCACAACTACTGCCGGCCGCTGCCATCTCTATGAGAACTGACCCATTAAAAATATTTGTGCTACCTTGCGATTACGGTGATACTATTACCTATTTAGTTTATAGTACCAATTAAGTTGATAAGGGCTACCTAGTAATTAGATAGATACTCTTATGTTGGGTTTTATAAAGGCCCGTTATATCAAATATCCGACCTAAGTATATAATATTAAGGGGCTTTTATAAAACCCAGCCTAAACGAACTAAATAGGTACTTATCATACTCTACTTCCGAGACAGTTTAAACCAACTGAATAGATCTTAGCAACCTACCTTACACATAGCTCTAAACGTACTAAGTAGGCACCTATAACCCATTCACCAAGCAGAAACGATGCTGAAAGCAAACAAATATTTATGTTACAATTTATTTAAAATCATATAACAGTAATTATTTTGAAACAGTAACTTAAATGTTTTACCTTATAATTATGTACTTGGCTACATAATCTATGTACTTATTAAAGTAATTCACAATAACTTAAATTACAAACTATAACAATGACTATATTTTTACAGTTACTACAAGTTATAACTTGTAACTAATATTGGCTACATTATCACGATGTATTATCGCCTTCATTGGGTGTTTCTTTGAGAATGTGCATATTCGGCTATTTCAAATAAAGCTGCGACAATGTACACATAAACTGTTCTTTACATACTTTTTATATAGTTTAATAAGTTTTATTTAAACATAATCTATGCACAGTCAGATGTCACAAATGTAAATAAGTAACTAAAAAACCTAGTAAGTAATCAATGTTTGTAGAAGGGACAATGATAATATTATTCATTTAATTATTAGAAAGCAAAGTATTTTTTTGAAAATGGTAATTATATCTAAGGACGAATGGTAATTATTACTAAGGAAACGTAATTAGATAATTTAATATGGGAATTAGAAATAGAACAAAAATATGAATCAATTATTAATTTATTTTCACTATATATATTATTTCACTAAATATATAATAGTAAGTAATTAACATAATTATTTATTTATATTGTATAATGTTTATTGCTGAGGGCAAGTTTTAATGGAAAGGAGGTTGCTGTAGACTTTTATAAAATTTTGTTCTTGGACTTTTGTAAATTACCTAACAAAGTATTTTTAAATATTTTAATAATAATTACTACCCAGTCCTACTACTACCCAGCCCTACTACTACCCAGCCCTACTACTACTCAGCCCTACTACTACCCAGCCCTACTACTACCCAGCCCTACTACTACCCAGCCCTACTACTACCCAGCCCTACTACTACCCAGCCCTACTACTACCCAGCCCTACTACTACCCAGCCCTACTACTACCCAGCCCTACTACTACCCAGCCCTACTACTACCCAGCCCTACTACTACCCAGCCCTACTACTACCCAGCCCTACTACTACCCAGCCCTACTACTACCCAGCCCTACTACTACCCAGCCCTACTACTACCCAGCCCTACTACTACCCAGCCCTACTACTACCCAGCCCTACTACTACCCAGCCCTACTACTACCCAGCCCTACTACTACCCAGCCCTACTACTACCCAGCCCTACTACTCTACCCAGCCCTACTACTACCCAGCCCTACTACTACCCAGCCCTACTACTACCCAGCCCTACTACTACCCAGCCCTACTACTACCCAGCCCTACTACTACCCAGCCCTACTACTACCCAGCCCTACTACTACCCAGCCCTACTACTACCCAGCCCTACTACTACCCAGCCCTACTACTACCCAGCCCTACTACTACCCAGCCCTACTACTACCCAGCCCTACTACTACCCAGCCCTACTACTACCCAGCCCTACTACTACCCAGCCCTACTACTACCCAGCCCTACTACTACCCAGCCCTACTACTACCCAGCCCTACAGCCCTACTACTACCCAGCCCTACTACTACCCAGCCCTACTACTACCCAGCCCTACTACTCTACCCAGCCCTACTACTACCCAGCCCTACTACTACCCAGCCCTACTACTACCCAGCCCTACTACTACCCAGCCCTACTACTGCCCAGCCCTACTACTACCCAGCCCTACTACTACCCAGCCCTACTACTACCCAGCCCTACTACTACCCAGAAGTACGTTGTTCACGTAACGCCACGCGATGTGCACGTTTTGAGAGAAACACCCCATTACAGAGTTCGTGACAGAACGCACCACTACATTCCACTTGTGTACAGTCGAGGAAACTGAATTACGCCTTTAGTCGCTGAGTACCTAAAACGCAGTCCGCCAATGTCGCGTTATGCCTAGACCTAACAAGATATTGGCATATTGCTATTTAGACCGATTGCGTTTTAGTTGAAAGAAAGTGCCAGACTATATGCTTGGCATCTGGTCTGCGCCCGCCTTTAAGATATATTCGCGGAATGAAAAGGCTGACCAGCTTTGAAATAAATTAATTTATGCGTTTCAAGCACATGTTCCCTTTTTATCTGTGGACCATGTAGTGAAATGACATTCATTGTGACGGAATGTGTCATACTCGGTCGATAAAGCAAATACCAATAACTTATATTGAGCAAAGAAAACCAACCTTTTCATTCTGCGATAGTACAATGATGTATGAAATTGCCTTCGCTATTGGAAGACAGAGCGCACCGCTACATTAAAGTTGTGTACATTTGTACATAAGTCAAATAAATAATTTATAATATATACATCGTTAAGGGTATAGCCTGGGAATGTCCAAAAAAGCATAATACTCGTCTAACAAGTAATATGCCGTTACCTCCTAGTTCAAATAAAGTGAACTTGAGCTACACTATGCGCTACAAATAATACAACGGTAAGAACCATTTTTTGAAATCATAGATATAACTCCAGGGGCGATATTGAAGCCAGCGCAACTTGAACAGTGGGCTCAATATGAGTTGTGTACATTTGTACATAAGTCAAATAAATAATTTATAATATATTATACATCGTTAAGGGTAGTCGCTGAAGGATCCCTGCTCTGCTATAACATAATTAAAATTGAATTAAGAGGATATCCTCCTACCTGTCGCGTGACCCATGCAAAAAACTTAAATTCGAGCCGCCCGCCGTAGTCTCCTATCTCCTCCACCAAATTTAAACCTATATAAATATTTATTCTAATATACAGTAATGAAGAAGTGTTACTATGCCTCTATGTTTTGTTTTAATTGATGACTGGTTTTGTTAATTAACTAGAGACTCCTATATAACGCTCTTTACCATCGTCTGTAAGAGTTAAGTAAACAAAAATAAGAAAAAAAACAGAGGCATAGAAAAACTATTAAGTAATGTATATTAGAAAATGTATTTATATAGATTTAAAGGCAATTAAAAGGGGGACTACAGCGGTTCGAATTCAAGTTTTTTGTATGGGCCGCACGCCAGGTAGCATATTCTCTTAAATAATTCCACCAAACAGCATGATCCTGCAGCAACGCCGAGAGAAAGACGCGACACTATCCGCTACAAATAATACAACGGTAAGAACCATTTTTTGAAATCATCAAATACCTGCATTACCTAGGTAGCAAGTCAACATTTTATATTATTAACAGTCTTAGTTAACAGTGGAAATATTAAGTTCGGTCAACACTTGATTCACCCCTAGAATGGTCTTATCATTCGGCAAATAAATTTTAAAAAACCCTCGTTGAATGAGAAGCCATACGTGTTCGCACTCCAACGGATACTTTAGGTCAAATGCAAAAAAGATCTTGAAGCACATTTGAACAGCATCTAAAATATTATTGTACCTGTATAAAGGTGCATCGACGTAAACGTATGCACTTGTCACAGCAGCCCAACTGCTGCCAACAGCAATAACTAGGGGTTGAATAGAAGTTCCCTTGGAGTGTTTTCGTTGTTGCAGAATAGTTTCTTCTCCATCGGCGAGAGAGTTAAAAAGCGAGATGAATGTCCTAGCTGCTTCCGCTCTCGACGCTCTTTGGCCTTTCGCATTTACTTTTCCACCCGAAGAAAATAGATATGGTAGCAGCAACAGTGCAGTTTCAGTCTCACTTCCTAAAACAATAATGAAATGTTAAACAAAATCCATATCAATGATCTGAATAATAATATCATAGTATGAAAATGATGATATCAAAACCTACCTAACTTAAGTATCTTTTCCAGTATGTGCTTCTGAGTTTTGTCCCTGAGTTTCGAGTATTTCTCTTTAGCCTTCATAATAATAGCTTGTTCATGTTTTTGTAGCTCTCCAGCCAGGACAGTGTCATCGCGGACCAATGACGAACTTTCTTCGAAGTCTAAATCAATTAGATGTGTTGCGATTGCTTGATTTTTCAATACAGGGAATTTTTTAAGATATTCTTCTGTAGAGTGTCGATTTGCCAAGACAGCGAAACGCTCTTGTCTACTTTTCTTCCAGGCGTCTCGAAGATAGTCTGTGATTTCGTTACCCTGAAAGTCTTCAACAATGTTTAGGCAACTTTCGCGGTCTGCATCTGTAATCTCTGTTGCAGTTATTTCTGATGAATCAGAGCTAGTGCCTCCCTTTTTTGTAAAAGAAATTATGTTTTTAGAACGCAACTTTTTTCGTTCGTTATTCCAATTATCCCAAAGGCAACCATAGTATCGTCTACCTTTTGAAGGTAGCTGGCGACTGCCAAACGATTGCCTGTTTGCGGTTAAGTCTGTTCCTACTGAAAAATAGTAGAATTTCTTGTCTTCCTCGGGAAACAGTTCTATGACATATTGAGCCCACTGTTCAAGTTGCGCTGGCTTCAATATAGCCCCTGGAGTTATATCTATGAGATGTGTTACGACGCATCTAGCTAAGGAGCATCTTTCCGTTTTAGTAAGACGTGTGCTGGATAGCAGTGGTGTAAGGCGGATTTGTTCCTTTAATAGTTTCTTTAATGGATTGCTGCGATCGTGCGTATCTTCTGCGCTACTCTCCGAAGGTACAAACGATATTGTAGTAGTAGCGGAACTTGTTGAAAAAGCCTCCTCTGCCTGAAACAATGATTATTTTAAATTTGGTTAACAAGAAGGTGATTTTGTTTCATATTAATGTCGTTTTCTCATTTGTGACACGGTAGTATGTACCTACAGTCGAGGTCAAATATATATTTACAATTGAGTGTTTCAAAAATACCTTTACATTTAAATAAAGTCAGTTTACGGACGATAGTTTAACGTGACAACAGGCGGTCACCAATACAAATACTGACCGCGCCCGACGTTGCTTCGGGTCGGTGGTCGGTCACCTCGGTGATCGGACGACCCATACCAACCCCCCTCGCTCCCCTCCGCAGTATATCTGTCCCTGTACCGCTCAGTATATCTTTGACCTCACCTGTACGTAATCCTTCGTGCGCGAGTCCGACTCGCACTTGACCGGTTTTTTAATCTAGGCCGACCACCACCACTCAGGCACCATAGTTATTCATTCACATGCATACCTAATACATTAAATTTAGAGAATGCAAACTTGAAACCAGGACCGCAGCGACGACAAAAGTTATGGTGGTGACATCACACATTATGCTGGCCACAGATGATCCAGTATACTTGTGCAAACCAGCTACCCATCTCATCTCTTACTTCGTAACAGAATTTGACGGGTAGCTGGTTTGCGCAAGTATACTTGCATCGTCTGTGGCCAGCATTACATGACTTGTCCAATGTCGAAGAGAATGTTAGTATAGAAATAAATTTACCCCATGCACTAGTTTTTCCTTCCATGCCAACCAGCAGACACGAAATTTGGTACGAAGGCCCACTGAAGGTATAAGAACCTTCAAGTCATCGAGCAATAGATTTGGCAGCGCCTCTAAATCCACTTTCTCATCTGAAATATTTGACTGGGTTTATACCATAGGTATGTTGTCGTCAAAACTAAACGTTTATGTGAAAGTTTGGGTACCGTCCTTAACGCATAACTTTTTTGATCCTAAATACAAAAGGTCGAAAATATATGGCATAATTACAAAACGCATAATATTTATAAGGCATAAACTAAAAAAAGCATAAACTCTTTTGGCATAATTTCAATTGGCATAACATACAGAAGGCATAAACAAATAATTCCTAATACTCACAAAGCATAACATACGAAGCGCATAACATTCTAAAAGCCTAACATCAAATACCATAACCTACAAAACGCATAACATACAAAAAGTAAGTATAACATACTAATATTCAAAACTCATAAAAAAACTGTCTATGGAAACATTGTTTCTGGAGCTCCTCTCAATCGATTGGCATCATAAAAAGTGGGGGTTAATAGAATACCACTACCATTCAAAAAAAAAACTAAGTTTTTTTTACTATTATTTTTTTCGAAAATTCAAAAAAAAAAATTAAATCTCTTTACGTTTCCTATGTTTTTCTACCATATTCCATAAAAAAAAAAAAAAAATTCAATGTTTTTCTTTGGTACACCCCGACCCAATATTGTCAGATCAGTTAATGTATTATATTACTAGCTGACCCGACAGACGTTGTCCTGCCCGTTATATATAAAAAAACCTACAACCCTACCCTACTACTACCCTATCCTACTACTACCCTACCCTACTACTACCCTACCCTACTACTACCCTACCATAACCTACTACTACCCTACCCTACTACTACCCTACCAATACGACTTTCTAATATTTATCTATCTCAATACCAAAATTCATCAAAATCGGTTCAGCATTTTTATATTATGCCTTATGAAATTATGCCAATTGAGTTATGCCTTATGAAATTATGACAAAAAAGTTTATGCGAAGTGTGGCAAACCTCATCACGTGCGACTACAGGGGCTCTAAAGTACTGTTTTCCAAGTGTCAGCAGTACTTTAGAGCCCCTGTAGTCGCACGTGATGAGGTTTGACAAAAAAATTGTCTATGGAAACATTGTTCCTGGAGCTCTTCTCAATCGATTGGCATCATAAAAAGTGGAGGTCAATAGAATACCACTACCACTCGATTTTTTTCCAAGTGTCAGCAGTACTTTAGAGCCCCTGTAGTCGCACGTGATGAGGTTTGACAAAAAAACTGTCTATGGAAACATTGTTTCTGGAGCTCCTCTCAATCGATTGGCATCATAAAAAGTGGGGGTTAATAGAATACCACTACCATTCAAAAAAAAAACTAAGTTTTTTTTTACTATTATTTTTTTCGAAAATTCAAAAAAAAAATTAAATCTCTTTACGTTTCCTATGTTTTTCTACCATATTCCATAAAAAAAAAAAAAAAAAATTCAATGTTTTTCTTTGGTACACCCCGACCCAATATTGTCAGATCAGTTAATGTATTATATTACTAGCTGACCCGACAGACGTTGTCCTGCCCGTTATATATAAAAAAACCTACAACCCTACCCTACTACTACCCTATCCTACTACTACCCTACCCTACTACTACCCTACCCTACTACTACCCTACCATAACCTACTACTACCCTACCCTACTACTACCCTACCAATACGACTTTCTAATATTTATCTATCTCAATACCAAAATTCATCAAAATCGGTTCAGCATTTTTATATTATGCCTTATGAAATTATGCCAATTGAGTTATGCCTTATGAAATTATGACAAAAAAGTTTATGCGAAGTGTGGCAAACCTCATCACGTGCGACTACAGGGGCTCTAAAGTACTGTTTTCCAAGTGTCAGCAGTACTTTAGAGCCCCTGTAGTCGCACGTGATGAGGTTTGACAAAAAAATTGTCTATGGAAACATTGTTCCTGGAGCTCTTCTCAATCGATTGGCATCATAAAAAGTGGAGGTCAATAGAATACCACTACCACTCGATTTTTTTCCAAGTGTCAGCAGTACTTTAGAGCCCCTGTAGTCGCACGTGATGAGGTTTGACAAAAAAACTGTCTATGGAAACATTGTTTCTGGAGCTCCTCTCAATCGATTGGCATCATAAAAAGTGGGGGTTAATAGAATACCACTACCATTCAAAAAAAAAACTAAGTTTTTTTTACTATTATTTTTTTCGAAAATTCAAAAAAAAAATTAAATCTCTTTACGTTTCCTATGTTTTTCTACCATATTCCATAAAAAAAAAAATTCAATGTTTTTCTATGGTACACCCCGACCCAATATTGTCAGATCAGTTAATGTATTATATTACTAGCTGACCCGACAGACGTTGTCCTGCCCGTTATATATAAAAAAAACCTACAACCCGGGTAGGGTTGTAGGTTTTTTTATACTACCCTACCCTACTACTACCCTACCCTACTACTACCCTATCCTACTACTACCCTACCCTACTACTACCCTACCCTACTACTACCCTACCCTACTACTACCCCACCCTACTACTACTACCCTACCATAACCTACTACTACCCTACCCTACTACTACCCTACCAATACGACTTTCTAATATTTATCTATCTCAATACCAAAATTCATCAAATATGTGTAAAAGTTTAAGTGTGATGCCGTGACCAAGGGAAATAGGTATTGATTTTTATATAATAAGATATAGATTAATAATATTATTTCTTAAGTTTAGAGTATGTAAAATATCTTCTGACATATTATCAATAGAATTAATTATTCATTTAATAGAATTATTTAATAGAAATAGTTTTTTTATTTATTACAATTTGATATTTGACATTAAATTAGCATGCCTCGGACATAGATTTTTTTTGTATATTTGCCTTGAATATTTGTACGCTATAGGTATCATGCATGATACAATAAGGAAAGTAAATTAATGCTTTTAGGATTTGATTTTAAGTACGCAATTCATACTAAGTCAGCATGGGAACTACAGCCTTTTGCTCTTTCAAACTAAGAGGAGGCCTGTGTCCAGCAATGGGTAAATAAGTTGGAGATGATGATAAAAGCTCTCTGCAGTTCCATAGGTACTGACTCAGTTTGACTCGTATGGTGGACTTTTTAACAATCACACAAAACAATTTAAGTCATTTATAGTCAGTCATACACAAACACATTATAAAAACAGAGCCATAGTTAGCGTTGCCATCTCTAAAAATCAAAAAGCCGGACAAAGCCGAACGCTAAGAAAAACAGGATTTTTGACAAATATTATCAAGTAAAACACATATTAAAAAGCCTGACTTTTGAGTCTCAAAGTTTAAATGATCTACCCTTATTGATTTTTACCGTCAATATTTTGTAGGTTGTGAAAGCCTAACAAAAGCCGGACGGGCCGGATAAGAGGTCAAAAAGCCTAATACTGTCCGGCTTTATCCGGACGGATGGAAACGCTAGCCAGCAATAGTAACAAAAAGCGCACACACAAATGCAGTTAACCATTCAGCATAAATACACATACACCACTTAATTTTAAGTAAAAAGAAAAATTCCTACCTTTAAATATGTCTATTAATTCATCAGGCATAAGCCAACTTCTTAGTAAATCTTCTACGCTGGTATGTGCTGTATTTGGGTTTTGCATGTCTGAAAAGGACTTCTATGGTTCCATGCCAACCAGCAGACACGAAATTTGGTACGAAGGCCCACTGAAGTTTGACTCAGTTTGACTCGGCTGGTGGACTATCTAAAAATCACACAAAACAAAAAGTTATATATTTTGCCTAATAGGTACTGTACTTTGAAGTTATACGGAGTGGTTATTTGTTTTGGACTTATTTTTAAGTACATTACTTAAAATATACGTGAAAATCAGCTCGGAGAATTAACGTGAGGTAAGTAATTTTTTTATGTATCTTGATGACCCGATATCTCAGAATTGGCCGTCGCAGCAGGCTAGCGAGTAGGCATGCGTTCTTTGTACATACTAACACTACTCAATCGACTTGCAATACTTTATGGATTTTAAATTAGGTAGGTACTAATTTAAAATCCATAAAGTATTGCAAATAATTTTATACCAACCGCTCCATAACTTCAAAGTAGGTACAAGTGTTTGTTGCGATCCCAAACTTTAAGCCGTATTCAGAAAGAAATCTGGAAACTTATAAGCGCTTACCAGCGCTTGTCAGCGCTGGTCCGTTCTACACAAAGGAAGTAGGTTGGCAGGCAGACCAAGCAAAATGTCGGACTCATCGGACGATGATTTGACGTCAGCAGCCCAGCGCGTGTTGAAGCTTGTCGGAACTTGTCGGCACCGATCAGTCAAGCGCCGGTAAGCGCTTATAAGTTTCCAGCTTTCTTTCTGAATAGGCCTTCTGAACAGCCTTAGGCAACGTTTTTTCAATTGTCGCGAAGTATTTATGTATGCAGTATTTTAGTAAATAAGCACATGGACACAGTAGGAGTCAAGAAAAAAAGAATAGGTACAGGAATAGGTACCTATAGGCAAACAAGCTTGTCCCGCCCGCGTTGATTTCACACAAACCGCTGCCATGCCATTGCCACACAAACAATTTTACACAACAAAAAATGGCGCGCTCTCACCGCGTCACGAACAAGCGAACCTTGATCACGAAAACGTTTGAAGCACTTATGATAAGATTATATTGAGGACAATCACTTACTTATGCGTAGAGTTTTCTTTTCTTTCTTTCGTCTTGCGCGTCGCAAAGTAAGTGAGTGCAAGATGGCGGCCGAGCCGCGGCCGGCGCGGCGGCCGCACAGTGACCAAAAATCAAGAAGTAGCGGGACGATAATCAATGGTTATGGATTTTTGTTTTTATGATAGTAAAAATTGTAAAATTGATCTATTATAATTTATATATAGGTAGGTATATAACAATTTATTTTACATAATTTCACAAAATATATACCTATCTTAGTTACACTTAACTCTCTTCACATTCACATAGTTCACTTTAAAAAGATTTTATGTTAGTATGTATGTAAAATGAATAAATAAACAAGTTAATAAAGTTAAGTTAAGTTATAACTTTATTAAAATTGAACAGATCTTCATTTTTCACTGAAGTACCACCTTCTAAAAAAATACTTTTTGGTCACCGTGGGCCGACCGGCTCGGTCGTTCAGCGAACGACGCGAGCGCCTCTCTCGGGGCTAATACGAAATATTAAAAGCCAAATTCGTATCGTAGGTACCGTCCCGCTCACTCGTATTAAATAATATTAGCCTGAGCGAGACGGCATGATACGAAGTTCGAATATAGTGACTTTGTTGTCGACTATTTTATTCAAAAAGCAAAACGTAAAAGCTTTTAAAATTATGTATTAAAAAACTATACAATCCATAGTACTAATAATTGTCTGTCTGTCTGTTTGTCTGTTAGTTACCCATTTACGTTTAATTAAACCGTGCGCTGAACGATTTAGATCAGGGGTTCCCTAACTTATTTGAGCCGCGCCCCCTTTCGACCATAAAAAAAATCCGCGCCCCTCCCCGCCCTCCAGTCCAGATTATCAGGTCTGAATAAAAAAAAAAATCTTATTGCTTACTAGCTGACCCGACAGACGTTGTCCTGTCGTTTAGTATAAAAAAATAAAATTCATCAAAATCGGTTTAGCATTTTTTCTTTCATAAGAACCTACTCCTGACAATAGCAAACACAACAAAAAAAGAATTATCGAAATATGTCTCAAAGTTTAAGTGTGATGCCGTGACCAAGGGAAATAGGGGTTGATTTTTATATAATAGATATATATATATATAGATTGAAGTTTTACAAAGTCATACATAAGGTATTTGGTAAGTAAGTAAACATTCTCTCAGCGATCCCGTGTGGCCCGTGCCCCCTGGAACCCCTGGAAAGGGGTTCCAGGGGGCACGGCACTTAGGGAACCACTGATTTAGATGAAATTAGGTATGAAGTCTTCGATCAACAATATGGAGTGGATAGGTAGTTTTGAGACATTCGAAAGGACATAGCATAGAAAATCATATTATAATAATACCTATTATAACCTCACAACCCCGTTTTATAGTTAATTCATTCGAATGGGTTACATGTTTGTACTGGAAAACTGAAATTATTGTTTACGAATTTCTGTACTACCTATTTTGTTTCACGCTATTATTTGGATAGCGCGTGTGGCGTTATTATTTCTTGCTACTTACAAACAAATCCTTATAATTATCATATACCTACCTAGTTGTGTGAGTATAGACAACATCGTAACAAAATTCCCCGGGAACAACTAAGCGAAAAGTACAGCATGTTGACCCTTGCCTCTAGGCGAAAGCTTCTGCAAGGACAAATTCCGGTTTTAGAATACTAAATTCATTTATTAACACGTTCGCGTGAACAACTTCTTACGACGTCGTTTTAAATTAATTGTGAATCGGCGCAACGTCACCCGACGTCCTTTAACAGTAATACCTTATTTCGGTGGAACACCTTATGACGTCTAAAAAAAGAACAAAATCCTTTGGCACGTAGGTATTTTTTGCGCCGCAACAGAGACGATTCCTGATAATTAATTATGAATATTGCGGCGGAACGTGTTTAGACGTCGCAAAATTTTGTATGGGAAAATGCTGCGCCTGAGCAGTACAAATTATTTTGGAAGCTGCTCACGCGAATGTGTTAATGATAATGTACCTAGGTATCTATCAACTGTTCGTGATACGATAGAATACCATAAATGTGTGACTCGTTTGACGTCACGCATGCGCCGAGCTCACCGCCGGTCGAGATATTGTTGTATAGCTGCGCCCCACGGTTTCACCCGCGTTTGTCTCGATCCCTTTAAAATAGAGTAGACACTCGAATTCGGAATTAAGGTTAACGAAAAGTATGAAACGGGTGTGTCCCACTCGTCACCACCAGCGTCGTCCCCACTGGGGACGAGTGGGATTTTTTCTAAAAAAATATCCCATATGTCCCTACTGGGGACGAATGGGGTGTCACTTAGAAAACATCCCGTATGTCCCCACTGGTGACAAATGGGATTTTACTTAGGAGATATCCCAGTCGTCACCCCTAATAAAATTATTATTTAAAACTGTACCTTATAAATATAAAATTAATTAAAAGAAAGTATAATTGAACGATATGTATAATTTAAAATATTAAAAATTAAACAACCACAACTTTCTTCAAAATCAACAAGTTTTATTTGTATAGGTACATATAGGTTTAGAAGATTACAGCCAATCGAAGCAAAATTTTCAGTTATTTAAATCATATTATGAGAAAGTAGTGTTTACTGTAAAATACATCTTCACCTACTATGAATAATGATTATTTATCACTGATATCAACATTATTTACATAATTGAATAAACTATAACATTGGTTGTTTCCGTTTCTGAATAATCATCTTTACATTAGTAAATAAAATAAAAAAACTAAAAATAGATTTTACCTACTTGAATAGTTTGTCACATTACATATCACAGATCAACATTATTTACATAATTGACTATGTCCAATGAGTATAACCTATAAAATATATGAAAAAGAAATTAAAAAAAAAACCTTAAGAAATAGATTTTACCTACCTACTTGAATAGTTTCAGTATCAGCTCGCCGCACCGACACACCAAAGAATATTCAATTTTATTACATAGGTATTAAAATTGAATATTCTATGGAATCGCTTGTGTTCTGTGCGTTGTGGTCAAATAAAAGTAGGTAGGTAAAATCTATTTTGTAAGTTTTTTTATTTAATTTACTAATGTAAAGATGATTATTCAGAAACGGAAACAACCAATGTTATAGTTTATTCAATTATGTAAATAATGTTGATATCAGTGATAAATAATCATTATTCATAGTAGGTGAAGATGTATTTTACAGTAAACACTACTTTCTCATAATATGATTTAAATAACTGAAAATTTTGCTTCGATTAGGCTGTAATCTTCTAAACCTATATGTACCTATACAAATAAAACTTGTTGATTTTGAAGAAAGTTGTGGTTGTTTAATTTTTAATATTTTAAATTATACATATTATCGTTCAATTATACTTTCTTTTAATTAATTTTATATTTATAAGGTACAGTTTTAAATAATAATTTTATTAGGGGTGACGACTGGGATATCTCCTAAGTAAAATCCCATTTGTCACCAGTGGGGACATACGGGATGTTTTCTAAGTGACACCCCATTCGTCCCCAGTAGGGACATATGGGATATTTTTTTAGAAAAAATCCCACTCGTCCCCAGTGGGGACGACGCTGGTGGTGACGAGTGGGACACACCCGTATGAAACTCATAGTTTCCCTTCTCACCAAACTTTTTATAGTGAGTTGAGATAACGAGTGCCGATAAAAACGATGTGTTCACGCGTAATTTTTGCTCTACGGATGGCAGCAGAGGCTGCTGAAATAATCCGCCGCCGAAATCGACATCGACAGCTAGTTTTGCGGCGAAAAAGTTGTCGGTATCGGATTTAGTATTTTCGTCGTCTTACAAAACCGGCCTACATTTAAACAACACTTTCAGTGGCCTAAAGGGCATAAAACGGATAATATTGAAAACAAAGGTGAGTTTAAAAGTGACTTAAGTAGTAGACTACATTCTAAGATTTTGTTCAACCAAGTTATGATACCAACATTTGCATTAATTACCTAAATAACTAATTAAGTACACACTCACTTACCTAATCACTGGGAACGGTGTGCAAAACATCACCAACAAATAGCACCATTATCGATGAATCCTTGTCATTTACCAATTACCTACTTGCAAGAAGTAATGTAACTTGACCAGCCTTGACACAATGATACCTAATAGGTATATCAAGACTTCAGTCTTGCTAAATTAATGTAATTTAGACTCAGTTTATGATATTTCTGTTGTCTTGTACCTACAGATACAATCTCTCTTATTTTTTCAGGTTATATGTGCCCGCTATTGTATGCCAATGGTCATTTGATTACCAAAGGGTGATAAAATAAGTCTAGCTAAGAAAACCCTAGACATTATTAAAAACACCTTTGGGAGAATGAAGAACCAATGGCAATGTCTCTGTAAGCAGCAGGTATTACACAATAAACCTAAAAAATGTGTACGGCTTTGGAGTATTACACAATTTAACTTTGGACTTAAATGTGACAGCTTCAAGAGATACTGTAGGTATGTATCTATCTACTCATTGTCTGATTTTATTTCAACTATGACCAATTTACCATGAACTAGCATAACTCATATAAATCTCTCAATCTATTGCAGAACGTGAAACTAAGACCTATACAACTTTTAATATTCAAAATGTCAAAGCCATTTTTCAACTACCTAGTGTTAATCTTACAATTTTTATTTTCAGTTGGTCCAAGTTTCATCGGGTAGATACTTTGGCTCAGAGACTTCATGTTGCACGGAAACTGCCAGTAAGGAAGTATTAACTGTGATAGTTCATCGAGCTTACGATACGAATTTTCGTTTTGTACTATTGTAACTGGTACTAACCCTACAGAAGCTGGTTTTTCAGAGAACCACTTATTGTTGTTGGTGAGTAGGTACCTACCTTTTACCACACCTTTTATTATTCCAGAGTTCAAGTCTGTGGACTCACATTGTTATCCTTCTATAAAGAATGAGGTAGGTAGTAGAGTACCTCCTGTAGGTATCTCATGTTTGTAACAATTTTCTTATTATAATTGCAGAGGTCCAGGAAGATCTTCAGGTCAGGAGTGGAATAGACCGTCACCAACTCCAGCAATAGTTGAAGAGCTTGCGCCGGCCACTGAGGGGCACACACCCCGACCGAAGAACCTCTCCAAGACGACGAGGTGCATTAAGATCTCCTCAACGGCGGCTCCAAACAAGGAATACAGCTTTTCAAGAAGCGTCACAACATTTTCTTCATTCTGATGAAGAATGGAGAAAATTTTTGATGGAAACTCAACATGACAAAGATTAAAATGAGAAGGAGAGACTAAGACTTCGTGGTATTTACAATTTTATCTTTTTAAGTAAGTTTCCATGAAATAGACTGTGTTCTTTGCTTGTTAAGATAGAATAAGTATACTAATAGTATCTAGTTATGTTACCTATTATGTTCCTAAATTAGTAGATAGGTACCTAATTATGACAAAATAATAAAACTGAATAATATTTAAAACAGAGATTTATTTCATATATTACTATTTGTTCACTGTTTTTGTTTTTGTCGTGTTTTTTATATATTGTTTTACGTCCACTAGTGTTTAATTTACTATTTATTATTGTTTACTGCCTCTTTGGTCTGTTTTTATCACTAATTAAACACTAATATAGTTCTTAAATTCGAGTTTTTATTTTTGTACCAGTTCATTCACCGGCCAATAACAAAATTTCAGTTTTTTCACAATAAAATGCCTAATTTGCTAGTTATATAATGTTTTTACACACTGTCTACCGCTCTAATCTTAACTGGTTTTCTTTCACTACCTATTTGTTTGTTAAATAGGTACAAACATAAAAAATGTTTGTGTCCCAGTGTAACTACACTAATATCTTCGCCGTCTGAGGTCCGATCCGGACGCGGGAGGCACCACCAGGTAGAAGAGAGTCCCGGCCTCGATCCCACACCAAATCCCGACCTCCGTATCCCGAGCCTACAGCAGGAACCCACGCAAGTCTCCAGACCGTCAACAATGGCGGTCCCCAGACTTGCGGCGCCTGTATCTTCTGAACGGAAGCTCGTAGACCTTCGGGAGTTTCTGTGCCGGGTGCAGGAGAGGCCAGAGCATCCACCGGGACGCACTCCCGACCTCCCGGGAATGACGGGAACAAATCCGGGAAGTTTGCAAGTTCATTCACCGGCCAATAACAAAATTTCAGTTTTTTCACAATAAAATGCCTAATTTGCTAGTTATATAATGTTTTTACACACTGTCTACCGCTCTAATCTTAACTGGTTTTCTTTCACTACCTATTTGTTTGTTAAATAGGTACAAACATAAAAAATGTTTGTGTCCCAGTGTAACTACACTAATATCTTCGCCGTCTGAGGTCCGATCCGGACGCGGGAGGCACCACCAGGTAGAAGAGAGTCCCGGCCTCGATCCCACACCAAATCCCGACCTCCGTATCCCGAGCCTACAGCAGGAACCCACGCAAGTCTCCAGACCGTCAACAATGGCGGTCCCCAGACTTGCGGCGCCTGTATCTTCTGAACGGAAGCTCGTAGACCTTCGGGAGTTTCTGTGCCGGGTGCAGGAGAGGCCAGAGCATCCACCGGGACGCACTCCCGACCTCCCGGGAATGACGGGAACAAATCCGGGAAGTTTGACAGCTCGAAATTACACGTCACGTTCCAAAAATTTTCTTATTGAAAATTTTGTCACATATTTTTTTTATTTATTTAGGTCTGAGACCGATATGGCCAATTTGGAATAGCCAGGGTCAAGTTTTAGAATATTTGGTCGGGGTGTACCAAAGAAAAACATTGAATTTTTTTTTTTTATGGAATATGGTAGAAAAACATAGGAAACGTAAAGAGATTTAATATTTTTTTTGAATTTTCGAAAAAAATAATAGTAAAAAAAACTTAGTTTTTTTTTTTAATGGTAGTGGTATTCTATAGAGATTTATCTTAAAACTAGAATATTTACACCTAAATCTATACTCTAAACAAATGCTGGACGCCAGGAGGATTGTTACGGGAATCCTGCCACCTCGTTCCACGGCTCTTTGCTCAGCGACTATTTAAGGGCATGTCCCGAGGCTATGGACAAATTGCAGTAATTAATTATTTTGTCCATGGCTCCAGTGACAACGAAGATAACAAACAATATAGTGCAACTCACCCCTATCTGCATTCGCAGCACACAAACACAAAGAACATAGGCAGTCTTGATATCACCCAACAAAAACGTCTAAAAATGAGTGTAAAACGAATGAATTTCAATATTTTTTTAGTGGTTTTTGACACTATTAGTTTATTCAAAAGGACGAACGTTTTTAAAATAAAAAAAATAAGTTATTATTACTATTTACTTCAACTTCCGATGCACCATATTTAGACTGTAACTTTTTTCTTTTTCTTTTTTGGCCCTGGACTCTCGAGATGCCATTTGTCGAGATACTGAAACTTATAGTCAAAACAACTTAATTATGTAATGCTGTTATTGTAATTGCGTGTAACGTCTATATTTTAATCACGTATGTATTTTATTTTCTAATATCAAAAACACGCAACTGTTTTTTTAATTCCTCATTAATCCAACATGGCGACAACGGCCGAGAAGGCTATTTTAAAATACTCTTATCTTTTTAACTTCGGTGATATAAGGTGTTTTAGTTAGTTTTATGTATTCTAGGACTTCTGTAGATTCTTCTAGTATTTTTTTTATATCTAGACGCCTAAGTTTTAAATTGATAAAAACGTTGTTTGGCGACCTGCCATTGTTCTTTCGAAATAAAAGAATATTACAAAAGACAATCAATTTCTGGATCTCAGTTTTTATTCGAGAATGTCGGTGGTTTGTGCGAGCTAAATGACGGCACGACCCCAAATGACCTTCCAACCGATCAGCTGGAATATTTAAATAATTTATGTGTCTTATTAGATAAAATTCGCTCAACAAAAAGATACCCATCAGTTGAGATTCGATACCACACACTGCGGAATGCGAAGCAACGAACAGGACCACTAGGCTATCATTGCTTACGTATGTTTGTCGAAATTAGCGATGACTATCGTCGTAGGTACCGACCGCTCCACGTCACACAGGCAGCGCCCGATGTATAGCGGACTTTGAATCGAACATAATAATAGTTTAACGAAAATAAAATTGGAGCACGACATGTTGTCTCCGTTTTCCCGCCGAAAACACTAACACTAACAGTAATTGGCACTCGGGGAACGCGAATATGTAGATTTCAAGGCGAAAAATTAACTTTAAAAATTATTTAAAAATTTCTTGTGAAAGAGCGCGTCAAGGGTGAACCGACCATTTGCGCGGCGAATTCAAACTCGTTTGTTTGTTTGTTAGGTTTGTTCGTTTGTTAGTTTGTTAGGTTTGTTCGTTTGTAAGAACATTTTCTTATATGTAAAACACATATAAGAAAATGAAATAAAATGGCTAAAAAGTTTGTACAAGTTGTATATAGGGATGTCACAATCTTAAAATAGGCGGTTTTTACCCTTTTTCAAATTTCCGTTAAAAATCAACTCTACAAATATTGCTCTACAATGTGCTCTATTTGTAGAGTATGTCTTTGTCTACACTTATATGCTATTCTCCGTCTTATAACTTGATAAACAACGAAGTTATGTCGTTTTTAGCCGTTTTTTTAGGGTTTTTTGTTCAAAAACAAAATGGCCGCCGGTCCTAAGCCGGTCCGACACACCTTGGGGGACAGCCCTAAGCCTGGGTTGAGCCCTCGAACAAGTCTCAGGCTTGTAGCCCTTCTAGTTCCGGAGATATGTCCACTTTAAGATTTCCAAGATGGCGTCCAAAATGGCGGCCGGAAACTTTCGGTGGCTATATCTCCGAGACTATACGTGCTATACCCCTGTTGTGCGAGTGTTTTAGGACGGTCTCGGCGTGCTCTATCGATTAGTGGGGGAATCCGCCCACCAAAGTTTTGTCCCTCCGATTTGGGTTTTGGGGCCCGGGGGGTGTAGAGTCGAGCGGGGGATGTACCCTAGAAGAAACCCCAAACTCGTATCTCTACCGGTTTCCGAGATATAACCTCTCAAAGTTTTTCAAAATGGCGGCCAAGATGGCGGACGCCGACTTTGAGTGGTTATATCTCCCTACCTAATAAAGGTAACCCCCTAGTGTGAGGGTTTTTTAGGACGGGCTCAACGAGCTCCGTCGGCTGGTGGGAGATTTCGGCCCCTAAAGTTCGACACCTCCAAAATCAGAATTAAGTGGCGGAGGGGGTAGAATACCCAGTGGGAAGGTGCCTAAATCAAACCCCGTCTTCCTACGACCGACGGTTTAGGAGATATGGGCGGCCAAAGAAAAACAAGATGGCGATTCAAGATGGCCGCCAAGGTTTCAAACCTTTATATCTCCGCCGCCGGTGGTCGTACAAAGTCGTGCGAGGGTTCGTTTGAATGGGCTCGTCGAGCTCTACCCAATGCACGATACAGTGAAACTATGTAGAGCTCTAAAAATGTTTTTTTGACTCTAGGTAGAGTCAGTTCCTAAACCTACTTAATTCTATGTTGCGCCTTAAAATTAGTGCCTGCCGTTGTCCAGATATTCCCAAGTCCCTGAAAATCCGGGTTTTTTGCCCCCCTCTCCCGGGGGAATGTTCCACCACCTTTGGATTCTATAGGAGAGTTGTAGATCTCGGCGATCTACACAATTTACAAAAAATCTCGTAATTTAAGCCTAATGGTTGCCGAGCGATTTAATTTTGAAAATCCGGATTTACGTAAATAATTTCCTAAAATAACCACCCCCCAATTTTGATGCAAAAAATTTGGAAAAAATATGGTAGGCAGAGGCCCCCCGAAAAAATGACCTCCACGAAGAGAAAAATCGAAAAAGTCAATTTGGGGGGCAGTTACGACCCCTGGAAGTTAGGAATTTTCGTGACTTTTTTCGCCCCGATGTCAACCTTATATCTCTCTTATTAATGTCAGAAATTACTCTAAAAATCTGAAATAAACTAAAACTAGTGTGGATTGAACCCTTCTATTTTTAAAAGAATTTTAACTTAATATTTTGGGGTATTTTTGTTGATTTTTCCAGCTGGTCGAAAATTTGTCACACTTATGCTAATAAAATCAAAAATATCACAGTAAAAAATTTAAAATTGGTGTCAAAAGTTTCGGGGCAGTCAGGTCTTACACATATAAAGAAATAAAAAAATATAGTATAAAAATAAAAAAGTTATTGATAAAAAACAAAATTTTTGAAATTCGGGTCATAAGTTTGTAACTAAAATAAAAAATATTTTTTCCCGGGGAAAGTGTCCTAATTTTTGGTCACAAACTAATTCAACAGAAAGTCTACACAAATACAATTTAAAAAGTTTATACCACAGATCGTTTTCAAAAGTTATCACGGTTACAAAGTTCTAAATTGGTACTTTTGAAAAATAAATTTTTTTGAAGTTCAATAACTTTTCAACCACTTAATTTCTGGTCACTTTTCTTTTTTCCTCCTGGTCCTCTCCGCTTCCTCTAAGCGATGGCAATGTTCAAAAATCCCGAAGTCCTGTTTTCAGTTTTTCCGACCACGTGTCGGAAGATGATTATGTCCCGTAGCTCCGGCGTCCTTTTCCTTAAAAATCCGATGTTGGTCTCGGGAGATAGGTCTCACCGAGACGCGTCGTTTGACCCCAAGTGATGGTTAGGTTGTCGATGAAACGCCGGAGTTATCGGCGTTTTTGTCATAAAAATCCATGGACTTAGTCACCTTTTTCACTGAAAATTTTGTGAAAACATTGAAAAAATCACTTTTCTCACACTTTTCTTTTCGCACTTTATCACTCACGACTTTTAAAGTTGTGTAGAAGTTTTTCCAGCGTGATTGGACGTTTTTTGCCGTTTTTTCGTATTTATAAATACGGAGCGCTCCAAATTCGTGACGCTCTCGCCGGCGGGAGGTGCGCGCGTCGGTCGTTTGTTAGGTTTGTTTGTGAGGTTTGTTTGTTTGTTAGGTTTGTTCGTATGTTAGGTTTGTTCGTTTGTTAGGTTTGTTCGTTTGTTAGGTTTGTTCGTTTGTTAGGTTTGTTTGTTTGTTAGGTTTGTAGGTAATAAAATAAATGAAATGAATGAAATGAATGAAATGAATGAAATGAATGAAATGAATGAAATGAATGAAATGAATGAAATGAATGAAATGAATGAAATGAATGAAATGAATGAAATGAATGAAATGAATGAAATGAATGAAATGAATGAAATGAATGAAATGAATGAAATGAATGAAATGAATGAAATGAATGAAATGAATGAAATGAATGAAATGAATGAAATGAATGAAATGAATGAAATGAATGAAATGAATGAAATGAATGAAATGAATGAAATGAATGAAATGAAAGAAATGAATGAAATGAATGAAATGAATGAAATGAATGAAATGAATGAAATGAATGAAATGAATGAAATGAATGAAATGAATGAAATGAATGAAATGAATGAAATGAATGAAATGAATGAAATGAATGAAATGAATGAAATGAATGAAATGAATGAAATGAATGAAATGAATGAAATGAATGAAATGAGATAATAAATATAAGATAAATATAAGGTAAGGTAAACATAAGATAAATATAAGATTATCACTAAGATAATCACTAGTTAGTACATACCAATTTATTAGGTAACATCAACCTAACCGCTAAGTGTTTCCAACCTACTTTTTAGGTAGTATTTACCTACTCACTTTGTATGTCTCACCAACTCACTAGGTATTATTGACCTACTGAATAGGTAATATTTACGTAATCACTAGTTAGTACATACCAATTTATTAGGTAACATCAACCTAACCGCTAAGTGTTTCCAACCTACTTTTTAGGTAGTATTTACCTACTCACTTTGTATGTCTCACCAACTCACTAGGTATTATTGACCTACTGAATAGGTAATATTTACGTAATCACTAGTTAGTACATACCAATTTATTAGGTAACATCAACCTAACCGCTAAGTGTTTCCAACCTACTTTTTAGGTAGTATTTACCTACTCACTTTGTATGTCTCACCAACTCACTAGGTATTATTGACCTACTGAATAGGTAATATTTACGTAATCACTAGTTAGTACATACCAATTTATTAGGTAACATCAACCTAACCGCTAAGTGTTTCCAACCTACTTTTTAGGTAGTATTTACCTACTCACTTTGTATGTCTCACCAACTCACTAGGTATTATTGACCTACTGAATAGGTAATATTTACGTAATCACTAGTTAGTACATACCAATTTATTAGGTAACATCTACCTAACCGCTAAGTGTTTCCAACCTACTTTTTAGGTAGTATTTACCTACTCACTTTGTATGTCTCACCAACTCAATAGGTATTATTGACCTACTGAATAGGTAATATTTACGTAATCACTAGTTAGTACATACCAATTTATTAGGTAACATCAACCTAACCGCTAAGTGTTTCCAACCTACTTTTTAGGTAGTATTTACCTACTCACTTTGTATGTTTCACCAACTCAATAGGTATTATTGACCTATTTAATGGGTAATATTAGCAATACCAACTTAGTAGGTTGTATTAACCAACTAATTTGTTAGTAATAACCTAAGCGCTATGTAGCCCCCAACTAACCTAATTGTTAGTTACTACCAACCTACTTATTGGGTGAATGTCGATACTAAAAATACCTAAATTAGGTTTAATTAACCTACTTTTTTGGTAAACATACCAAAATAGTCGGTTGCCGATACCTACTAAGTCGGTTATTTTGGGTCTTTATAAAGTAGGTATTTTTAACCTAAATAATAGGTTGATTGTACCAAGCTATTGTGTAATTATTACCAAATCAATAGGTTAATTCTACCTACTTAAAGAGCAAGTTGATAAACCCAATTAGTAGATTATTTTAACCTTAATAAGTAGGTTGCATTTACCGACTCAATACGTTAATGTGTACCTACTATTGGTTAAAACACGGTTTTACCAAAAAGTAGGTTTAATCTACCGACTTTTTGCATTACCAAGCGCACTAGGTAGAATTAGCCTACTTACCTAATATGTTTTTAGGTACATTTAACCTGAATTAGGTACATTTTACCTACTTTTGACATTAACCTACTAGATTAGGTTTGTAATTACCTAACTTTTTTCCCAGTGTGTGGCTCACCTAGTGTTAGAGTTTTCAGATAAAATATGTAAATAAATCAAAACATCACTGTCTTATCTTCTTCTTCTTCTTCTTTCTTATATATAAAAATGAAACGTTTTCCGTTGTCACGACATCACGCGTGAACGGCTGGACCGATTTCGATAATTCTTTTTTTGTTGTGTTTGCTATTGTCAGGAGAAGGTTCTTATAAAAGAAAAAATGCAAAACCGATTTTGATGAATTTTATTTTTTTATACTAAACGACAAGACAACGTCTGTCGGGTCAGCTTGTAAGCTGACCCGACAGACGTTGTCTTGTAAATTTTTGCTTCAGGCGGGAATCGAACCCGCAATTGTAGTCGGGCCTAACCCCGACGCGCCAAAGAGGTCAAAATAAATAAAACTTTAGAAGGTTTTTAAATTAGTTGTGTTCGATTTTATATTTTTTTTATTGTAGAACGAAAAATCTTAATCAACACTAACTCGATGGAAAAATCCCAGTCCAATCAATATTTTGTCTTACTTTTCCAGAGTCGTTCAGACTACAGAGCAGCATTCCTGAACTACTGCAACACTCCGAGTCCAGCTGCCTTGGCTACCTACTACGATTCACACAACACATACGTGCAGCAGTTGACGGCTACAAACGCGATGCTTGATCAGTACCACAAACATACACTGCCAACAATATTACAGGTAATTTGGCCGAGCTGATTTGATTGGCAGGCGTACTATGTACCTAGATTGTAGCAATGTGGTAGCAGTGAATTGAAGTGAACTGAAAGGGAACACGCCTCCTAACCCAATGGCACAATTAAAAGGCAAATATTACTAAGTTCACCTACCTACCTATTTACTGTTTGGATATCATGTTTTTAGGGTTCCGTACCCAAAGGGTAAAAACGGGACCCTATTACTGAGACTTCGCTGTCTGTCTGTCTGTCTGTCTGTCTGTCTGTCTGTCTGTCTGTCCGTCTGTCCGTCTGTCCGTCCGTCCGTCCGTCTGTCACCAGGCTGTATCTCATGAACCGTAATAGCTAGACGGTTGAAATTTTCACAGAAGATGTATTTCGGTTGCCGCTACAACAACAAATACTAAAAACAAAATAAAACAAATATTTAAGAATGGCTCCCATACAACAAACGTGTTTCAAAAACTACAAGGGAATCGAGTAGGTCGTGGAATTCAAAATGGCCGCCCTGTCTGTCAAATATACCAGTCTGCCTTCACCAAAGAGTTTCATAAAAGTTTCAGATTTTCTTTTTGCCAAAGTTTTTTTTTTAAGGAGTAAGGGAGTAAGGATCGAAGCTAAATATTTCACATTTTCCTATCAAATTTAAAAATTGGATGTAAATCATTTTAGGGTTCCGTACCCAAATGTCATAGTGGTACGGAACCCTTCATGCGCGAGTGTCGCACTTGCCCGGTTTTTTTTATACTTTCTGATATTATTAGTCTGGCATTTTGACTAAGTTACTTCAAGTAACATAAAATCAAACGGGATACCTACTTGAACCACAGAAAACAAGACATAATTAAATTGCAAAAAAATACATAGGTAACTTATTACGGTTCATGTGATACAGCCTGGTGACAGACGGACAGACAGACAGTCAGCGAAATCTCAGTAATAGGGTTCCTTTTTTACTCTTTGGGTACGGAACCCTAAAAAGCACAATTGCACCCGTGATTAAATAATATAAATTTGACGACACACTCACATTTCCAACTCAAATACAATAGTGTTGTGTAGAAAAGTTTCCAATCGGACCAGCGCGAGTGATTCAAACAAACTCTTCAGCTTTATAATACTAGATAGATTACTAAACTTCTTATATACCTAGGTACATTTACTTCACAGTTTGATAATAACTAGGAGTATTCAGTAAATCATTCATTTTGACGACCTCTGTGGCGCGTCGTGCGAGAGCGCGACTGCAATGCAGGAGGTTGCGGGTTCGATTCCCGCCGGGTGCAAGTATTTATGCTTAAAAATAAATATTTGTGTCTGGTCTGGGTGTCCTTCTATGTATAATATGTATGTATTTACAAAAGAAAAATCAATATAAGTATTATATCCGTTGTCTAGTCACCATAACACAAGCTTAGTCGCTTACCACGGGGCTAGATGGCGCTGTGTGTTGTTCACAGAATTTATTTATTATAAAAAAAAAAAAAAGAAAAAAAAAAAATCATTCACAAACGGTAGGTGCGCATAAGCGTGTATTTTACGTGTGACCCAGTTGTACTTGCGTTCAACCAACTAACGTGCATGTTAATTGTTACAACTAAATTTAAATGTAGTTTAATTACGTATTTAACAGGTGACTTTGGGCATATTCTACTAGACCTACGTACGGAAATTGTTATATGCATTAGGTCTGCGAAATAAGAATATTGTAGGTAGGTAGGTATTCAAGAAGGGGGGATCTAAGAAATGTTTTATCACATTTCTATTGGATTGCTTATAATACTCGTAACTCACTAAAGTGAGCTGATACAAAGCCTACCTAATACCTACTAGATAAAGCCAGGTGACAGACGGACGGACGGACAGTGAAGTCTTAGTAAAGGGGTCTCGTTTTTTGCATTCTCCCTTTGTGTACGGAACCCTAGGATAGAATTATTTATGTATAAGTATTACCTATTTGCCGTGTAACATCAGCATAGAAGAGGGTTACCCCTTCTCTTCCCGTGGGTGTCGTAAAAGGCGACTAAGGGGATCCGAGGGAGATTAGCAAACCTTAAGTTCTACCCGCGCGGTGGCGGATAAACTGCTGGATCACTAAGAGGGTTGGTGTCAGGCAGGCGGCCGGCCGTAAAAAGATTGCCAAATCTAATTGCAGAAGGTATAGTCAATGATGACTTACCGATTGCGTCGACCCCAAATAAAAAAAAACAATTTGGGGTTTAGTGGACCCCGGGCTCCCGAGCCCGGGGTCCGCTAAACCCCATCGCTTGGATGAAAAGGATTACCTGTGTTATATTTTTACCTTATTCATATTCAATCTATTAATTAAAGATTTTCTAAGTAGGTAGGTAGTAGGTAGGCTACCTTACCAGATTAGGCTCAATAAAATAGAGCACCTACTTAGTTACAAATGAAAACCGTCCTAAATGTTTTATTATGTTGTAAAATAACAATGAAAGCTGTAATGTGAAGTAAATACCCAATGAATTTCATTGGAAAACGAATCTCATCGTATTAATGGACTCTTCAATCGCACCTAACTCGATACTTAACACCACTTGATATTTCAGAGAATAAATTGACGGTAGAAAGGTGTATTTTATTTATTAGTTATTCAGATAGCTGGAGATCTGGTTAAACACATAAGTGGGCAAGTTATTTTCTGTCTGTCATTTTACGCGGTTGAGACCACAGGGCGCAGCTAGTAGTAGTAGCTAGTATTTTAAAAGTAACTTATTGTAACTTGAATATGTATTCCTAAGTGACATCATACCACCAAATGGTAGGTAGGTAGGTACCTAGATAGGTAGATAGATAGAGAGAATGCATTATTTTATTATGCACACCAAAAAAAATAGAGTTATTTCTTTAAAATGCTTTGTCCTGACCAATGGTCCTGACTGACTAATTAATCAACGGACAGTCTAACTAAACCGTTGATAGTAGAGGCCTAAAATTTGGAGAATATGTTCTTTATGTGATGTGGGCCGAAAGAATAGATTTTTGTAAATTCCCATGGTATCGGGTCTTATGCTAGTGAGACCGCGGAACGAAGCTAGTCCTATCCTATCCTATCCTACTAATATTATAAATGTGAAAGTTTGTATGGATGTTTGTTACTCTTTCACGCAAAAACTACTGAACCGATTGCGATGAAACTTGGAATATAGATAGCTGGACACCTAGAATAACACATAGGCTTGTTATTTCGTAATTCCCGCGGGATCGGGACTTACGCGGGTGAAACCGCGGGGCGCAGCTAGTTTACAATAAAATAGAAAAAAAGACAGGTAGGTAGGTACACACATATACCATCCAGGGTTGTGTGCAACGTCTTGCAATATTTATTATATCTTCAGCTGACAACCCTGGCTGGTACCTCCTACACCCCATCTGTAACGTAATGTAAGGATCTACGGACTAAACCAAGTTCGGATTTAATTAAAGTGATATTCAGAGAGTTGCAAACAACACGATTCCAATTTGTTGTTTTGCATAATTTGTAGACAGACAATTTTAAATATAACTTTTGTTATGAAAATTGTGTTCCAAATGTAGGTACTTGTACCTACCTATTTAACTTTTATTGTTTTGATTGCAGGAACTTGAAGAAATTTTAGCGGACGTGACTTCTGCGATTAGTGAAGCTATCTGCCAAGAGGGCGAGATTATTTCTGAAAAGGTAAGCTCATCACGTACCTAGGTACAGGTACCTACTGCATAGGTACCTAGGTATTAGATCTACTTAAACATAGGTACCATTCCTATTCTATGCCTTGTAGCCCTGGTATTGAAGAGGGATACCGAGCGACGCTGGCTGCTGGCGCGAGTATATTACTAGATGGCGCTAGTGGTAAAAATAAATCGCACTAATGTTGTTGTTGATATAGCGGCAACGGAAAAACATCATGTATAAAAACTTTTACTGTCTAGCTATCACGGTTCATGAGATACAGCCTGGTGACAGACAGACGGACAGTGGAGTCTTAGTAAAAGAGTCCCGTGTTTACGGTAACCTATAAAAGGTTATTTATAAAAAATAAAGCTAAATATAGCATCGTACAGATGTTAAAAAGCAAATCTTAAAGCATCTTACAGAAGTTTACACAAAATCCCGAAAGTACCGAAAATCCCGGGAAATCCCGGTTCTTTCTTAGGCTGGTACCGAAAATCCCGGTTCTCACAAAAGTTCCCGGTTCTCGATACCCTAGTGCCTACCATAATTAGGCCATAGGGAGCTCCACACGCCGCGCCGCTTCGCTCTCCCCCAAGAGTGGCGTGACAAGGCTACATTTCTCTCCACCTTAAAAAAAGGTTTATTTGCTAGACAATAACATGCATGGAATACTTACCTATAGCCTATAGATTGGGTACAGATCCTTAGGTAGGCACTTACCTATTTGGTAGTTAATCTATTGGTACTTCTATACTAATAATCTAAAGAAGTAACGTAAATAACATTTATGTAGGTATGTATGTATTTACCGGGTAATCTCTGAAACTACTGAACGGATTCTAAAAATTATTTCACCAATGGAAAGCTAACATTATCGAGGAGTAACTTTTAATCCCGATATCCCCACGGGATCGGAACTTACGCTGGTGAAATAGCGGGACTCTGGTAGTGAAAAATAATTAGGTAAGTATTTTAGCCACACTGTTAACAGTGATAAATGATAACGATAGATCATGATCCCTATCTCGCTGTAGTAATGGCTTCTCATCCATCTTGATGTTTGAGTTCTCGTGTTAGAAGTTAGGCGGACAGATGGCGAAGTTGACCGGTCTGCCCGCGCCACACTATACCTAACTACTAGTGTGAAAATTATATTGTGTAACTCTTGATGAATCGGTTTGAGACTTTGAATATCTTCGCCAACTAGGTGTAGACTGAAACAAGACATAGTCATGGCCCTTTTCTCCTGTTGCAACACACAAATCTTTTTTAAATGTTTGAATTAGATATTTTGTGTATGTTTTCCATTAATTGTAATTATGTGTGTTTAGACCAAACTAGCAACCTACCCCTGTTTCGCAGGGTGCATATTTATACAAATAAACCTTCCTCTTGAATCAATCTATGTAATAAGAAAAACCGTATCCATTTGGATACGGTTTTTCTCAATACATATGGATTTCCATTGCGTTGTTTTAAAGACCTAAACATACCTACAACTACATAGGGACAGACAGCGGGAAGCGCCTTTGTTTTAAGGTACGATGTGGCAACGGGCGACATGATGCGGCAGCGGACGACGTATCGCGGCGACACTACTGGTTTCTATGTGATTCTATGAAATTCCCTGCGCTCGCTCGACGACGCGTCGCGTCGCTATCTTCGTGTCGCTGACTACGTAGGGAGTTTCATAGAAATACAAAGAAACCAGTTGTGTCGCCGCGACACGTCGTCCGCTGCCGCCTCATGTCGTCCGTTGCCAAATCGTACCTTTATACTACGAGTAGGTATGTCACTAGTTTATACCGCATCGATGTGTAGATTGTGTTAAGTTTCGATTATAGATGACGTAATAATGTGCAGGTGGTAAACGTAGGTTTAGGTAGATGAGGTTTCGTTTGATCTTTGTGAGAAGGCTTTTAGGTGGTTAAGATAATTATAATCCTAACCACAAACCTACTTGGTAATTAATCACCTAAGTAGGTGGGTAAGTAGGTACCTAAATCTATAGTTAACAAGTACCTACCTACCATATATCTTTGTGGTTATAGACTAGATCTGACTCCAAGGTTGTCCTTTGAGTCTTCAAGGTCTAGCTAGATGAAAAGGTTTATCTAGGCAAGCATATTACATCGTTTGTAGACCTTATCCTCGCTTCCCATCAGGTGAAATGAGGTATAATGGCTAGGAACATATATCTTATGTTATAGAAACAACCCTTTAAAAGTCTGGTTACCAACGCAAAAACTATCGTGAAACATCTCACAAACTTATGAGTCATTCGCGCGTTGCCAGATAAGTCTATTGTGGAACTGTTATAATAGGTACTATTTGAATAACAATAATCTCATTTTGTTACAGAGCAACACCCAACTCCGGCGCTACGAGTCGCTCTGTGCCCAAGCCCGCGCTGTATCCAGCACAGCAGACCTCGCGCACCTGGCGCGGGCGCTGCTAACAGCCACACCTCCAATGAGGCCGCCGAAGAGGGCCTTTATGCCGCCCTACCCGCCCGAACCTGACGATCCACCTCTTGATGTTCTAGCGGTAACTTTAACCTTTTAAGTACTACTCTACGGTGCTACGAGTCGTGTGGCAGCAAAAACAGCGCCTTCACCTTCAATAAAGAGTGAAACCAACTTTTCAATGGTGAATTGCATTGAACTAGAGTAGGTAGCTATTTTAGAAAGTGAAATAGTTAGACAGACATACCTACTCATGATGACGTAACAAAACTTTTTAGCTAATACATCTATGTAGGTACACTAAAGTATCTTTAGAAATCACAAAGGAAAAAACATCTTAATTTTAGATCAAATTATTAGTTTAGGTATTTATAATTATTGAAATCATTTATAAAAACCGGTCAAGTGCGAGTCGGACTCGCGCACGAAGGGTTCCGTACCATTATCGTTTTGAAAGGTAAATTGCGGTTTACGATTTATGACGTTTTAAAAAAACTACTTACTAGAGCTCGTTCAAACCAATTTTCGTTGGAAGTTTGAATAGTAATGTACATCATATACTTTTTTTAGCATTATCATTCCATTATTTTAGAAGTTACAGGGGGGGGGACCAACATTTTACCACTTTGGAAGTGTCTCTCGCGCAAACTATCCAGTTTAGAAAAAAATGATATTAGAAACCTTAATATCATTTTTAAAGACCTATACATAGATACCCCACATGTATAGGTTTGATGAAAAAAAAATTTTTGAGTTTCAGTTCTTAGTATGGGGAACCCCAAAAAATTATTAGTTTTTTTCTATTTTTGTGTGAAAATCTTAATGCGGTTCACAGAATACATCTACTTACCAAGTTTCAACAGAATAGCTCTTATAGTTTCGGAGAAAAGTGGCTGTGACATACGGACGGACGGACAGACAGACAGACAGACATGACGAATCTATAAGGGTTCCGTTTTTTGCCATTCGGCTACGGAACCCTAAAAACAACATGAAACATGCTTGCATTATTTTGAATTATTTTGTCTCATTCCCGCCAAAATTAATTTTCTTTTTTTTCTCGTTGCTAATCTCGACACAGCCATCACGCATCGTCAAGTCAGTTTCAGTGAAGTTTGCAATAAAGTGGCTTCGAATAACTGAGGCATATTAGCCCCTCGTTACTTAGAAGTGTTTCTTTCTGTGTACAGGAAAGTATGCCCCCGGTACTACGCGGAGAAATGCTTCTTGACAGAATGGGAGGAGCTCAAGCAAGACTTAGCTACGAACAACTAAGAAAGGATGCCCAGGATCTTGAAATACAAATCAAACAATTACAGGTTTGTTTAAAAGTTTTGGCGCCATTTCATTTTATATTGTCATTAATGTTGGCTGCAATGGTGGTCTGAAAATTGTTATACCGTTCGCAAAAAAAACTCAATCTGTTATGTTTTTACAGGACAGTTTGGACTCCTTAGCCCGATTGCAGAACCGGAGTCTAGAAAGTAATATGTACAATAAAGTCAACGAAATTCAAGTAAGTTAAATTAGGTATAACTTGTAAAAAAAATGTTGTAAAATCGCCCGTAAATATAGCCGAACAATAGAATATTATTCGAGTTTTAATGTTTATAAGATTGTTGTGGTTATATGAAGATAATACAGTACGTATTATTTTCATATAAGAACCCACTGCGAAAATGATGTCTCCAATCTCCATACCGATTATTTATCCATCTAGGTGATTGAAAATTTTGTAACAACGCCATCTGTTGATTTATATCAAAATTACTAGTCAATTCTAAAACTCACCCCTTCGCCAAATGTCAAATGGGGTTTTTAACCTCATTAGATTTAATCTAGGTGATTGATAAATTTGGTAACAGCGCCATCTGTTGTTTTCTATCAAAATTATTAGTCAATTCTAAAAACTCACCCCTTCGCTCATTTTTAATGTCAAATGGGGTTGTTACCCCCAGTTGACTTAACAAAATATTTAGTCTGTAGATGTCACTTGCTTTAGAAATATTTTGTTTCTATTTTATTTTTACCTACTTATTGTTATTATAAAAATATGAAAATCGTTTAAAACAGGAGGAGGTCTCCATGAAGAAATATGATTATAGATCCGCTCAGCTACACTTAGCCGCAGTAAGAGCTCAGGTAAGTGACAATTATTAAGTAAGAAAAATATGCTGACAGATGTACCCGCAGTACCTGCAGTATCCATTAGCTCTTGTACAAACATCGGATGAAAAGTAGATATTGTGTAGGTATCCTATATTTTTTGTAAAAATAAACACTTACAGATTATCTAACTGTAAGATGTAATTCACAATAAAATTAAAATATTATTTTTAAACAATAGGTAAGACGTTTTTGACCCTTTCTTAAAAATCATTATAAAAAAATGCTTTATCATAGTATTATCCACCTATTATTAAACCTATTTGCCACAAGAAGATTAAATACTCGTAAATAAATGAATGAAAAATATAACTGAAAACCTTATGAATAATTGCAATCATTTAGAATGAAACATTCATACATAAAAGGTGGAGTGTGTTCGTTATTAATGACGAACCCTCTTTGAGAGCGAGAGAATGAATGTGTTTTGTAAATAGAAACTTGATGAAGATTCTTTCAGGGAGAAACCTGTTGTACGCATGCCTCCCTATTTTCTACGCTTGCGTATAGGTGGCTCTAGGATAATCGATAATTACAAAATCCTCCCGCCATTCTACAACTGTCTTTGTTACAACTTTTATAGGACTTTTACTAAAATTGTTACGAGTTTGTTGTATTGTATGTACTTCAGGTAGGTATATCTAAGTTATGTGTAAAACATAAAGTTGTATGATAAGTTTTAAACAGAAGATAGTATTCCGAATCATTCTCAATACATTTTATGTTTAGGTACTACCTTTTCTTTCATAGTTTTCTTCAATAGCCTACTTAAGCACTAAAAGAAGAGCTGTCCCATTTACAAACAAAAAAGTTACCTATTTTCGGTTGCATCAACAGTATATTTCAAAGTGAATGTCATAAAAGTTAATGGTTTCATCTGTCCGTTGCCGCATTGCGCACAGCATCCCACTCAGTCTGAGGGAAGATTCGTAGCTTGACATAACCTATCTTTCGCGACGCGTTTTAGTATCCACATTTCATAACAAAATATTCGTTTGAGAATTAATTTGGTCTATTTCGAAAATTGACAAAATTATTCCCGTAAAAACGGATCGCAGGCGTAAAATAAAATATCGTGCGAAGATGGGGTGGATATCTATGAAAAATCATATGGTAAGTTTTTCATTGGCTGTCTTAATCTATTGTCTAAGTATTTGATAAGTTAAAAAAATGGACTTATCGATTTTTGTGTTTTATGTAATAGAATAAAATAATTATAAATCTTAGGCATGGATTTCGTAGTTTATTTTAGCTTACAATGATCCATTTCATAGATGTTGCACGATATTGTGTTAGCACAAATAATTTCACAACAGGTACCTACTTAGTTACCTATTTATTTTTTATTTTTATTTGGATTTAGAGATAGCGTTCGATTAATAGTTTCCTTCTGAGCATTTGTATTGTATCTAAATATCAGAAAAAACTAGGCATTTGTTCCAGTTTCGTAGAGATGAGATAGGTAGGTACACCTATTTACTTAAATGCTAAGAATTAGGTATTCATTTTTTATATCTATTTTTAACATTGTAAAGTGAGTACCGTATCTGTTATTCATTATATATTAGTTACGTAATGGTTTCTATTAATTATCGGCAATCAAAATCTGTAATTTGTAATCCAAAATTCTAAATTAATTTAGATTTAAATAATTTCAGCACACTTTTAATCCATGCTTTTTACTTTTGGTGCTGTAGTGCCCATTGCATTTTTAGGTAGAGTGGGCTTACCAAGCACATCTAAACCTCCTTCTAAACTAGACAGCCATGCCCAGTGAAAATAAGTGGTACCTAGCTTTGTCAATAAATATTATTCAATTAGCCTTTTTAATTGATTTTTATCTCTACTGGTAAGACCGAACATGATAAAAACAATCAAAAAACGTCATATTATCTCAACAAATAATTCTAAACCTTCTTACAATAATACTCCTTAGTATTGATCCCTAAAAAAAAAATGTTGATGAAATAGTGAAATGGTCAGAGTAAATAATGGTTAGGTTAGGATGAAATAGAAAAACGGGTAAGTAAATATAGCTTGAGTCTACTTGTGACCAAGATGCATTGCAAAGTTCTCGTCGGGCGTTTAAAAATATCGAGATTAAAAAATGAACGCGATCAAAATAAAAAAAAAGTTTAACTCATTTTTCAGTTTTAATCGCGTTGTGTTTATTACTTTTAGCACTGTTTCAACGCTCGTTTCGAGACGATTGAATTGAGCTTAGTCAATCCTAAAGACCTGTAAAAGTCTCGAAACGTTGAGCATTGAAACAATGCTAAAAGCGCTAAAAGTAATAAACAACACGCGATCAAATAATGAGTTTAATTGTCATTCAACATCGCGAAAATAGAAGAAAAATCCACAAAAAAGGCTTTGATCGGAGGGTAAAGAAGTTAATTATGTGTTAAAATATTTTATATAAACAGATTTTCCTTGTCATGTTTTAAATTTAGTCAATAATACCTATATTACTTATTTTCCATTCCTAATTAAATTATTCGTAGAAACATAAAACATAGGTATTCGTATCGTTTTGAAAGCCAAACATTAGCTCGGCCGCGCTCAAAGCGCCCAAAGCCCACGATAAAAGCTATGCAATAGCTTAAAAATATCTTAACGCTAATGAATGACTGAAATTATGTAGGTACGTATTACTTTCACTTTATAAATTGTAATCGACCATAGTCAACAGATTTTTGTAAAAGTAGGTACCTAATCAAATAAAATTTTAAAAATGTAGAATGTTATTGGTATATACTCGAGAATAAAATTAAACATTTTATTCTCGAGTTTATACCAATAAAAATACTCGAATTATTATTTTAACAAGTAATTTGCTGTCGGTACTAATTAAGCGCCAAACACCTACGACCAACAACTACTTCCGTTTCCGTGAAAATGACAGAAAAGCAATGAAAAGATTCAATGTGACTTTGACATTGACGCTTTCATTTTCTTAGCACACAGCGCACCTAGCGGTGAAATTCCGAACTGTTTTGCGTCAGTGTAATTTTGGTAAAGTGAGTGTGGTGTTGTTTTATTTTTGTGTGATTATTTGCTCGTTTTGAAGCGCGAATTGAGAATAATTCTTTAAAATATAAGAAATTGCTCAAGGTAAGTGTATTTAAATAGTTTTACATTCGATTATGTAACAGTAAATGGCGATTAGATGACGAGATGTATTTTCGTAAACACACTAGTTTTCACTAGAAATTCCTTGTCAACCAAAGAAAGTAAAACATTTAGTTTAATATTTAGTCAATTTATTAATAAGTAGCTAGATTTTACTTAGATGTTTTGTAAATGTGATGTCACATAACCTCTAACGTTGCGATTTTATAGCTTCGAAAATAGTCAATTTGTATTGCCCTCGGAATAATGAGTACTTTCCACGTGTTATGGACGATATTCTGTCGTGAATTAATGGGTTTCTGGCGATTCAGCACCTTTTACGACCACTCAATTTCATTGTTTTGGTTTAGGCGGGAAAGTGATAACGAACCCAAACAAACAATACAATATCTAGCACTATAATACGTATGCTGTTATTTCCCGCCTAACGCCTGTCTAGATTTGTTCGTGGTCGCTGTTCGTAGTTATCAATAACAAATCGACCGAATGGGTAAGTATTTATTAAACATTTTAACTAAAAAATACTTTTCTTTTCAGATTTTAACAAAGAAATACGTATTGGAACAGTATAAGTACAAAGTCTGATCTAAAATATTTACTGGCAAAATGAAAACAGTGTCTATAATGAAGCAGCCTAAAAACAATGGTTACCAATCTGACGATGACAATGTTAGATACAAAATTAACAACAACTATTTTAACAGCTACAAATCACCATCTAAACTAAAGAAACATGAAAAAGATGAAGATGATGAAGATAATATCCGATATAAATTGTCTCCGGCGCTGACAAAATCGAAAGTAGATACAAAACCTAAACCGAAAACCAAAATTAAAGTAAACTTTTGGAGCAATAAGCAGTCGAGTAGTCGGCTACATAATACAGAAGTAAATAAGTCTAAATCTACAAGACGACATACAGTTGGAATAACTGAAGAAGCTGTCGAACCTAAACCGAAGGCAACAGTTGTGAAAGTCCGTAAAAGAGTATCTTTTCTTCCATCTCCACTATTTTTAGACAATCACATACCAATGGTGACTGTACCTGATGATTTAACTATACAATTGAATGAGGAAGAGGCTAATGATTTGGGTGAGGATCTTAATGAAGCCTTCGTTAATAATGACAATAGTGGAGATAAAAATGGCCCAAAAAGGAAATCTAGAAGCTCACTGACACAGACAAGTCCTACAAGTTTAAAAAGAAAGAGAAGCTTCGAGGAATCTGAGGGCCGTAGACAGGGAGACAATGAATTGGAGTTCTTTTCTAAGTATATCGTACAAAAATTGAGGCGAATGGAAACAAACCAGCGTATTTATTCCGAGAACTTGATAAATACTGTCCTCATGTTGGGACAACTTGGTCAACTAAATGGAAAGTCTAAAGTGAACGAAGTAAAATAGGAAACCGCATATAAACAATGAAGTACATGATATATGGGTGCTTACTGTATACTTACTTACTGGTTTGTTCAATTATTTTTGACAAATGACATAGGTAAGATAGTTCTTTGCATAATTTTACTAGAGTAAACATTAGGAGTAAGTAATATATTTATTTAGTTAATTAATTTTGCTTGAAAAAAACTTACTGTTAGAATACCTATAGCAGAAAGTATAATATTCTTTATATAGATTTTTTTTTAGTATTTACGTATTTTTTTTTCATAATAGTTGTTGTTACACCTCTTTTTCAATAATATAAAAAAATCATCCACAGTGATGGAATTACTAATTTTGAAAGAATTTTATGTGTTTTTGCTTTGCGATTTAGTTAAGGGATCTATTCCTATTTAAAAAAATGTGTTCTTATACTGTATTTTTTCTCTATACTTAGAATAGAAATCAAGTGGTTCTTTACCAAAATAATAATAAATAGGTAAAAATGTCTTATTTTAAAGGATTGCATGTCACTTAATTTTACACTTGCTGTACACTGCAGTTTTACCTCTAGATTTTATTCAAGCATAAGTACAGCACAATGCAATACGAAATAATAATTAAGCATTATTTTTGAACCTATTTAATGTAATTGAACTTTACAGTTATTATATTTTTGGAATGTTTATACTTTATTGATAAAGTGCCCCTGGGATCAAAATTTGTCCAATGTACAACTTGTCTTAGGGTTATTAAAACTTAATGACACTAATATTTTATACATCTAAATTAGACATTATTTAAGTAGGTAATGTATACTTACGCTGTGTGTTGTTCGGAGAAATTATTTATTTATTTATTTATTTATTATATTTATATGCAAGCAGAGTAAAGATTAATTCAGGGTGGCTTGCATGCAATTGTGCTTATAGTTACTTCAGTAACATGATGTTTAAACAACTATAATAATATTTAAGTTTCAACAACATGTCGAAAATGAAAACATTTTTCAATAGTAAAAGTAATTAGTCTTTTTAGGGTTCCATACCTAAAGGTAAAAACGGGACCCTATTACTAAGACTCCGCTGTCTGTCCGTCCGTCCGTCTGTCCGTCTGTCACCAGGCTGTATCTCATGAACCGTAATAGCTCGAAGGTTGAAATTTTCACAGAAGATGTATTTCGGTTGTTTCCATTATACCTAAGCAAGGGTGTGTTGCTACAGATAAGTTTGTGTTAACAAATAGGCTTACTCAATTTTAAAAATCATGTGTTCATAGTGGTTCCATATCCTCACTTAAGAGGACAGTCTTCCTACTCCATACAAACTTTACAAATGTATTCAACTGTTTCCTTCCTGGATAAAGATATTAGAAAAAATATGTTTATGCCATAAGTCCTATCTATATTAGCCATGACTATACATGCCCCTAAATTTTGAATTTTATTTCTATTATAATTAGAAAATGAAGAAAAAACAAAACGTAGGGGCATAGTCATGGCAGATAAAGGTTTTATGGCATAAACATATTTACTCTAATGTCTTTATCCAGGGAGGAAACAGTCGACTACGTTTGTAAGCTTTGTATGAAGAAAAGAGTAGGTAGACTGCCCTCTTAATTCTAGGTCCTGTCAGCATTTGGCTACTCTGGCCTCTATCAAACTAAATACAACGCCGAATAGTCGGGAGACCTACGCTACGCGACGACCGACGGCATGGTGCAGTTGGAAAATCGCCTTATGCGCTTATCCGCTTATCTAAATTATGTACCATGTTGCGACTTGCGTCTAACTAGACCGCCGCCAATCTATGCATAATTTTGAATGCAGAGAAAGACCACGCCACCCCATGCCATTCAAATAAATTGTTCATTGCAAGCCACCCTCGATATTGGAATGTTAGTTTTTAGTAAGTAGATACTAGATAAAACCACAATGGTTCTTCATTTCTTCTTAGTACAATAGGTACATTTTCTTATTTAATAAGAGTTAATTTACAAATTCATTCTTAGTAACTCTAGGTACCTAAACAAAGTTTATTTGCTTCTCTTATCATGTTGAAGTTTATGCCAATTATTCTGTGCCTGATTCCACAGTTATTGTTGATGTGGTCGCACAAATTTGTACCTATCGAAACTCTATTAAATATAACATATATATTTACTACTGTTATATTATGTAAGTAAACTAAATATTACATTATATTTGTTTTGTGTTACCAGGTCAAAAAAGGTGGTTGGTATTATTTTATTATACTTATTCATATTTGTGAGATTTTTACTAAGGTCTCGAAGATTGCCTCACTAATAAAATAATTATAACGACTATATTGTTTATTATTATTATACATTATAGTAGATATTTTATTTATTTTCTACTTATATTAGAATTTTCTTCACCAATATTATCTATCTCGTTTATAACTGAGTTTAAAATACACTATGCAGTAGCTTGCCGCTTTACGTAACTAGGTATATGTTGCTAACAAATCTCGATTGAAACAATTAAAATTGTTGATTACACGTCGTTTTTCACGTCATTCAGTCGCTCACTAATTGGCATTGCAATTAAAACTAGCGATTGTAACTGTTAAATTGTCTATAACACAAACCGTAAACGCAATAAAAAACAATTTCAATTGTTTCAATCTAGATTTGTTAGCAACAGAGATACGTATTCAGGAGCCAGGTATCACCGGTGATTATCACGTTTTCTCAAACCAGCAATGTATTGCATAGTGCCTATCAAACTCAGATATCAACGAGATAAATAATAAGGGTGCAGACTGAAATTGTAGTTTCTAGTTGCTAGATAAGTATCCTAGCTAGACTATTCATCCGTTAGGTAAACATAGACGTTTTCTATTATCTCTACTTTAAAACAACATAATAATATCTTTCCTGTATTTTGTACTATTAAAGGTCATCCGTATCACTTGATGAATATATGTAGGTGATTTATTTATGCTAGACCGTGCCCGCCGTAGCCGTGCCGTGGCTGGGACGTGTCCTGCTTTCTTCATACAAAAAAGTACGTCCTCGCCGCGGCACGGATACGGCGCGGTCTCTAGCATAAAATCATACTTTTAGGTGCCGGGATTTTCATTATTTCTGGTCAATATCTTTGCATATTTTTAATGCTCAAATAATCATGCCCGTTTTTCGTAGAAGTTAAATTTTTAATTGGTACTTTTGGTATCTACCTATTGCTACCTGCCTACTTACACTGTTTTAAGGGTTCCGTACTCAAAAGGTAAAAACGGAACCCTTTACTAAGACTCCACTAGGCTGTCTGTCGGTCACCAGGCTGTATCTCATCCATTATGATCCATGATAGCTAGACAGTAAAAAAACACAGATAATGTTTTTCTGTTGCCACTGTGTAAAAACTAACTAATATTTAAGTGGGGCTCCCATACAACAAATGGGTTTTTTTGTGATAGTGGTACGAAACACGATGAGTTCCGCCGGTTGGCCAGTTGTTTTTCTTTCACAAATAAAACAAAACATACCTAGTTACTAAATAGTTCTTGACCAACATCAACTGTTAAATTTATACTTAAAACTGACCCCATTCACTAAAAACGTAAAAACGGTAAATCGTCTACTGTATACTGCGCCTATTGCGTATAGTAACAGCTTTAGGCCGGCCGCACTTTGGAAACCTTTTCGTCCGAAATCATTCATGCACTAACGTACGAAGACGTAGGAACAATCCCATCCTTCCAAGTACTATGGAAGCGCGCAGATTGCATACGAATCAGGGGCTCAATTTTTGAATCGCTTGTGCCACTTCGAGCGATTTAAATAGCTCGATTTAATCTAATTTTGGTTTGATATCAGTATTTTGTCTATGTAAATCGCACGACCTTAACCAGTGGTCTCAAAACTTGCCGCAGGAGTCCGCCATAGAACAAAAATCAGCAGAAATCGGGGTATTTAAATGGCACGAGCGAATTAAAAATTTGGTTTACGTACGACTAATTCGTATGCAGTCTGCGCGCTTTCATAGTATTTGGAAGAATGGTATTATTCGTACGTCTCCGTACGTTAGCGCACGAAATGAAATTCGGACGAAAACGTATCCAAAATACGCCCGGCCTTAGAATACTACTTTCAGTAACTTGTGTGTTGTATATTCCGGACTAAACTCCCGACAGGAAGGAAGCACATTTGCGTAGGACGGCAATGCAGAAATTGCATCGTACAGTACATTTTCGTCGATTGTTGTTTGCGAATGGTTGCTTAGCTACGGAGTACAAGGCATATCGTCTGTCGCTGACGTTATCCTCCGCCCAAGCTCAGTCGAGTCGCGCCCGCCTGACCAAACGGTTCACCGTATTTCAGCCCTGAAAACTTAACGCGCGAATAAAAAATAACAAGAGTTTTTATACAGGCTTCGAATAAAGTTTTCAGACTATTTTGTATTTATGTAGTTTATATTTGGGAACAAGTTTTTTTTTTCTAAAATGGATATCGTTCATCGTCTACACTATCTGGTGCTTACCCAGAAATCGGATCTTATGACTATGGAAAGGGAGCAAAGAATGCGTATGAGACGTCAATCAAGTCTTCCTGAGTACAGCAAATCTAACAAAACTAGACAGCGGTTGGAGCAAGCCTATTTTAACGATGTAAGTCTTTTTTTCAGTTAATTTCCTTTTTGATTTTTGTCTTTTTTAGGTTTATCTTCTGATTTCGCAATGTATTGAAATTAGAGACATTTTTCGGTTTTAATCGCGTGGCGTTTATTACGTTAGCATTGTTTCAACGCTCAACGTTTCGAGACTTTTACAATTCCCTTCTTCAGGAGCGTTGAACAATGCTAAAAGCAATAAACACCACGCGATTAAAACCAAAAAATGTCTATACTTTGTCTTTCTTATTATAATATTTCTTATGTTTTATTGCTCAAGACTAGAAATATTTTTCAAAGTGAAATATGTCAATAATAAAATTATCCCATGACAGGATTTGAACCTGTGCCACTCGCTTGCCGGGCGAGTGCGCTAACCACAGCACGCACAGTCACAGGATTCAGTCCTGCCACGGGAGAATTTTTGATGATGTATATCTCCTTGTAAAATATTTCCTTTTCTTATTATTATATTCATTTTATTACCTACCTCAAGAAACATATTATGCGATTACGTATTGTTTTGTAAGACACTTGTGATAAAATACTTTATTATGTACTGAGGTGCTTAATATTTTATTCGGCTATAAGGTCAGCTTATCTTTAGGAACTCCGTAAAAAATAGTTGAGAAGCGATGCTTGGAATAAAAAGAGAATTTCCCGTAGGTACCACACAGATAATCCTTTCCAACGTTCGTCGTCGCATTGTCCATCTGCGATAACAATGCTTTATAGCCTTGCTTTATTTCGTCTTGACACGAATCTCAGCCTCTTATCTCTGGTTGAATATTCAAAAGCAATTTTGGTGGTGTAACGTGCCAACTACTGAAAAAAATCTTATCAAGGAAAGCAGATTCTTAAACTACCTAGGTAAATTCTGGCTCACGCGATTCTTGGGAATCGTGAGTTAGCGTGACCGTCCTTATGGTGCGTCAAGATTTCCAAAGTCAAAGGGATATTGTTCGGTGCGTTCTATAGTACATACCTAGCTACTTCTAATTATAGGATGATTGATTAGAAATACGTCAGCAGTCGTATCAATCACCTTCGGCATGCAATAGCGTTAGTTATTATAGGCTCTACATAAGTTTTATATGACTTCGCAGCAATAGATGCCTTACTCGTGAAGAAAATATTTATAAAAAAGCTGTCCTCAATTTCAACCAGGGGGCTATTCCTGTATTAGGATTGTCCAAAATTTAATTTCAATATCATTTTAATTGCAAACAATACACTCAAAATGAAACTTTAACTTGCAACTGGACTGCGAATTTCAATCGAAACTTTATTGACTCCCAAATGTATGGAAAACGGTATTCTCCATAGAAAATTTAATTGAAAAACGCCTAATGGTTTTTGATAAACGTCAAATTTAAAAAGAAAGAAAACTTTTTTTCGGGCAAGCAAAGCAAGACAAAAAAAAACAAACGACAAAGAAAAAAGAAAGAAATCTGCAAAAATAGGAAAAGAAGCCATTTAACTATGTGCTACTCGAACAGGCACAATCTCAGCATGAATTTAAAATTAAAAGTTGATAATTGATGTAGAAATGATGTTGAAATTGTATTTTAGGTAATTTTATTACGCGAATAGGCCATCCAGTGGTTTAAGCCCATGTACTTTTTCAGTTAAATGTAGAATAACCATCATTACAACACTGAAATTCCCGTAGTTTAAGCTAAAACTCTTAAAAAATACCTTTATTCTCTTACTGAACTATTTTTCTGCCTACAGTTGGTATGCTAAGGGTCGCACTAGTCTTTTTAATTATAAGTCTCACACAATTTGGTGACCTATTTTGTAGGGCACGAGCTTATATTCTACGTGAGAAATTGGGTTTGTTTACATCATCTCATGTCCTAACGAGCACCGTAACGACTTGAAATTTTGGAATGGAACCCCTTACCTATCTTCCTAATTAAACCCGCGTGACTATGTCTATATTACGATCTTATGCACTATAAACCTATTTTGGATAGTATCAGTATCTTTATTTACCAAAACCGTAGGTATAATATAATATGGTTAGGTACAATAATAAGTTCCATCATGAATGATAGAGGGATGCAACTGAGAACATCGCTCGGATGATGATGATGATAAATAATAAGTTCCATCATTGGAATTTAAGACCCTTCTTCAGGATTCTTCCCGAATAAGGGACCTGTAAAGGTCTCGAAACGTTGAGCGTTATAACAATGCTAAAAGTAATAAACACCACGCGATTAAAACCGAAAAATGTCTTTAATTTCAACACAAAATCTAAGTTCCATCACGTACTAGGTACCTTAGAAAGGCATGCAAAATATTAAAATTATACAATAAAAGTTAAAATACTTATACAACGTGTTAGGATTAGTCTAGCTAGTCGTATATCATTCCACTTATATCTCTCTACAGCTAGCATCATTGGCCTAGCTGTGCCCGGTCTTGTATAACCGTGCGGGTTAAGAGCACTATACTCGCTAAACTCAAAATCCCTGTAGGGCTCATCGAAAATTGTTGATTATTTCATGACGGAATGTCGTAGAACTTTTTTTTGTGTATGGATTGGAAGTGACATTGTTTCCTACATTTTAGTGTAGTTTTAAGACAAAAACCTCCTATTGGTGCAAAGCCTATCGAAATTTTAGACACAAAATGTCTGTTTTGGCTAAAATGTTGATAGGCTTCAATACGTTTCGACATATTTGTCTGGAAACTGCACTAAAATGTCAGAAACAATGTCGATTACAATCCATACACAAAAAAAAGTTCAACAACATTCCGTCATGGAATTATCAACAATTTTCGATGAACCCGACATTTATTTTCAGTTTAGCAGCTATAGGCTCTTAAGCAACGCTTGGCGAAGTCCAAGTAATGACTTCGCCAGGCGTTGCTTAACCCGCACGGTTACCTGGTCGATAATGTGTGTGCCAAAAAAAACACGACTTCGAACGTGCTTTGGAAGGCACGTTAAGCAGTTTGTCCGGGTTTTTATCTCAGGTAGCAGTCGTTAAGTCACTAGGTGATTTACACTACTACACGAAGAGAAGAAAGAATTACTTATACCTCATATCCGGAAATTAAGAGAGTAGAAAATTATGTTACGAAAACTAATCATCCATCATTAAACGTACAAAAGAAAATCAGAAAACTGATGAATATTAATAAATTATTAGGAACATTTTCCTTCGTTAGCGTTTGATTTACGATAGTTAGGTACATAGCTCTAATAATTTTCTTGATGAAATAAACAGTTTCTTGATGTAAATATAATACTCGTAATCGTAGTAAGAAAACCTATATGTAACAGGTTTTCTTACTACGATTACGTTTATATGTTGTCATAAAACATCGATTTTGATATGCTAATCAACCGTTTAAATAAGTTGATAATAAAGCATTTTTATTCACCAAACATTAACTTTAGCAAAAAAAAAAACTCGGAACTCGCTTGAAGACTGAAAAGTATGCAAATATAAATTTGCATGACACAGTTTACAACTTTGAATGAAGGGTCACTACTTCATATAATAAGCCTAAAATTCAGTATTGTTGTAGTTGTGAAGCCTCTTTATTTTTATGGAGGACCCTTAAGTTTATGACGGTAACAACATTTTCAAAGGTCTGTATTGTAAATTATGACCTTTAAATGCTCATTTAATCTATGTAGGTCTAGTTGAAGTTGTAGTAGGTAAGTAGGTACAGGAAAGGGCACTGGGTTGATTGATATCAGAACTAAGTAGGTGCCTACTTCATAAACTCCCTCCAACCTTGCTCTGAAATCAACTGTTTGTACCAATACGTGCCGAAGGTAGGTACTTAGACTTAGGTGTATGTAGAAAATAGAAATTGCGGCTCTTAAGAGGATAGTCTCCATTCTCTTTCTCCATACAAACGTAGTTTAAATATTCCTCCCAGGATAAAGACATTAGAGCAAATATGTTTATGCCATAAAACTTATATCTGTCATGACAATGCATCTACCTTTTTATTTTTTTTTATTTTCTAATTAAAATAATAAAAAATAAAAAAATAATAAAATGGAAAAAATAAAAACGTGCATAGTCATGACAGATATAAGTTTTATGGCATAAACATATTTGCTCTAATGTCTTTATCCTGGGAGGAATATTTAAACTACGTTTGTATGGAGAAAGAGAATGTAGACTATCCTCTTAAGAACTAACAATAATTGTATCGATAAAATATTAATTGACTTTATAATTGTTTTCCAATAATCATAGAAATAAACTTTAATATGCTCTCACACAAACAGATACTAGTCCACACCGCTAATAACGGTTCAATGTGATTTTAGATTTAGGTTCCTAAGGGTAATAGGGTGTTCAGATTAATAGGTGGATAAGACAGAACACCACTCATACGTTGATTAGGTAGGCTAAGTTATGAAAACTACACCTTAGGGACCACGTGACCACTAAATACGCCAATGAGCTTTGCATCCGTTGTGGGAGTGTAACGTTTGCTATACGCAAAAAAAATACACTAGGGTCTCTGTAATACCAAATTCATATGGTTTTTACAGCAGTGAAGCCGCCATTTTGTAAGTGTAACTTGAACTGAGTTATCCGTGCAGGCAGCGGTGGTGGTGCTAATCTTCTAATATATAAAATTTCCATGTCACAGTGTTAGTTACCGTACTCCTCCGAAACGGCTTGACCGATTTTTTTGAAATTTTGTATACGTATTCAGTAGGTCTGAGAATCGGCTACTATCTATAATGTATAAGGCAAAACAACGTTTGCCGGGTCAGCTAGTCTAATATATATAAATTTCATGTCACAGTGTTAGTTACCGTACTCCTGCGAAACGGCTTGACCGATTTTTTTGAAATTTTGTATACGTATTCAGTAGGTCTGAGAATCGGCTACTATCTATAATTTATAAGGCAAAACAACGTTTGCCGGGTCAGCTAGTTTACTATGAAACTACGAATTTTTTAAAGTCGATCTATAGTTCTGACTTGCTGGGTCCCGCCGAGGTTTCCACCCGCGTAATTCTCGATCCTATAGGAATTTCGAAAACCGCTTTTTCGTCAGATGCTTACATCATTAAAGAACACACTCCCAATTTCAGTTCTCTACTATCAACGGTTTAAGCTGTGCGTTGATTCTTCAGTCAGTCAGTCAGGACATAGCATTTTATCTTCTATAGGTATCTATAAAATGCTTTATCCTGAGTGACTGAATGACTGATTGATCTATCAACGCACAGCCTAAACCGCTAGTAGTAGAGAACTGAAATTTGGGGAGAGTGTTCTTTATGTTATGCAGACATCCGATAAGAAAGAATTTTTGAAAATTACAACGGGATCAGGACATATGTGTGTAAAACCGCGAAATACAGTTAGTAGATATACAGATTATAGTCCGCCTTAACAGATAAGTCGGGGGCATTACAAGCATTTACCCAATAGGTTTTACATACCTTGTTTTCTTCACAGAGAGAGCTGTTCGCGGCGAAGGCAGATAGCGGGAGCGGCCCCGTAGACCGTAAGCTGTCGTCTTCATCGGCTGGTAGCATGAAAAATAAATGGCTGAAAGCCTTCAGGAGTTTAAAGCCTCCGAGCGCCCCACCACCTCACGCAGGACCCCCGGACAAGTAAGAAATTCATGAATCCACCGTCAGTGGCCAGTATAAAAACTAAAACGCCATAATCTCGCATTGGCGCTTTAGTGTTTATACTTTCCATTGACGCCAATGACTCGTTTCTGAATTCGATAGAATGTTTTCATGATAATAAGCTCTTCAAAGAGTGCCAAAGGCCTTTTTGTTCCAGTTTGTTTCGATCACTAATTGCAATTTGAACACTAACATTTTTTACATTCTACATCACTCTACACTTATATCACTTATACTCTATATCAAAAATCAAAATCAATTTTGAATGTTGTACTTACTTTGTTTATTACACATTTCATAGATTTGACGGCATCTGTGGCGCGTCGGGCGGAGGCCCCGACTGCAATGCAGAAAGTTGTGGGTTCGATTCCTGTCGGGTGCAAGTATTTATGTTTAAAAATAAATATTTGTTTCTGGTCTGGGTGTTTTCAGGCATCATAATATGTAGGTAATATAAGTAATAATGTAATATATCCGTTGTCTAGTACCCATGTTACAAACCTAGTTTGGATCTGAATTGCGCTGTGTGTAACGTCGCGACGTTACACCTACATAAACACCTACACATACTCACACACACCCACGCACACACACACACCTGTACATAAATATTGCACGACAGATATCGGTTCTACACAATACATCCATTGTACCAAAACGTAAATAGGTAAACCGAGGAAAAAAACGTTGTCAAGAAAGTAGGTAGGTATTGTACTTAAATTTAATATTGAATACAACTTCGCTTTGAAATCTCTCGGCCTACGTAAAAAGAAAAAAATAAATTGGTAACATCAATAGATTCGAATTTATGTAGGTGTAATATCAATAGTTAAAAGAAATAATTACGTAACTTACTTATAGTTGTCTGGCCGCCTTCAAATGGGATTTATTTATGCTATTCGTAACAATTTTTTTACATGTTTCTATAGATACGTAGCGATTTATTAACAACAAGCATTGACTATTGAATTGTTTTGACAATGCTAAGCAAACTGTTTTCAAATGATAAATACAAAACATGCTCAATTATTACTGAATTGAAAAACCTGTTAGCCGAAGCCAATCAAGAAAACTTACGATAATAAGCCAGATGGCATATTTCTACGTATTATAATTAATTATTCAAAATATTGTTTCAATGTCATTAATTACAGTCAATCTTTAATTTCAAATTGAATGTTTTCCAAATAACATTTGGCATTTTTTCATGAAACTTCGGAGAAAAGTATCATCTTCCATACGTTTTGAGTCAATAAAGATTTGATTGCAGTCTAATTGCATGTTAAAGTTTTATTTTGAGTGCATCTTTTGTTTCCAACTGCAATATTGTTAAAATGAAAAATTTGACAATTCTAACACAGAAATTTGGTCTTTGTTAGTCAAATAGGTGCAAAGCAAACTGGTGTAGCATCTCTCTTTCAGTTTCATACAGTGTAAGAGAGAGCGAGAGAGAATTTAAGAATCCCTATACTTAATCGAGCGGTGTTGGTCTAGTGGTAGATACCCCGACTTTCATTCCGAGGTTCGTGGGTTCGAATCCTGGCCGACCGTGTACCAATGTCTTTTTCTTTAAGAAAAAGTTATGTACGCTAATAACATCGCTCTTACGGTGAAGGAAAACATCGTGAGGAAACCGACATGTCCTAGGACTCAACACTGTCCGAAGGCATGGGACATTCGCCAATCCGGAGTAGGCTCTCTAAGAGGAGGCCCTTGCCCTGCAGTGGGACAAATTAACGGGCTAATTATTTATTTATACTTAATCAATTCTAAAGATAACAAGTAATTATTATAGGTAACCTTACCTATCTATATACATTCATCATATTTAGTTATATTTGACGGGAACTTGATTACACTGGGGATGACGATGACGTTGTGGCCCGTTAAGTAACATTTATAATGCAGCGTCCCTAGTGGGCATAGATACAGTTACAATTAGTACAGCTCTGATAATAATAACCCATTCCATTTCCCGTTACGTAGGCTGATATATTATATTATCTACACTAATGTAATGGGCCCTATACAATGCGTTCGAAAACCGATAATTATGCGGTTTGGCTGTATTGAAATGAACTGTTTTATTTTAACATTTTTTTGTACTTATTATGTAAAGAAGAATTTTGTGTGTCAGACCAACCTAAGAAAAAAACCGTGTAGACGCCGGCTGGCTTCTACACGATCGCGAGTTATTCGTATTTTTTTCGTTTTCCATTGACCACCGTTTTTTTCCACAAATTTTGGTAATATTTGTGTGACGTCATTGGCTTGCAGAATAGCGAGTTAACTTCACAAGTTTCAACGTAGTTTTAGAAAAGTTAACTGGAACTTCACAGGTTTCTACATCGGATCTATGTAGTTTTTTCTTAGAGAATAGTCAACAACCTCTTCCTGGTTAGTCTGAGCCTTAGAAGGAAGTTCTATGCGTCATTATAATAATTATAACCCATTCCATTTCTCTTTCCGTAATTGGCTGATGTTATTTTATCTACATTTATGTAAGGGGCCCTATAAAATGCGTTTGAAAACCGCAAATTACGACCTGCGTAAACTGATTTGTTTTATCAGAAATGTTTTTTTGTAAATAAAGAACAATTTTGTATATTGCTTGACAACCTTTTCCAGGTTGGTGTGTGCCTTTTAATGTTAACGCGTCTAGGTTGGTAGGCGAACAACTTTTGGTATAGGTACGACATTTTCGTTTTTTTTTTTTTCGAAAATTCGAATTATTTTCGGAAATTTTAAAGTAATCTAAAATGACCATCCAAAGTTCGAAAACAGATCACAATTCAATTCAGTTAGCTTTCTACAGTTTTCCCAGTAGAAATTGAAAACCAATTTGCGAAATGCAAGCGAGGCTTCTTATAAACCTTACGCGGGGCACCAGAACTCTCTTAGAGATTGCCTTGTCAGTTGTCCCCTACAAAACCATATTGAATTAATAATATTTACTGGCATAATCGACTGCCTTGGACATTGGTACAATCAGCATCAAAAGTCGATGACTATTTTCAGATTAGAATAAGAGTTATTTATTGGTCTAACTGTGTAGGTAAATTGTACTATATTAGTACACAGTCTACTCGTTTCGAGGATACAATACTCTATACTAATTTTATAAAGAGACGTTGGTAACGTGTATGTTTGTATGTATGTATATTGGAGGTAATCTCCGTAAGTACTGGACCGATTTCATTCACTTTCACCAATGGAAACTGAATGGAAAGCTACATTATCGAGTAGTAACATAGGCTATTTTTGATCCTGATATTCCCACGGAATCGGAACTTACTCGGCTGAAACCGCGGGACTCTTCTAGTGTAGTATAAAATTATATTAATACTTAAGTTAAGATTCAAAACATTATTTCTTCTTATTATGTTTGGGATGTGTCATCTTATATCGTAATCATTTCTATATAATGTTGAAAATTAAAAGCTTCATTGAACTGCAAAGTTCGCTGAAGATGTCGCTACGAGCCCTTACACTCAAGAACACGAGGAGGCGCTTTTTTAATTTCGGTTTCGTGGGTGGCTTCCCTTTGGCGTAGCTGCTATTGCACTGGTTCGGATTACCAGAAGTCGCGGATTCGAAGCCCGCCGGGTACTATTTTCATTGCTTGATATGGCTCTGCTAGACTAAAAAGATTGGACAAATAATAATAATATTGCACGACGATACACACAGCGCAATTTAGTCCCAAACTAAGCACTAGGCTTGTACTATGGGTACTAGACAACGGAAATCCGTTACTATATCCGCCCGATATATTACATATTATACATTTTTTATCTAAATTTAAATCCATATTGGATTTTAGAACTTAGCACGCAATCTTTGGGAGGGTTCTATTCTATAAATCTATACTGTCATTACGGTTCAATTTACAACGGTCTAATTTGACTAAAATTTTAAATGAAAATCGGTTAATGAAGCACACGCTTCATTAAACGATTTGCATTCAAATTTTTCGGTCGAATTACTGTTACACGCATTCCTGAATTTTACGCCTTTATAAACGACTAGCAGAGTCCTGCGGTTTCACCCGCGTAAGTCCTGATCCCACGGGATTTTCAAAAACTTTCTTAATGGATACCGACACACCACAAAAAACACACTCTCCAAATAACATGTCTCTAGTAGCCTAAGAGTCCGTGAACGCCATACCTTCGTTATTTTATAAAAGCTGAAAGTTTGTCAGGGCATGCAGTTCGCTGAAGTTCGCTTGCAGTGGCTTTGGCAGATAAAAGGTACTAAAGGTGTGCAAATTACCGATCTAAATTCATCAAATTAAAAAGTGTGATTTTTAGGTTATTATATTACCTTCAGAATATTTTTAAAATATAATACTTGAGGGGCTGGACTTATCATATGAGTTTGTTTGTTATTTCGGGACTTGTGGAGAGGCCCAATTTCTATGAAAACGCCATGGGACAAATGGTGTTAAGTTAATCAGTCAGGACTGGGAATTTTATATGCATAGATGACTAATAAATTAATAAACTATAAGAGATATAATAAGTTAAAGTTAAGTTTTGATCTATAAAGCCTAATAAATAGTCCTCATCGATCAACGCTCATTTAGACAAATATCAATGAACTTTTTTTTTTAAACTCAATATCGATAATGAAAAAATAACTGTCTCGTTTTAATGAAAACAGCAATTAAGGTAGAGAAATAACCAAACGCTGTCAGTTTCAATTAGTGTGAATTCGTAAGTGCTTTGTTAGTCAAATAGCTACGCACGTTTCAGACTGTTGCTGTCAATATTTCACTAAAACAAGGTCGTGTTCGCTGTAATTGAACGGGCAAGATTCTAATCTACAATGAACTGTTAGTAACTATGTCGTGTAGCCCCGGTTTGGAATAGCCCTTAGATTACTTAGATGGTAGGTATTTTGACGTTCGAATTTGAATCCATCTTTTTAAAGGTGTGTGAGTAATTTTCCGAACTGTTTGAGTTTGGAACCGTCAGAGACGAATTTGAAAAGGATTACTTTCAGGCGACCTTTGTCTTTCTAGTCTCTAGAGGACTAGTCTAGTAATATGGGCTATCCCATCTCTTCTCGTGGGTGTCGTAAAAGGCGACTAACGAACCTGGAGTTCGCCCTGCGAGGTGGCGAGTCAATTTCTTGGTCTAGGACTAGTGTCATGTAGGCGGCCGGCCGTTAAAACATTGCCAAGTCTATTAGCAGTAAGTATGGTCACTATGACTTACTCCGTTTATGTGGACCCCGGGCTCCCGAGAGGGATGCAACCGAGAACATCGCTCGGATGATAAATGAACTGCTATTAACAAAACAATCCCCAGTAGTGTACGGAGTGACACGCCATATGCCTTTTAAAACCATGTGTGTAAATAGTAGTAGTAGATAAATAATTTTCTAGCAGATTTACACTTTATACAGCTATCGACATACCTTGTAGATTTCATCGCAATCGGTTCTGTAGTTTGTAAAGTTTTTTTTTTTTTTTGAAAAATTTTTGCCATTATTTTGCACCCAACAGAACAAAACAGGACAGAATTTCGAAAGGCGGTTTTTCAAAGAACTAGTCATCCAATCGTAGGAAATCAAGGGTATATTTTTTGTGTAGATGCAGTCTAAGATGACGCACGCTGACCTAAAAGGTACCTGTCCATTCGCGATTTTTAAAGACCCCCAAATTGTACTCGCCACAGAATACAGTCTCCGGCAGCTGATTCCTATCTCTTGCGGTGCGAATGAGGAATGAATAAGCGAAACATTTAGTACGGGTCACGGGGACCTCCACCATAAAACGGTGTCGCATTTTAGTCTGCCTTGACGTCCGTCGGTAAAATACAGATCTTAAGACCAGGTTATTTCTTTGGGGAGTTTGCGTCAACAAAGCAGACAGACAAAAAAAACACTTATCTATTTAGAATATCTTGCTACCTTGCCTACTTAAAGATGTCATGTCCAGCACATTACACAATTTGCAAAGAAGATTAAATTTAAGCGCTTATAGCATTTTTGCGGTTTCGCTACCCACTGTCCAGGCCGATTAAGTAATGCTGGTCGATAGAAAAACCGGTCAAGTGCGAGTCGGCCTCGCCCGCCGAGGGTTCCGCACACATATGTACCTACAAACTTTTCAATCATAATTTGCAAATATATGAACATTTAACTTATTTTGGGCACAATGTACAAAATTAAAAAAAAAAACCCTTTGGTCATTGTAACAGCTGGCCAAAAGGGATTTCTGGTGGGACCGCGCTTTGACCGCGGCTTGTTAAATATAGGCCTAAGTCGTAGCACCAAGCCGACTCGTGTTCTAATACGTAGGCCGGTGCAGCCGCTAAGGAAGTCGGGTCGGATCTTGTTCCTCTTATCGTCTTCCTAGCGGGCTAAATCTTAGACAAAAATAATATCATCACTTTACATCATACCATCAGGTGAGATAGTGATCAAAAGCTGATCTTTCGTTTATAAAAAAACTTTTTATTGCATTGTATTGACTAGCGAAAATTTTTTCGTTGTGTTGTTTTGTGCCTAATAGGACCAAAATATTTTTTTTTAGTATTTGATATATTTAACAACTCACCATATTTAAGTGTTCCAAAAAACAGTGTTGACGGACAGACCGACAATCTAGTGGTCTTACAATAGTCCAATTTTCTCTCTTCAAGTATTATACTCCAAAAAAGTTAATTTAAAACCGGGTAGTGGAGGCTTTTGCAAGGGAATTGGGCTGCCGTCTCTGGCTCTTGTGCCGGGTACGATCTGGGATGGTTTATTTGATTGACTATATGATTGTTGATTCTATATATAGGTACCTAATCTAATTAGTGTAGGTACTAGATTAAAATAAAAAAAATGTCCTATTTTAAACTCTCATCTCATCCGATCGATGTTCCCGGTTGCATCTCTCTCAGGAGCCCGGGGTCCGCTAAACCCCAAATTGTTATTTTTTATTTGGGATCGACGCAGTCAGAAAGTCATCATTGACCATACCTTCTGCAATTCGATTTGGCAGTATTTTTAAGGCCGGCCGCCTGCCTGACACCAATCCTCTGAGGGATCAAGCAGTTTATCCGCCACCGCGAGTGGAGAACTTAAGGTTTGCTAATCTCTCTCAGATCCCTTAGTCGCCTTTTACGACAACCCACGGGAAGAGATGGGGTAACCTTATTCTATGCCGGGGCTACACGGCTAATTTAAACTACATCAAACGAATTTAATTAATTAGTAAACACAGTAAAATAAAATGACATATACACACACAATGACACATATTAAAATAAAACACATATGACCTATCACCCAAAAATACCAAGAATAAATGTGAAATATGATAAAAGTAAAATATTTCCACCAACAAAGGCGAAAATTGAATAGCATAAAGAAATCCAACGGGGCTCGTAGCATAATTCGAGTGGTCTATCCAAACAACGAAGCGCAAGATAACGAGATGCACACAAAAGTTAGAGGACAGTGTTGACTCGATACAATAGGAATAACTCGTTAAACTTTCCTCTGAAACATTGAGTTCTTCCACTATGCTAGGTTAGGTATTGTTTTAAAATAAATTTTGCTTTTGAAATAACAGGACTAAATCTGTAGGTACCTCTACTTATCTATATCTATAAAATGCTCTGTCCTGTGTGTGTGAATGAGTGACTGACTGACTGACATATAAACATCCTAAATCGCTGGTAGTAGAGAGGTAACAATTGGAGAGTGTTCTTTATAATGATGTAGGCATCCGTAAGAAAAGGTTTTTAAATAGTATTTATAGTGAAAACAACCATGTCAGTTTAATCTACATCTACCTATACTATAATATTATAAAGAGAAAATATTTGTATTTTGTGTGCGTGTGTGTGTGTATGTTTGTAATGAATAAACTCAAAAACTATTGGACAGATTTCAATAATTCACCAAAAGAAAGCTACATGATCGAGGAGTAACATAGGCTACTTTTGATCCTACAAAATCGGGATTTACGCGGGTGAAACGGAGCTATTAGCTAGTATCGTATATTTTCCTATGACTTTTGTTCATAGTAGTATTATGTGATTATATCTTACATCGGCATTTCGGCTATGTTACAATACTCGTGGTCGTGTCTATTCGCGGTCAAGACTATAGCTTAAACATCCAGGGACAAAATAAACAAGGATACTCGTTAAACATCCGCATAAAATAATATTAAAATATAATTAATACTAGCTTAACGTAAATCTAGAAAATGTATCAAAACCACACTTCCGCTATAATTGTAATAAGCCTTTGATTCACTACACCAAGACTACACAAAAACAAACACCATCAATCCACACTAAACTTAATCCACAATTAATCATTACCATTTAAAATTCCAAGGAAAATCGTGTTCATATCATTGTATCGACAATTTATTTATATTTTTAACAACAGAATACATTTGTGTAAATAATTATCCGTCATAATTAAAATGTCATTTACACGAACGATCATTTTTCTACACAATTTACGTCCACAAGGTATTGACACCTTGTGTAATTATCACAAACATCCCATCATCTGTATAATTGTACGGACCATTTGCTTCGATAAGCAATTAATTCGATTACCAAGCACGTGTTGTGTCTATAAAGAAACAACTTTCTTACCGACATAATAATATGGTACCTGTGCATAATTGAATCACTTGCGAGTTTACTGAATGTAATCTGTGATGGCCTCAATGCTCATACAATAAACCCTCTGAAACCTTTGAAATGTTTAAACCGATTCGTTTCCGAATGCATTGCAATGTGCCATCACAGGTTTCTGCTCATCATTGACAGATTTGTATTTTAATTTATCACGTTTATCTGGTTGTGTTCATCTTGTTGTTTCTCTCTTTTTGCAACAATAAAGAAAAAATCAAATGTACCACGCGGTGTCGACGGTTATGGCGATGAGGTAACTGTACCCTATAGGTGTGGACCTATGTTGGTACCTAAATGTGTTAACTTTACCCTGACTATATCAACTCCTTAACCTTTCACCTAGATGGCCTCCTTCAAACGATTAGCATGTCCGTGTTACCCATCACAAGCTTATAGTTTATGTAATATAGCAGAAACACAATCCTGAACATGCTTCCAAACTTCTGTATGAAAGCTCTACGCATCCCTGGTGAATATAAACTTGTTTTGCTTTGTTTATCCCGCTTAGAAACCAGACTGCCTTAATGTCCAATGGCTTCATCGTGTTATGAAGTAAACGTCTATTTAGGTAAATGTAGTCATTACCAGCACCACGAGTCGTTACCTTCGGTGTGGTAGCCAGTTGATTACGGTATACCTCACGAATTTGTGTCTAGTCTAACCTCTCCCCTTGACCTTGGAAATCATCGATCAATATCTATGTTGACTACCTATAAAGTGTAATTATGTCTGCGACAGCTCGTAGAGTAAAACATGTTGATGATAAACGACCCACTTTACACAGATCTGCCTGCAAGTCATTAATTGTCCTGTGCTATGTGTAAATATTTGCCGCTTTATCGGTATTTTCTGTTGCTCTTTCTGATAGTACGTGTATTTTTTTCCATCGAAGACTATAAAGAGACGCTATTCTTGTAATATCAATTCGTGTTCTCTAAAAACTGTTCCCTATTCTACATTATCGTAAATATAAATATGTGACTTGTGTTTTAGGAGGAATGGAGCTGCCAGAGACGCTATGCGGAGCGGCGGGGATTCTGATGCCCATAATTTTCAAGAATATACGTATAAGAAAATCACGCCTTGCGACGTTTGCTCACAAGTACTTAGAGGTAAGCGAATTCCTTACGTTCTCGTAATACCGACCAAAGTTTTCTTGGAAAGGTAAATTGAATGAATGAAAGCAAAATTTTCCGATAACAATAACTTGAAAACATTTTCGGAACTTGATGTAATCTGGCAGGTTAATTTCCGAGTTCATTTTTGTGTTGAAATTCACGTTTTTAATAAAGACAAGTTGTTTGATTGACCCCGGAATGGAAAAAGGTAATTTTGAAACAACATAAAAATGTTGTTCTTTTGTTGAAAAAGCTAGCTATTTTTGATGAAATCATAAATCACGATAAGCTGCAAGGTAATGTATGTTCACACAGGCAAAAAAATACAGTAGGACGAGTTCTGCCTCATTTTCTTGGATGGCTGCACTGGTCTACATTTCTGAACACAATAAGTCCCCTTGGCTATACGACTTAAGCCTCCCACTTAGAGATTGCTTCCCTAGCATAAAGTGATGCTAAAGAAGCAATCTCCAAGTGGGTTAAGTGTGGGACAACTCGATTTAAATCCTAAGCAATATCCCTCTAAACAGCATAATTTAAAGGCTCATAAAACTGTCTAGATATTACCCGTACAAGGCACACAACCCTTGCAAAATGTAAATCTGTATTCAGTCACGTTAGCAGGTGACTCCGTATTGTTTATTGAACGATTTCAATTGCTTCTAAAGGTTCATTGTCAAGGTCAATCCAGTAATCCTATACACGTGCTTTCTACACCGCAAATATGGAGGCCGTTTGAAAACGATTCAATGACATTCTACACTAAGTAATCAATGGCATTTTCTACATGCCTCAATGTTTTATTAAGCCGCGTACAGACATTGCGAAGCGTGTGTCGCAATTGCCTCACCAAACATGTGCTTAATCTAAGGCATGCGACGGAATATTTATGCATACGTTCCGAATGACAAATGCTCAAGCAAACTAAACGTCGCTCGCACTAAAGCGGGCGTCCGCAACTAATCTCAACATTCTCATGCGGAAAATGCAGTGAGCACACACCGTCCAGATAGCCCGAGGCACGCGTGACAAACCATTCGTGTCGTGTCACATGCCTCTCGCCTGTTTGCGGCTTTACATGGCGAAGGACTGAATTAACTAAATGTAATGAAAATCAAATAGTAACCACTACTTTTGTGAGTGTTACAAAAATAGGTAGGTGCTATGGAACTCGGGTCACTCGTGTCACATTAATGAAATGTGATTGTTACTCCTTATAAATTGTTATTTAATTAATGGTTCATTTAATGTATTCGTGTCGCTATTTAATATTTCGTTTAATTGGCCAAGTTGAGACTTAAGTTCGAAACTATAGCGTGTGATTGTAGAATAAATATAGTGATTTAACAGTTAAATTCTATGGGGGTGATTTGTGAAAATTAATGTTAAGATAGCGTGATAAAACTGACACTTTTGAAAGAAGATCGAACCGGTAAATCCGATGAAGGAGGATTGAACCTTTTGTTCGACAATGTCGTTAACCCTCGGATTCGTTCAATGCGCGAAATATGGCGAAGTCTAATTTTAGGTCAGTGACTGTTTAGCTAGGTTTAGTTGGCGTGCAAGAACGGGCAGCCAACTTTGATTAATTGGCTTTTCGAGAATATGGGTCACAATCACGACGAGATAAGGCCGACGTTAATAGGCGACCGGAAGCAAAACTCGCGGCATAGTGAAGTTTGCCACTAAAACTTCAGAAGAAAATAAGCTTAACAATCAACCTACTTTGTTAATTCCACGGATATCACAATACCTATACCTACTAACAACTTTGTGACTTTTTGTACTCGTTTACAGATGACTTACAGCTTTAAGGAATAATGATGTTTCACTTCTGCTACATAGATATTCGCCTAACAAAGCTACCTACGAAAACCATAATGACAATTACTTTGCTACTTTGTATAAGCTTGGACTATTTATGTATTCTGTGGTATACCACAAAATACATAAATAGTTCAAGCTTATAATAAGATTATATTTTAGGCTCATGTTGTAAGTCATAAGGCCGACTCCTTTACTAACCCTGATCTTTTGACCAAAAGTAAAAATCAAAGTAGGGGGAATCCGCAATGAAACGGACGTGTTTTGAAACGGACACTGTCGAAAATATTTTATGTTTTTGGGTGTTGGCACTACTGATGACTTGTGGGCATGTGACCATAGACCCTCTATGGGTCATCAATAGTGCCAACACCCAAACAACCTAAAATATTTTTGATCGAAAACTTGAGATATCGATAGTGTCCGTTTCAAAAAACGTCCGTTTCATTGCGGATTCCCCCTAGCAGGTAAAAGCGATGTAACACAGCCCTGTAGCACACACAAGAATATGGCTACGGTATCCCCAGCTCGTCGTAAAAGGCGGGCTTTCTTGGTAGGAGGCTTCTGGCGCGGCTTGTTACTGCCGGCCTAAGTCGTAGCGCCAAGCGGACTCGTCGGTGTCCCGAAACGTAGACCAGCGCAGCCACTGAGCAAAATGGGTGGGATCTTATTCCACTGCCGTCCTTCTAGATGCACGTGATATCTTACGCCATATTATTACGTAGGATATTGTGGTCAAACGCTCAACTATCCTTTATGAAAAACAAGATCATAAAGAAAATTTTCGGAAAATCGCTTCAAGATGTATCGCTACGCTATGACTACTGAATATTACCGTAGCAACTATAATAAATACTTGTCTTGTATAGAGACAGAATTCAGCGTAAATAAACATCGGTTTGCCACTCATGTCACGTACAGTATTAGCACAAGGCAATATATTTCACATGCTATCTTAGCTGACAAGTAAGATTCCATTACTTATGAACATCGTTCTTGTAACTCGGAATCGCAATCTATATATATAAAATTCAAAGTCCTGACTTATAAAATAAATAAATCCTGTAAACATCACACAACGCCATCTAACCCCATGGTAAACTTGCTATGGTTGTGCTGCTGGGTGACTAGACAACGGATATATTATACAAGCCCATGTAACTACCTGATAATGTAACTTTCTATTGGTAAAATAATTTTTGAAATTGCGCCAGTACCTAATATTTTAAAGCAACAATACTTCTGCAAAAACACAACGCATGATCGACGGAGAGCGGGCGAAGAAAGCCCATATAAAATATAATATTGGTCCAGTAGTTTCGGAGATTACACCCAATATACATACACACATACACGTTAGCAACGTTACCTCTTATGGACAGACTAGACGACCCAGACTAGAAACACATATTTATTTTTAAGCATTAATACTTGTTCCCGACGGGAATCGATATTGAAACTTTCTTGCAGAAAGCTTTGCAGTTAGGTATTCGAATGACACGCCACAAAGGTCAGGGTTCATAAATAGAAAGAAAAAAAAACTTATTTATTCAACAACCATCACAATTTGATCATACATGTAAAATACATTATTCTAAATTAAAACTACGTTGTTAGAAAGGACGGAACTCTGCTTTATTGGTGCATTCGCGTGGACGAGCGCTGATATTCTGTTACGCCTTTAAACATTTATCAGACTCATTTAAATTTTGAGTACATTATAAAAACTAATTTTAGGTGTCGCCTCAGACAAAGTATTTAAGTTTGGTCCTCGAGACACCAGTCTCTAAAGCAGGGGTTTCCTAGCTTATTTAAGATAATTAACCGCATTTAGTTTAACTGCTGTTTCTTGAGACATGAGATTCCGAGGGTGTGTTGTTGTGAAATCTAGGCGACCTCTAGTAAAGGTTTTTTTTTAGAAATCGAGTGAAACCAAGGGACATACTCGTAGCTACTTATGAACATTTCTCTAGTAACTTTGAATCGCAATATTGTAGAAAGATACGGCCTGTAACATATCTTGATTCCCTGATAGGTTTGAGCACTTTTTACTTTGAAAGTTTTGATCTGATAAATCTGGGTTCCCCTTTCCAATTATCAAAGAGTTGTAGAAGAGCCTTTCAGACTACTAAATTTAACGATGTCTGGGTAGTGTCTTAGGTAAATTAGAGGGAAGGTTAAATAATGAAGAATTTTAGTTTTGGAAGAAAGTTTTAGTAGGTACAATCTAATTACGTGGCTCAGTCGTGAATATAAAGTTGAAGTTTCTTAATTTCGAGTTGGTTGCGTTTTGTTTATGTTTTTCCAGCCTTTATTGCCGTGATTTGAGCCAGGACGCACCTTTGTCAATCAGAAATAAAATTATTTGAAAAAAAAAAGGAAGATACATATATACTTAGTTGCCCGCGACTTCGTCCGCCTAATTTTTTGAAAATATAAAATAGCCTATAGCCTTCCTCAATAAATTGACTATCCAACACTGAAATAATTATTCAAATCGGACCAGCGCAGCGGTTCCTGAGATTGTTGTCTCTGATAGCAGTCATAAGGTTTAGTTAGCCTTAGAGCGAACTGAGAACTCTAACACTAGGTGAACCACACCACTCACGAAAAGTATCTCAAAGGTTTAATCACCTTGTTTTGTTACAGGGCACACTCGGCAAGGCCTCCGTTGCCGGCTATGCAAGATGAACGTCCACACCGACTGCTTGCCGCAAGTCGGGAAGTGTCAGACCAAATCGCGACTCCTGCGCCGACAGAAGAGCACCTCGGAAATTGAGTCGCATCGGGTTCAAGAAGCTTTTGATGACGAAAGTAAGTCGTTTTTTTACTTTGAATTTCATTTGTAGGAAAATGACATCCCAAAAGATTTACAGACAGTGTACCATATAGACTGAAGCGCGAGAACACATATACTGGAAACTCGGAGTGTTCTGGGGATGATGTTTTTTAACAGACTCCCCAAACTGAAGGAAGAGGTTCTCAAAATAGTTGCTTTTTATGTACGTTTTCCTTGATGTCACATATATACTTACCGATTTCCGGTATGTGTGATCTCTGCCTCTCTGCTTACTCTACATTTCTCAGGGTATTTTTATCGGGTCACAAAATTATAAGGTACTTCTACCTATTGTAATAAAAAAGTTTTTAATTGATTTTAATGAAACTTTGAAAGAATGATAAAAGTTCTTCGAATTTTTATTACGTCCAGCCTAATTGTAGGAATCAAATTAATATCTTGTTTTTACCTAATGAAATTCTAAAGCCGACAGAAGTCGTGGTAAGTTTCATCAGGTTTTATTCTCATTTTCTCCATTAATAAAGTGGATATAGGAGTACTTTCAGAGGCTATGTAACGGAAACACATTAATAAGCACACGTCTCTCATGAAGCTAGCTTACCGAAACACTTCACGGAGGCTCACACTACATCTACACTCATGATCATAGACTACCATAGACATAGACTAGACACAATCGGAAGCTAAAATTGAACTTATCCAGGGGTGCCGGACGGGTGGCTGCCAGGGCAGAGACTGACCAAGATCTCGTTTAAGGGCTCGGTCGAGTTCGATGATGATTTCGATAGCTACAACGACGAGGGTACGATAACCCCCCGAAATGTCCCCGTTCACTAACATCCCCCCCGGACACTGTACATAAACAGTTAACTAACAACGAACCCAATCGAATTGAGACATTAGCTCGCACATTAACTTAGAAGGTGCTGTGATTTCGATGCTCAGAGGAGGAGGTGGATCAGACGTATGAAGTCCTGAAGCGGGCGAACGAGATATCGAAGCCGGGCGGCGGCGCGGTCGGGCCCGTTGTCCGCGTCTCACCGGCGGCAAGCGGCACAGTTGCGGTTGCGGTGGAGGGAATGCGGTCGCCGCGGCCGGGCGCGGGGCTTGCGGTCGCGCCGCAAACAGTCGCCTCGAGTTCAGGTGGCGCTCTATTCACGCTCGGCGCGCATGCCGTGTCGTGGTAGTTGCACGCGTATTAGAGGCGTATTATACAAGCGTGGGGCGGGACGGGTCGCGTTCGGTACCTACCGAGCAAGTACGGGCGACGCGGACGATGCAACGGTTGTCGGTTGGTTGTAGGCGTTGCGGCGCCGGCGCGGGCTGAGACCGGCGTGCGGCGGCGGCTCTTCGCCGGCGTCAAGAGTTTGTCGATGTGGGGCTCGCGCTCGCGACGCGGCTCACCCAACCACCGGTCCATATCTCTGCCGGAAAGTACGCGACGACGACGGCTTCATCTAGCGGATAGCGCATCGCTCTCTCTATGACACGGCTTTGTTTGTCCCCGTCGTTTACGGTGCCTCGTTTTTCGTTTGTGTGTCCGTTATGTTCGTTTATGTTTAGTTTCGCGATTGCAGTGTTTAGTTTAGAGAACTAGGAGAGATCCGGTCGAAGTTTGGCGACACTGTAGTTGTGCTTGTACCCGCCTTCCTTATCCCGGTTAGGTATCGCTGAATATCATCTAGCGCCCATCCGTCCCGAATGTATTATGTTATGTTTATTTTATGTTTTTATTTATTTTTATGTTATTTATTGTTTATTTATTCGTTTCGCGCGTATCTTTCCAGAAACAGAGATGACCACGACTCGACCTTTCGGGCAGCCTCTATGTTTCGTAAACGAGAATGGAGAGAATCCCCCTCCCTCTATTCTCAAGCCGACAGCGAGTGTCCGGAAGAAAAAATGAGTAGTTAAAAAGTTGCGATTCCCTCGGTCTCGGGAACTAGATGATATCGCCTAATGGTGGCACGGGCCCTCGCGGCTGAAACCGCTTCACGGAATGTTCGATTGTAAACCCGAAGCGCCCCGCGTACTGTGATATGTACATATTGTTACTGTTACAATAAATTCGAAATAAAAGTTTTATCTATTTCTCGTTTCACCCTTGAGCACTTTATTTCACTTTCAATTCGGCCGAATACCTGCGATCGCAGATGTAAGTGGTGCATGGCTTTGAGGCGTGCTGGTGATTGCATGCGTTTATATATCGACTAACACGACACAGGCACAGGCGACTACACGTATTACCGCTAACGCTATATGGGGGTTCTTGAAAATTTGTTATTTAGTAAGATAAGGGCTTTTCTGTTTATCTTAGCAAGCAAACAACCATTGTTCTACGACTTTTGGAAATTCAAATATTTTCCCCCAAAACTTCCGAAGTTCTGTTCACCTGAAAATCAAGTGAACTTAACCTCGATCAATGCTCCAAATCTTTATTTATTATTGAAAACACTTCATACGCCTTATAGTTCTGAAAATATTTTGAAATTTCAAAGAGTAGTAAAACAAGAATTACTTATTAAGATGTACAAAAGTAGTACCTAACTGTGTTTTAACTAATTTTCAGTAACCTTATCTAACCCTGCACCGTACTAAGCTGTCTGGATCTTGGCTTGTATCACGAACTCGATCTACCGAACTCTCAGTTACCTACCGGAACTGCAACATCACGGCAAAGTCACCCCAGCAAATTAGCTCCGACATACGACGAACAAAACACAAATACTCTAAGACTGAGGTTTTCGTTCGCTCTAGCGACTTACCCGTACTTTTTGTTCATTAATTTTCAGGGCGACCCGGCTAATGGGCTTTAGCGGGAATTAGTACTGAGATAATTACCGTATCTATCCTGTTTAATTGTCCTAACAGGTTCGATGAAGAATTCCAAGAGTGCCCAAATGTTGAGGCAGGCAGACCGCACCAGCCCCGGTACCTTATTTACACGAACCCCTGTAGATCTTTACGCGTTCTTGGACGTTTTTGAGATGCCATTTCTTTCACTGTTACTGACTATTACTGATAACAGTACTGCATTCTTGCATTTGTAGTCACTGAAATGGTCCGAAACGAGCTCACACTTAGCGTCCGTCCACTACGACTTTGTACCTTTAGTTATCGATACAAAACCTACACTTCTATCTCTTTTTAATCTACCTTTTGCACTGCTTATGCACATTTTTGCGTAACTATATGTTGTTTTAACAATTGTGGTATATTATAGTTCTTTGTCCGTAGTTATTGTATGTAACTAATCTAATTGATAGGAATAAGCCCTGAATCTGTTTCAAAGCATTTTCTAAATTGAACTGAACTATTTTGAACTAAAAACTGTCGATTTCCGAGATGTAATTTCATGAAATGCTATGAAATCGATTGGTAGAATAAGTTAAATATATTATCCAAATTAAACGCATTATCACACTAACGAATTTGCGTAATTGCAGTTGGCACTGCTAAATGAATCTGTAACAATAACAACTCAGGATTGTTCCCTTTTCTTCTTTCTCTTCCTGCAACTACGCAAAAGCGTCAGCGCGAAAATGCATACCTTAAGTAAATAATCAAGTTCCGAAATCAGAAACCGCTAAGACAACTAACCATAACATTTTCCATAACCATTGTAGTCAATTTGAATCAAATAACCACATCCACAGCATTAATTAACAAGCTAGTTGGGTAAGAAAGTAGCAAATGCTCATACTGCGTAATTTTGTAGCGCCGCACTCTCCGAGACGCCAAAAGTTGAACCTTAGGATGAAGAGTTTGTCGTTGGATTCGCCGGAATGCGGGGATCTACGGCGTCGTCCTCCCGCGCCTCGAGACCAACCCAGCCAAAGCAGCCGCGTACTATGTACGACAGTAACATTCCATACACCCGTCGCTCTACGTCCAAATAACATTCACCCCTCATTTACCCACATTTCTATTCTCACACCCCGATCTTTGCAAAACGATTTATATCTTCCATCCGAACAGTTGGTCGCGCAAAGCAAAATTACTAAGGCTTGATTCGACCAAACTGGAATGAGCAACGAAAAGCAATTGTACGCATAAATCGTTTTTTTTTGTTCCAGAGATTCTCGAGCTGTTCAATCGACAAAATTGCGATTTATGCGAAGAATTGTTATTCATTGCTTACTCTAGTTTGGTCAAACGTTTATACGTAAACGGTCAAATTGTGCATGAGAGGCACTGTTTTGAATTGCTGCAAAATCTGCCGATAGTAACGAGAACTTTCGGGTAGGAATTTAAGAGGAGATTTCATAAAAGTAACTTTTGTTTTGCAACGATCGGTCTTACGAAAAGTTCTTTGGACTTAGGCGATTTGATGTGGAGCTGTGTTGTAGGGCACCAGATGTTCGTTCACCTTCAAGACTTTTCCTTGGCTTAGCTTGTGTGTTATAGCGGGTTTTATTACCCCTGATTATTGTTTTATGTTCTCTCCTTGTGCTGTGTTTTCGACGTCGTTTCAAGGTGGTCTAATGTGTTTTTCATTACCTCCATACTGTTTTAAAATGGGAAATCAATCATCATTCAGCCATTATCATTTATAGAAAATTTTATGAGTCGATTTTTGCTGTAGTCGGATCTATATTCCAAATTTTCACTCGCTGCACGCTCATAGATCATAGTAAGGTTAGAGCGGTGAGCATATTAAATTTATCAATACTGCTTGCTTATTGATAGTAATAAAGAGCAGCATTGCACTTCCACTCATGAGTATCATGAGCGAAATACTTTCTGCACCGCACTCAGCCAGGTGTGTGCAGCGAGTGAAAAACTGGCTTGCGGTGAAAATGGATCCATTGGAATCATACATTAACCTCATTCAATTCTGAAACCTCTATTCGTCGAAAAGTTCTGTCTTCCTATTTTGAGCATAATTTCTTTTGCATGTAATTTATGTTTTTATGTTTTTTGTATCTTTCTAGGTAATTGCCGAGCAGCTTGCATGAGGCATGGCTTACATAGAATAAATAACTTCACTCATAGACATAACTTTACACGTTCATGTACGTTATTTATTTGGTTTGGTAACTTTTTGAGATTGTGCCAGTAATCGGGGTTACTTACAAAAATATAAATGTCACAATATGTGCCTAAATAATCACTGCGGTTAAAAGGTATGCAATTGTGTCCTGGTTTCTTTATTCAAAATACGATTTTAGTTCCGTAGATAGTAACCTACTGTAGCTTTTTCTATATTTTTTCTTAAGTTTCATAGTTTCCTTTGATAGATCAAGAATACACCTGGGACCCAAATCAAATAATAAGTTTAAGCGAAAACATATACCAAAAAAAATGTAGGGGTGTAGAGGTAAAATTTGGGAAAAAAATTATATCACAAAAATAATCATAAAAAAAAATGCGAAGAGTGTGTCTTTTCCTTCAATTTGTATTTTACAAATAGGTCCTACACGCCCACCAAGTTTGTCTAACCCTCCACCCTGTATATCAACGCCCAGCCTAAACCGCTGATTGATTGATTCTAGAGACATGAAATTTAGAGGTTGTATTCTTTGATATCTAAGTGTCCACTAAGGGTTCTTGGGAACCCCAGGTGACTGCTAGTTTTAAATATAAAAACCGGGACTAATATATGAAAAACCAGAATCAGCCTTTAACCTTTACAGCCGTAGTATAACTGGCAATACCGATTACTGTCACATTACTCATTATTAAGTCTATAACCTATCTATACTGTACTATAGTATACTCGTACATTATGTATCTGACATTGAAAAGATAATTTTACGAAGCCCATCAAATATGTAAAGTGGAGGGTTGAAGGACTACGTAAAATTATGGACATCAAAACAAAAACACGTCTTATCATATTGTGTAAGCAAACCAAACGAAGACAATATAGACTTTGGTCACCTGATAAATCTGAGTGGTCACCAAATGTAACTGTATGACAAAATCGGGGTTTACATTACGAAACTAATGGCATGCATTTTAGAGTCATTTTCGCAAAAACGTTGCGTGGACACAGCGGTACTCAAAGAACTGGACTGGTCTCTATTAGACTAGAACAGGGGTTTCCAAAGTGGGCGATAACGCCCCCTGCAAGCCTAAAGGGGGCGGTAAGAAACCCAAAAAAGAAGGGGTGTTGTGTAATTTAATCTAGGAGGACTCTGACACCGACTTGTAGACACCGACTAAGTATTTCTAGATAGGTCACATTCGTAGGTAAATAATAGACCGCGGGCAATAATGTTTTAACAAGTATTTGTTAAATAACCCGATTTGTGCATTCCTGTATTAAGGACGAGGCGACTCTTACCATTTTCATACAAACTTAATACCAAAATAAATTATGAAAAATTTAGTTTTCTACCTTAATATCGATATTATTCGGATTAAGATTTTACTTTTAAAGGGTCCTCATCACAAGGTTTTCCAAAATATTCGAATAATCGATATAGAGGTAGAAAACTAAATTTTTCATAATATATTTTGGTATTAAGTTTGTATGAAAATGGTAAGAGTCGCCTCGTTCTTAAACGGTAGGGTTTTTAAGTAGGTGACAAAATAGGGGGCGCTAAAAATAATTTATACTCAAAGTGGGCAGTAGACCAATTAAGTTTGGGAACCCCTGGACTAGAAGGAGGGCCGTGTGATAGTAATCCATTTTAAACACGTCTCTGACGGACGAGCTTACCCAGTTCCAAAGTCAAACTGTTTGGAAAATTACTCACACACCTTTTAATAATAATAATCATTTATTTCGACCAACATTAGGATCAATAATTAGTATGTTAGTATAGCTTAACCTAATGTTAGTTACAAAATTTAAAATCAAAAAATAAAAAACAAAGTCATTTAAATTTAATTTAATTAATTTTAAAAATATGGATCAAAATTCGAACGGCGTTGTTAGAATACCCACATCTAGGTAATCTAAGGCGGTACTATTTGATAAAGTTGCTTTCAGTAACTGCTGCGATACTGCTTTTGTGAAATTGACTCTAAAATGTATGCCACTAGTTTCGGAATGTAAATCTGGATTTTAACTGAACATCTGTTTGGCTTTAACTTGGTGTGATATCGGGCGATCAAAAGAATAGTTGTCGTTCTGTTCCTTCGAATGGTCTACGCCCGTGTTACAAAAAAAAAAGCTAATTCTTAAAAAATAATGAAGATATATCTAGAATCGTTTTAGAATACTCGCTGGTCTATCTTAGATAGAGGTGATAGAGAAACCCTGGCTAGTTTTAAGAAAAGTTAGAATGGAAGAAAAACATTGTTTCCCAAGATGAAAACAGCCATTTTATTCCTTATTCTGTTTAACTTATTTGGGACGCGCCCCCTTTCGACCATAAAAATGTCCATGTCTAGCTATCTACATACTGAGTTTCATGGTAATCGGTTCAGCGGTTGTTACGTGATTGAGTAACAAACACGCACATATACATACTCACAAACTTTCAGCTTTATAATATAAGTAGGATACGATTACAGTTTTACAAAGTCATACAAGGGATATTTGGTAAGTAATACCTTTGATAACGCCCCTGAAGTGGCCGCGGGACCAGGGCCAGTCTAGAGGCTAAGAAAGTTCACTGAGGAAACAATATTATGTTCTTGACAGTCGTCAATTTCAAATAATTTCATTGGTAGCAGTCTGGAATGCATTCTCCAGGTTTTTATACCTGACTACACAGGTGGCTCGCGCCCCCCTGTAAATATCTCTGGGAACCCCTGGTTTAGAGATTTGATGATTTGGGCCCTGATTCCCGTATAAAAAATTAAGCAGAGTTTAATTTTAACATCATTACAATTATTGCAAACATTAGGTACTCAAAATGAAAAAAGTATAACTTGCGACTGAACTGAAGTCGAAACTTTATTGACTCAAAAAAGTATTTTCCTAAGAAAATGTTGTCGAATATTGTCACATGTTGGCTTTTTCTTCGGTTTTCTCCATGTTGATATGAAACTAAAGTGACTTAACGGTTTTAATCGCGTTGCTTTATTCATTTTTCAACGTTTCGAGGTCTTTCCAGTTCTTCTGTTTACGGTTAGACAAATTTTATTTGAGAAACGTCAAATAACAAATATTGCAAAACGTTACACACAGCGTAATCTAGCCCCAAACTAAGCACTAGGCTTGCACTATGGGAACTAGACAACGGATACCTACATTACATACTATATACCTACCTTGTTGTAAAATTCGAAATTGAAGATTGACTGCAATGATACTGCAGTGAAATATTTGCCAATTTACCAACCGTACACTAACCGAATTGACCACCTGTGTATAGGAAAAAAAAAAAAAGTTTAAAAAGTTTATTGTGCTATAGGAGTTTTCCTAAATCGATTCTACTGTACTTATATAATTGCAGCTCGGAATGCTACATACCTATATGTCTCTATACATTCTGTGGGCGTAGACTATTAGCCATAGACACGGATCATCTGAATCCAACGATTAATGCCATGATGCGCAGAATTTGAAGTCTCGGTTTCAATAACGGGCGTGGGAGTCTATTCGATCTATTTCGAACTGAGATAGGTAAACCGGGGGTTATAGGTCATCAAATGATCCGTAATCCTTCTTAGAATAAAAATAGACAATGCAGATACAGAGCATAGTTAACATATGCCCCTTTACTTATAAACAATGACTGACTTTATGTAACGTTTGTCTTTTACTGTAATAAGTATGAACAGATAGAGGCAAACGTTACATAAACTTAGTCATCGCACGCTATACTATAATGCAGACAGACTATAATGGTATGGCTAAATTGTTTAGCCATAGCATTATAGTCTGTTTTTATTCAGAGTAATTCTACTTTTGATTTCAATAATAATTTTCTTCCCTAATTAACAATTGTATACTAAGCACCACTCATTTATCGCATAGAGTGAGTTTTTTCATACTTATACCGCGACTTTCCGTATCTTTATTCTCAACAGCCACCTCTGCTTTGCTGCCAGGTGGCCGTTGGCACTGTTTAGCGCGTCTAAGTTACACTACTAAGTTGTCGAACTCAATGTATAATAATATTTCGACTAAAAACTCGCACTACGCACTTGTAAAATTACCTGTAATTGCACGAATACATACTTATTATACTTATAATATGTTGGTGTGGTATAAACTAACTCAATTTAATATTTCTTATGTTTATTACTCAAGACATTTTGCAAAAATATTTTGCAAGGTTATAGGCATCATCGAAAATCGAACCCGTGCCCCTCGCTTCCCGGGCGAGTACGTTTATCAATACGCCACACGGGAACTGTTAATTAATTATGCCCTCGCCCGGCAAGAAAGGGTTAAAATCCTGCCACGGGAGGATTTTTGTTGATGCATTTCTGCTTGTAAAATATTTCTGCTAACTCAATTTGTATAAATTACTTAAAACCAATGAACTAGGGGGTGACCTTGTTTAATTCAACTCAACCGATTCAAGTGTCAAAAGATACTTCGACCTTCGATTTTCTTGTAAATTATGTGTTTATCCTGAAAGGACATGGGCCTGAAGTTTAGTAGGTAGACAGTGTACGCATATTTGTACCTTTCTCACATAACATTGAATTTATTAAGGGTTCGGATCAGCATTCGCATAATCCAGGCCAGGCATGCCTTTTGGAAATGTTTCTTCACCAATTGATTTTCAAGTTCTTATAAGTACTTATAGCTTTTTTACAGTAGGTACTGTTTTACTTAAGGGCGGGTGCGATGCATATTATGAACTTCGTACAATTATCTTTCTCTATCTCTTTCTCTCCCCGTGTTTCTGTCATTACTACACCTATTTCATTGGTTCTAGGTACCAAATAATAAAGTTAATATAATATAGGTACATTTCTAAAGATACGTTCTTACATACCTTTAAATTTGGGTCCCTTACAATCAATTTTTACCGAAGAACGCAATTTCAAAAAGGCCGAATTTTATTAACTGCATTATCCCTACACCCTTTATTAACAGACGTTTAAAAGAGCTTCATTTTTTTTTATATTCTGCATCTATCGCAGATTTGCTATCCCTGTAAAAGTGCGAAAGTGTAAAAGCTTAAATTGACTAACTATTGCCCGAATAATGAAAAGCTACTCCAAATATGAGGGCTACTTAAACAATTAAGTAGCTCCTAAACTTAGAAACTTCTTACTAACTTTGAAATTTAAACTCTTGACTCTGACTGCTGACGTTAGAATCGCAAATAAAAATCTCAAATTGCTAGGTAAATCAAAATCGCAAACACCCAAGTTTGTATTTTCAGCAGTCAGCGGGGTAGCTAATTTTGAGAACTGTGCCAGTATTCTACCGGCAGACTTATTAGATATACGATTTTAAACCTACATGGTTGTTTTAACTACAAATATAGAGCTCCGAAAAAAAAAACAAATTTAAACATGGTAAAAACCTCGTTATTTAATAATATTTGCAGTGACTTATTAGATGTTTGTTAATAAGGGGACTTAAGAGCGTATCCTACCTATCTATCCGATAAGGAAATATTTTCAAAATTCGAAACCTCGGGACTCAACTGGTAATAAATAATTGATAATAGTAAATCAATTCTAGCCTAGGCCTTTAAGACTTTAGACCCTTGGGGTCTAGCTAACGCTGTTTGCAACGTCATCGTACAATATATCCCTGACCTTAAACTAATCGTGTGATCTGTATACAGCGCCATCATCGCCGGTACACAGCCGAAGACTCCTCAGTGCGCGAGGTGGAAGGATGAGCAGCGTCGATCTACCAGACGAACCTGATAAGAGCCTGTCTTCAAACAGCGCTAGCCCGTGCCCGTCGCCAGTGAAGCAGACAAGCGTAAGTTTAACTACTTTTATATAAAGTTTTTAAACTAACACGATTGGAACTCATAATTTTATATTTTCCTGGGTCTTAATCGCATGATTTTTACTTATTAATTCTCTTACCTTGACGTTTCCACCATGTTAAAACGGTCTTGGTCGCGAGGAGACTACTTTTTTATATAGTTTTGTTGTCCCGGGTCTTATTCGCATATTAGTATTTATTTTCTTACCTCGACGTTTCAACCATGTTACAATGGCCTTCGTCGCGCGCGACTACTTTGTTTACATTTGTAAGACGTTCCACACAACGCAATCTAGCCCCAAATTTAGCTACAAGGCTTTTACTATACGTACTAGACAACTTCTTCATAAACTTCTATTTTTGTAAATATATGATACATATAGAAACACCCAGAAACAAGCATTTATAGTCAGTATAAATACTTGTCCCCGGCAAGAATTGAACCCGCAATTATGTTTTTCTGTTGCCGCTATGACAACAAATACTAAAATTAGAATAAATGAAAATGTAAGTGGGGCTTCCATGCAACAAACGTGTTTTTATTGTGATAATGGTACGGAACCCTTCATGCCCGAGTCTGATTATCACTCGGCCGGTTTTTACAACGCTCAAACCTTAAGTTTAAAAAGTGCTCTGTTAATAATCCGCCTGTGAAAAAAGCTCCAACGAATCGAGAGTTTTTAATCTGTGCCAAATAAATGGTTTAACCTAATTCCCCGTGAACTTAATTAAACTGAATCATTCGTGATCGTGGCCCGTAATGATTGTTAATCGAGGAATTAACGATTTAAAATTAACCTTTTTTTATTTCGTTACCTTGCCTTAAGGGGAAAGGATTCCTACCTACTCTTTCTCTATACAAACGTAGCCGAGTGTTTCCACTCTAATAAAGATAAATAAAGACAGATACAGTATTGTCAATCCAGAATTGTCATCTTCAGCATTGACAATCCTAGAGAAGAAGATACCTGTAAAAGTCTCGAAACGTTGAGCATTGAAACAATGCTACACAAACACCACACGATTAAAACCGAAAAAAATGTTTAATTTCAATCTAACATCGCGATAACAGAAGAAAAATCTAAATATGTTTATGTCACACAACCTATTCTGCCATGACCGCCATATGTACCTATATATTTTTTTCATTATATAATTGTTCTAAATTTTATTTCTATTCGAATTAGAAAATAAAATAAAATATAGCGGCATAATCATGGCATAGGTTTTATGGCATATATCTACTCTACTGTTTCTTGCCAGGGAGGAAACAGTTGACTACGTTTGTATGGAGAAAGAGTAGATATCCTTTCCTCTTAACGATTTAAAATAAACCTTTTTTTTACTTCGTTACTTCGCCTTAAATACGTAGGTAACATATTCCTTCATAGTAACAGCAAAGGTACTCTTGGAAAACTGTTTCTACGCAATACTTCTTGACCTATTTATACGTTTGTGTATTAGCAGTATTAGTATGTACGTGTATACAGTGGGTTCGGGAAAGGTAGGTATGTACTAAAGTACTATGTGGGATATGTGGGGATACTATGTGTGATGAGAGATATGTATACATATCTCTCATCACATCTCAGTCAATCCTGAAGAAGATACCTGTAAAGGTCTGGAAACGTTGAGCATTGAAACAGTGCTAAAAGTAATAAACACTACGCGATTAAAACCGAAAAATTAGTTTAATTTCTAGGTACTACCTACTATAAATCGAATGAGAGTTGTTCTAGACGTCTACGCTTACAACTTTTGTTCTACAACTTTTGGAAACTCGAACTTTCTTACGAATATTATTTGAAAAAAAAACGGGGATTACCATGTTTCAATTTGTTTTTGCGGAACTCGATATTTCGATACTGGCTTGTTTACGAGACTATAAATGTCGAAAATATAATATCAAACTCCGAAAAAAAACAAATTAAAACTTAATTTATTTTAGTTTTATTTTAATGAGTTTTAGTTTTAATTTAGTTTTTAATTTTAACTGAATTAAAACTTAGAAATTAAACGCATTTTTCGGTTTTAATCGCGTGGTGTTTATTACTTTCAAACACCACGCGATTAAAACGTTTCGAGACCTTAACATTTCCCTTCTTCAGAATTGACTACAGAATCAGTAAATCCTGAAGAAGGGAATTCTATGCTCATTGTTAAAAGTAATATACCACGCGATTAAAACCAAAAATGAGTTTAATTTCAAAGCCTAGACATCTAGAACAACCCCCTTTCGGCTTATATTACCGTCCCTAAAAGACACTGTATACAGAAACTACGTAGTACCGTAGTACGTAGGTGCGAAGGCTGATATGGAACTATTTTAATCAAACCTTTCCTATTGTATAGTAAACGGTTTTCCAGAAATTGATTTAGGTAACTACCTGACTTCTTTTCGTGTCGCTACTCCAACTCTTTTATTTCTCACCATTAGGTATAGCAGCGTCCCGTTGTTTCTCTAAGTCCCGTTCCCGCGGGAATATCGGGATTAAAAGTAGCCTATGTGTTATTCCAGGTCTTCGGCTATCTGAATACCGGGTTTCGTCACAATCAGTTCAGCGCTTTTTACAGTCCAATACTCGAATAAGAATTTCGATCGTCTTTTGTTTTCGTTTCGACTTTCCTTTATTTTATAAACTACTTTACTGAAGGTAGAGGTAAATGGTAATGGTATGTCACTGAACGTGCTCGTCTGGATATTAGGGATTTGGATTTATTAATTTGTAAATTTAGAAGAAGAAAAAAAGCAAAAAGTTTGAGCATGTGTACAGCAAAACAAAATATAAGTACCTACATAAGTATATAAAAACCGGTCAAGTGCGAGTCGAACTCGCGCACGAAGGGTTTCGTACCATTATCTATACTACAGATTTTGTTTTAAAAGGTAAATTGCGGTTTACGATTTATGACGTTTTAAAAAGAACTACCTACTAGATCTGGTTCAAACCAATTTTCGTTGGAAGTTTGCATAGTAATGTACATCATATATTTTTTTTAGTCTTATCATTCCATTATTTTAGAAGTTACAGGGGGACCAACATTTTACCACTTTGGCAGCGTCTCTCGCGCAAACTACTCAGTTTAGAAAAAAATGATTTTAGAAACTTCAATATCATTTTTGAAGACCTATCCATAGATACCCCACATGTATAGGTTTGGTGAAAAAAAAAATTTTGAGTTTCAGTTCTTAGTATGGGGAACCCCAAAAATGTATTATTTTTTTCTATTTTTGTGTAAAAATCTTAATGCGGTTCACATTAAGATTTTAATGATTTAATGCGGAATACATCTACTTACCAAGTTTCAACATTATAGCTTTTATAGTTTCGGAGAAAAGTGGCTGTGACATACGGACGGACGGACAGACAGACAGACAGACATGACGAATCTATAAGGGTTCCGTTTTTTGCCATTTGGCTACGGAACCCTAAAAATGCCTACCTATTAATGGTTTGGTTTGGAAAGCGCGAACTCTGCTTAGTTCTTAGCGTGTATTTAAATTGAAACCCATAGTAGATCCACAGATTAAACTTTACAGATTCCTCACGCCGAGGCAGCGCGGCTTGTAATTTTCAATTCATATTGAAATATGAGAACGAGAGATGACTACTAATGTTATAATTACGAAAGTCTATTCAATTCTGTCATATCTTCACAAATAGCTACGGAATCAAAAACCGGCCAAGTGCGAGTCGGACGTACGCGAAGGGTTTCTTACCATTATCACAAAAACACGTATGTTGTATGAAAACCCTACTCATTTTTTTTTATGTTTAGTGTATTTGTTGTTATAGCAGCAACAGAAATACATCATCTGTGAAAATTTCAACTGTCTAGCTATCATGGTTCTTAGTATACAGCCTGCTGACAGTTGAGTCTTAGTAAAAGCGTCCCGTTTTTACCGTTTCGGAACGGAACCCTAAAAATAGAGATTTGCTTTCGTGACTTATAATTCTCCAGAATAATATCTTTTAGCTTCGTTCGAAAACGTACAAACAATCTCATTCTTCCAAGTACTATGGAAGCGCGCAGATTGCATACGAATCAGTATACGTATCACTAATTCGTTTGCAGTCAGCGCGCTTTCATAATATTTAGAAGATTGGGATTGTTCGTACGTCTCCGTACGTTATCGCACGACTGAAATTCGGACAAAAACGTGTCCAAACTGCGCCTTGCCTTATGTTTGATTCCACACCGATAGCCAATTCAATAAAGCATACAGAGAATTGCAATGTTACTAATACAATACCAATCATACGTAATTTGTTTGAAAAGAAATGGTGCGAGAGACGGTTAGTAATTCGCTTGAAAATAAAATTCGGTATTTCGATCGTCAACCTTCGTTCGCTAGACTGAAGCAATCAAGTGAACGATTCACGCGAACATTGACTTGAAAGTGTGCGAGTAAAATATTGAGGTAAAGGAATTTACTTAAACAATTTCAAAGATCACTTGTAAAGCGTTCTTTGTAGATGCTTTGATATATGGCGTTGTTTACGTAATTATTTGGTGACTTGATATGTAGGTATATGGGAACTTGAGGTTAGTTTTTCGTAAGTCAAGACTTATACTTCGTTTTCTAATTTTATTATTATTAATTAAAGCTTACATTAAAATTACAATCAACTTTAAAATAAAAACTAAAAAACCCAAATTAAAACCTAATTACAATTAAACTTAAAAACTACAAGTTTTCTAATTGTAACCTATGATCTGACGTATCTCCCTGAAGAAAAAATGACAAATGCAAAGAACCAAAACGTCAGATCGTAGTCTGAAATAGAGCGGCTTGTATCTTTGAGTGTTTTGTTAGTCGATCACGCAAAAACTACCGAACCGATTGCGATGAAACTTTGTAACTTCATAATATATTTTAGTAGGATTTGTAGAATTTTAAAACCGGGCAAGTGCGAGTCTGACTCACGCTCGATGGGTTTGTACAATTATCACAAAAAAAAACACGTTTCTTGTATGGGAACCCTTCGTTTTTGGTCTGGGTGTTTTCGATGTATCACATATGTATTAACAAAAAGTATACTATGTAGTAGGTATATTCGTTGTATAGTACCCATAGCACTAGCCTAATGCTTAGTTTGGGGCTAGATTGAATGCCGTGCAATATTTATTTATTACTAGCTGACCCACCGAACTTTTTTCCGCCTTAGAAGCAAAACAAAAGTATTCCGATTCTAAGCTCCCTCCCTACCAATTTTAGTTTTAGAGTTATAAATAGTGTAACTAACACGACTTTCTTTTATACATTGTATAGACTAGCAGTGCCCGGGACTTCGACCGCCTATTTTTTTGAAAATATAATATAGCCTTGCTCAATAAATGGACAATCCAACATTGAAAGATTTTTTCAAATCGGACGAGCGGTTTTTGAGATTAGCCCGTTCTAACAAACAAACAAACTCTTAGGCTTTATAATATTGTAAGATTAACCTTTTCCAGAAACACCAGCGCCTGCTCCCAACGAACCTGTACGTAATTCTATACAACTTCAAGTCCCGCCACGCGGACGAGCTCGATCTGAAGGCGGGGTACAAAGTGACTGTCATAGACACGTCTGATCCTGACTGGTGGAAGGGCAAGTGTTTGGGCAAGATCGGCTACTTCCCCTCCAAGTATTGTACGAAGCTGCAGGCTGGGGAACGGCCTTTGCAAGTCACGCATAGTTTACAGGTAAGATGGTTCGAACTACCTCCTTCCTAATTCGCTTGCTACGCCTTGTCACTGGTCATTGTCACTAAGCTCACTATTTTCTCGATCCTCCCCTCATTTGTCCTTACTAATATTATAAACTATACTCTATTTCAGAATCTTAGATCACAAATTTAAACGAAGAACTGTCAATATCAAAGAAAAAAGTAAATAAAGAGCTGTCGCTTTCAAATAAATGTATATGAGTTTTTTGTTTACATTTTTGATGTATGATTCTAAAATAGAGTATAGCTGTATCCCGCAGTTTTACCCGCATATGTCCAGATCTCGTGGGAATTTTCAAAAATCCTTTCATATAAGAAGCCTACATCACATAAAGAACACACTCCATATTTCAGCTCTCTACTATCAATGGTTTTGGCTGTGCGTTGATCAGTCAGTCAGTCAGGACAAAGCCTTTTATAAAGAAGAAAGTAACTCATTCTGTCTGTCCCGCTTTCACGCCTAAACCGCAGAACTGATTTTGATGAATTTTGGTATAGAGATAGATACCTTGGAGAGGACATAGGCTACTTTTGTTGACGATATTCCGCGCGGGACTTACGCGGATGAAACCGCGGGGCGCCACATGTTAATCCAGGTCTTTACCTATCTGCATACCAAGTTTAATCGTAATCATCGGTTTAGTAGATTTTTCGTGAAGTAGTAACAAACAATCATACTTAGACACAAACTTTTACATTTATAATTTTAATAAGACAGAACCTTCTTCTTAGGTACCAAATACCTATAATTTTTTATAGTGATAAAAACATTTTATATAAAATCTTAGTCGATTTACATGAATAAGTGAAAAGAATCGATGTGTTTCTTTTGACCTTTGTGTAGTCAATGTCAATATTTAATGATCCCTGACATAGACCACCGAAAAGTTAAATTATAATGTGTTTACGATTGTCTTTTTTCTACCTAAATATTTCCACGGATAGCTGTTTTTTCCGACTGCCTTTTTCTACCTGTAAATTTGTAATGGTTAATGTTTTCTTTCTTTCAATTTTGTCGGATGGTTATTTTTTATTGAGGTATATTTACCTGCAAAGGCGGGTAAACTGCTTAGTCTTCCAGACAACCTTTGGATGAAAAGGGTCAGGGTAGGTATCTACTAAGGAAGGGTTTTTCGGAACTCCACCCCTAATGAAAACATCGCTAAGGAAAGAGTAGTCCGATTTTGTAATATTCTATTTTGATGCTTTCTGTTGAACACACGGGCGAAGTCGCAGGCAGAAGCTAGTCTTATAATAACTGCCACCCTCGCGGGGCAGTTAGTAACAAGCGTCTGCCTCCATTATATGTGAGGGCGGTTTTCTCATGGGGATACGGTAATAATCTATTCGTTTTGGCTTTTCGCCTAAAGTTATGCTATGACATAATATTGTAAATAGGATGGCCGGAAACAGAAATTACTTGGGAATATAACCATAAACAACGGGATATACGTTGTTTGAAAAGAGAATTGCTTTAGTTGTCTATGACTTTTGGAAAATCACGTATATCTATACTATCTATATCTATACTAATATTATAAAGAGGTAACGTTGGTAACATGTATGTATGTATGTATATTGGGGGTACTGGGGGTAAACTACTGGACCGATTTCAAAAATTGTTTCACCATTAGAAAGCTACATTCACCCTGAGTAACATAGGCTACTTTTGATTTGTAAATAAAGGCTGTTAGCGGTTAGAAAAATAGATCAAAATCTATAAAGTACTTATACTTCTTTTTTAAAGAATATCTACTTAACTATAACCATACATATAAAAAATGTCCTGACTGACTGAACTTAATATCAACGCACAGCCTAAAACGCTGGGCCTAGAGACATGCAATTTAAAGAATGTGTTCTTTGTGATGTGCAGGCTTCCACTCAGAAACCACTTCAGTTTTACCTTCTATTGAGGAGAACAAAAAGACGGGTTACCATAGCCTTGCTTTTTAATAAGTAGTATATTTTTTAGGATACCATAGCCTTAGCTACATTTTCCCATTTTCCCGTCTGAATCGCGTATTACTGTAACAACCGTTAAATAGAAGACGACGCCCGCCGCTGCTCCAGCCCCCTCGTGACCAAGACCATTGTAACATGGTTGAAACGTCGAGGAAAGAAAATAAATATTAATACGGGTTTAAGATCCGGGAAAATGTAACTGTTAACAAATCGTGTGAATTTAATATGTTTACCATAGCCTTACTTTTCTATAAGTCGTATTTTTTACAAGGATAATGTATCGCTCAATCGCCTTCCGAAAGAAATAAGCCCACTCGAGAACACATACCTACCTTAATACCTATAACTGTATCGTAAACCGACTTTTTCCAAAGTTCGTTCCATTTATTATTCACTTACCTACATTATATTAGAAACATTACGACTCTCCCATACACCGTCCATACTTTGAGCGATCGTCTCGCACTCTCTATGTATAAATATTTTATGACATCTACTCTCTAATACATTTCTGGATCACTCATAAAATGTTGCTTATTGTGTCGAACTTGAGTTGTTGTTTCTGTTCGTCGATCATTGTGACTGATGTTATAGTACCTACCTAGTAACTTATTTCAGGGTTTTGTTTTGTTTTACACTAGCGGTGTCACGTAATTTCACCCATTTAAGTCGCGATCCCGCTGAAATATTAGGAGTAAAAGTAAGCGTTGCGAATGGTTCGCCTCGCATGCCTCGGGCTGTGTGGACCGTATGGACGTGTTAATCATTAATCAATCATTCATTTATTTGTTATACACAGGTTTGTAAAGTTGACAATATAAAAATTACATAAGTGTTCGCTGTGAGTCTGCCATGAGACGTACAAATTTGCTAGAAGCATAAATTATAATTTATTAATTGATTAGACTTAAATAGTGAGCATTCGAGTCATACGATCGTTGCGAACGCCTCCTCAGTGCGAGCCGTGCGCTCCATGTGGACGGACGGGTGTTTTTCTATTGTGCTACTGACGAACCCTGTGCATGGTTGTTTGCGTGCTCAGCTTGACCATGTGTCGTGTGGGACGAATGCATAAATATAATCACCCATGCCTCAGGTTTAGGCATGCGTGACGAACCATTCTCGACGCACGCCTCGCGATGTCTGGTTCCGCCTTAACAAAAGTCCCCAGTTTAAAATATATTTTTTGTTAACATTCCAGGTGTCAGACGGAGACAACGGGCTGATGCTGCTCCGGGACCAGATCGTGATCCAGGTGGGGGACGAGATCGACGGCATGGTGATGATCCGGTCTGGGGACAACCGCCAGGGAGTCTGTCCCATCAAGTTCCTACAGGAAGTGTGACGCTTTCATCCCATCAACTTCCATTTCGATGTTAGTACATGTACCTAATTGTAATTGATAACGTGCTCGTTGTCCGCAGATAGACCTCCTGAAATTGGGTCCTTTTTGCGTGGCTCCTTTTATCAGTAGGAAAACCAGCCCAGCTCTTGAAATTGTGAAATTGTTATTGTTCACGTGCTCGTTTCCGAAAATAGACCTTCTCAAATTGGGTCATTTTTGAGTGATGGTTCCTTTTGTCAGTGGGAAAACCAGTCCAGCACTTGTAATTGTTTACGTGCTTGTTTTCCGCAAATAAACCTTCTGAAATTGGGTGCCTTTTGCGTGGCTCCTTTTATCAGTGGAAAAACCAGCTCAGCTCTTCTATAAATTTGGCCACTAGATATGTTTTTTATTTATTTGTTGGAAGCTGTTTACGTCACTAATAGGAACTATTGGCCCACAATAAAAGTCCTCCCACAGAATGCTAGTACATTTTTGTTCTATGAGCTTATAGCGCTGACAACGTATGTCGGGAAGTGGGGTTCCGAGCTTTCCGACCCTTCAAGACTACCTCAACCTAAAACGCAAAATTGTTCTCATGATTTTTATTATTAGAACTACAGATCTAGATCGCATACGCCTGTACATGCATTAGGCATTCTTGTGATATTTTTAAATGAAAAAAAAAGCTTACCTTAATTTTAGTCGTTAATAAACAAATTCACTGCTCAGTATCAATAAGGTGTCTGGCGCCCTCTGTCTATCCAGAGTCTAAAACTCTATTAAACCCCCATTATGGATCGACACTATGTAGGTACACATATTTTCTAAACAAAATATTGTAATATATATTTGTAGGTTTCCGCGATGCTGATATGAAATAAAACTCATTTTTCCGCTCGAAAATGCTCAACATAATGGAAAATGCCGAACAATGAGTTAAAATGTATATCATAACCTAACCTAACTCAAATAAGTTATTAATCTAAGTGCTGTACTGTTCCAGAAATGCAACTCCCCAACCGACGACAATCACTACCACGAACCGAAAATGATCCGAAGCGCACCGGTCACTCCGTGCGACAGCGAAAACTCAACCTGGTCCGACCGAATTTGGTCGAAACAACGATACCTATCCCCAGACTTCGATCCCACCACATACGATGCCACAGCCGACTTCAAACGACCTACAAACTACGAAGCTACAGGTGACTTCAAAAGATCTACGAACTACGAAGCTCCTGGTGACTTCAAGCGGTCTACGACCAGCTACGATGTTGCCGGTGACTTCAAGCGATCATCCGCTTACGATGCTTCGACTGACTTCAAGCGATCTACTTCCACCTACGAAGCCGCGAGTGATTTCAAGCGATCGACGTCTAACTACGATGCTGCGAGTGATTTCAAACGATCCACCTACGAAGCTTCAACTGACTTCAAAAGGTCTACAAGCTACGGTAACTACGACAGATACGCTGCAAAGCGCTACGACCGAAACGAAAGAAGCGACAGGAACTCTAGGTACGATGACTTTAACGATACTAATACCTACTATGACAGTAACAAAAGCGAGATGTATGCGTGTGCAGGGTACGATAAAAAGAGATCGGAAGCGGATAGGTACGAAAGGGAGGAAGTAGCAGGTGATTACGATAAAAATAGCAGTTATCATAAAAGTAGCAGTTGTTATGAGAGTGATGGGATGTGGTGGTGGCGAAGGCCTTTGGGGGTGAAAAGGACTCAGTGTAGACGGTGTGGGGCCTCTTCCTCAACGCGGCCGTTGCGGATGGCCCCTTGCGCGGGCGTTGCTCAAGACGAACCTGAAGTCACGCGGCGACCGATATTCTCTCGGGATCGCCCCTTGTTGTTCGTTAAACAGTTGTTTTTATAAATGTTAAGTAAGCGATACAGAACCGTTAGATAGTGGGGACCTTGCGAGTCTTATTAGAGAAATGACTGGCCGTCGTTAGTATTGCTATTTAAATTTAAAAATAATGGCGTATCGTTTTTGTTTTGTAACTGTTAATTACCAGTATAATAACAAATAACAGTTGTTAAATAAACACTTGACAAATATTTATTCCGAGGTGGTCCCACTTTTTTATTTAATTTCACGAATTATGAAAAACGATTAAAGTAACTGCTTCACTACAGCATCATTTATAATCTATTTCGTTAATTTTACTGTTTTTTTCTATCAACTGGTGTTATTTTATTTTACTCTATATAAATACACACCTTAAGTTGTTATTATACAATCAAATATAATTATTATATAACCTAATCTTTGCTAATTAATAAGATACGCAAGCGTTAGGTGTACCTTAAACCATCCAAGGTTTTGTATTGCTTATGAAGCTAAAATGCACATGTCCGCTTATTTGGAATGATTAGTTTAAAACATTCGGTGCTCGATATTTCTTTCGCAATTACCACGCGGGCTCATACATACTTAGGTATATGTTATACAATTATTGCGAACTAATTCGGCAAATTAATAAATGTTTATATTATTATATAAAAAAATATAAAGTTATATGGTAATTTACGGCCTACCTTTTGAGTTACGGATATATTATTTACCTTCCATATTTGAAGTATTTATATTTAAGATTTATATTGCTGCTATTTACAGAGTTATACAAGAAATTATATTATTGTTTAGTAATATTATATTATGATATACGTATTTATATATTTCGGTGATTTATTATTGAGCTTGACAATTGTCGTTAATTGCAGACTCAATAAAACACCTATTAAAAGTCCATTTTTAAGATATTATGACATATCATTTTTGAATAAGTATTGTATTTATTACTGCCATGTATAAAGCCTGAAGTATGTTAACAGACGTTAACCAAATATTTCTTCGTTAAACCTTTTCTTAGCCAGTCAAATTTATATTTTACCGGGTAAATCTAATACTAACTTAATATTCAAGTTTAACTCTAAAATATTAGTTCTCACTTTAGCCAGGGAAATCTAGATTTAATCATGATCTAAGTAATCATGTCTGCCATTCCGGAGACAACAGATAACGTCATTCATCGAAATACCAGAGGATGGCATTTGTTGACACAGGTATGGCATACCTCTCGATCTTATTGATATAATCGTGTTTTAATGTTTCAGCTGTTGTTTTATAAAATTTCTTGTAAATTACTTGAGCTATCGATATACTATTAAAACGCAGCAAGCTTCTACATAATATGAGGATTGGGCTTACAACATAGCCGGCTAAACCAGGGCACTTTATCTACACTAAGATGCTCTAAATATGCCTCAGCTCTGAACTTTTTTTTGTAATGGTTTAACAATTATTAGAAATATTGCAAGTTTCGCTAAAGCTTTTAAAGTGTTTATAGGTAGGTAGTGATTTTTGCAAAATTACCAACAGTAATTGCTAATTCGTTTTCAAAAATTGTTGAAAAGAGTCGACACATAATTGTAACTTTATAGTTAAAAAAAATAACCTAACCTAAACATAAAATTAACCATACTTCAGGATTTATCCATACCATATACATACCTACTTATATTAATTTTTATATTGATAAATAAATTAATATGAATCAATTACTTATGTTCTAAGAACGTATATATGTGTTTATGATTTATTAATCGTGTATTTAATATTAGACACAAGCAGGGATGTTTGGAAATTGTGTTAGATTAGGGTATGTTAATTAATATTATGTATGTATGTATAGTTGTAAGCGGCAGCACGATTTATGTATGACCAATATCGTATTTTTACTTAAAATTGTTAAAATTTGTTCGTTTAAAGTGGGTTTGCGCTAAACCGGGTTTAAAAAATAACTTGGGTTGCTAACACAGTGTTATGTGTAGATGTTACAGTCAAAACTCGAAAGCGGTCGAAATTGTTTAACAAAAAAACTTTTTTTTACATAAATGGATAGTTTATATTGTTGTGACTATACGATAAGAAAGCGAAGCGAGCAAAAAGGTTTTTATGTTCTTTAGTTGGACTAGTTTCGACCGCTTTGGAGTTTGACTTCAACCTATATCTTTGAAAGCATTGTGTCAAAATGTAAAACCTAAGGTTTAAAATTACCTCTAGCACAAGGCTAAGAAGGTACAGACCGGAAAAGGGCTTACTTACGGCGTCTTATCTTTACTGAAATTAAAAAAAAACCTGTTAAATAATTTAATACTTACATTAAAATTATTTACATAAGCTATACAATGAAAGAGTCAAGCCAAATATTTTAACAAAAAAAACGTAATTTTGCATTTAATTAATTACATAATATATTTTATAGGCTGAGGAGCAAAGATCTTATGAAGATTAGTCTCATAATAACGAATGTAGAGAAAAATAGATAGACGTAGCAGAAATATAGTGTGGTCTTGTAGTTTTGTCATTGTTAAATGGACTGTAGGATTCAGATCACTGTTTTGTACCACCAATAAATGCACGTTTTATTAGGTACCGCAACCAAGTGAGATAGCAAACTCTGGCCTAGTTTTAATTTCACTTAGTTTATGAATTATTGTGCAAAGGGTGGCATGTATGCGGTGGCTTAAACATATTTAACTATTGTTTAGATATGATTTAGAAAAACATATTTAATCAATGATTTCAAAATTAAATCAGTATTGAACTTTATTTTAATTGATGTTAGTATGGTTAATCGTATCAGGTATTTTTGATCTTACACCTCTGGGAGTACGACCGTTTTACAAGCGTACACCTCCGTGGACACCTAGGTGTAAAGTCATATTTTTACGACCTCTGTTTGTTTCGAACTTCGACTTCGGACCAAACCTCTAGTGGACACCTGGGTTCACAGTCGTAATTTCTTATACGACCAGTATACCTCGATATTTAATTACAAACATGGAACCATTTTTAACACCTCGACAGCTGGTTAAATCTGTTTAAGAGTTTAAATATGTTTAAGAATCGTTATGCCACCGACCTTAAGTAAATACAGTTATCAATCACATAGGAAATTGTCTAAACAAATTTAAGTTCAACTAGTTACATTTATTATAGATTAATTTTGTCAATAGTTGTTGCCATATACAATACAAATATATAGAACTAGCGGCGTCCAGCGGTTTCACTCGTGTAAGTCCGTCTGCCGTGGACATATCGGAATCAAAAGTAGCCTATGTTACTCTTCGATAATGTATCTTTCTATTGGTGAAATAATTTCTAAAATCGGTCTGGTAGTTTCGGATAAATCTTTCCTCTTCATAATATTAATGTAGATTCAAAATACGTCTGCCATTATAAATGTTGCCGTGATGCTGAAATTATAGCTTTATTTAGTCACAAATAGTTATGGATTAGGTTAACTCACATTCCTGGCTTTGAGCTTTACTACAGATCTTAATTACAGTTAGTTAGATGAGTTTGTAGCATTTTCCTGTTTAGTTAGCATTTGATTAGTTTGTGTATTAGGTACTTACTTATTTATAATCAATCATACTAAATATCTTTTTTTCCGCGACTAAGTTATTCTGAAAGAAAATTATGTAGGTACTCGTGAAACTGCCATTTTGGGTTTTTATTCGATAAAACCGAGCTATTACTGAGGCTTCTTACCTCTTTTGAAAGAAATCTTTGTATTCGACCCTCGCCTAGGTCTCAATACCACGGGATTGGGGCCTAGGAGAGTGAAATAGCGAAGAGTAACTAGTGATACCTTATCTGAAAAACTTTATAATCCAATCAAACAGCACTCGTGCTAATAACATTATCTATATTATTTTAAATACCGATTTAAAAGGTATTTATTACAGAGTTTACAGATAAGTACTGATATCTTAGCCCGTTGTGATTTGCCTATCAAAACATTCTTTAAACGTATTTATAATCGTATTATAAGTGACTTAGGTACTTTCAGAATAACTTTGATCCAATCAACTTAGTGCTTCTTAAATATGACTTGGAATTTCTCCTATACAGTGTGACTTTTAAAACGAAAGTATTTCACTAGTGTAAATCTATAGATTCATTAAAATACTGTGCTCCATGTTCATTTTGCATAAACATGGAGCACAGTTTTTTAATGAAATTAACAATATTAAGATAATTACCTAATGTTACAGTCGAAATTAGAAAGATTAAAACAAGTTAGGACTGAAAAAAAAATTCAGTCCAACTAGATTTTCTTCTGTTTTAGCGATGTTGGATTGAAATTAAACTATTTTTTCGGTGTTAATTGGGTCGTGTTTATTCCTTTTGACATTGTTTCAATGCTCAACGTTACCTTTACAGGCATTTTCTTCAGAATTGATTCACAATGATAAAAGTAATAAACACCACGCGATTTAAACCGAAAAATGAATTTTATTTGACATTGTAAATTCTGTTTCAATTAATCATCCCGTCTGTACCTACACATTAGGAACTTCTGAGACAATTTAAGAAGCGCTGTTCTATTACATTTTGAAATCTATTCTATTTTCACCATTATTTGGTTGACTCATTAAGCCGTCCCCTAAAGTTTTAATAATAAAAAATATGTAATTATTACCAAAAATAAACGTAAGAGAGTAATTTAACTAGAGTTTAAAATAACTATTGTATTGTATAAGATTCAGTGGCACTGTTCCTTGCTTTAAAAGTGTTTTATTATATTATGTCCAACGCCTTCTTAATTCTTACATATATTTATATTAAAAAGACATAATGTATTCATATATCTCTTTCTGTCTATGGATTTAATCCAAATGTAGTATGTACCCTAAAAATATTTAATTTATTTTCTTCCAAAAATTTAAGCACAGCTTTGTATATTATTATATTATGTAGATAGATAGATAGTGACTTTATGCTATATTCGTTTACCGAAGATGTTATGTATTTAAATAACAGTGTATTTATATGTATTAGTACATGTTTTATTTATGTATTCATTTTCTTTTTGCGCTATAAAGTGCTTGGTTGGCTAGTATTGGTCAATTTAATATAGTTGAACCGCTGCAGAGCCTACCTCAAAATATTTATTTTTCGGAAAAAGAAAAACACATAGATACAGGGTGAAATTGAAAATTGTGTGTTATCGAAGTATATCTTACGTACCAATAAACAGTACCCCTACCCTGAGTTGCTACGTTTTATATGCCCACTACTGTAACGTTAACAGTTTGACGCGCCCGCTCCGGCTCTGTTCTTTGCCGCACCGGTAGCGGCCTATCGTCCGCGCTATCCTATATTTTGCGTTGCAGATATACAATATTTTGGGTTTGAGGTATAGATAGACTATTCAAATAGACTGGCATCATTTCATGTCAATGATTACTAATTAAAGGAACCAACCAACTTAGAAACATTTGAAATCTATTAGATTCCTTATGTTTCAAGTTACCATCTATCATACAATAACATATTTCATCCTGTATGTATGTTTATTTATTTATACAAGAACGTTTAAAAAAAGATAAATTATATACCTATTAAATAAAAGTAAATTTTATCCTTATACGAAGACAAGAACCAAATATAAATTATTATTAAAATTAATGTAATATGAATGTCCTAGATGGGTAAAGTCGTAGGCACCCGCTAATTCCCAAAGTGAGATGTTTGAATAAGAATAAATAACTAATGAATAGTAGTAATATTTTATGATCTTGAATACTACAGACTTTCGTGTACAGGGCAACATTTGATTTGTGAAATTAACGCAAATTATCGCCTTTGCGCTGACGCAAAATTTGTCCAAAGTTTCACATTACATCCGCTAGGGGCGCTCATCAATTGTCCATACAAATAAGACGTTTACACAAACGCGACAGTAACGTTTTTAATATGAAAGAAGTCATACTAGGCCCTCAGACCAGTGTGAAAAGATCAAATGTATATGTGCGTTAAAAACTCTTACAATCGCTCTTAAGGCGAAGAAAAAGATTGCGAGGTAACCTGTGGCTTAAAATCACAAGTAAATGCCCAGTAAAGGGCTATATAGGTAAAAAGCTAAATGTGTGTAATATACAAATTAACGTCGAAAAATAAAAGGTTTAATGGTGAACAGAAGCCATCTACGATGCAAATCACATCTACCATTATGCAACTAGTTTTGAAGAGGAGTATGGTTTTAAAGAGTTTTCAAATCAAGCGTTATTTGCCTAGTTGATAACTAAGTCTCTCAGGCAGTGTGTAGAACATTGCTGCTTTTAGGTACTTAATCACTGGTGACTGCAGTGTTACATCAAATGTGCATTGTACTGCAAAGTGCCTATCCAACTAGATATTTAATACGGAGTGCGGAAGTCTGTAGTCTACTGGATGTTTAGTATTAAGCGATTTTTCTAATTACAAGCTTATGTTCAAATTAATAAAAGACTTAAGTGCCTATTTGGAGGTTTAAAGTATCTACTAATGTTTTATAATGTACCTGGGTACAGTCGGCGAAGAAATATAAGTGTTCAAATATATTCTTTTTTTGAAAACATTTAAGTTGAAATTAAGATGCGATGTAGTAACCGAGATAGTAAGGTTACCCGAAAAATGAGTTTATTTTAGTTCAACATAGCAATTACAGAAGAAAAATCTAAGATAATGGTTAAAAGAGCCAATCAATAAACTGAATTTGGTTAGTTTAGTATTTGGACGGGGAGTTTGATTATTTTCATTTTTATTGCAAAAATAACCAAGTTGATCAACGAAATGTAATTCTCATTTGCAATCCCCAAACTAGCACATTTTTAGGGTTCCGTACCCAAAGGGTAAAAACGGGACCCTATTACTGAGACTTCGCTGTCTGTCCGTCCGTCTGTCCGTCTGTCACCAGGCTGTATCTCATGAACCGTAATAGCTGGAAGGTTGAAATTTTCACAGAAGATGTATTTCGGTTGCCGCTACAACAACAAATACTAAAAACAAAATAAAACAATTATTTAAAAGGGGCTCCCATACAACAAACGTGTTTCAAAAACTACAAGGGAATTCTAGTACGATGTGAGGTCGCTTCTGATTGGTCGAGTCAAATCGAGTCGGTCATGGAATTCAAAATGGCTGCCTTATCTGTCAAATATACTAGTCTGCCTTCACTGACCAAAGAGTTTCTTATAAGTTTCAGATTTTCTTTGAATCAAAGTTGTTGTAAACCATTTTAGGGTTCCGTACCCAATTGTGATAGTGGTACGGAACCCTTCGTGCGCGAGTTTCGCACTTGGCCGGGTTTATTTTAGAATTTAAGATCATTGCAGCTTAGTCAGGACGTTAGTACCTACCTACTTTAGTCCATGAGACCTTAGTCAGGTCAGACCAGTAACCTTAGTCAGTACCATTCCACTTATTTCTTATAAGTGTAACAGCCGCATATTGCGGGGTAGGTACTCAATATTTTTTATCACTTACTACTTTACCATCGACTGTACCTACTTACAAATCGCTTATGTTTTTCAGAGCTCAAATTATTGTATACCATCCATGTTTTATACTTAAACTTGTGATTAGAAAAAAAAGCTACTTATATTTAATTGTGTTGACACGAATTTTCAGGGATAAATAAATAAATAACACAGTAGGTTATAGAGGCAGAATACACTATTTCTTGTATGTAAACAGGATAAGTTAGGTAAATAACTAATGGAACATGTATTGTCGCTTATTTTACTTTGATAAAGCGTTGATTTGTAACAAGGTTTATGAGATGTTGTGTTAGAATAAAATAAAACTGTGTCACTAATTGTGTTTTATTTTTAACCGACTTTAAAAAAGGAGTTTTTTTTGTTCTGTCGTTTAACCTTTACTGCTCTACAACGTTTGAAGTTTGTTACATAGGTGTAACAAAATGTGGTTAATAATGATTTTTGTTCTAAAATTCAATGCTCACTGCGAGAAATGAACCCCCGATCTCCCGTTTTCAAAAATATTTTAAAATATAATGTTATTGTTTTTTTCTTCAAAAATACATTTTCTTCCTGAAGGGTGCGGGGACATTGAATTAATAATTTCGGTCTTAGGTACTTTTTTCTGTAGGTATATATTATGTAGGTACCTACTGCCATTTGAATTTTATAAAGTTGCTACTCTCCGTGGTTTTGAAAAATCCTATCTATGTTAATCTAGGTAGAGTTCCTTTTCATCGCAATCGGCTTGGTATTTTTTTGTGTTTATAAACGACACATTTGTTTTTATTTTCTAAAAATGCCTAAAATTGTACCTAAGCCAGGCCCTTTTTTTAAATCAGTTATAGTTTGCCTGATGTAAAGCGACGCTAAACTACGATGGCTTCTCGCGCCTCGCTTTGAGGTCTTCAAAGCGTCTATATTTAAGTGCCCGGGGAACAGGGATTAAGGCAAGGAATTCCACAAGCTAATCAGAAATCCTGCCCTGTAACGCACCTGTGTTTTAATTTTAATTTGTTTGATATTTGTTCTAAGCGCCATTTCATTTTGTACCTACTACCTACCTACCTTTTTCATTTTTTTTTTAGTTTTGCTATAACCTACTCTTTATTTTAAGGTTTTTTTGAAGAAAAGAACTATCATCAATGTTATGAAAAATTCAAGAAGAGGCCACTAAGAAACTAAGAGGAAAGGGATTTAGCTAGCTACTTATAGAGTTTGTTTGAAGTCTGTTTGAAGTAAGCAACATTTTATTTTATTATTTTTTAGGGTTCCGTACCTAATGAGTAAAAATTTCGTCGTGTCTGTCAGCTAGACAATTGACTAGCGAGCGTAGGGACTTGCGTGGTCTAGTTGGTATAGACGTTGGGGTACCGACCCAAAGACGCGAGTTCAAGGCTCGCCGCAAGTGAAAATTACAGAATGCGTATTTTTTTTTATTTCTTTCTCTAGATAATTGCGTAGGTGCTTAAAAAGATGTAGGTACTTGCCATCTAATTAATAACAAATAACAGTGAGATAAAACTCTAAAAAAACTATTTTTCATCATGATTTTTAAAAGATTATGAAGAAAACCGTAAAGTAGAACAAGGTTTTACTTCACCACATGCCTTATCAGTCGCGTGTAGCAAAATGTAGGACATTGATAAATTATCCCTTGCCCTCAAAAGCCTGGATTCCTAAAATTCAGTTAGGTAGGGGGAATCCGCAACGAAACGGACGTGTTTTAAAACGGACACCATCGATATTTCAAGTTTTTGATCGAAAATATTTTAGGTTTTTTGGGCGTTGTTACCATTGATGACCATAGTCAAGTGTCCATTGCCACAGGCCCACAGGTCTATGGTCATCAATGGTGCCAACACCCAATCAACCTAAAATATTTTCGATAGTGTCCGTTTCAAAATCCGTCCGTTTCATTGCGAATTCTCCCTACTTACTTTTACATTAAATATTAAGCGCCAAGCGGGCACGTCCGTGTTTCGAATTTCGATACGTAGACCGGTGCAGCTACTAAAATAGACGGTTCGGACCTTATTCCCCTGCCGTCATTCTATCTTCTTGATGAGCGTGCTAGAGTTACATCTTAGTCCATAGCATCACTTACTCAAATAAGATTGTGGTGAAACGCTCAGCTATCGTGTTTAAAAAAGTATGTCGAAAATGTACCTACTTATTTAGTAAATACGACTATTAGGTACTTATTAGCAGTGTCCTTTGACAATTGGTCTAAGATATAGCAAATTACCTTTAGAAGACGACAACAACAATCACTTTTATTGACAGCAGACCAATAATTATAAATTATCCTATATTATTGTTTCCCATAATACAAACCTAGTTTAATATTTCTTTTGTTTTTATTGCTCAAGTCATTTTACTTAAAATATTATACAAGAGAAATGCATCATCAAAAATTCTCCCGTGACAGGATTCGAACTTGTGCCCCTCGCTTGCCGGGCGAGTGCGCTAACCACTGCGCCACAACGCCACATTAACGATTATCCATTCCTCCCTGTTTTTGTTTACCGACTAGGGCTCGGTTTGAACGTCATCTACGAGAACAGTTTCGGTACAAGACCGATTTTTCTACAAACCTAGTTGTTTAGTTAAGGGCTACATAGCGCTGGTTATAATGGTACAATATTTTATGAAATTTAACATTAGATACAGGGGTCTTACAACAGCTGTAAATAACTCGTTCAGTTCTTAAGCTGGACTGATTAGGTTCTGCATTTCAATTGCTTAGCTTGTTAAAATAAACCAAAAATTTTGGTGATATTTGTTGTTGGAATGAAATTTTAGTATTTATTTATTGACCGAGCGATCGAAACGTCTCTGCTTCAAGTCTGCCAATTTTTTTTCTGTAGTCTGGCAGTATGTTGCTTCTATTCTACAGATCGTATTTCTAAACCGATCTTCACCAAACTTCGTAAGTATTTAGGTACCTTGGATTTTTGAATTTTTGGTCGTGGCGGATTTTTGATTGATGGGCCAATGTATATGTCTGGGAAAATCGAGTGCATTTGTTTCTACACGATGCTCGCGAAGTCTACTGTTCGCAGAACTACCTACTAGTTTGAATATCGTTTAAAAAAATGAAGAAAAAACTAAGGTTAAGAACTGAACAAGGTAGCTCCTGCAATTTAGAGCTGAGAGTAAGGCCCCAGTTCAATATTAACATTGAACTTTTGGCATCATAGCTTAAGGGTACAAAGTACATTATAATTAAAGTCTTAGAAATTCGTGAGTATCGAACCGAGACTGCTCGGTGCGGTGTCGTAGTTATGCGCAAACAGTATGACGAGCGTCGTCCGTCGTCGGTCGTCGTGGCGAGTGGCGACCCTAGTAGCCTCCGTGTGTCGATAACCCTGTACGCCTGCGCCTCTGACGTATCACAGTACATTCCGATGTATTCGCGAACGAGACGCGCTACTTTCATTTAACAAAACCACGCGCAAACCTTACAAATAACGCCCCAACGTCCTTAAGAAATTACTAAAAACACGACTTTTTCATCTTAAAAGACGATATTTCGCTGCTTTGTAGATGGTACGGTACAAAATTGCCGCACTTCGTAGTCTGCCGTCTGTACTGGTTAAGATTCTTTGACACAGATGGCAGCACTTGGAATATTTAGCATTCCAAAGATTCCGACAGCCAGTGGGCTCGGCGGCTCAAATGTCAAACGCGACTATTTCGTCAACAGAGTCGTGGCGCGATAGTTGCATTTTATGAATTAAACAACAAATAAATACACAAGTGAATAAACCGAACAATGAGTAATAAACGTTAGAAGTCAGTATATATTTTAGCGTTCCATAAGTCGGTAGCGTGTTGTGTTGTTCTGACGGTCGCAAGAAGTTTTTGTACGTAATTCCTATACTTTAGTACTATTGATTTTTACTGTTTGCCGGTTTTATAACGTTTCTGGGAAGGTTTTTGGTTAACCGAACGTTTGTTTACTTGTAGAAGATACCTATAGATGTACATTTTGTTATATAAAAGTATTTTAATTGTGATAAAATAAAATTTAACTCGTCGCACTGCGAGAACGGCGTGAGAAAAATACACATTGTAAGTACAATACCTAATCATTAAGTTATTAATTGCTTTTTATTTACTTAAGTATATATGTACGTACATTACTACATACTACATAAATACGCAATATGCACCTACCTACGTTTAAACTTTGATTAAAATAGGTATATTGTTTGTATACGCTTACTTACGATTTTTAAATTAGGTTACCTACTGTTTACTTTAAAACACAAGATAACTTTAGTACTTTCATTTATTTTAAATAATTATTTTATCATGCCCATATTGATTAAATCGGTCCTTATATTTTAAATTTCGCGTTTAATTTGACATTTTTAAAAAAGTTGATCATAGAAGAAAAAAGCACTCAACTACTGGATAAACTGTGGTTTGACTCGTTGATGCTTAAAACTCCCTCATACGTACATATAAGAACTTACTTATTATAAGCATTATACTTAGTTCACCTACCTACTCAATACCGCGGCACAAGGCAATTGAGTTTATCGTTCAATAAATAGCTCAGTACCCAAGACACAAATTCTATAATGTAATGAGTTGTTACCGGTTTGATTTGAGAGCGCACGGCGCAAAAAATTTCGCCGCTACACGGCTCCACGGACCAAGGTATCAACACTCCGGTCATGGAATCTCGCAAACATAATAGAATGGAATGCGACCGTACAGCGAGCGCAGAGCTCACTCGCTAGGTACATTTTACGCACACATGTTGCGATAACAACGATAAAACCTTGCACGATTAGCCAACATGAATGACCCCGGCAGAAAGATCCTGTCGATTTATTGAAATTAGCCGACTGACCCTCGTTTCAATCTGAAACCCTGGCCTCAGGCCTGGTACTTCGCATTAATTCAAACTCGACTCATGCGACTACCGTTCTCACCTAAATTATTCAAATTGATTTGTTAGCGTTCCATGTTCCTACCAATGAACTTCTGTTGACATTATAAATTCTCATTTAGGATAAGCAGTTCCGTTTCTGATAGGAAACTCGTACTGTCCCATTTGTAATACAGTAAACGTACTACTGAGTTGGTTATCGCCATCGAACGAGGAGATAGCTCTGAATATTTGTCATAGCATGGGGTCCCATCTCGAACAAAAGAAATTTAGTTCTAAAAAAATTCAACAGATGGACATACTAGTATTCCTGGTAATTTTTAATTCAAGAATGCAATATAATAACCTCTAAATTTTGATGTCATTATTATTTAAAAAAATCTGGCATTGGAAAATATTAAAAATCCCGTTAAAAATGGAACTATTTAGATTTTTGAGAAAATTAAAGGCAAAGTGACGACGACATCTAGTAATGGTAGGTGGAACTATCTGACCCATATCGACTGAACGTTATGCCATCTGTAAAAATAAAACGCAAATGCGAAAAACTTCGAAATAGGTACCTACCTCTACAAACTTTTTCGCTTTTGGATTCTGAGTCGAGTGCTGTTTTAATTTCGTGTTTTATTTTAAATTGGACAACTTGGTGTGAAATATACTGACTCCGATACTTCCTAGTGATTTGGCTTTTTGAAATGATACAACTTGGTGTGAAATACGGACTCTGAAACTTTTTATTGATTTGGCTTGTTGAACTGATACTAACTAACAACTTGGCGTGAATACGGACCCTGAAAGTTTCCTAAGATTTGGCTTGTTGAACTGATCTAACAACTTGGCGTGAATACGGACCCTGAAAGTTTCCTAAGATTTGGCTTGTTGAACTGATAACTAACAACTTGGCGTGAATACGGACCCTGAAAGTTTCCTAAGATTTGGCTTGTTGAACTGGTTTACTGGACGATTTTTCTGCGACCACTGGCTATCTTACCTCGGACAAACGATTTTAGTGTTTAATAAATAACCTACCTAATTCATTGTGCAAAATGCCGCCGCACAAATGCCACTATTTTATGTGTAAAAACACGTCTGACAAAAAGTCAGTGTTTACTTTCCCTTGGAACGACCCAGAACGCCTGAAAATATGGATAGAGAATTGCGGTAAGTAAAATCAATTACCTCCTTATTTTGTTACTATAGTATGTTTTGATCGGTTTTGACTTAAATAAAAGCTTGTAAACTAGTACATAGAGTTCTGTGAGACCTCGCCAGTACAAACTTTATGCAAGTATGATAAGATTGTAATAATAACAAACATAGACCTAATACATAAAACATACCTACTTAGTAACAACATCAAACAGTGCACTAATCTGACCTTGCAATCAAATCTTATTTGAACTAAAAATAAGTTATAAACGAGGTATTTTAGTAACTATGAACAACATAACAAATAATAATATAATTAATTGTTTTAGGTAATATGACAATAACTCATTTACCCCCACATTGCTTGAGATCAAAACATCTATGTGTGGACCACTTTAAGAGAAAATATATAACTAATGAATCGGGTAAAAGAAAGAGATTGAGAAAAATTGCAGTTCCTGACCATTATAAATCAGAAGAAATCTCAAGCACTCCCTCCATTTCAGGTAAATTAATTATCTAATACTAATATTATAAAGAGGTAACGTTGGTAACATGTATGTATGTATGTATATTGTCTTCAAACTGAACAAATTTTACTGTGAAATGAACTGAAAAGTTCTGAAAAAGCAAACTATGTCTCAGCTGAACCGAGATTAAAATTGTTTACCTACTTAATTTAAGTTTTAAACCATACTATAAAATTAGGAGGTCAAGTCTACCATTACAAGAGGTTCAAAATTAATGGGGAATGACAATGGCTGGTTTTGACAATTTTATACTTTCCGGTCAAATCAAATCTGGCAAATTAATTTTGACCGACTTCTTTCTTTCCGATTATGTTGAGATTTTAAATTCCACTAAGTAAATTAGTATGTTTGTTACTTCTTTACACAAAAACTCTCTTATCCGAGCGATGTTCCCGGTTGCATCCTTCTCAGGAGCCCCGGGTGCACTATGCCCCCAATTGTTTTTTGTTATTTTGTTTTGGTGCAATAGGTAAGTTGTCCATAATTGACCATAACGTCTGCAAATAGATTTGGCAATATTTTGACGACCGGCCGCCTGCCTGACACCAACCCTCCTAGGGACCAAGTAGTTTTTCGACACCCACGGGGGGAAGAGATGAAGTAATCCTATTCTATGCCGGGGCTACAAGGCAGAACGTAAAATTCTACTAATATTATGGATGTGAAAGTTTGTGTAATGTAAGTCAGTAAGTAAACAATAATGTTTGTTACTTCTTCCCGCAAAAACTACTAAACCGATTACATTTAAACTTGGTATGCAGATAGCTGGAGATCTGGATTAACACATAGACTGGTTTTTTATCTCTATATTCCCGCGGGATCGTGACTTACGCGGCTGAAACCGCGGTTCTCAGCTATTAGTTTGATAAAATAAAGGTGTGGTAAATCACTATTACATTAATTTTTGGGTTCCGTACCTCATTAAGGTAAAAAGGAACCCATATAACATCACTCGCTTGTCTATCTGTCTGTCTGATATTGAAACACTAAACAGAAAGAAAAACAAAAGATGATGAAAACTAAAGACCTTTGTTTTTGTTGTACTTTGATTGTGTTTTGTTTATGTTTCGATCTTTTTAGGGTTCCATACCGAAAGGGTAAAAACGGGACCCTAATACTGAGACTTCGCTGTCTGTCATCAGGATATATATCATATCATAACCGTAATAGCTAGGCAGTTGAAATTTTTACAGATGTATTTCTGTAGCCGCTATAACAAGAAATACTAAAAACAAATATATAAGTGAAGCTCCCGTACAACCAACGTGATTTTTCACGGTAAAACGCAACGTATGCGTGATTTATTTTGACCACTGGTGTCATCTAGTGATGAACTGGCGTCAGTGGTAAAGATAAAATGCAAACGGGCGTCGTCGTTGCGTGATACCAGTGTTAATTTTAGGGTTCCGTACCCAATTGTGATAATGGTACGGAACCCTTCGTGCCGCACATGGCCGGTTTTATTCTTTCTTGTCTTGAGTGTTTTTTTCCTCTAATGTTTACTACTGTAATTCACCCGGACAAATAGGAACAAGGTATCATTTACTTTCACCCAAAAATATCAGACAGACACATGGACAAGCAAGTGAGTTTATAATAGTTTCTGTTTTACCTTTTGAGGTACTTACGGAACTCTAAAAACGGTAAATAATGGTATTTCCCTTTGACCTAGAACCACGAATTGGACAGAAAACCAAGTCTTACACCACAAGTCAGAATAATTATAAAATTTAAAAAAAGAGTAATAATAAGTAGGTATAATGTAATTCTGTGCGTGCACAATATTGAAGTCGATCGGTAAAGAACAATGGCCATAAATTACTTTCTCTGAAAATCTTGTTTTGATCCAGTCATTATAGTAAGTTCACCTCGGAATTCGAGATACCCCGCTGTAAAAACTAAATACTTGTATATTGACACCCTAAAAGTTGTCTCAAACCTATTATGGTAGGGTGTGCGCAACTATTAAATTTCAAGGTCAAAGGTCACAAAAATCGGTTTTTGCGCTTTTTTTGCAAACATCTCACTTCCTAGGGCCGGCGCAGACCTGACGGAGCGCAGCGCAGAGAATTTTTGATTGTCATAATATTATCGACCTTGTTCTCATTAAAATAATATTCAAAATCAGTTAACAAAACAAATAAATCCGCGCGCATGCTCGCGCCTCCGCGCGTATTGTGTGTTAACTGATTTTGAATATTATTTTAATGAGAACAAGGTCGATAATATTATGACAATCAAAAATTCTCTGCGCTGCGCTCCGTCAGGTCTGCGCCGGCCCCTATGAGTTTTTTGCTATTTGTATTTGTTATCAATATTGTAGAATACAAAATTCTCTACAAATTTTGTTTAAAAAAAAAATTAGGTATTAAGGGGTATTAAGCTGAAAGGGGTTTGTTCTAGAGGTCTAGGCAAACAACTTTTGTTCTACGACTTTTGGAAATAAGAACTTTTTTTCGAAAATTTGAATTTGTATCACTGAAAAAAAAAACAGCTGTTTTTGTAAATAAAGGCAATTAATGTTAAGATTGTAGTGATCCAAACTAAACAAAAGGGCACTATAAGGTCAATGACCTCAAACTCTAAAAAACAACTGATTTTCATGCAAACTTTAAACTCAAAATTTTCGAAAACTACTTCGAATTTCCAAAAGTCGTAGAACAAAAGTTGTTCGCCTAGACTTCTAGAACAAACCCCTTTCGGCTTAATATCCCTTAATTCCTTAAAAAAAAATTAAACAAAATTTGTAGAGAATTTTGTATTCTACAATATTGATAATAAATACAAACAGCAAAAAACCCATGGGAAATGAGATATTTACAAAATAAACACAAAAAAACGATTTTTGTGACCTTCGACCTTGAAATTTCATAGTTGCGCACACCCTACCATATGTAGGTTTTGAAACAACTTTTAGGGTATCAATATACAAGTATTTCCAGACTTATAGCTGGGTATCTCGAATTCCGAGATTCTTACCTAATTCAAGCTTATATGACTGGATCATTATGTAGGTACCTAAGTAAATAGAAAATTTTGTAAAATATTAATTACTAACGCATAAATACATAATAGAAAATATAGGTACCTATTTAAAAATAATCTCTGCGGTTAAAAGATATGTAGACTTTCATTTTTAGCAGTATTCTGTACATTTTATATCATATAGGTACCTATTTTAACTTGATGTTAAGAGGGTGGGTACTGAGTACTGTTACTATTTCCATACAAACATAATACCAAAATAGAATTATGAAAATTTAGTTTTCTACCTGAATATCGGTATTATTCGGATTAAGATTTTACTTTTACAGGGCCCCCACCACAAGGTTTTCCAAAATATTCATTCGAAATGAAATAAAACGGAACTACATTTCGTTCATTTTTTCAGCGTAAATAATTACTAGTTTACATCTTATTTGTTTCATATTATTCCTAAAAAAACCTTATGATGGGAGCCCTGTAAAAGTAAAATCTTAATCCGAATAATACCGATATTCAGGTAGAAAACTAAATTTTCATAATTCAATTTTGGTATTATGTTTGTTTGGAAATGAAAATAACACTTATGTTTGAGTTTCATAAGTGTTATACTGTTTTACACAATTAATTAGGGGCAGTGTTGGGCAAAATTTCATTGCAAGGTACAATTTAAAATAACAATTTAATATTTGTTTATTAAAAGTTCACAATTAACAATTAATCAATGGTTAATTTATATTTTTCAATTAACGATTAATAAATTGTTAGTTTTAATTGTACCTTACAATTAAACTTTGCCCAACACTGACAGGCAGATACTTCCCGAATTAGATTTTTAGGGTTTCGCAGCTAAATATATTTAGCTGCGAAACGAAAAAAAGAACTACAGATAAACATCAATATTAATTGTTAGTTTTAATTGTTTCTAAAAACAATTAAAAATATTAGTTTTTTTTTAAGTTGTATCCTGCAGTTAATATGAGTTCATTTAAATAAATAAATTGTAACTAACAGATTAATTGCAATTAAATTAATTGTGAATTAATTAATTGCAATTATGCGATGATTAAAATGTTATTGATTAAAGACTACACTGATTAGGGGTATCTACATTTCTGGAATTTTATTATCAAATTGATTTAATTATTGTAACATGTAACTTTGAAACGATTATAAATCATTATTCCAATCTAATCCTATTATCCTATTATTAGAATTTATATGGGATTATGTCTTCTGAGTATGCTAATCTTTTTTAGGTCAAGAAGCACTGGCAGAAGAAGACACCCTAAAAGTGCTGACACCAAAGAAGGTGTATTCTAATAAAAGAGCGTCCCATGAGCTGCCCGATAATTCAGGAAGTGAAGAAGTGAAGGACTACACCATTTTCACATGTTCCACGCCGAAGAGAAGGAGAAGATGTGTAGAGGAAGACACCCCTAAATGTAAAATATTGAAAAATAGATTAGTTGATTGTAAGAAAAAAATGAAACGCGAAATAATAAAAAACAAATCAATTAAAGATCAGATTAATAATAAAAATATGATTGATATATCAAAGCACAAGTTTAGTAGTGAATCAAGTAAATTGTTAACGAAAATGCAATTAAGGAAATCAAAATCAAAAAAACAATGGACGGAAAAGGAAAAAAAATTTTGCATGACTTTGTATTATAAATCACCATCAGCTTATAAATTTATGGTTAATTCAGGAATCGTATTGGCCGCTCCATCAACAATCCAGCGCTGGCTACAAGAAACAAATTGTTTACCAGGAATCAATAATGAAATATTTAATAATATACAAATTAAATTTTCAGAAAAATCGATTAATGAAAGGGCATGTACGGTATGTTTTGACGAAATGAGTATTATGGTTGATTTAGAGTATACAACAAAATATGATTTAATAGAGGGGTTTGAAGATTTTGGTGGTGGAAATCGTATACAAACTGAGGCTAAGTCCGCATTAGTGTTTATTGTAAGAGGTATTTATTCCAATTGGAAAATACCGATAGCATACTTTTTATCATCAAAAACAGTTGATTCGAACAAATTGGCTACTATTGTTGATTCTGTGATTAATAAATTATTTGAGTGTGGCTTATTACCAAAGGTTACTGTTTGTGACCAAGCCACACCAAATGTAAAAATGATTAAAAAACTCGGAGCTACGGTTGATTCTCCTTTCTTTTTTATTAATGGACATAAAATATTTGCCATATTCGACGTTCCTCATTTAATCAAAAATGTCCGAAATAATTTGATAAGTGGTGATTTTGAATTAGAAGGGAATCTGATTTCATTTAATGATATAATCAATGTGTATAATTTAGATAAAAATAATAAAAGCAAATCTTTAAAAAAATTGACTCCAGTGCATATCAATCCAAATAATTTCCAGAAAATGAAAGTGAAACTGGCAACACAAATTCTGAGTAATTCTGTTGCTAGTTCTATTAAAACTGCAGCAGACAGCGGAGAGTTAATAAGTGATTCTGCAAAACATACAGCTGATTTTGTTAAATTGTGCAATGATTTGTTTGATTGTCTCAATTCTAGAAGTAAAGTTGATTCTAATCCTTACCGATGTGCAATTACAATCAATAAAAATTCCTTAGTCAATCAGACCTTAATCAAAAGCAAAGACATATTTAGTAGATTAAAGAAAATTAGTTATACAAAAAAAAATCAAAAACATTTAACACGCCCCCCCTGTTTTGATGGTATGATGCAAACAATTAATGCAGTACAACAACTCTCCGCTGAGGAATTTACAGCAGGCACTGGTGTCAAATTTATGATTACGTATCGATTAAATCAAGATGTAATTGAAAATCTGTTTGGAATTTATAGAATCAGAGGTGGCTGTAACAAAAATCCAACATCAAAATCATTAAGATCAGCATTTCGATCAAATTTATTAAATAACTTAATGAAATTTGATAAAACTAATTGTGAATCCGATCACGAATTGTTTGTAGCTACTCAGGAAAATACACAACACGCAAATCCTCGACCATCAACATCATCGTCTGTAACCCTACAAGGTGTTATAAGCGATGATGTTGACAATCAACCTTCATGTTCGAGTTCCAATGTAACACCAACTCAGGATGGATCAGGCAATCCATCCGAAGTGACAGTTACATTGGAAACCTGTTCTGTTGTGTATTTTGCTGGATGGCTAGGCAGATGTTGTGCAAATAAATTTGATTGTTCAGATTGCAGAAATATATTGTTAAAAAATCAAGTTGATTTAACTGATAAGAAGCAATTGTTGTTGATCAATAAAACATATTCCAATATAGCAACTCCCACTCTCAAATCCCCTAGTGATTTTTTATTCCAATTGGTGAACCAGTTATTAGATTTTTACAACAAAAATATTAACAAATTATACAAAAGTGATTTAGTGGCTGATTTAGTACAAAATTTTAAAAAGAATATCAATATCCCAGATGATTATCATGATTTCAATCATTTTGATTTTTTAATTAAAAAAATATTAGAAGTTAAGATTCATGATTATTGTAAAAGTCGTAAAAAATCATTACAATCTAGTTCAAAATTAAAAATTCTTCAAAATAGATAGGAATTTTGAATCGTTGATTTTAATTATCATTTTTTTGAAAGGCTTCATAAAAATTAAGCCTTCCAATTATGTTTATATAACTAAATTAAGTAAATTTCAAGAATACAGTGATGTCCTTCAGTTTAACTTGAGACACAAGGAAGATTTGACTGTGCCCTGTAGCTCCAGTATACTTTATTATAATAAATTACTTAAAGACGTGTGTGGCATGTCCATAAAAAGATTCGAGGAATATATTAAACTTTAATTGTGTATTAGATACACAATTTAAGGTACTATTACCTAATTTAAGTACAATTTAATATTAGGTACTATTTTAATGTCATATTTTAAAGAAAATATTAATTCACGGACAGGATTATTGGTAACTCCTGTTGAAGTTATAGAATTAATATACAATTTTAAATTTACAAGGTTGTTTTCACTACAAATATTATTAAATAACGGGATATTTACCATGTTTTAATTTGTTTTTGACGAGACTCGATATTTCGCCAGTAATTTCAACTGGCTTGTTCACGAGACTCGTAAAATATCGAATTCCGTCAAAAACAAGTTAAAACATGGTAAATGTCCCGTTTAGTAATATTTAAAGAAATAATTTGTATTAAGAAGGTACAGCGTAATTTACTAGTTTATTTCCAATAAAAAGTAATTTACGCTGTAAAAATGAACGAAATGTAGCTCCGTTTTATTTAATTTCGAATGAATATTTTGGAAAACCTTGTGGTGGGGGCACTATTATAAATAAAATCTTAATCCGAATAATACCGATATTAAAGTAGAAAACTAAATTTTTCATAATTCTATTTTGGTATTATGTTTGTATGGAAATGGTAAAAGTACCCACCTTCTTAAGTTATGTGTGACGATTGTAATTTAACACTTGATCACAAAAAAGTAAACCCCTATGATGGTTAACTTTTTTACGATTCTTGTGGGTTCTTCTCATCGGAGGGCGCGTGTCGAAATCATAATTTTAAGCCTCGACGTTTTTAATTTGTACATAAATATTCTTCTTAAATAAATGATTTAGACTTTTTGTCTTTTTTTATAAATTTTATTACACTTAACCGGTTTTTTTACTTGACTGACTTAAACACGTACCTAAAACTCTAATAACTAACATCAGAATTTCAGTATCAGACCACCAGAATCGAACACAGAATTTAAGTGGAGTAACGTATTAACGTCAAGTAAAAAAAGGTAAATGATGGAAAAATGGCCATACCTTGGAAAATAAGTCTCCATATCTTTTAACCACCAAAGTTTTTTTTAATAAATTTGTGTTTATGTGTAAATGATTAATATTTTACTATATTTTTTTATTAATGTAACAAGAATGTTAGCGCAAATAATATATGGCCATTGTTCTTTCATGACTGATATCTGTTTAAGAGGATAGTCTCCATTTTCTTTCTCCATACAAACGTAGTTTAAATTTTCCTCCCTGGATAAAGACATTAGAGCAAATATGTTTATGCCATAAAACCTGTATCTGTCGTGACTCATGACATCTACCTTTTTATTTATTTTTATTTTCTAATTAAAATTAAAATAAAAAAATAATAAAATGAAAAAAATAAAAATGGCATAAACATATTTGCTCTAATGTCTTTATACAGGGAGGAAAATTTAATCTACGTTTGTATGGAGAAAGAGAATGGAGACTATCCTCTTAAGAAATCCTGTGTTGGAGTGGAGCGAAACCTGAAGTAGGTAGGTAAATATAGTCACAAAAGAATGTAGGCACGGAGGAGCTCAGTGACACAAATTAACCGGCTTATAAAAACAAAAATGCGTGTAAGTAGGTAACGCCTAGTTACCTACCTACGTGTCTTTGTTGTTGGCCGTTGAAGAATTTCCTCGTCTGGAGTCAAGCCTGCATCAGGTCATGCTTATCTTATCAATATCACAGAATGCATTTTGTTATCGAAACCACAGATCACAATATTACCTACTACGTCGGAACTGAATAGTATGAAGAAGTTAGTATATAAGTAGATACTACTTTATAAAACTTTGTATACCTACCCAATAGGTAGGTAGAGATAGGTACCTATACAAAATTGTGGGGTCCTAAATTCAGAGGAAGTGGTTCAAGCATACTTACTTAATATTAATTTATTAAATAAAAGACTCAAAACATTATTTATTATTGATGATGAATTGATGGATTATAAAATAAATATAAATTTGACATAATACCTACATACTTACCTCTAACTACCTATCAAAGCAGCAAAGCAAACTTTAGTTAGATACCTACCTATCGAATCAGTCCGTTCGCGCGTTTGTACAATGTCCAGATAGGTACTTACTTGAGTCGCGGGCGTACGCTACGCCATCTATATTATTTTAGCTTTAAACGCTTAGTAACAAGTCTCTCTTGTCATATTTGGAAGTGGCCCTAGATGTCGCTAGTTTCCCTACATTCAGACAGTAGGACCTAGTCCAGCCTAGCCCAGCCTTAGCGACACCTAGTGACCACAACAGCAGTTACAAATTATGCGTACGAATTATTTAGTTACGACGGTTCAGAATTGATGTACGGTATGAGGTATCTGTACGTTAGTATTATGTGATCTGTGGTCATAGTAACTAGCATTCCTTTTATACCTCGAGAACCCAAACGCTTCCGCATTACAATTAAATGATACGATATACCTACCACGTGACGTCCGTGGACAACAATGCCAACCTCTCAAGTAGGTGTCTACTCCCTTTAAAGTAAACATAAAATCGCAAATATGATAAGACTCCCTACTACTTAACCTAACTGGCATTGACCAAACGGTTACATATTTAGAAAACGTAGAAGTTCGGACTTGACCAACGTATTTTGAGTTAAAACAAAACTTTCAACCAACGAGTAGGTACCTACATAATTATAACCATCACATCACGGTGTTTCGAAAGGGGAACCTATTCAATAGAAATTCAGCAGCCCTATAAGTAGGTACAAGGAAGGAAACATCTGCCCGGATTCCCTCGGTCCCCTCGAGCCACGTGCGCAAGCGCACAGCAGGGGTGGCGAGACAACCATCGTAAAACTCCGCACCCCAAATGCGGGTGCACTTGTTTAACTACAGCGAAATATTGAACCTTATTTATATGCATTTGAAGCTCAAATTAGAAAGTAGTAATAGCTTCTGAAAATAGAGAATTATTTTTAACGTTTGGAATGTCAAGGTTCTACCATCATGTGGTTTTCGTTTGGTAAAACCAGGTGATAGCTTTTGAGGCTAAGCGAGGAATAAGTTAGGTGACTGGCATTTACTAGTATGTTGTTAGATAAAACTGCAATCATCGTCACCGACTGACCTATAGCTCTGAAATTCCACACCTATTGTTATTTCAAGATGCCATAAAAATGCGCAAGATATTTACGATTCCTTTGCCATAATGACATTCTTTATTCTGAATCAAATCTCAATCAGATATTCTACCGAAAAAATATGCTATCATGTTTTCAACTGACAACACGTCTGGAAGTTCTGAAGAAATATTCTGAGTAAAAAATATCGGTGGAAGTTCCTTAGTTAGTCATTTAAAAAGGGATTTTTCTGAAAATCTCAGCCTTAAAACTGTTGATTATTCCGGGTCTTCCTTAAGTTAAATAAAGTTTTTGCATCGTAGTAGGTACTAGACATGTAGCCTACCCATGTTATGTTATACACATGCAAAGGTAGCTTTTTATTAGTACCTACACTCTACCTATATATTTCGTCCTCATATTCTTACTCATATATTTCTAATTGGTAGTATAGCTATTGATAAAGACCGTCTATTGAACAATACATAGCATACACTAACAATTCATTGTACCCGAATTGAAAATATCATGTCGATTCGTTAACATGATACAGTTTTCGAACTACAAAGTCAACATCCGCCTCACTCTTCAATACACCTACTCGTAGTTGAAACCTAAGTGTCAAATGCCATTATGAGATTCAATGTTCATTGAGTGAGTTCGTGACCATCTGACTGTCAAATGATGTGTAGGTACAAGCCGGCGCATACCTCGTAGTTACCACTCGTGACTTCGCCTCCAACCAGAAAAATATATTGTAGAGTTATTTACCAAATTCTTGGTCATTAACGCAGTCGCATCGTCATGCCGTTGTTTTGTTTACCTATACCTTTTTCCACACCTCCATACCTTGCGTGAGAATAAACAGATTCGACGTGGATCTCGTGTGATTTGAAAGCATACGTTTTACTTGCCTAATGTCTCTATGTCTTACCATTCCCCGTTAAGAATTTAACGTCCATTATGTTGATTTAGATAAGCGACTGTACCATCTTGATGTATTTATTCACTAAAAATTTAGACTATGTCCGGAATGCGCTATATCGCATATCACATTTGGTATTTCTATATCATTAATTAATGATATTTATCGCATTATAAATCTTTTGTTTCTATCTACTTACATAAATATGTGGAGCAATAACAATTTTGTTATTTGTTTTGGTTGGCATGGCTGTCACAAAATAATTTTGCTTGGTATGCAGAACTTACCTAAGTATGCGAATTCTGTTTATTATTAACACAATATTTTGGTAGATCTAATACGAGTTATTCAACAACAGAATACACACCACATTCCATGATATTTGTGATTGTTACAAAATTAGCAATAGGTAGGTAGGTACCTACGTAGGTTAGGTAGATACTAAGTGTTAAATTATTCAGGAATGTGAGATTAGTTATTATGAAAAAATAACCGGTAAAGAATTCGAGAACCGCAAACATTTCTGTTTAATCTAAATAATAAATTCTTTGCAAATGATTTTTGCACACTTTTTAAAGAATTTCATATATTAGGAATACCTACCCATCAGTTAACATGCGCTGATCCATCGCAGTACCTAGTAAAGTTGTTTATATTTAAAAAAAAAGTCTGGTTAAACTACAGTAGCAAAAATTAGCTATGCAGAATCGATACTGAGTCATAAATCTTTAAATTAAGATGTTAGTTAACATCTAGGTTTACTTCGTTTTTTAGTTTCAGACTACGATCTGACGTTTTGGTTCTTTTTATTTGACGTTTTTTCTTCAGGAAGATGTGTCAAATCATAGTCTACAATTAAAAAACGAAGTATAGGTAGCGAGATTAGCAACATAACAAAAATATTTTTAATTTTACGCGTAGGTAAACGATAATGCAAACAGACAGGTCAGTGTTGGTCAGACAAGCACGTCAGTCAACTAAATGTTAGCAAATCGTATATGTTATCGTCATCTTTTCGCATATTGTCTGGCAGTGTTGGTGCGTCTGCTCTCAGTGGTCGATTGGCTTCGTTCCCGAACCCAAGGTATGCGGTCGATCGCTACGTTTCACAACTCTTTGTTTGATCATCTGACTCCTCGCATATTTACGTGTTGGTCGTACAGTTTGGCGCACGTCTGACCAGCGTCTAGTCTTATTATCGCGAGGAATTTCCGCCGCTTTGGTATTCGCCATTTCCCAGTATGAATTCTGCTCTGCTATATTTTTGTTACAAAACGCAAATATGCCAGACTTTCTCGATGCCAGACATGGATTTTTTGGATTTCTTGGTTTCAGTTTAGGTACATGATGGAGATATCCGTCTATCTATCTACATATAATTTAAGGAAGCTACAAATCAATCAGTTCCGCGGTTGTCATCGTTAATTTAAATTAAAACGATGGTTAACTCGCCTGCGGTTAATGAGTAGAAAAGCTATCAACAGATTATGAGATGAGATAAACCGCTAATGAGCTATTAAAACGTTATGAAGGTGTGGTATTACTAGCAATATAATATACTTGCGACTTCGTTAACGTATGTTGTACATGGAAATTAAGTAGGTACCTTTTAATAAGAATTACTTTGAAAGCGTCTTGCCAAGTGTACCTACCTCATTTCTACGTAGAGTAGCGCATCTATAGATAGGCTACAGTATTTCTTTAACGACAATTTCCTATGTAATTATTAAGTGTAATTATTTTTCCTTAGTACCTAATGACAAGGCAAGGTAATGACAATCAATCAATAGACAACCATTTTGTTAGTTAGGTACTTTGAATCACAATGCATTAAAGTTTATAAAAACTACCAATAGGCCTTATGAACACAATCCTCGAGTTTTTTCGTGTTTTCGTTTTTGATTGGTTTTGTTATTAAGTCGACTTCGAAAATTTGTTTTTGGGATCGATCAACGAAGACATCTTCGTCATGAGCATAACATGTCCTCGGCTACGGCACGCTAGATACAGTTTTACCCCCTTACTTATAAACGATGACTTAAGTTAATGTAACGTTTGTGTTTTACTGTGCCATGAAGTTTCAAAGTTAACACGCAGTGACAAACGTTACATAAACTAAACCAAAATTTCGGTATTCTCATTCATTTCCTTGCCCGTTTCCTAACTCTTTCCCACGGGATCAGAACTTACCGCGAAACCGCGAGACTATATAGTTGCCAATATACCTAACTCTTAGAATAACTACTGACCTTATCGACCCTTATCGATGAAAATAAGAACATTTACACACACTTACATAAAGCAAAAAACTCTTTGACAAACTTCGGCCAATATTTGGCTAATACTTTTCTAATACGATGAATGTCATTGTTATATTTTTATTCAAATAAACCTATGGTTAAAATCTAAACCTGACTGACTGTGGAGCTTCGTATTTATACGATAAGATAGATAGCTAAAATACCGTGTTCAACTTGACTATATCATTATATTTGATTGTCAGGTAAACATGGAGAAGGTCGAGTCTGCGTTGGACGTGCTCTCACGCGCAGCGACAATGGTGCAGCCTTGCCCAGCGTATCCTGCCAGCGATTCTGATGGCTTCGGTGAGTTAAAAGTCACTATAAAACAATCTTACTAATATTATGAATGTGAAAGTTTGTGTGTGTGAGTAACTTTTACTAAGATCCGTTCAAAAGAAAAATGTTACGATGCTAAAGCAATATTCATACGATTTTGTTATAGTTACACGAAACGTGCCATGGTTATTCGCACTATAAGCACCTACTCTATGTTGACAAAGACACTTTACCTTAAACTGATTGCAGTACCTAATCTGTGATAGCTGTACCTGCCGATCTTGAACGGTCGTGCGGGTTAAGCAACGCTTGGCGCGGCCATTACTTGGATGGGTGACCGAAATTTGCCACACAGGCAAAAAAACATTTTCTCGAGCACCTTCGTGGTTCGGAAGGCACGTTAAACAGTTGGTCCCGGTTGTTATCTCAGATAGCAGTCGTTAGGTCAAGTAAGAGCCCTTAGGGCGATCTAAAACCTCTGCCACTAGCCACTAGGTGAGCCACAACACTATACGAAAAGAAGAAGTATGTTACTGTTCTGTTATACTTTGGCAGTTGGGCCCGGAACAACAAATAGCCTCGTATGGGGTAGGATTATGCGTGCCAGGAAAAAACACACCTGGTGTGTGCCTTCCGCACTGGCGAACATGGTTGAAGAACACACACGTTGTGTTTTCAGCAGTCAAAGACTATCAATACTATCATCATCATTGTTATCAGTACCATATAAGAAATACTAACTTATAATTACCAAAATCAAAAATATTACATTAATTAAATACCAAAATAAAATAAGGTAAAGGTAGGTTAAGGTAGAAAGTACACTATTTTGCTCTGTTTATTAATTGCAAGGTGTAATTGACTGAACGAGCGAACCGAGCGAATGTCCGCTTCAAGTCTCGCAAAATGTTCTTTCGTCTTTCAGTATGTTGCTTCTTCTCTGCAGGTTGTTATTTCTTAACCGATCTTCACGAAACTTGGTTTAAATGTAGTTTGGATTTATATATTTTTTTAGGCTAGGAGGTATTTTGATTAGTGGGGAATTTCGCTATCTAAAGGGGGCGATCGCTATCTAAATGCTCGCGAGGTCTACTTTTCGCAGAATTAGAAGTATAGATATGACATAATTTACGGTGCATATCTTAGATTTTTCTTCTGTTTTCGCGATTCTGTATTGAAATTAAAGACATTTTTTCGGTTCAGGATTGACACAATCTTGAAGAAGGGACCTGTAAAGGTCTTGAAACGTTGAGCGTTGAAACAATGCTAAAAGTAATAAACACCACGCGATTAAAACCGAAAAATGTCTTTAATTTCGGTGCATATCTTCCTCAATTGTAATAACCGACTTCCAAAAAAGAAATAGTTTATCTATTCGGATGTTTTTTTTTATCTAACATCTTGTGCAAAATAAGAAATCGTATTTGACATGACTCTACGCATAACTTTATTTCAGTCACTCATTATACTTTCATATGCTACCAAGATTTCTAAATTATACTTAAGTAAGCACTTTATCTTGTATATTCTCATCATAAATACTTAAATCTTTTTAATAATGCATACAGTTCCACTTACCTCGTCTTTCTCTAATATCAGGATATAAAAATCGGTAGGTATTTTTAATAATAACAGAATTTTTCACCAAAACGTGTAAAGAGATCACTCCTTGCTTGCCGAATAGTTGTGCGGATTAAGCAACGCTTGGCGCGGTCGTTACTTGGATGGGTGGTCGATAATTAGTGTGGCACAAAATCATTATCCCGAGCTCCTTGCTATACTTGAAACTCTCGTGGGATCGTAACTTGCGCGGGTGAAACTAGTGATACAATATACGATGTGTTTAATATCTTATTATTAGAGGTATCAGTATCTATAGCTACCTAGGTATGATAAATGGACGCTTAATAATGAGCTATTAATAAAATAAGGTAAATCTGGCCTTGTAGGCGGATCGCATTCCGGAATCTCGCCGACATTGTTTCAAATGTGATTCTACTAACGGCTAACGGACGATTTCCTATACATAGATAAACTTAGCAATAGCGACAACACATTAAAACAACGAGGTTTTTAACATTAGTTAGGTACTACAGTTCCTAATGATGAAAAAAGCATATTTCTACTTTTTTGATGACCAAAAAACGTCAAAGTAGGTTAGGTTAGGGTAGGTTATCGTGTTTTGTTTTTATCAGTTTAACAGCTGCAATCTGAAATGACTTTTGCCGTGTAGCCCCGGCATATAATAGGGTTACCCCATCTCTTCCCGTTGGTGTCATAAAAGGCAACTAAGGGATCTAGGGTAGACTAGCTAACCTCGAGTCCTTCCCGCGAAGTGGCGGATAAACTTCTTGGTGCCTAGAACTAGATTCAAAATCGGGCCTTTGAAATTGCGCGTCTTCTTTTTTCCGAGAGATTTGGTATTAAACTTGAACTAACAATCTATCAATCTGCTATATCTACAAAGTGCTTTGTCCTGATTGACTGATCGTTCAACGCATAGCCTAAACCGCTGACAGAAGAGAGCTTAAATCTGGAGAGTGTGTTCTTTATATGATGTATCGAGACTTACGCAGGTGTAAGCGGGTCCCAGCTAGTATTCTACTAAAAACCTTATTCTTTTACAATTTTTACTTTACAAATAAACCGACATTCTGTGCACTATATTTATATCTCTATTAAACATTCCACATCATGTCAGTACATTAGAAAGACAACTTACAACGTTAAATGCTCTCCATTTAAATTTTTAGTTGAAATGATACGTAAACTACGCAAGCAATAAATTTTCCACTGGACACTTATGTGTCCTAAATACTTGTCTCACTACATTTTATGATCTACCTTGTGTAGTTTGAAGGAGTAGCTACTAATTTTATTGTAGGAATTGTAGAATAACTTACATTTTGTTGATGGTAACACTTTGAAATTGTAGATATTTCATATCCTTTATAGCATCATTTAGTAAATTTAGTTTCTTTGAATTTGTAATGCATTCTTTCATAATTTTGATAGTCTCATAAGTAACCAAAGAATTATATGCGATCACATAGTCTTGCATTTTTGCCCCGGAATAGAATATGGTTACCCCATCTCTTCCCGTGGATGTCGTAAAAGGCGACTAAGGGATCTAGGGGAGACTAGCCAACCTCGAATTCTCCCCGCGAAGTGGCGAATAAACTTCATGGTCCCTAAGAACCTTCCAGTCAGGAATGTCCGGCCGTAAAGCAATTACCAAATCGATTTGAGTAGCTATGGTCAATTACTTACCTACTGCGCCGACCGCAAATAATTTGGGGATAATATTTTTTAACTAGATATAGGTCCTTTTAATTTCAAATTGTCTTAGATAAAAATGTGCAACAAATGTTTTACAGCTTCTGTAAATACAGCTCATAAGTACCTACAAGACTTGCTTTTTATCATCTTTACCAATAAAATCTTAGCAATACAATTTCGATTTGGATTCACCATTGGTCTTTCCGAATTGTTAGCTATACCGTTTTGTTTGAGGGCATTGTTTGTCAACTGGTTTCACGATAAAGGCTTCATTGATCGGCCGAGTCTGGCTTCCTCACGGCAATCGGCGGAATGTGACGGTCACGCGGCAAATTTTGCAGTTTTGTTCAAACCGCGCTCAACCGAAACCAAGCGTCCGGGTTAAGAATTCCTTAAATTGCAAATGTTTAATTATTTCAATTGGTGTATTTGATGTCCAGTACGTATTTCAACTATTTATAATGTAATCCGTGCACTTATTATTTTTAATAGAGCTACTAAATGTCTACATAATTTATAACAAATGTGGGTGTAAAAGTAAGAATAATTGGGGACCTGCTCCGTGTTGGGTTATTCCGGTATTAGAATTGTCAAACATTTCATTTCAACATCATTGCAATTGCAAATAATGCACTCAAAATAAAACTATAACTTGCAACTGAACTGCAATCGTACTAATCGTGCATTATTGACCCAGTATTATGGAAAACATTATTTTTTTATCGAATAGGTACTGTGAATTGTTATTTGACAGACATCAAATTTAAATTAAAGATTGACTGCAATGCTATTGAAATGATATTTTGAATTATTTCAATACGACAATATGCCATCATATCGTCGCTCTTATAAACGTCCCAATTCTTCATCCTCGACAAAATGGGCATTTAATCAGTATCGTAAATATCTTCGCGTTGTATTTTGTTGTCCTGTGGACAGAACGGAGTAACTAGTATTTGGCCAGTGAGACCAGCTTATTTTCTCTTAAAGAAAATACTTCATAAAGAGAACGCAATAAGCAAGGTACTTACGGAAAACAACCGTGAAAGCCTAGCCTATTGGCAACCGATGTGAAACGCATCCCGCGCAATTTCCCCGACCCAGTGCGTTATCCGCTAACATATTGAATACTCATAGTACTAGATACCAGGTAGATAAAAATAATGAACTATGTAATAACTATACCTACTACGATTTGACTTATCTCCCTAAGGAAAAATTACTAAAACAAAGAACCAAAACGTCAGATCGTACCTACTTAGTCTGAAATTAAAGTAATAGATTTTTATGGCAAACTGATTGTTAAAGCATATTCTACGGTGCAGGCGTAAGTTAACTATAAACTATCTACTAATATATTTGTTCTGTTTTTTACCGACTTCATCCCGTATATTGTTTCTATGTGTATATTATGTTCACGGCGTACTAATATGAAGGCCGAATTCGATAATTATTTTTTTATTTGGAAGGTGAGAGCCCCGAGGTAGTCACAATATTGATGAGCAGAATAGCATCATAGAATGCAGTAAATTACATTTTTTTGTTCTTCTATCTATAGAATCAGCTCCTAAGGAACTAGATACAGATTGATGAAGCACCTAAACCACCTTCTCATCAGAAAACTCCTCAATGATTAAAGTCACGGTTACAATTTTTATGATTTTTTCACTGTTTTGTTTACCATCAATTTCATAATAAAATTATTTCTCCCATTTATAAAGTGGTCAATAAAGATATCATCAAACGAGATCATTAACGTGTCAGAAAAGAATGCTAAGATTAATGTGAAATTCAAATTCCTTAACCGCTTATTACTAACGCATTTATGAGTACATACTCGAAATGTGGTCACGCAATTTATTTACGTTAGCACAGCCTATTTAGTGATGCTATTGAATGTTTACAAACAATGATCGGCTCGCAGATAATTATGCAACTCTGTGACAGCACGGGCGCACGCGTCGACGCTCACTTTCGTTGCAATCGGACTCGAAGAATGTCCAAGAGCACGTTGACCACATCCTACGACACGACTTCTCTGATGCGAGACTTTAGAGAAAGCGACCAGGAATTTGATCTGTTCAACTCGTGATGATCACGATCGTCTCTAAATTCTTGGTCAGGCGTTTTGACCTGTAACATCACTATTCATTTGAACATCTGCCTTGTGTGAAACGTTTTTGTTTGATTATAGTGATGAGATTCTTCGTGTTGCTGTCTTTATCACAATGTATTCAACCTCTTTTTCTCATATAACAATTCAATAGTTGCTTTGTTTGGGACTAGATAGCGCTGAATGGAGAGTCCATACAATATTATTTTTATTTATTTATATCTAGGTTAAAAGAATGATTGATCTTTAGAAAATAAGTGAAAAATGTTGTTATCTATATCTTGTGAAGATTTTATTCCATCATATCTTTGGCTTTTCCCAAATCCTTTGTCAGTACAGTGACACATTTTTCAGCGAATTGATTTGTCCAGTGGCAGCATCTATGGTTTTCGTTATCATCAACTTATCATATCAATCACAAATTACGTAGATCGGAGTCATTTTACAGCTCTCTAGAAATGCAATTCTTGGCATTTTATCAATCGTATCGAATTTAAAATGGTTTTTATTGCAAGTGATATTGGAGTGAATGTGGCTTGCGCGTGGTACAGTATGTATATCCGGAACGCAGAGGCGGAGTGTTACGGTTTCGAAAAGAATGCTGAATGTAGGTTGCGTTGTCGACAACAGTTACGAGCGTTCTTTACTTACTAAGGTGTATCAATCGGTGATCGCTATTGTCATTCCGTGCTAAAATACAGAGTAAGTTTAGTACTCTCTGGATCGTAAATTAAAGAATTTAGGTCAGTTATTATATCGTTGGATACGGCACCGATTCTCAGTAATACCAGCGCTGGGTGTTATGACAAGTGATGTTGTACAATGTCCAACTAAAATATGAAAGCTGACATTCCGATGTGGGGTGACAGCGTTGCTTCGTGCGTGTAGTTGCGAGGTGAAGCGATGCCTCAGCGATGGTGGGGCTATGAGCACGCGCCGAAGGCATCCCGATAGCAATGAAGTCATCATATACAGTAGAATTTCTAATTTTTCGTTGGCAGCGAAGCGAGAGTGCAGCTATTCCAGCTATTCGGGCCGTCTAGTGTATCTATCGATTCAATGATATAACACTTGCGAATAGTAAAGATTCTTTATATTGAGACTACGTACCATATCTTATTGAATTAAATTTGTATTGTTTTACAATTGGGTGGTATTACGAGTCTTATATTTTGATAATATTTATGACAACCTTTGGAAACCATCCTGTACCTACTATAGCAAAGATTTCTTTCTACTATACAAAGAACCCCAAATGCATTATAAATACGTCGGTGTATTTCACAATCGGTTTAATAACTTTTCCAGACATCACGTTCGATTTTCCGCTGTTGAAACCCACATAAATTCCATTGGTTCTTAATTAATTATGAAACACCATTGCTTCTACCACATCAACTAAGTACCTAATGTGAGAAATATTTACATTCTTAATCATGTTACGTGTGAATTTATTATTTAAATGTTGTATTTGCTTCAAAATACTACACGCATCCGTGAACGCATTCCGAGTGCATACTGGATATGCAGTGAGGTGTATCGCTGAGCACTTTGAATTGTCTACTTGTTCATTAACATTTTTGAACTCGTATCATCGCAATTAACGCATATTTAGTATATGACGTCAGTGATTATCGAAGATATTAAACCGGGTCAGACGAAGCACACTTCTCGCACGAATGAATGAAGTGCTAACTTCGGTTTAATTCTTTGTCAATATTGGTTAACCTAGTTTTCGACTGTAAAATCCAAAATCATTGTAGTCTATTCTTCGCTTTGTATTCTAATATAGTACTTAATATGAGTACCTACTATAAGCCTAGGTTTTTAGCTTGTGGCTAGAAATTGTTGTGTTATTTATAAAATCGTACAGCATATACTTATATATGTTACATATAGATCTAATTAAGCCAATCAAGGCATAATTAATGATTTGATAATCTAGGTATACACCACCCCGAAAGTGATTAGGTACAGAAAAAAATGTCGGTAAGTATATCACATTTAAAAAAATCTGCATAAATAACTTACATTGTAGAGTATTTATCAGTAGGTAAAACAACGAGTATTTTTATTAATAAGCAAGGAATGTTATTAGCCTTCGAAGTGGTTAGAGTTTTCATTTGACCTCTCAACGCGCAGCGCGTCGTGTTATCGTGAATACTTACATGTTTACATCAGGAATGTTTGTACGTTCGAGATAATAAAATTCTCAATAAACTTTAAGTAGACAGACACTACCGACTATACTATGCCAGAAGACTTACTATCAATCGATAGGTCTACTCTTAAGTACTCATAGTCCGGTCAAATTAGACATTCAAGGTTACATAAATTCCCACCAAGCTGAAAATCGGTGAGATTGTTTAAAACATCATTAAAAATAAAATTTGAACGTTCCCCATCTTTCCCGTGTGGAAAAAATTGTATTAAAGGTCAAAGAGTTTTTCGCGATTTTCAGCAAAACGGTAAGTTTTATCATAACAAAAGTTGTAGATCATAAAATTATCTACAAAAATTTATTAATACTTTTTTTCTACGAGCCACCGTTTTTGAGATATAACGATTCAAAAAGCTGTAAAAGTTTTATAAATAAATAAATAAGTAAATATTTTAACATATTACAACCATAGAAATGTATGGCGTACTCATGCATATTATGACGATTACAACTTTACAATTTTTTGAATCGTTATATCTCAAAAACAGTGGCTCGTAGAAAAAAAGTATTAATAATTTTTTGTAGATAATTTTATGATCTACATCTTTTGTCTGTGGTATTTTTATGATAAAACTTACCGTTTTGCTAAAAATCGCGAAAAACACTTTGACCTTTAATAATTTTTTTTCCTCACAGGGGAAAGATGGGGAACTTTCAAATTTTATTTTTAATGATATTTTAAACAATCTCACCGATTTTCAGCTTGGTGGGAATTTATGTAACCTTGAATGTCTAATTTGGTCTAATTTGACCGGACTATCATTTACATAATTTGAATGCAATGCATCACTTTTTGAAACAAAAATTGTACATTTCAAAAATGTTCCTAATCCTGTGGCCACATACGTATATCGTGATAACGCGAAAAATCGCGCTGTCGCGACACGTGTGTCCAAAGAATTTATCCTATCCCGATGTTTTAGATTCGGGCTCTTCGTCGTAGATCGTCGTAGAACATCGATCTACGACGAAGTGCGTTTTATCGCGACAACGCAACACGAATCTTCGCGACTCTATGTAGCCATAGCATAATTGGTGGTTACATCAATGTTACGACAACCGTTTTAATCGTCGTCGTACTAATAAATAGTTAAGGGAGACATTTCTGTCTGTCGTACGTACTGTCCATATCTACTCTGGACTTATCAAACCATTTTTATTAGGATTTTGTAGTCAACAAGAACCTCTTATATTTTTATGTCCATCTGTCAGACTATTAGTCTATCCGCGGCTAAGCCGAGAGACGCTTAGTACGAAGAAGCTGTCACTTTGCATATGAAATGTTAAGAAACAATAATATGTCTATACATATTGTTTCTTAACATTTCACCTGGCAAAACAGCAGCTGGAGACAGGTGGTCAAACGACAGCTCAAATCACATAAATCTCTTTTTTATTTTCATATTATATCGCTTTTTTGTGATATTTATCATTACATTTTGTGCTTGATATCGGGCGACTGTAGTTCACGAGTCTACGACTCACATGCATGGAATCCAGGCAACGCCTCGTAACACTGGTGATGCAATGGACATCGTATTTAAGGAAATAAATCATGTTTAACTTCTACTGATACGCAAGTTACAAATCATTTCTTGATACTACTTGGTCGTAGCTGCTTTATTTATTCGGTTAGTCTTCTAATCTGTTGCCTAATAAAAGTATTTGTGTCACTTTAGACATTATAATCTCTTGAATACAACTTTCATTATAATAATCCTCCGTGAAGAATGCAGTGGGCGACTTCTACTGCATCGCAGAATCATGATTCAATACCTGCTTTTGATCTGCAGATTAGCAATTTTATCGCTAGCTGTCTCTCTGTGTTTTCTTTTACTTTGTTTCTGTAGCTTTGTTTTTATCGTGTGATATCGTGTGAAATGATTTTTTTTTCGCATTTTCACATTAGATGAGCGTATGACCTCTTAAGTTCACCTTAATAGTACGCAAACATGTGGTCTAAGATATAGCATTGTGTATTTTTTTTACTTCTGATGTTTATTTATCTGTTGTTTTTTTACCTATTTTACAATGTTAAGAAGGTTATGATGAGTTATTTTATGACTTAAGTGAACTCAAGTGTAGGTAGGCTCACGAAAGTCCAACAATTTCTAATATCTACGTCTTGCTAAGTGACTGCACGGGTCTACGTTTCGGACAGAACACAGCTGATACGACTTAACAGTGGGTGATATGATAATGATAACAGCCGCGGCCAAAGCCTCCCTACTAAAATATTGATTCTCTAGTACCTTCCCCCCATTTACCACCTAAAGTAGGTCAGGCGTAGGACAACTAAATAATAGTAAAAAAAATAGCCCGTTAATATGTCCCACTGCAGGGCAAGAGGTGCTAAGAGGGGTTAGGCAGTAAGACGCCACGGGAGCCTACTCCGGATTGGCGAATGTCCCATGCTTTCGGACCGTGGTGAGTCCTAGGGCATGTCGGTTTCCTCACGCTGTTTTCCTTCACCGTAAGGCACTACCGTAGGACAACTTAATAAACTAAATCCCAACGTACGTGAGCAATACGAATCATCGCCATCTATCATCAACATTACCTATAGAAAAAAATAATGAGACATTAGGTCTCCATCGTTCGCCCCTTATGGGATCTCCTTAGCGATTCTATTGAACAAAGCATGTCAGGGTAACCACGTACACGCTACGTGGTGCTATGCCGGCTTATATAACTAAGTACGAAGGTGATACGTACTTGGAAACCTATTTGTTTCAAGCCGTACTCAGCGATGTTCCTAAAGGAAGGCTTAGGCCGGTGCAGCCACTAAGACCGGTCGAGAATTATGGTATCACTGCAGTCTTCTTTTCTACATTTTAGGTATTACTTGCGCTTACGAGTTCGCGTAGAGTTCGAAAAACGAAAAAAACTTTCTGAAACTTTCCGGTAGATAACTTTAATTTAAAAATAGAAGGTCATGGACGAATTGTCGTCCAGTACACCATTATGCAAGTACAGTGCCAACAACTTATCTATTTAGGCGGGCAAATGAAGAACTAAAGATTGACTTTAATAAATTCTTAGATTCGCAGTAGACTAGCGCTACCGCTAACCGCACAGGTAACTTGGTCGGAGTGTAAGCGCAACGATACGAGTCGGTCATGCTCTGCCTCTTGAGGGTGGAACTCCGAGTAACATCATTCATAATCATAACCATACAACTGTTCTTACGTTCAACGTACTCAGATAGCCAAGAGATAATAATGGACCTCGGTGCCGCTTTGAGTAGAACGCGCTGGTTTAATTAGCCAAGTAGGCATAGCATTTTAACGTAGGTAATTCTTATTATTATAGGTATAGGTACTTGTCTATACCTGACTAGGTTTTAGGGTTCTGTACTCAAAGGGTAAAAACGGGACCCTTTTATCAAGACTTTACTGTCTGTCTGCCTGTCACCAGTTCTCTACTCACCAACTATCTCATGGACCGTGATAGCTAGCCATCTGGTAGTTTTAGAGTCCTGTACCTACCTAAAGGTTGAAAACGAGCGAGATCCTTTTACAAAGACTCCGTTGTCCGTCTGTCTGTCACCAGGCTGTATCTCATGAACCGTGATAGCTAGACATTTGAAATTTTCACCAGATGATGTATTTCGGCTGCTGCTTTAACCGCAAATACTAAACACAGAATTTGTAAATATTTATGTAGAGCTCTCATGCAACAAACGTGTTTTTTTTGTTATAATGGTACGGAAACCATCGTGCGCGAGTCCGACTCGCACTTGGCCGAAGTTTTTAAACGGCCAAAGCTAGCCCAGGACAATCGCAGGAACGAGCCGCCATATTATTTAGATAGTTTTCGTTATTGTTTTCTTTTATTATAATCGTTTTTCTAACAATAAAGAAGATAATGCGCGTATACCGTTACACAAATAACCTTCTCCTTCGTTTTTTTTTTGTAAATTGGTTAAGTGTTTTACACCCAAATAATACCTACCTAACAGCCGAAAACAGAAACGCCACCTAAAATTTGAGGCGTACTTAAATAATTGAACAGCTTCTAAATTTAAAAATTGTATGGGAATTTTTGAATTTGAGAATTGCTTAGTTGTTTAAGTATAACTCAAATATTGAGTTGCGTTTCTGTATTCGACCGTTACATCAAAAACTCACCGCAGTTTTATTGTCACAAATTGTCATTATATCTTATCGTCGTAGTCAACTATAGTAGTGCATTAATAAAAGGGCTTATAGGTACATCCATAAAGACACAGTTTACCCAATAGTTAGTGCACCCCGCGGAGCTTTTAATAAAGATCCCTTCTTCAACATTAGGTTTTAGAATCCTTCGGCACAAATCCGCTTTTGTTGCTACCCAAACCTAAAGATTCCACAGATTTTTTTATTTTTTAAAACCGCATGTGGTTCCCTCTATCGTAAAAGCGAGTACTTAACTTATACAACGGGTTCCGTGTACATCGCGCTACAATAAAAGGAGTCCCCTTGCTTTAAGTTACGTTAAAGTAACCAGAGGGCGCTAGTTGTTATATTTTGTGTTTATTATTTAAGAGGATAGTCTCCGTTCTCTTTCTCCATATAAACGTAGTTGAAATTTTGGTCCCTGGATAAAGACATTAGAGCAAATATGTTTATGCCATAAAACCTATATCTGTCATGCATGACAATGCATCTACCTTTTGATTATTTTTTATTTTCTAATTAAAATAATAATAAAAAATAATAAAATGAAAGAAATAAAAAGGTAGATGCATAGTCATGACAGATATAAGTCAAACTAGTCTAGACTATCCTCTTAATTTAGAAGATATCATTTTTATCTCACTATCAGAGCCTACTACTAATCTACATCTACATTAATATTATAAAGACGAAAGATTTGTATTTGTGTGTCTGTACCTATGTTTGTAATGAATAAACTCAAAAACTACTGAACCGATTTCAAAAATTCTTTCACCAAAAGAAAGCTTTATTATCGGGAAGTAACAAAGGTAACTTTAGATCCCGATATTCCCACAGGAGCGGGACCTACGCGGGTGAAACCGCGGGACGCAGCTAGTATTATAATATAGTGAGAGGGTGGTGAGGAGGGTGGACAGTTTTATATTGACCGTAAGTTTGGAAATCCAAACTACTCCATTGTTTGTAAGTAATTGATTGTTTGTAATTGAAACATCTAAAGTCAATTGATTCGAAGTGAGTAATCGAAATCATAATAATGTAAAGTTACCCAACATCGAGGTGCAGGAATGCGGAATGTTTGGACGATGTGGCGCTTCCCGCACTTTCGCGCAAACATCCGCCTTCCGCTGCTGGTTGCACTGCCTTTGTTTGTTATGTAAACACGTCTTTGTGCTTCCAACACATCAATATAATAATATAAGTAAACATTCACATTGATATTAATGAAGTTATTAAACAGAACCTAATAAAAATAACTCATTCCTGAAGAAAATACCTGTAAAGGACTCGAAACGTTGAGCGTTGAAACAATGCTAAACTTAATAAACACTACGCGATTTGGATAAGGATATTTTGTTCGTGTAGGTACTATCTATCGATATCTTTAAATATGAGGAGCTCATTGGCCGATCTTGAATGGTCCTGCGGGTTAAGCAACGCTTCATTACTTGGATGGGTGACCAATAACTGTTGTGGCATAAAATCGGTTGTTATCTATGATAGCAGTCGTTAGGTCAAGTTAAAGGCCTTAGTTAGGGCGACCTGAGAACTCTAACACTAGGTGAGCCCACACTAGGCATGGAAATTATTGCTATTTTTAAATAGCTGTGATTGTTACCAAGCTATTTTTGAATCACAGTGTTAGTGCGACTGCTATTGTGCTATTGTGTTATTTTTCACTTAAAAATTATCTATAACAAAAAATAACACTGTGATTAAAAATAGCTGTCAATTATTTTTAACAATTATAGTATTCAATCACGGTCTGTTATTTGTGCTATTGGTAATTATTTTTCACATTGTGATTATTCGATGATTTCAATGAACTTTCCCTCATACTTTAACAGGCTTGGGACTGTCAATGTATTTGATCTTGAAATGAAATATTAATTAATATTACACTACCTACATTGGCGTATGGCGAAACAAAATAATGGCGCTCTCTGTTATTCTGTTATGTGATTGTGATTATTTTGGGAAATGTTACTAAAAATAGCTCTTTAAAAAATAACACTAACAGTTATTACGATTATTTATAGCATCTGTGATTGGTGATTTTTAAATTACACTGTTATTTATAGTGTGATCAGCTATTTATACCATGCCTAGCCCACACACACCACTATATATGAAAAGATGAAGAATTTAATGGATATTTTCTTCGTGTAGGTATTATCTATGTACACTTATTATAATGAGGAAAGATTTTTATTTTTGTGTGTCGTATGTTTGTAATGAATAAACTCAAAAACTACTAGACTGATTTCAAAAAATTACCATTAGAAAGCTACATTCACCCCGGGTAACATAGGCTACTTTTGGTCCCGATATTCCCACGGGATCGGGACTTACGCGGGTGAAACCGCGGAACCCAGCTAGTCTAGCTAGCTAGTACTGTAAACATACTAGGTTCGTTACTTCATGGCACGAGCCGTAAAAGAGTCACTATAGGTACCATGTTTGAAATCAAAATTCGAAAGTCAAGTACTTAGTACCTATAAATGTTGCCAGCGCAACTGCGCCCGCGCCGATGCCCGCTTCCCAAAGTACCTTAAAAAACGTTATATAAAAAAATCATTATAGTTTATTAAATGCAAATACCGGCTACCGGCTACCGAAATATTCGTGTCGGTCGATAAATACCCCTTCAGGGTTCCTCGCACTTCATTGCTACTGATTACGTTTGCTTTACAAAAAACGACCTTAATGCAGTTATAAAATTCAATGGTAGACGTATCTACCTTTGATTCTCTTTCAAATCGCCCTACAGACACGGACGCTGCTACCGTCGTCACGCAACCGATAATCAATTTGAATATTTATTGGTAATTTATATTTGAATAATCACTAACCACTTACAAATATTTTTTAGCTTCGAAATATTGTAGTTCCGTTCGCTTTTGGTATAATAAATGCGATGCAACAGGCCAAAATATACATAGATATTCGGCTAAGTTATTCGTTTCCGTTTGTAATTATTTCAATCTGGTTTTGTAAACAGAATTGGTTGTTTTGATTATTTATTTCAATAAAACGTAGTTACGTACGTATGCATGTTGACTATTCTAGGAATTTAGAAAATTTATGTCTACATTAGCTTCTTAACAAGTTCTTAATTTAATCTAGATTCAGTTATTCACCACCTTACTCATGTGCATAAACTTAGTATCGTTTGTCTTATACTGTGTCATGCAGTTTCAAAGTTGACAGACAGAAACAAACGTTACGTAACTTAGTCATCTGTTAATCATCGTTTATTAGTAAGGGAGTAAATGTTTTGTTTAAGGGCCCTTTACCTGCTAAACTCAAAATCCATGTCGGGCGCATCGAAAATTGTTGATTATTTCATGACGGAATGTCGTAGAACTTTATTTTGTGCACAGATTGTAAGCGACATTGTTTCCGATATTTTAGTGCAGTTTCCATACAAATATGTCGAAACGTATTGAAGCCTGTCGACATTTTAGCCAAATCAGACATTTTTTGTCTAAAATTTGGATAGGCTTTGCACCAATAGGAGGTTCTTGTCTTAAAACTACACCAAAATGTAGGAAACAATGTCACCTCTACAATCTGTACACAAAAAAAAGTTCTACGACATTCTGTCATGAAATAATCAACAATTTTCGATGAGCCCGACAGGGATTTTCAGTTTCAAGGTCGTTGGCGTTGTAATTCCTCTTAAGTTAGTAATAATTTTACTTTTGATATAATCTATATCAACAAAATGCTTTGTTCTGGCTAACTGATGAATAGATCAACCCTAAAACAAAGCCTAAAACGCTGATGGTAGATAGAGGGTTGAAATTCGGAAAATACGTTCTAGGTATCCGATAAGAAAGGGTTTGTCGAAATAATCACAGTGAGTTGTACAGTTGTATTCAATAAAACACTTATATAGGTACCTAAGTAATCTGTATCTATCTGTAAGTAAGTTGTATTAAAAAAATTACTACTTCCACCCACCAATTTATCTTCTAATACAAAATAATTAACTCCATACTAATAATTCATAACATCGGCAGAAGTCATCAATTTACCGAGTCCAAACTGGTTTCAAACAATTGTAGGTACCTACCTAATTGTAATATCTATTATTAATTTTAATTTTTTTAAATCAATTACTTCGAGCACTTACTCCCATATTTTTTATAGACAAGTCGAGTAATTACTTTGGCTAAGTAATGCATTTGTCTTGCTCTTGTCAGTGGTTTTCTACGTCTACGTGTAAATGTGACAGAGATTTTACTTACCCAGAGTAATTACTCGATTCATCTATAAATACGGAGGTCACACTCGTATTTAAAATAAATTCTAAGTAATATGTCTGTCACATTCTCGTTGACGTGAAAAATCACTAATAAGAGCGAGACCTGTCTCGCTGTCTGTCTCGAATCTAAGTGATTACTTTGGCTAAGTAATGCCAGGGTTAGACTGATATTAGTATAAAATAACTTATCATCAGGTAACGTTAAAAAAATCAGGCACACTTTTTATCTGGCATGAATAAGCAAGCTATACCTAAGCATCAGATGAGACAGTGGTAAATGACGCTGTCTAAGATGTAGCACGCTTACCTAGAAGATAATCGATCCCCTCCTGGCTTCAATTCCTCTGAATTATACTAAAAGTTGCCTGGAATAAATCGCTTTGAGCGATACGGCTGCCGTACGGGTTCAACATTTGATTAGTATTAAAAACATTTATTTTATGTGTGATATATTTTGTAAGGTATCATTGATTTTGATGAAATAAAGTATTACTCTATCTAGACTTTTCTTATGTTTCCGCGATGTTGTATTGAAATTAAAGACATTTTTCGGTCTGCATCGCGTGGTGTTTATTACTTTTAGCATTGTTACAACGCTCAACGTTTCGAGACCATTCCAGGTCCCTTCTTCAGGATTTGTGCATAGTTAATAATCAATAATAGTCTTTGCAATTTAGAGTCTGCGTACACAGGAACGTTTTGATACATTTTTAAGAACGTTGCGACTGTTACCATTTCCATACAAACTTAATACCAAAATAAATTATGAAAAATTTAGTTTTCTACCTTTATATCGATATTATTCAGATTAAGATTTTACTTTTAAAGGGTCCCCTTCGCAAGGTTTTCCAAAATATTCATTCGAAATGAAATAAAATGGAGAAACATTTTTTCATTGAAAAATGTTTTTCCGTTTTATTTGAATGTGAAAATTCATATTCACACATTAATAAATGATTTTTGATAAGACGGTAGTTTCACTGTAACTTTTTAATACATTAGAATGACAAATCACATCTTAGTTAATCCTCAAGAAGGGAAAGACCTGGAACGGTCTCGAAACGTTGAGCGTTATAACAATGCTAAAAGTAATAAACACCACGCAATTCAAACCGAAAAATGCCCTTAATTTCAATCTATCTATCTAATAAAAGTGTAGATACCTACCTACGTATACGTCAGCCAAGCAACGTACTTTCTGAAACATTGGAAAATGCTAGTAAAATGCAGTTCAACATTCTCATTAAAATTTAACATGAAAAGCAAACCTATATATATTGTTGAAACATGCACGATGCAAAGCATGCATATGCAAATGTTGTAGAGAGACTTGCGTAATCGCACATAACGATCTAGTTGCGTTCGAACGTGTAATAACTGTTTTAGTGAGATACTGCATGATGAGATTTCATTTGTGTTTCTAATTTCACGGCTGATTAGTTCTTTGATTTATGTTGCAAATGATTTTGAACCTAGCTTTTATATATAAATTATGATAATTATGTAGAAGAATATTCGTTGCCCCAAAGTAGAAGCCTAGGTGCTTAGTATGTGGCTATTAGATTGTACGATGTGTTACATAAACGTGACTGGAAATCATTACGTACCTACTACATTAATGAGCCTTGGCAAGTGGTCGATTTCCAAGCCATTCCAGTAAACCCGCATCGTGAAGACAGACGATCCATTATTTACTTGCTTACTAGCTTACCAGCCCTTTTGCATTGACTTGGTGAAATGGTCTAGCATTCTTGAAGGCCTCTGTGGCGCGTCGGGTGAAGGCCCGACTGCAATGCAGAAGGTTCAAGTTTAGATTACTGCCGGGTGTAAGTAGTTCGGCTTAAAAAAAAACTTACTGGTCTGGTCTGGTCTGGGTGTATGTATGTAATATATTTACAAAAAAAAACGTTATAATATGTAGTATATCCATTATCTAGTACCCCATAGTACAAGCCTAGTGCTTAGTTTTTGGCTAGATCGCGCTGTGTGTAACGTCGTGCCATATTTATTTATTTATTTTATTCAACACCATGTGTGTGAGTGGTCCTTAACTCCATCAAAGTTTGTAATTATGTTAAAAGTAAATTCTTAGTAACATTACATCGCTACCAACTTTAAAATAATCAATACTCTTGCAAATAAACAGGCCACTTCCTCCTTAGGGTAGGGTTGCGGGTGCGTGCTTACCCGCTACCGCGGAATGTAAGCAGACCGCCCGAGGCTGACACAACACGCATGCGCGAACATCCCTTCGCAAATCTTGTTTATTAACCAGCTCTGAAATATGTAGGTACTGACTAAATTTCCGTTTGATGGATATTATTTTTATTTCCGTTTCAATGGAGCATTGGAATTAGATTGGCGGCGACGTTTCGTCAAATTCTCGGAAATTGGTTTTGATTTTGCTAAAGTTCTCTTTGTGAACATTTTCTCTAATGTAGAAAATTCGTCGTTTCGACGTCATTGCGTATCAAAAACATGCTTCTTTCTTTTCGTACCAAAAGGGTACGACCTTATACTAAAACTGCACTGTTACCACAGTATCTACCTATCTAGACAGTTGAAATCTTCACAAAAATGATGTAATTCTCTTGCCGCTATAACAACATATACTAAAAAAATGTATTTGTATAGGTATGTAAGTAAGTATACGGGACGTCTGAAGCCTAGTAAAAAAACAGATGGCATACATAACATAACCTATTCAAGGAATCTAGTAAAACCCTTTCAGCCTACCGATTCCTTCATTTTAAGGTTCCTTTTCTCCCTTTGTTGGGCGACTTACCTAAAGACCTTAATAAAGGTTTACTAAGGAAAGGATTTTACGACAGTTTCATTACAGATCACAAAAGGTTAACGAAAATTGAACGCCTGTTCCTTCACTCAATACTCTGTCGTTCCGCTTGAATGGTCTAGCCGAGAAATAAAACGAATCTGATTTATACGGAGGCTTTTAAAACGCCTACCTACCGTCTTGAGCTCCCTTTTCTGCCACTAAACCTACTGAATAATCTTACGTATAAATCTGTAGTTTTCTTATTATGTATAATACATGGGGACCGTACAAAATCATAGACGTTCCTCTAGCTTACTAGATAGATAGTGAAGCAGCATGTTCCCCGAAAGTAATTAATCTCTTTATTAATTTCTCATTTCATTTCTGTTCAGCGAAACTCCCAGACATAATTAAAGCAGCGGCGCCAAACTCTACCTGTCGGTAAACCTTTGCCTCTGCTCTATTAGACAATAAAAAAGTTAATGCCTTTAAAGCCCTACGGAGACCGCGGCAATTTCTCACAGCTTCGACGTACCCTCCCCCGCGCCTCAATACTTGCCTCTAAAGTAAAATAAAAAGACAACCTTCCAAGGATACAACCGTCGTACTTCAAATCGAACTTAACATCTCAGAGACATCACGCAAAACCCGGCTCTCTTTCAAGGACGTAAAGATCCTTAATAAAAGAACCTTACGATCAAATTAACGTAATACTAACCTGCAATGAAATGCAAACCTTAATTCTGGAGAGTTATGGTTTAAAATAAGTATGCATCGAAATCGGAAGGTTGTAGAGGTGGAGGAAGCGAGTGGAGAGACGGGGATTAATGAATCCCCGCGCCCTGCGCACACGCACTTTCATGAATGGACCGAACAGGTTGATGTGTTTTTGATACAGGATGTTTTTATCTGGAAAAAAAAATGTCACGCGTTATTCCTAAATAATGTACTTTGATAAGATATCAGAATCGCTAATGAGACGTGATTTAACCGATTTAGGAGATCATTTTCTTCAATATGTACCTACCTAATTGAATTGCATAACGAACAATGCATCTGAAACATTGCTCTCGAAAAGTCGATGTCATCATTTCTTTTGTTCAGTTGCATTGGCGTTGTATGATACTTACATTCTTTTGGAGGATTGTTCTTATTAATATTTGTGTTGAAATACATTTTCTTCATAAGACAAGTCATCTTTAGACTGTGGACATCTCAAACCTTTTTTTTTAATTCAGAAATTAAACTTATTTTTCGGTTCTAATCGCGTGGTGTTTATTACTTTTAGCATTGTTTCATTGTTCAATGTTTCGATACCTTAACAGGTATCTCCATGGGGATTGACAATTTTTTCTTTTAAAATTTTTAAAAGTCGTGAACGACAATTTATCAATGGGTCATGTTATCACTTTGCCTGGAATCCTGGAAATTCGAAGTGAATAAACAGGTCTAAGGGTGGTCAAACCAGTTGCTCCAGTAACATCCTGTGTATGCAAGCTTCGAAGGAAGCGCCTCAACGTCCGGCCGCATGGATGTAGCGTGATGCTCTTTTTCCTTTTCGGTTTTTGTTTTTTGTTCATCTCATTTATTTATTCCAATGTTATCTCTTCCAGTTCATTTTTTATTCAGTCGGCCTTCAGTGTTACCTGTGTCGGGACGCCAATAAGTCGTATATAGGAACTTTGCATCTTGCTGCAAAATTATGCTGATCTCCCTCGGGTTGTGTTGTGAACTCTTATCTTTTATTCATTGAGATGATATTGTTTATGACTGTCGTTTGAGTTAAGAGAGTTGCTTTGTTGTTTGTGTTCTGTGATGCTGATGATGGAAATACCGCATTATCTGCTGCTTCTTGCTCGTACTTCGTTGGACGAGCTGAATCTGTTACCGATGGAACCGCCTCAGTCGCCTAAATTTAATGTGCCTCTTTGGCAGCCTTGGACAGCGCCTTCTTTAAAAGGTAGGTGCTTCATAGGTTTTCTGCTATTAAAAAGAATACCCAAATTTACTGCAAACGTAACAGCGTTTGCAGTAAATTTGGGTATTCTTTCATGTTTAACAGGAAATAGCAACATCTTATTAATATCCGTTTTGTCTATGCGTTCGTTTTTAACAAATAAACGTAAATAGGTAGATACTGATAGAGGACCCAATTTTTTAAAACGATTTCACTGGATTGGAGAGAAATTATTAGATTCATTAGAATGTTAATTTATTACGAGCGATGGGGCCAGATCGTCACGCATTAGGTATACCGGAAAACATAGCGTCGGAGTCAACGAAGTCCCCTAGATGATGCCCATGATAATCTTAAGTGCATTCAACTGAGAACGGTCAAATCTTAACGGATTTCTTGAAAGGATGTTAAGGAAGCCCTCCTTCCTAAGAAGGGCTAAGCTTGCCAACGCTTACCAACATTAAGCTGATAGTCCCGGTTGTTATCTAACTTGACCTAACGACTGCTATCTAAATAGCATTCGTTAGGCAAATTTAGAAGCCTTAGGGAGACCTGAATACTCTAGCACAAAGAGAGCCACATCATTACACGAAAAGTAGAAACTAAGCGGTAGACTAATAGTAATTTGTCCACGTCTCTTATTAAAGTCTTCTATTTCAGAAACCCCAAGCACAGCGTCCAGTGGTGAATCGGAAGGGGACCGAACACTTTCCCCCGAAGCTCCTCGTATTCCACAGTCCAAGGAACTCACCGGGAAATGGAGGCGGGAGCGACGTTCCACCAGATTACCTGATTACAGACCTAGGTAAGATATTGTGTTACTAATTTACCCCCTTACTGACGAGTATAAAAAACTGCATAAACTTTGTCTTTTTCTGTAAATGGACTGTTATTTGATGCCATATAATGAGGTAATGCCAGCCTAGACGCCACCGTGGATTATTGTCCAATGTGAATCTAGTAGGTACGAGTACCTATGCAATAGTTCTTTAAATAACCTCAATATATAAAAGTGTTTCTCTGTTGTGTAAATAAAGTCAAATTTATTTATTCATTAAGAACGATGTATAAGTTACATGAACATTTAGAAATATCGAGATTTTACTGTGGTTTCGGAACGCACCCTCCGTTGAAAAGAAACCACAAGAAACTCATGGGATAATTATTACCATTATTGAGGGGTTATGTATTTAGATAATAATATGTCCTACATTTATCGGCCTCTGTGGCGCGAGTGAAGGCCCGACTGCAAAGCAGCAGGTTTGATTCCCGTCGGTCGGGTGCAAGTATTTATGCTTATAATTAAATACCTACTTATTTATTTCTGGAATGGGTTTTTTTTTTAATATCCTATGTATGTATTAGTTTAGGCGTGAAAGTGTAACAGGCACAGCTATTTTTGCATTTATAGCTGACCCGACAGTCGTTGTCCTGCCCGTTAAATAAACCTACTACTACCCTACCCTGCCCAACAGTAGTTGGACTTTTTTAGGGAGTTATAGGTGGGTAGGCTAGTAAGCCTACCCACCTATAACTCCTTAAAAAAGTCCTATGGTTTTCTCCTGGTTCTAAGTTCCCCACCAATTTTCAGCCAAATTAGTTCAGCAGTTCTCGAGTTATAAACTAACTACTAACACGGCTTTCTTTTATTAAAAAATATATAGATAGATATAGATAATATATAGATGTAGTTAAGTAAAAATCAACTAGAGTTATTAAGAGATCCTGTTTCTTAAATTCCAGAGAGAACGGCAAGATGGCGCTGCGGTCGCAGTCGTTCACCGAGCGGCGCGTGACCGCGGGCGCGCGCGCCGCGCCGCTCGCCGCGCGCAGCGACGGGGAGCTGTCCGACGAACAAGACGACACGCCCACAGACCTAGCTCTCAATGGGAAACGTGAGTACACTACCTGACTATACATGACTGCAACTTTGATCCACAGTTTCACCCGTTTATGTCCTGCACTTAGAGTGTGAGATAACGTGAATCTTGTCCATAGAAAGTCGAAGCTTCACATTACGTCCGCTAGAGGCGCTTTTCAGTTCAATTCAGTTCTTTATTTATGGCCTTTCTGCCAGCATTTAAGGGCAATTTGGGCCAATATCACGTGAATATAACACCATGTGACATTTAGAATTTTATCACTGCAAGTAGGAATGTACAAAAAAAATGGTGGCGAATTTTATTGCAACTCCATGTGAGCATCTGTTTGTAACGCGATAATTCCGTGTTCGGCACTGTTATTTTATTTTCACTACACTCGTTATTTACGAAACTAAATTGTATTTTATGCCACCAAAACTAAACAATTAACACGCAAATAACTAGGTTTCACGAAAATAAAATTCAGGACCTCGCGTTCACCAAGGCGTCTCAAACAGAACAAAAAGGTGCTTTTCAATCTTCCATAAAATTTAGGCGCAAACGCAAACGTCAGTGTGACGTTTCATACGAATGAGAATAAATTGAGCCCTCTAATCTTACGGATGCCTACATCATCTAAAGAGTAAATAATACAATAATACAGCGGTTTAGGCTGTCAGTCAGGACAAAGCATTTTATAGATATAGATATACCCTATTTCAGCAACTTAGACCAAAAATATAAACAAAAACCCCATACATTTATTTGTAAGTGACAGCTCATTATTTACTTTTTCCTTTAAAATTGACAATTCTTTGTTTACATTTTTGATCTAAGTTTCTGAAATAGAGTATAAATAATAGATATCAACCAACATAGTCCCAGTGTAAAGAAACAGAACATTTTTGCGCCATATAGGTGTCGTCAGTTAGCACATACTTAGTACAATCCGTATGCGCTCGATCCAAGGCCGTAGACTTACAACTATGTTATATACCTATTTGTTTAATAAATATACATAGTTAAAATGTTATGTATGACAGGTATTAAGCTGTGTGAGTTTCTTGTCACCCATGAGTTTCTTGTGGTTTCATCGGAGGGCGCGTTCCGAAACCACAGTAAAACTCGACATTTCGAAACGTTCATACATCGTTCTTAATGAATAAATATATTAATATTATTAATAAATATTATTAATATTAATAATATAATAAATATATAATATTCTTAATGACTTTGAACTAATACCGGCGGTACCGGCGGGGGCTACCCCATCTCTTCCCGTAGGTTTTAAGTGGTACATTTTAGATCATATCATTTTATCATAAAGTAAAATATTTAGTGGCCAAACGCTCCTATTTCAAATATAAAAAAAACATAAATCGAGTTAAAATTACGATTGTGTCTTTTATAATCAAAAGTTGAGCGTTTGAACATTAAATATCTTACCTTATGATAATGATGTGGCCTAAAATGTAGCACTAAAAAGATAGGAAGTTGGTAACATATCATATCTGTCTACATTAGTAGCTGCACCGGCCCACGTATCTTTTTTTAAATTTTGACTTCTTCTTTTCGTAAAGTGTGGCTCACCCGGTGTTACGCAGCGTCCTACGTGGGCGATCGGATGCGAACGCGATCCGATCCGGTGCGGTGCGGAAACAAGGAACAGTCGAGAATCGCGCCGCATCGCACTTTACGTGCATTTGGTCACGTAGGACACTTTAATAGCTATCGACTGTTCCTTGTTTCCGCACCGCACCGGATCGGATCGCTTCGCAATCGCGTTCGCATCCAATCGTCCACGTAGTACGCTGCGTTTGAGTTATCAGGTCGCCCTAAGGCCTCTAACTTGACCTAACGACTGCTATCTGGGATAACAACCGGGACCAACTGCTTAACGTGCCTTCCGAAGCACGGAGGAGCTCGAGAATATGAATTTTTACCACACAAATGATTAGTCACCCATCCAAGTAATGACCGCGCCAAGCGTTGCTTAACCGGCACGACCGTTCATGATCGGCATGTACAGCTAGGCCAATGAGCTCCTCTTTTTTGACTAATTATTACTAGTATGTATGTACCCACACTTAGTTTTTTAGGGTTTCGTACCCAGAGGGTAAAAATGGGACCCCAGTACTGAGACTCCATCCGTCTGTCACCAAACTGTATCTCAAGAATTTAAAAAAATATCATTGTCCTCCATCAACTTGCCAATGTTAATTTCCTATTTATTAATTTTATTTGTTTGTTTGTTCCAGGGCCGCCTCCTGAGTACCCCGGGGGCAAGTGCGAAGCCCCCATCGACATGCGGCTCCGCTCGCGCCCCGCGCCGCCCCCGCCCCCACCCTACAACCGCCCCTCCGTTATTAAGACTAATGATACACCCCCAGGTATGTTTAAGAAACTGTGATCTTTCCATAGAAAAGTATTTTGGAAATCAATACAGCCAAATATTTCATTTACTTACATTTATTTTGATTAAGTATTTGAGAAAAAAACACCATTTTAGTTATTCGAAACTTATTTATAGGTTCCGTACCCAACGGGAAAATCGAGATCCATTTACTAAGACTTTGCTGTCCGTCTGTCTGTTTTCGTCTATCTCATGAACCGTGATAGTTAGACAGACAATTAAAGTTTTCACAGATGATGTATTTCTGTTACCGCTATAACAGCAAATACTATAACATATTGAAATAACTCCTACACAACAAAGTTTGTTATTTTGTTAATAGCACGGAACCCTTCGAGCGCGAGTCCGAATCGCACTTGAATGGTTTTCTTACTTCCAAACTTTATATCTTTCTTATATTAGTCTATAAATAAGCAGCACGCTTAACACATTACTTCCCACTGTGCAAAATTCCACACTTAAGCGGTGGCCCATTTAACTACTGACCGTGCAAGGCGCTGCTAGTACTAATCTAAATCTTTACCCACAGGATCAGTATCAATGTGCGACCCAGTAATCGACGAGCACTTCAGACGTTCCCTCGGCGACGATTACATGAACCTATTCAAGAAAAACTCTGAAAACCAGCCCACCAAACCGCCTACAGAAGACCGCGCCTCAAGCCCCATCTTCAAAGACGAAGCACCCCAAAATAAACCCCCCAAAATCATAGCAATGGAAGTCGACGACGCAAGCATGTCAGTCGACGACCATTTCGCTAAAGCATTAGGGGATACGTGGCGTCAAATACAAAATTCCAGGTTAAAAGAAACCGAGAAGTTATCCTCGACTAAACATGTAGATGACCATTTTAGCAAGGCCCTAGGCGATACTTGGAAGAAAATACAGTCCAATAAAGTCTTAGATTCGAATGAGAAGTCGGATGCTAAGATAATTTCTAGGAGTGGGGTTGTGATGTAAAATTGAGGAAATTTTAGACATTTTGAGAAGATTTTGTTTTAGTGTTAGTTACACTTTGGAGAAATTTTGTTTTTAGATGGAAAGAAATATGGTTTTTGTTACAAAATTTTATGCGATGTTGGGATTTGAACCCGCGATCTTCCGCTATCTAACCGGGTGCGCTACCAACTTCGCCATAAGAGTTCAAGCCACAGGGTTGAATATATGGAACGCGCATCTTCCGTTCTTAATTTGAGTAAAGAGATTCTCTTATAGCCTTATTAATAACCGTGGTGTAAGGTCGGAGAAAGAACATGCTTTGTCTTTTCCGTGACAATTACTTTCAAAGACAGGAACAAAAAGTGGTAAAATTACTCCTACCTTACTCCACGTTTATCAATAAGGCTATTAGTGTTCCAAGACGAGTCCAACTATTTTGTTTCAAAGCCATTTTTAGTGAAAATTCCTCATTATATTAGAAATCCATGACAATTCTGTTACCTTAGGTTTTTGGGTAATGTTGTTTTTAAATTAAGGGTTATTTTTTCAATCTCTAGATAAAAGATTTAAAAAAAAATACATAACAACTACCGAATGAAAACCTCGCTTTTGCTAGTGTTTGATTTGATTCGAGAGATATCTTTTATCTGTAAACTGATTAACCAACCCTAAGTAGGGATTTATTCATAAACGTTTATTAAAGGTAACTTTAGTGAAATTATGTTTTTCTTTTCCATTTTCGAAAGAGAGAAAGGGACAAGACTACTTTTAATTGAATTTGGTTTAATAAACATTTAGGAATAAAAGCGTTAGGGTGCAACGTCGCACTCTGCGTGCGAAAATTAAAATCAAAACCAGTTTTTCGTAAAAATATCTAGTTACAACCAATATTTTCAAAGAAAAGATGCATTTTCGAAAATTCGCTAGCGGCGAGCCTCGAACCCGCCTTTCTGCGTCTCCGTCTTAGTGTACTAACCATCACACTACACGAGTTCTAACCCGAGCGGCGAGTTTAAGAATATGTATGCTTCCCTGTCTAGTATTTGTGACCTACAGCCGAATACAGAAACGCCCCTTAAAAATTGAGAGGTACTTAAATAATTGAGCAGCTTCTAAATTCAAAACAATTGGGAATTTTTGAGTTTAAGAGCTGCTTACTAATTTAAGTAGAACTCAAATTTTGAGTATCGTCTCTGTATTCGGCCGTTAGCCTCTATTTTGTTTGTGTTGTTTTAACGAAAAACTGTGTTTGTATAAATTTCCCCGCGCGGAGTAAATCGTTCCACCCTAATATTTATAGTCATTTAGCAGTCACCAAGTTACACTATAAGTTATTACCTCATATGTGAGCGCTTTTGCACAGTACACTAGTAGAATAAGTGATAGTATGTATGTGAAAGTCGAATAGTTATTGTAAATATTTGCTTTACAATGCGTTTAGTATATTGATAGGAACAGAGAGTCTAGTGTGGGTTTTTTTCGCTAACACGTTTGCGTAAATGGCAAATTTGTATGGTTAATTAATTGAATACCTAGCGCCTCTAGCGGACGTAATGTGAAGCTTTAATTTTCTATTGAAAAGTTTTGCGTTCTCGCAAATGTGATAGAGTAAACTCGCGCTTCTCGTGTATCCGCCATCTTACAATCAAAATATGAACACTAATATTATTTAATTTACAAATAATTTTAAAGATATACATAAATATGTACTGCTTGATAAATACTGCTAATTGTGGTTCGATAGCAGTCGTTAAGTCAAGTTAGGGGCCTTAGGCGACCTAAAAACTCTAATAACTAGGTGATCCACACCACTATACGCAAAGAAGAAGGCAACTACATGTACTTATTTTAACTGTCTTAATATTTAATTGAGGATATGTGAGAAGTAGACACAAGAAACTCATGGAGTTTTTTTGCTATGTGCATGTCCTATTGGTATATTAAACGCATTGTATTAAACCCTTTTGTGCAACAATCGAGATAAGATGTACATTTATGTTCTGTGGCTAATGTTCCTTGTATTTAAACGTAAGTTATCCTAAAGTTAATCTAAACTTTAAAAAACCGCACTTTAAGGAAAATCTATAACTGAATCTGGGATTCAAATCGTCCTAAGTTGGTTTCTAGATTTTACTGTATCTTCATACCGAATTTTAACAAAAACGGTTTAAATAATTTTCAGTAATTAAAGTTTTTTAGAGCAAAGCGGTAAGAGCCCTTATTAAAAGGGCCTGTTGATTTATAGAATTATTCTGAAGAAACGACATTTTTTTTTAAAAGTAACTAAGAAATTAAAAAAAAAACACATTAAATACCTATGTGAAAAATTAAAAAAAACTGTCGTGTGTAAAAAGTATTTTGAATAGTCTTTTAACACCACAAAGCAGCAGGCTGTCTTTGTGTCTTCTATTCTAAGTTATTAATTACCGATTTTATTTTGTAAATAACGAGTTATATATATATTTCCTTTTTATGCACTGTAATCAAGGGATTATTATCGTTCAAGAAAAATACATATAGCCTTATAAAATGAGTACTTTTGTTTTATTTTTTAGTTTCTAGAATTACTGGATTTGATCGACGCAATATTTACGCGCGAAAAAAAAGGAAAAAAACGGGGCAAGTGCGACACTCGCGCATAAAGGGTTCCGTACCACTATCACAATTGGATACGGAACCCTAAAATGGTTTACAACAACCAATTTTTAAATTTTATAGGAAAATATGAAATATTTATCTTCGATTCTTACTCCCATCAAACGACCGAATCACTCAAAAAAAAAAAACCTTGGCACAAAGAAAATCTGAAACATAAAATAAACTCTTTGGTAAGTGAAGGCAGACTGGTATATTTGACAGATAGGGCAGCCACTTTGAATTCCATGACCAACTCGATTTGTCCTCCTGTCCCTCTTCCTGTCCTGACTCCTTGTTATGTTTGAAACACGTTTGTTGTATGGGAGCCCCTTTTAAATAATTGTTTTATTTTGTTTTTAGTATTTGTTGTTGTAGCGGCAACCGAAATACATCTTCTGTGAAAATTTCAACCTTCTAGCTATTACGGTTCATGAGATACAGCCTGGTGACAGACGGACAGACGGACGGACGGACGGACAGACAGACAGACAGACAGACAGACAGCGAAGTCTCAGTAATAATGTCCCGTTTTTACCTTTAGGTACGGAACCCTAAAAAACGACTACAATGTTCCCTTCTTTTGGATTGTTAGCCCGCTCATTTGTCCCACTGTAGGTCAAGGGCTTTCTTTTAGAAGGGTTAGGCAGTAGACGCCACGGGAGCCTATTTCAGATGTTCTGACTGACATGTCCTAGGACTCACCATGATCTAAAGGTATGCCTTTGGATCTAGGACATGTCAGTTTCCTTACGATGTTTCCCTTTACCGTAAGAGCTATGTAAATAGCATAATGAAACGGTTTCTAAAATATGACAATAATCTTGAAAAAGCCTGAATAGGGCGCAACAGTGCGAGTTGTTTTCGTATAGCAAACGCTGGCACCACGCTAAAATATTGTAAAGATAAAGATAATTTATTTGGTCAAGAATTTCGTATACGAAGGTATTACAATTACCTATCTTATAAAGATACAGAAATTCTGCCTAAAGGCGTCCATATATTTTAATTTAGAGCAAGTCTAAGCATAATCTACGTATGAATAAAATTTAAATGAAATCAACAAATTAACATTAGCTACCTACCTATATGAACTTAGTAAGAATTAGAAATATACCTTATGGAAAAAATAATAAAAAAATCAACCGAATAGAAGGAATGAAGTAGGAGATATTCGTGGAGATCTCTTTTAAACACGTTTTTGAATCTGTCAGGAAGAGCGGAAGGGCGTTGTATGAAAAGTTGAAAAGCGCTCATAGCAAACTTAGCATTTAGCTACAATCTGTCCCAATAATAGTGTTTATGAAAATGGTAGCGTTTGCTATATATTTTGACGACCTCTGTGGCGCGTCGTGCGAATGCCCGACTGCAATGCAGAAGGTTGCGGGTTCGATTCCCGCCGGGTGCAAGTATTTATGCTTAAAAAATAAATATTTGTGTCTGGTCTGGGTGTTCCTCTATGTATAATATGTATGTATTTACAAAAGAAAAATAAATATAAGTATTATATCCGTTGTCTAGTCACCGTAACACAAGCTTAGTCGCTTACCACGGGGCTAGATGGCGCTGTGTGTTGTTGACACAATTTATTTATTTATTTATTTATTATATCTATGTTTACGAGAAAACTCACACTTAAGAACGTGGCGGCTGTAACCATTTCCATACAAACTTAATACCAAAATAAATTATGAAAAATTTAGTTTTCTACCTTAATATCGATATTATTAGGATTAAGATTTTACTTTTAAAGGGTCACCATCACAAGGTTCTCCAAAATATTCATTCACATTCAAATCAAACGGAGAAACATTTTTCAATGAAAAAATGGAAAACCTTGTGATGGGGTCCCTTTGAAAGTAAAATCTTAATCCGAATAATATCGATATTAAGGTAGAAAACTAAATTTTTCATAATTTATTTTGGTATTAAGTTTGTATGGAAATGGTAAGAGTCGCCTCGTTCTTAAGGTATGCGCAGGACTAATAGGGGAAGGGGAAAATAAAAAGAAAACGTAGAGAACATACATTTATTAATATCGTTCTCAGTCTTAATTAGGTAGATAGGTACATAATATGGCTCTACATATCGCAGGTAGGTAGGTTAACAAGTATAAAAATATTTGGACAACCGATTCTTCAAAAACAATAAAATTAAAACAATAATCACTTCAAGAATCAAAAATATTTAACCCCCTGCTTATAAACGAAGAGTAAGTTTATGTTACGTTTGTCACTGTGTGTTAACTTTTATACTTCATGCCATGACACAGTAAAATACCAACGTTACATAAAGTTAGCCATCGTTTATAAGTAAGAAGCTTATTGTTAAAGTGATGAGTACATAGGGGTCTTAAATTAAAATATTTTGGATACAATCACTTAGAAACCCACTACAGGCATACAATAAGTATTTTAAGTTATGCAATCTAAAATACATTTATGTTTGTTAAAAGCCATTTGTCATTTTATCTAATATACCTAAGAAGACCGCTCAAAATGGACCAGCTATGTTCCACAGATATCATATTCGGCACTTCAAACAATTTGTTACACGAACTTATTTCAATCGCAAGTTATGAAATATGGATTATTCGATTGATTACGTAAACTTAAAGCCATGGTGTTAGTATTTTCGTCCTACTCTTGATAAGTTAAAAGATATTGAATGTTAAAGTTTCACATCTGGGAGTGTTCACACAAAACACCACCAGATGTCGTTACTTGTCTCGAATATCCATAAATCTGAATTTGTAAAACCAATAAATGGCTACAGAATTCCACGTATCGGTCCAGAATTTATGAAGAAAAGAATTATTTTTAAGTAATAAGATTTATTGACTGAAAAATGACTTGATTATCTGCCATATTGGTATACCAATTCAAATTTATAAATATACAAGACAAGTAACGACATCTTGTGGTGTTTTGTGTGAACACTCCCAAATCTGAAACTTTAACATCCAATATCTTTTAACTTATCAAGAGTAGGACGAAAATACTAACACCATGGCTTAAGTTCGCATAAATCAATTGAATAATCCATGTCTCGTAATTTGCGATGGCACATAAAATAAAATTAAGGTACCTCTAACCCCCAGGTAAAATCCCTAAGGAAAAACGCCGATCTTCTTTAAGATCTCATACAATAATTTTATTGTATCGTCTCTATATCTAATTAGACAAAGTAAATTACAAATAGCGGACAGATTTGGGGCCTAAATAAGGCACATGCATAAGTTGAAAAAAAATAGAACTCTACGAGGATCTACGTGCACTTCAAAGCCGAGTTGCTGCAGCGACTGTAGGTACTAATATGGTAAACATAAGTATATTGTTCTGTCATAAAATCTTCATCGTTGATCATCCAAATTCGAGCACTGAATTCGAATGGTGCTAGAGAAAATTGAACTCTACCCACACACTCGAATGCAGTTGTCAAATTATGGATCTGTCTTCCCTTTTCCTCTGAATAAGTTTCTTATGAGTAGTTGCTGGTTTGTTTCTGAAACAAACGGAAAAGAAATAGGTTAAAAATACAATTTTCGGAGCGCGGTAGAAGAACATAAGTTACAAATGTTATTAAATACTAGCTGCGTCCCGCGGTTTCACCCGCGTAAGTACCGATTCCGAGGGAATATCGGGATCAAATGTAGCTTATGTTACTCCTTGATAATGGAGCTTTCTTTTGGTGAAATAATTTTTGAATCCGGTCTAGTAGTTTTTGAGTTTATTCATTAGAAACTAACAAACACACACAAAAATATAAATTGTTCCTCATATTAGTGTAGCCGAGACGTGAACAAGCTATAATAGTTGCAATTATTAGCGAAATATCGAGCTCCGTAAAACAAATAAAACCTTGGTAAATACCTACCCCGTTATTTAATAATATTTGTAGTGAAAAGTGAACAACGTTCGTTTAAAATAGAATTGTTTCAAAGGTTGTTCAAACAGTCGCTAATGACGAAAGGTCAATAAATCTTATTCTTCCTAGCAATATAACATAGCAAGATAACACCAATCATATCACAAAAATAATATCAGAAATATTTTACAAGGAGAAATGCATCAACAAAAATTCGCCCGTGACAAGATTCGATCCCGTGCCCCTTGCTTGCCGGGCGAGTGCGCTAACCACTGCCACACGGAAACCCACGTAATACGGTGAATTAACGATTTTCCTTCCTGTTTTGTTTCACCGAATAAGGCTCAATTTGAAGAAAAAAAACCGTTACCAAGCGACGTTTCATTCAATTTCATGTACTGATTGATCAGGTTTCTGCTTCTTAGTTTAAGCCCTCAATCTAAATTCTACAAACATTAAACCAACATAATCGTTTTACAAGCTACTAAACAATTTATTACCTACTTTCAATTCTGTTTCTATCGCATTAAACGGTCCTCAAATGGTAACCACACATCTACCCGCTGTATGAGGTGGGTTAGTGGTTTCTATACAACACAAAACCGATGTTTACTTTAGGCTTAATACAAGAACTCAATTCAAACAGATAAGCAGCCAAAAATGTCAGTAGATCTGTATAAAATATGGGTGAATTCGATATCCATACGTTTTCACTAAGCTTCATTAATTTGTAAATTTCCATGACTCAGCGAATCTTTCTGTGTCGCCTTGAACAGTTTACGTAACTTTTCTTTCTGTTTAGGTTCTTTCTATACCTACAAGGCTTCTATTTTTCTTGCTTGTAAAAACGTATATATTTATTCAAACAGTGAAGCGAGACAGGAAAATTTATTAACCCTATTTTCTAAATGGATATAATGGCAACCCTCACGTAGCCATTGAAATAATCGACATTACCACAACCACAAATACCGACATAAAAACATAATGATATCTAATTGTTATTCGCATTCGGTCTCATCGCAACAATGCTATCATTAAGCGTTCATAGGAAAATATCGAAGCTCCTTCCGGGAAATTCTAACAAGAAACGCGGCGAGCGCCACGTGCGCTGTATTCCTTATTATTTGGTATGTACCCATAGGTGTATACCTAGACGTTTGACATAGACGTCGTCGGTGAACGTTTTCATTATTTACTTGGAGTGGTACGTGGTAGCGTGGTAGGTACCTGTCCAGTATCGATCTGTGTCCACCTCGTGTACGCCGCCGCGAACGCGCCCCCTCCCTCAACATATGCCCGACACTAAAATTCAAAATAATTGGTTCACGTGTAACTAACACGATTACGACACGACATTAAGGACGCTTTCATAACCACCGAACTCTTTCAATTAACGAATACGCGGTACATTTACTCGACCAAACTATTCAAATAACTCGTGGTGACAATCGGCAAACTCAAACTACATACATAATTGATTTCTATTATATTTCGCTCATACAAGAACAGGATTTCTCTTACATTACTCAAATATAACCGTTAAAGATTTAATTTGTCTGTAAAACAATAACTTAATTCTCAGTTTAATTTCATAATCCGACTCAAAGATGATAAACCCTTGTATATAGGTAGGAACCTAAACCTAAGCTATGCATTAAAAATCACTTAATCAATTTAGCTGCCGTCCTGAATTTTTAAACTAAGGGCGTTGTAGAACGAAGCAGCAATTGATTATTCATGAACATTTTAGATGTAAAAGAGGTACGAGTAGAAGAAAAAGTAACGTTACTTTTACATAGTTCAATTTCACTGAGTTAGAAGGCTTGGTCTCGAGTTACTAAACGCTATGTTTCGAAGTCTGCAACACTCCCTCTTTATGAATTCAGGGTCGAAACGCGAGCGACTAGGTATTCTGATTACATTTCACTGACGAAAACTTTAATAAAACCCTTTCTTTACGTCAATAGACTTCAACAATATGAATCACTTTATTTTTCTCTGACTGCGACGATCTAACCCAATTTATAGGTAAGTACCGAACATAATTTTGTTTAGAAACCTTTTATCCTCCAGATTTACATTCGTTACTTACCTAAAGGAACAATAATTGATTATGAAATAGTATAGGTATTAATATGTTTATGCTACCTTTAAAATAACGATCACAGACATATAACCGTGAATTGTCTTCTTAGGTACCATTTAGTAGACACCGATGTCATTCTAATTTAATTTAATTGCAGGTAAAAATTAACGTGGCTTGTTGAATTTCCCGCGAGAATAGCGTTTGTGTGACCGCCTAGCCGTACCTAATCGCGCCTAACAGCTTAATAACAAAGTGAACTAGACCTTCGTCTCAAAGACGCAATGTACTTCAACCAATGAATGGGACAACTGACAAGATATTGTAGTGATTACTAGCACGCCGACTTTCAGTCCGAGTGTGTATTGTGCTCTGGAGACAACTTTTCTTTCATCGCGGCCCGCTTATTTAAGAACTTTACGTCGGTGAGTCAACTTTTATTTAAGTCATTTTCTTTTAGCTCGTAATTGTATTGTGCCCAATTTCGTCCTCTCAAAATACTTTTCTTTCACAAGAATTTTACTACACTCGCTGTTGTTGTTTGGATAGAAAATAAAAACGAAATAACAGCCTTTATCGTACTTAATTAAAATAAATAGAATTAATTATGACACTGCGCGAACTGAATGTGTGTTGTGATAGGATGCAACGATACTGATGCTGGCTATCCAGAGTGAGATATTTAAAGCTTGGATTTGTTCCGCGCCAGGGCTCCGGGACAATATGCAACGCATCCCGTCGTGCTGCCGGCCCGAGCACAAAGCTTGTAAGATGATACTTCCTCTAACAAAGGTTTCTAGTCTCTCTCATAGTCGGGTCTAGGGACACGATGTCAATAACACGCTACTCCACAACGGACACATGTGGTACGCTTACTTAATACAATTTAGGAGCCAGGAACTCATCTAATTGTTTTCCGTCAGGTCTTATTTGTGCGAAAATAACAAGGGAAAAAACTAACCACAATTTATAGGTTTTAGAAACAATTTTTCCTATTAACTCGGAAACTATGAAAAGGAAACAACTATTTCTTATGTATTTAATTTCCTCGGTTTCAAGGTTACTTTCGTAAACTGTCTTTGAAATAACCCGATAACTCTATACCTACGAGAGTTTTTTATTAAAATTGTTCTCGTCTAGTATCTTAGTATCGATATTTAATGTGAAAACAATGGTTACAAGGTTAGAAAAAAGTAGGTAGGTACCTACTTACTCACTTTCAATTCAAATACCTACAAAAACAACAAAACATTATTATGCACTAAGGATTATCTAGCTAGGCAATTGTCTAGATATTGAATACCTAAGTAGGTGCATATAGTACGTAAACGGTTTATTTTCAAGGCATTTAGGTAGGTAGTACATACTTTCATTAATGTAGTGCAGATAGCTACTTTAAAAAAATGTACATTTACCTATACAAGTAAAATCAAGTTATAGACTTTTCTAGACACTTACTTTTTACTGGTTATGTAACAGAGATTCAAAAATTCCGCGAAAAAAGGCCTTTTCTAAATTTGGGCTCATTCCTTAACTCAACTAGATGCTTCGTTAAACACCGGATTACAGTTTGTCAGCGACTCATGTACGAATACCAGAAAGCATAATAAGTAGGTACCTACCTACTTGTGATATATGTAGGTACGCATAATATCAGTACCAACGTCACGTGGGTGTGGGAGGGTGTCTAAATACTTGCCTACTCTACTTGTTTAGCAAAGTCGATTGAAATTAATTACACGTTTGCAAGCAGAACACTTAATTGAGAACGTCAATAAGTAGGTAATTACTGACTACGTCTGCTTCATTATTTGTTCCCAGAACTATAACTTCGACAATGAGTCGTTAAGTACACCTACCACTAAGTAAATAGGTTAGGTATTTATTTTCTAGTGGTAAATATGAATAAATTATAAATATTGCACGACGTTACCCACAGCGCAATCTAGCCGAAACTAAGCACTAGGCTTGTACTATGGTTAATAGAAAACGGATAGACTATACGTATACTCCTTGTTTTTTTGTAAATACATAGGTACGCAAAAATCACCCAGACCAGAAACAAATATATATTTAATTTTAAGCATAAACACCTGCACCTGGCGGGAATCGAACCAGCAACCTTCTGCATTGCAGTCGGGCCTTCACCCGACGCGCCACAAAGGCGTCTCAAAGTATGGTGCACTTTTTTTTTAGAACTTAAGGCACTATAAGAGTACTTGGAGTCATATGGTTGTTATCGCTGTCGTAGGCCTGTAGCACCTGCCGTAGCGACTGTAGAGCCTTGACAGTAAATACTTGATTAGCGTCTAATTTTCCGGAAATAGATTAAGTTATTTTTTTCCAACTATGAGAGGGTTATTAAATTATTACTTATAACATGATGTTTCGTGAATGTCAGTAGGTAAATGAGCCCAGTTCTTTCACAACTTTCACTAAATCTTGAAATACACTACGCCACTTACACTTTCCTAAAACAGACCACACATACACCACACTTGCACGAATTTCGTTTTAAGTGTGCTGTAGGTGTTGTATGTACATATTTAAAGCATTACGTGGGTTTACGAAATTCCGCCTTAACTTCGAAAACATGATTTAAACAGACGAATTCGTGGAACACGGCTGTTCAATACAATTTTATTCTGCACGCATCTCAACCGAACGAACAAAAAACAAAATCAAAAACAATTTATTCTGACTTCAAAGTCCTTGTAGATAAATAGATAGAGCAGAGCAGCTGTATTGAAACAGCAATAACCGTTGAATAAACACATCAACGAACCGATTATCGAGGATACAGATTATGTTCGCATCGTGCTTCAAGTAAACAGGGAACTTTATGTACCAACCGTTCCGACTTAAGGGCTTAGAATGAGATTCATGGCGAAAGAAGTTTGGTTTTCTAAGATTCGTGGTGGCCAAGGGCTGATAGATAGATAGAGATTTTTTTAAATTTATCTCTATAAAAAAAAATTCAAAGTCCTAACTGATCTGTATATCAACGCAGAGCCTAAACTGCTGGTATCGAAATGTATCTCCGTTTTATTTCATTTCGAATGAGTATTTTGGAAAACTATGTTTTCTACCCTAATATCGGTATTATTCGGATTAAGTTTTTTTTATAGGGCCCTATAAAAAAAAGTTAATCCGAATAATACCGATATTAGGGTAGAAAACAAAAATTTTCATAATTCTTTTTTGGTATTATGTTTGTATGGAAATGGTAACCTTCTAAGTATTAAAATTATCATTCATAACAATTTCACCACCGAATCTCAGAAATATAAAAGGTAAAAGGAATTTTTAAGTGTTAGGTAAAGCCACACTTAGAGAATTTAGAAATGAAAGTGCTATGTTATTGTTTTTTTTAATATAAAATTGATGTGATTCCATTTCTTCGTATAAATTTAAAGGAAAGGGACCTTTTTCCAGGAGACTTTTAGAATTCCGAGAAGTTGACAGCGATATAGTAGGTTACCTTTCGGATATCTACTTTACCTTACCTACTTAATTAATTACACCCTTACTTAAAAACGACGACTAAAATTAAGGACATTTTTCGGTTTGAATCGCGTGGTGTTTATTACTTTTAGCATTGTTACAACGCTCAACGGGACTGGGCAGGGCAGGACTTCAGGTCTATCCTGAAAAAGGGACCTGGAAAGGTCTCGAAACGTTCAGCGTTGTAACAATGCTAAAAGTAATAAACACCACGCGATAAGTTTTCTGAATTATATTTCTATTCTAATTAGAAAATAAATAAAAAAACAAAACGTAGGGGCATGGTCATGGCTGATGTAGGACCTATGGTAAAAACATATTCTTTATAATATCTTTATCCAGGGAGGAAACAGTCGACTACGTTTGTCAAGTTTGTATGGAGAAAAGAGTAGGTAGACTGTCATCTTCGCCAGCTGATATTACGAACAGTGATTTTATAAAGCATGCATAGGTAGACATCCCAAACGTTATTATTAGCATATCGCTTTAGAAAGATCCTTTAATGTTTCCACGCCACTCACTTAAGTCAGCCACTTGAACGTACGTTCTTGCAAAAGACGTTACTTAAGCTCAAAATGTTATTTACACGTGCACATACATATTCCTACTTCACTGTGTTCACAGTAAGTCGGTAGGTCAGACCTGGGCACCATTGTTGTCTGGAAACAAGACCGTGTAATAAATAATTCTTAGGTTTTTAGATATTGCCTAGGTTAGTCCATTCTTCTTTAATTCATTAGGCTTTTTGTCTTAGTAGGTACTATGTACTATAAACACTTATGGTTTAATGTTGACTACGAAACGATAACAACGGCAAAGTATTTGTTTTATTTCGTTTTTAGTATTGGTTGTTATAGCGGATACAGAAATACTTATACATCATCTGTGAAAATTTAAACTGCTTAGTCAGCTATCACGGTTCATGAGATATACAGCCCGGTGACTGACAGACAGCCCGACAGACGGACAGACAGACAGACAGCGGAGTCTCAGTAATAGGGTTCCGTACCCAAAGGGAAAAAACGTTAGCTAAAATCAAGACAGTGCGCCATCAATACCTATAGGTCCTACCTAGATAGAGCGATTTGGAACTAGTAAACACCACAACCGGATTAAGAATCTCCTCCTTTTTAAAAGTCTGTAAAAAAAAGAGATCGTAGACAAGCTTATTGATTAAAAAATGGAATTGTTAAATTTAATTTAAGTACCTACAGTTTACAACTCAATTTCTAGAATAAAAATAAAGCAATTTACAATTCTAAACTCGGGCCACTTTACACAGATTCTCAGATTAAATTTAATAAAAAGTGAAGAGCAATACCCTCTCACTGATTGTAGAAAGTCCCAGTGAGATGCCAGTCGCGGGCTTTGTCATCTGATGCTGCAGATTTAGTTCCCTCGTGTTATTGTACGATTTACCGGTATGAAAAGATATAAGGTGCTTTATTCAACGTAATTTACTCCTTTTATTATCTCTCTATATTGTCTCTCTATATCATGTTATATTGTCTCTCTGTTGTTAGTTATATTGTTAGTCAAGCCTACTCCACCTAACAATGTCCCGGGCACTACAAGGCCATTAATATCATGGTTTAAAAGTTGCTTCCGCTGTATAAAACATCTAAAAAAAATGAAGAAAAATGGCCTATTATATTGTTAGTCTAATTATAATACCTACTGTTATCCTACCTAATATTATAAAGCTGAAATATTGTGAGTATGTATGTGTGTATGTTTGTTACTCAATTACGTAAAAACCGCTGAACCGATTACCATGGAACTCGGTAGATATGTAGATAGCTGGAGACCTGGAATAACACATAGGCTACTTTTTATCCCGAACTTAAATTTTTAAAAGTTTTTTAAAGCAATATTGTTGAGTTAATAAAGTTTTGATTTTAGTTGCAAGTTATAGCTTCATTTTGATTTTATGGAATTACAATGATCTTGAAATGTAATTTTGGATAGTTCTTTCACAGGAATAATCCCCCAGATAACGATAAGTGATTTAAAACTGAAATAACAAAATAAATAAAATATATTTTTTAATATGAAACCAAACACCTATAAAACATAATTAAAATTAAAAACTAAATTAAAACTAAAACTGATTAAAATAAAACTAACTAAAATAAATCTAAATCAGCTAAACTTTTGGTGGAGGGAAAAGTGCCCAGAATACTGGCTGCATTGCCCCGTTGTATACAAATACTTATTTTCTGGGCAAAATACAAGCCAGCATAATAAATAAATAAATAAAAAATAAAATAAAGTTTATTTTCACAAAAACAAAATTAGCCAAACATCGTTTGTTCTTAATTTTAACTTAGACAACTAAAAAAAAAATTGTTTAAGTAGGTACCTATACATTACATTATAGTCTAAAAAGAATTAATTATGATGTCACAATGATAACTACCCTCCGCACTAGTTAGAACTGTGTTACGGCTGGAGTAGGTTCATGCACCGAGCCACACAACCATTCTTACTTGGTATGCGCTGTCGCGCTAAATGCTCCTACAAACGGGTCTAAAATAACAAATAAAATAAATTTAAAACAAAACCTGTACTTTATCAATTTATCTATTATCTTATCAATCAGGCTACATCGATATTTTACGTAGTACATAATTGAGTATACTTAAGTTTAGGTTGATTAAGTAGGTAGGTACTTAGAATTGCCCTTATTTCCCCTTCAGTAGCTTTGAACGTAATTGTCTACTTGATGTCTCGACGGCAGAATTAGAGATGTTCAATACCTACATACGTAGCTAGGTGAGATATAGCATGGACCATTTACAAGTTGCTGATTGTCTTGATGCTAGCAAGATAATGCAAAGGCCTGCAATTCTAGCAGGCTTAAATCGGCCAAGTGCAAGTCGGACTCGCGCATGAATGGTTTCGTACCATTATCACAAAAAAATCACGTTTGTTGTATGGTAGCCCCACTTATTTTGTTTTAGCAACGGTTAATTAAGAGGCAACAGAAATACATCATTTGTGAAAATGTCAACTGTCTAGCACAGTTCATAAGATACAGCCTAATGACAGACAGACAGACAGTCAGATGACAGTGGAATCTTAGTAAAACGGTCCCCTTTTTTACACTTTGGGTACGGAACCTTAAAAACACGCAGAACAGGTTTTGAATGTGATCATAAAAGTCCGCCCTAAATTCCGCCCTAAATGTGCCTGACCTTTGTCTGGGAAAATTTAACAAAAACCTTTTTTGTGGCCATTCCATTGATACGAAAAAGAAGAAGACTGATTTACCTGTTTGAAATCAAACCAAAGGCTCGAAAATCGGGACCGTATGAAAGGTAAACATTACCTGCTCTACCTCTACCTTTAAGAACTAGCTGCGCCCTATGGTTTCGCCCGCGTTAGTCTCGCTCCCGCGGGAATATCGGGGTAGAAAATTGCCTACTTGTTAATCCAGATTTCCACCTATCTACATAACAAGATTCATTGTAATCAGTTCAGTAGTTTTTGCGTCACACGAACTTTCAAACAGAAAAACAAACATCTAATGCTTGGTGGGACTAGCTGCTCTCCACCCGGTTTCACCCGCGTAAGTACCGATCCCGTGAAAGTATCGGGTTAAAAACGTGGCCCATGCTACTCCGAAAGACGCACTGTATTATCCTCAAATTAAATTTAATCAAAATCGGTCCAGTGGTTTCGGAAAAAAACCCTCATCATCATATCTACATACAGTTACCAAAGCTACCTCTTTATAATATTAGTATGGAAGTGTAGATGATGTAAGTATGATGAAATATTGGCTCTTCTAAATTCATTTACTACATAGAATGATCACATAATTCAGGAACGATTCCTACCCACCTACTTGCTTTTACCTGGAAGGTTATTCTGCAATTAAAACGTGTAGTGTTGCTCCGACACAGTTCGCAAGTCATTTTACGCTTTTTAATATTATAGACGCTATAAAAAAAATCACGTGAAATATCGATTATACAGATATGAATAAATAATTTAATAAATCCACTACCATCCCATCACTATAGTCCATGTTGTATTCATCCATATATTTTTAATAGTTCTATCAGATCCGGCGGTTGTCCTTGGCTGCATTGTGCAGACAGGGATAATCGCCGGCTTGGTATCCACTTTATAGTTTGCGCGTAAAATTGTTATTGAAAAGGGCCTCTACGTGTTGGCTTTGGCTTCACGCACGTCTCCCAAAAGTCCGGGGCTCCATAGCACCGTGATGCTGGACGTATAACCGACAGTAAATAAATCGAATCTCAAAATCGCAAAATTACTCTCGAATCGTGTAGAAACTACACGGTATCAACACGATATAGTTGCGGAATAGCCTTCCCGTTCATAACAACAAAGAATATATATATAGGTATATTTTCCTTCTTATGTAGGTACAAAATAAGTGGGTAGCATAAACACGATTACGCATAGAGAAAATGTAATAAAAACATCGCCAACTCAAAGTCAAACGGAATAAGAAATATATTTCGTCAAAACGAAACGAATTGTGTAATGAAGTGGGCAAGGCCGATGTCAAAGTACAATTTTAATTAAAATCTGAGAAACTCAATAGCTACAGTGAAACTGCCACTGACGTCGAGTCAGACCTTTATCCTACTCGTTTTAGTGTAAGGATACCTTTAAATACTGTTTTTAGTAGTCGTCGTATTAACAGGGTGTAATTAAAATTTTGGGAATTCAACCTTTTAGGATTCTACATTCTGGGAAACTCAACGTTTTGGGAATTTAACATTTTGGTCCTAAAGGCCTAATTTTGAGGCTAAGTAAAAATTGACCAAAAAGTATTTTCAGTCAATTACTTAGGTACCTAGGTACTTACTTTTACTGTGTGTTTCCGTAACTAGCTCTATAACCTGGCCTTTTTGCGTGACTTTAAGCCGTAGGTTTTCTCACGATGTTTTCCTTCACCGTAAGAGCGATGTTAATAGCGCCTCTTATTTTTTCTTAAAGAAAAAGACATTGGTGCGCTGTCATGTCGGCCAGTCAATTTTAAATTTGACGATTGAATTTCTTTGGCGAAAACGCTTTACCGTCAGAATCGCTGGTTGCCTATTCCGATCGGGACTTACGCGGGTGAAACTGCGGGACTCTGCTACCTTTCCTGTAACAATGAAAGGGAACAATATATACGTAATGTAAACCTAAACAACGTGTCAATAGGTCCATCCTTTTTGACAAAAGTTATTTACACTCTAGAGAGTTTTACGCCTACATTTACAATTGAGTCAGAAGTCTCTTTGCACAAGAATAAACGTTGGAAATAGGTAGTGTTTATTGTTATACCAGAACTTGTAAGTGAAAACAACTTAATGGAAAATGATTGAAGAAACCTAACAATTATCATCACTTTTCATTTAACATTAAATGAAAAGTGATTGAAGAAACCTAACAAATATTTTCAAAAATCTATTCAATCTTTTTAATTTAATACCCTATTTAATATAAATAGACAGTCTACTTTCATTTTTTTTTACAATATGGCGTCTGGCGGTCGCCATCTTGAATTTAGATAACTGTCATGTCTTTATTGAGACTCGCAGGACTAAGACGAATCGATTTACATAAGAATCGGTCCATATCGGTTTGGCCCAAATATCTTTTACTAGGTTTATCCTAGCTTTACGCAAAAGAAACAAAATTACATAGACTGATAATAAACACATAACCCTTTTTTCCGTTGCCCAGTCAGGTAAATAGGTCGTGTTTATTGTTATACAGGAACTTGTAAGTGAAAATAACTTAGGTAGATACCCATCTACTTGTTATGTCACTTTAGAGCTTAGAACAAGAAAGGTAGAGTTTAAGTTGACTAAGTTTGATGCAGTGTTAGTACACTAGGTAGATAGTTAATCAACTAAATTAAAATTAAAATTAACAAAATTTCGAAAGCTTTAGGAAAATTGTGTAAAAATACTAACAATTATATATTACAGGGGTAGTTAGTATATATAGTTTATATGAAAGGGGAAAAAATACCTACCTACTCGTTTCTCCATACAAACTTCACAAACGTTATTTCCTCCCTGGATAAAGACATAAGAAAGTATAATTTTTATGCCATAAAACCTATGTCAGCCATGACCATGACCACACGTGATTTTCTTCATATATTCTAATTTTTCTATACTTTCGTTCTAATTAGAAAATGAGACCTAAACAAAACGTAGGGGCTATGGTAGATATAGGTTTTACGGCATAAACAAAAATAGTTCTAATATCTATTTAGAGGGAACAGTCGACTACGTTTGTATGGAGAACGAGCAGCCTTTCCTCATTAAAGGCTTATCTAATTTCACTAAAGCTGAACAGAAACGTCGTAAACCGAATTTTAGTCGTAGATTGAACTGAAAGTCTTGAAGGACACCCGATGGTCAGGTCAATATTTACGTAGGTCATACAAAGGACGAAAGTATAGGTACCTACTGTCGAGAAGAATCGACGTCTCTTTTTTGTCCTCCCAGTAAAAGTGAAACAAATCTGCGGTCGTTGCCCTCGTAAGATAAAGTACGTGTACCTACAAAATACTTATCACTTCACTTGCGTAAAGGAAAGGAAAATATCTTGAATTCTTTATTTAGGTTTATTGGACGTCGTCGTCGCCTTGCATCGTAGAACATGACACGCAAGTCATTATGAAGCATAGTTATTTTGAAGCGACTTCAGCACCTTATAATCTTGCAGAAAATCTTAGGTAGGAATTGTTCTTCTAGTTTTTAACGAGGCAAGTCTAGTTCAATAAGTAACTTAGAAATGTTTTAAAGAAAAATACATTTACAAAAACACAAAGCAAGGTGACACAAAGTGGGTCTTGAACCCGCATCTCTCAGTTTCAAGACCGAGAGATTTCGCGTTTGTCCACCCAAGTTCGGTGACTTACATTTAACCAAGCCTTTACAATTTAAGCATTTGTGTTGTTAAGTATTTTTCCAATGATTAAGATAAATAAAAAAATTATAAGTTACTTGGTGGGGAGGTTTCTGCTACAACTTGTAACCCCGCCTGTATATTATATAAGTCGTATTGCCAAATGGAGACGTCCGTGTTCCGATACGTAGGTCGGTGCAGCCACATTAGTCCTTTTAACTTTATCCGTGACCCTCAACACGCTCCCATTTCAAGTCTTGAGTGAAATAGATTTGCTCAGCACCTACATCAAACACCTGACAACTTACGTAGGTAGGTATCAAGTATCTAAATATTAAACCTAGTCCTAAGCCGTTTATGTGAAGCCTTTAAAAATATCAACTTAAAATGTTAATGAACCTAAACAAGAAAAACCGGCCAAGTGCGAGTTGGACTTGTGCACGAAAGGTTCCGTACTATTTTCACAAAAAAAACACATTTGTTGTATGGGAGCCTTACTTACATATTTATTTTAAATTTTTAGTGTGTGTTGTTACAGCGGCATCGGAAATAGTACTTCATCTATGTGAAAGTTTTAACCGCCTAGCTATCACGGGTCATTACATACAGCATGACAGACTGACGCCAGTTTTTACTCTTTGGGTACGGAACCCTAACAAGGTGTTAATAATTTCTATGCGTATATTTCTTCGTAGGTACCTACTAATATATAATATTTTATTTTTAAGTGCTTGAGCCTGCACTGGGCTTTCTAGAAATATTTTAAAGGATCAATACTTCTGCAAAAACGCAACGCATGATCGACGGAGAGCGGGATTCGAACCAACAACGCATCTTTACTCAATGCGGGAGCACTGACTTGACCAATTAGTCTACCTGCGTCGTCGGTGACTCATACGCTGAATTCATGCATCCGTATTGTTCTATATAACACAACTTAGGCATGTTTGCGGCACCCCGATGGCATTGAATTACACCAATGATCGCATCCTAGTTTGTTTAATTATTGCGTTGTGTTTTTGCAGAAGTATTGTTCCTTTCAAATATTTTTTAAAAAATCTTTGTCTCCTGGTTCTAAGCTACCTCCCCGCCAATTTTCAGGCAAATCGGTTCAGCGGTTCTTGAGTTATAAATAGTGTAACTAACACGACTTTCTATTATACTTATTAGTATTAGTAAAGATAGCAAGTATGTTTTTAATTCAGTTTTTATTTAAATAAAGTATCTGCTTTATTTTCGCGTGTAAAAATTGTATCTAATACCGTCAATTCCCATCACTCGCTCCCTCGTCGCTGGAGAGATGTTTACTCCAGTCTTTCGTGTCTCAAAGTTTACCAATTAATAGATTTTCGAAGTTAAGTATTTGTTTACAAAACGTGCCTATTTCTTCATTATTTCTTAATTAAAAACTTTTGTCTTAACTTTCCTTCGATCTAAGGCTTCAACGTCGGTGGGTTTGTAAAAATGTAAGGATTCTATTTTTTCTCACTTCATCAAAGAGCTCGTTGCTTTGAAGCGAACTAAAGAGCTATAGCAACTGTTGTAATCTTTTTAGTTCTTTATAATAGTGTATTTGTGATCATATTTACCGTATGTAAGTAGTAGGTACGGTGAGCATCAAAACTAGAGGGCAACATTCAGATTTTTACAATTGCTATAACCTCGCAGCGCCCCGCGCTTTCACCCGCGTAAGTCCCAATCCCGCGAGAATATCAGATGTCCAGCTATCTCCATACCAAGTTTCAACGCAATAAGGTCAGTAGCGATTGAAACACAAACATCTAAACTTTAGCATTACGACTTTGACGACCTCTGTGGCTCGTCGGGGGAAGGCCCGATTGCAATGCAGAATGTTGAGAGTTCGATTCCCTCCGGGTTCAAGTATTTAATCTAAAGAATAAATATTTCTTTCTGGTTTGGGTGTTCTCTGTGTATCATATGTATGTATTTACAAAAAACAAGTATAGTATGTAGTAAATCCGTTGTCTAATACCCATAGTACAAGCCTAGTGCTTATTTTGGGGCTAGATTGCACTGTGTGTAACGTTGTGTAATTGTAGGGTGTTAAAGCAAGACGACTTTCTGAAAACAAAAGAGAAGATAGAGAGTTATTTTCAGAATGTCTGTTCTGTTTTGACACACCACAATTAGGACGTAGGTACCTATATAGTGATTTAAAAAAAACTGAATGTTATCATCGACTTTTGGTGCTTATTGTACCTACTATAAGATAATACGTGACAACCCACAAACCCACATTAAACAGATTCTTGTCCCCTCATAAGTCTTTGTGGTTCCTCAATGGATAAGTTGTTAAGTAGGTACCTATCATACTTTCATCTATAGAAAGGACAATGGTTGAGAACAATGGCTCCCTTCGTAAATATCTTTTATTTTCCACGTCTCCGGCTAGCGTTTGTCGGCTTACACGGGTGTACCTACTTAACGTTTTATACCATGCTTTTCTGAATTATATATTTTTTGACACGATTTTAAGTAAAACTACCGCTCAGTTGGACGGCCCGTCGGACCAATATATCAATACTTAAGCAGCTAAAAATCACCACAAGACTTGTACTTGAATACTAAGAAATTTAATATAAATTCAAATTTAATTTCTCTTTACCTAATCAGTTTTTTTTTTATTTTAGTTTTAATATAGAACATATAAGTAAAGTTTAGTTTCAAAAAAATGTGAAAAAAATAATTATTTTAGTTAATTATTCTGAGAAAAGAACAGAAAAAAATAGTCATAACTGAATAGTCAGAACCTCGTCCTTTTTTTAGAAGTCCGTTGAAAACAGAAAAAGTCTACAGAATGAATGAAGAAATCGTTAAAGCCTCATAAAGTAAAATAAACTTAAGTTTGGTCAAGCGTACCTACCCTAACGATACGATTAAATATTTCTCCGATTATTATAAGTGCGTACCCATTCCAGGCGGATGGCTACAAAGTTTCAGCGTCTTCATCCTAAGTAATAAGTAGTTACTTCTAACTTAGTCCAACTATAATTACAAAAATACTTCGCTATATGTTTAGAAGTTTGCAGAGCCTGGCGGGACACACTTGCGATCTCAGAATTACTCAGATAACTTCCTAATGGAAGGAAGGACGGCATAGTGTATTTCACAAAGTTTGTAATGAAGATACGCTATCTAGGTGAAGATATTTTGGTAATATTACTATGCGGTAACTGCCACCCGCCGTGTCCATCAATTTACGCAGTCTAGCTCCAATATACAAAAGGGCTACCACATCTCTTCCCGTGGGTGTCGAGAAAGGCGACTAAGGGATCTGGGGAAGACTAGCAAACCTATAACCTATTGTTTTCCCAACGCGGTAGCGGATCAACTGACGTTTACAATCTAAACTTTGCTTGAAGACGTCCGGCGTCCCCATAACTTTTTTTAAAACAAAAGTATACGTAAGTGACAAGTAATAGGTACGTTGATCTTGACGCTGGCTTTAAATACATATCGTGCGAAGTGATAAGATAAAAAAAATGTAAACCGTCGCGGGACGCCTGGCAAATGTAAAACATCGACTCGCTACGTATAGTACACAATCCGTCATATAGCGTGGCGATTCACCACCACGCCCTGTATCGCCCCGCCAACAATCAGGTTTACCTCGCCTATTAAAATAAAACAAATTGCCTCTCTATGCCACTGTAATTTAAATAACTTTGTACCTACCCAGGCTGTTACGAAACACACCCGACATAATTCTATGAACAACTTTTTATCGAACAATTCTGCGTCGACGCTAGCCAAACCGGCAATGCAATAAATATAAATCCAGTTCATTGCAGTCGCATCCTTTTATAGTAAAAACATTTTACTACAACACACAACATACTTACCTACAAACACTAGCTTTTTTTAAATAAATGCATCATTAAAAATATAATTCTACCGTGACAGGATTCGAATCTGTGCCTTTCGCTTGCCGGGCGAGTGCGAAAACCACTGCGCCACACGGAAACCCACGTGACACGGTGAATTAACGATTATGCTTCTCCCTGTTTTTTGTGTGTTATCGACCGAGCCTTATTGTGTAACCAAAAAAAGGGCGAAATATTTCAAGTGAAATGCCTTGAGCAATAAAAACATAAGAACTGTGAAACTAGAGCTTTCAATAGTGCTCAGAAAGATATTCATATTCATGTCAGTCGCCACTTTTGGCTATTTAAGACGACGCAGGCGAAAGATGATAATTATCGGTCTTTGTCCCGTTGCATAGAAATGAGCGAGACAGAATTGCATGAAGAAACGAAAGAAACGTAAAGAAATTTATCATAAAAACGATGATTAGGTACTCGTAAATATGACACTGAATCACTGTGCAATCTATTTAACTGCCTTTAATTAAAACCTCGAGAAACCCACCAACCCATCATTAACTCACATTAAAGAGTATGTTAGTCTCTATGTAAGCTAACTATTAACCCGGCTTACATATTAATTAGTTAAATAGTTAGGCACCTACCGAAGTTATAACACAGAAACTTTTCACATTTATAATATTAGAATATGATTTTGCACTTCGTAACATTTCGTAGTCGAGTATAATTTTAACTAACTAAGTTACTGTAGTAACTCAAAATCATGAATATTCATCAATCCACAGAAACAGAGTCATTATAAATTCGTAAACAAGACAGTTTCCATCATTCAGATGATTTTGTAGATAATATAAAAGAATATTTGCATTAAGCAGTTAGGTATATAAGAGCACCTGCTCTTATATACCTAACTGCTTGGGGTGATAACTTCACCTCTTCACCTCTCACCTCCTCCTCACCTCTTTCTCACCTGACTTATCTAAGTCATCTATGACAACTTTAATCATTGAGGAGTTTTATGATGAGAAGGAGGTTCCAGGTGATCCACCAATCTGTACCAAATCTTTGGGTACTAGTGGTAGAACCTCCTCTTTTTTTGGAAGTCGGTTAAATTATTATTATTTACGATCCACGTATGAAGCTTTCTTTATTGACAGGGAACAGGTATTTTTTTCAATGAAATAGAAAAACGCCCTTGAAAATACAATGGCATTTTAATGAATCAGAAAAGTTAATTTAGATATTTAGTTTAGGAAATATTCTACTTGATAGTCAAAATGGCGTAAGACAGGTTTAGATTTCACATGATCGTTTTGAATCTTCTTACTTTTCAAAATTTACTCTGTCTTCGTAACGCGACCTCCAATAACAAGAACACATAACAAACTCATGGGGATCATGTTATTCAATATTGTTGTATTAAGAGGACACTGTCCTAATACAAAGAGTTGGTAGACTGTCAGTCTACCTACTCTTTCTCCATACAAACGTAGTCGACTGTTTCCTCCCTGGATAAAGACATTAGAGCAAAGATGCTTATGCCATAAAACCTATATCTCCCATGACCATGCCCCTACGTTTTCGTTTTTTCATTACCTAATAAGAATAGAAAAAAAACAGAAAAAATAGAAAATGAAAATTATCAAAACGTAGGGGCATGGTCGTGGCTGATATAGGACTTATGGCATAAACATATTTATTCTAATATCTTTATCCGGGGAGGAAACAGTCGACTACGTTTGTAAAGTTCGTATGGAGAAAAGAGTAGGTAGACTGTCCTCTTAATTTAAGACATAGTGGGACAGGAGATACATTTGTGTGTATGTGGGCTTTACATATACACGAATGAATCTCCTGTCTCACTATAAGCGCTTACATACACACCATTTACAAGTCGGCACGCAGGTGTGCTACGCTACGAAGGTACTACGGCTACGATAATTGCTACGAGGACACCGTTATGAAATAATCAAAGGCAAACTTGTAATTAGGTTGGAAAGCTACCCTATTGAAAATAGTTTTTTCATTTCTATTAAACTGAATTTAATGTTAGTTTGAGTCCAAGATCCTTATGTAGATAGGTACCTATTTTTTATTCTTATAAAACACAGTTAAAATTAAAAACTAAATTAAAACTAAAACTGATTAAAATAAAACTAAACTAAAAACTAAACTAAATCTAAATCAGCTAAAAACTTGGTGGAGGGAAAAGTGCCCAGAATACTGGCTGCATTGCCCCGTTGTATACAAATACTTATTTTCTGGGCAAAATACAAGCCAGCATTCCGGTCACCCGATGCCTCCACCAAACGTTTAGCTAGCTCTCTGTACAGCTCCAGAGCGGCCGGCCCCCACGGACCTAAAGTCTCCACCCCAAACGGCACAAACATGTAACCCCTATCTAGATTACTATATTTGTGCCGTTTAAGGTTTTCAGCTTTATCAGCGGCAGCTCCTGCCCGCACCGTGGTCACTGGAAGATGGGAAGGAGCCAGCGTGTCCACACAAGTGGCATCCCAAACTAGGGGCCTACCCATCTTCCAAGGAACGAGAGTCATTCCATCGGGTCTCTTGCCGTCGTCCCGTAAAAGTCCGTTAGGTTCTAAAGTTGACGGGACGCCGGCACTGCCGAAGGCCCGACGGATGACATCGTTCAGGCTGGAGTGCCGTGGTATCCTGCCCGCACTCTTTGGGCAGGATAATCCGTGGTGACCGAGCCGGTCTACAGGCTCTCCGCAATCACACCGGTGAGGAGCTGTACAGAAAGCACCTACACGAAGAGATGCGGCCAACCGAAATGTGTTATTGTCTAAAAGATTACCAATATTACGGGATGGCAGCGCCTGTAACCAAAGACCCGATTCCCATCGAGCAACGGCATGTAAACGAGCACGCTCTGCAGAAGAACTTGAAGTATATATCAGGTCATTGAATTCTAACGTGCAGAGCGGCTCGTCCCATTGCCTCTGAGACGAAGGGGCTTTTGGTAACGACTCCGTTGGGCAGGCTCTTTTCCAGCTTTCTGTTGCTTCATTTAAATAGTTTAACTGGCAATTTGGACTTATAGGTTCTAAAATTGTGTGTACTAAGCTCGAAGTACTGTATATGGAAGACAAGAAAGCTGGCAAAGATACACTAGAAATTTTGCGAATACCGAGACCTCCAAATCTTATTGGCAGTGAGGCTTGCTGCCAAGCGCGATCGTCTAAAGAAGTGTTTAAAATGGTGGTGAGTGTATCTCTTATGATGTTGTCAAGCTGTTGTATAAGCAAGGGATGTTTCCAAAGCTGACAACATCTAAGAGAATACATGAATTTTGGCACGAAAAGACAATATCTTATTATAAAAAAAGCCACATGCATGTTAATTTTTTGGAGGCGTTCCGAAACAGAAAGAAAATTTTGAATTTTTTCTTCTATGAAATCTTTTAGCGATTCGTCTAGAATCGGTGATCCTAGGAGGCGAAGTGATTGGTTATTTAGTAATGTTATATTTGGTACAATTTTGTTAAAAAGGGTTAATGCGGTATTTTGAATCAATTGGTTAGGAACAAAAATTTCACATTTTGAAGAATTTAAAGTAAGTCCTAATGATTTAAATTCCGAGATAATTAATTTTAGATCATTGTATACCGAGTTGATATCGCCTCCTATAGTTCCGTCATCTAGGTACCACACATTGAATTTTGACTCTAACTTTTTAATGGTCGGATGAATTGCTAGACTAAAAAGAGCCGGCCCAAGGGGGTCACCTTGTTGGCACCCTACTTCCGAAAGAATGAGGTTGTTTTTGTAAGTTAATTTTGTAGGTTTGCCGTAACATTGCCAAATAAAACCAAACGCACTAGGAATTTTGTCTTTAACTTGATTGAGAAGAAAACTTCTGTCAACAGAGTTGAAAGCGTTCTTTACATCAACCTTTACCAACACTTCACATTTATTGTGGAAAAGTGACGTTCTCAAGGCATGTACCGCAGCCTCGCAGCCACCGCGAGATCCGAAACCCAACTGTATGGGTTGGAAATCCTTACAGAGGGTTTCCTTTAGACTCTTGCAACAGATTTTTGCTGCGAGACGACGGTAAACAGTACCTACAGCTATGGGCCTTATACCCCCATCCTTTTTGAGGAGGGCGCACAAATTGGCTCCATAGAGAACGTCTATGATGTTTTCATTAACCTTGCCTCCAAGCATCATGTTCACAAATGCGGTTAGCTCCTTTAGCAGGGCGTCCCTGGCTTCGCCACATGTCACACTCAAAAGGTCTTTTAAGTGTTGTGGCGTTAGCGAGTCGAGGCCGCCCGCTGAGCCACTCGGAAAAGATGAAATAGCCGATAGTATCTCAGGCGGAGCAGCACTCATGGGATCTTCGTCGATTCCTGAAGGCAAGGCTGTAAAGTGATGTGTTGGTGAAGGTGGATGTTTTTCCCTAAGAGCCAACAAGGTCTCCGTATTATTTGGTGCACTTGTGTCACTGGAAAATAATAACCGGGCTGATCCTCTGATGTCTCCTTCGGCCATCTTATCCTCAACGAGCTTGAAAGAGATTTCACCTTTTTCAATATTGGCCCGGGGATGAGGATAAGTTACCGAAGTGAAATCAGGGATTGAGTCACTATTTCGTATACAATTTTGTTTAATTTTGTTAAACAAATAGGTACCTACTTATTTAGTCAGATAAGTAATTAACTCCTTTTTGTTTTGGAGGATCAATACTACATAGCTAGATTAATGACAAGTGGTATGGTGACTGTTGTATATTATTAATTTTTGTTTTGGTAACATATTTTTTTTTAATAATAAACAGTTTTTATTTAAAAATTGTCATAATAACCTGTGCCTTAGTGTCATATTTAATTTAAAAATGACTTAAACATCGTGAGGAAACCGACATGTCCTAGAACTCGCCAATACAGACACTAAGTGTGTCTATGAGTTTCCCCTACAGTGGGGTAACTTAGGTGGCTAACAAAAAAATACTAGGCACAAATTGTGTGCGTTTAAAAAGTGTAATCAAAATACTCTGTCAAAATATCATTCGTGAATTAACCACCGCTAAATCCAATTAAGTAAGCATTCGCAATCAACTCTTATACACATCCTTTTATGTTGGCTCGTATTATAGTCCAAATAGAAGGCCAAAATATATGAAAACGAGGATTTTGCTCGCACAATAACAACGTTGCCTCACTTCTGTAACTCAGCATTTACTTCTGAATTCTTTTGGATTTATTTAACAAATCACTGAATAAGTCTTATGTTTATTAGACTTGATATCTTAGTGGGAATAACGTTTCGACATTTATAAAAAGACTTGCTGTGTCCGGTCGTTTCACCCGCATAAGTCAGGGTCATGTAGGAACTTTTAAATAATTTCTTATCGGATGCTTACATCACATAAAAAACACACTCCAATTTTCAGTCCTCTACTACCAGTGGTTTAGGCTGTGCGTCGATCCATCAGTCAGTCAGTCAGGACAAAGACTTAGATACCTAGTACCTACCTATCCCTATTTCGAGAATAAGGCCTATTTTAGCGTGTGTCGGAATCCGTAGGTTTCTAAAAGGTCGGGTGCATACGGAAAATAAGTCTCGATTCTTATTAGGATTATGTTTTTACTTTTGTAAAATGTTAAGCCCACTTTGTGATAGGCAAAGAAAAAAAGTGGCTGTGACATACGGACGGGCGGAAAGACGTTACAGACATGACGAACATAAGGGTTCCTTTTTTGCCATTTGGCTACGGAACCCTAAAAAGAATGAAAGCCGGCATTTATTTGGGCAAGCACACGGTTTATCCCAAAAAAAAAGTACCTACGGAAAAATAGCAATAAACTAAAATAAATCAAAATTAATTTCATGTCATAAAAAATCTAAGGAGCCGTGTGCTTCTAAAAAGGACCAGCTTCAGCAAAATAGCTACAACAATAAATTGAATTAGAACTTTAAGTAAATATCTTTTCTAGATCCTACTTCAGGTAACTACAATTTTTCTGATAAAAAAAGTCCATTCAGAAAAATGCTCGCAAACTTCGAATTAACATAGAAAAAATAGGGTGAATTTACTGTAAACTTTTAGATAACACTTCGATACCTTTCGACTATGCCCTAGGTATGAATCAAACCTAAAAATGATTTCCTAACTATACCGACAATCATAAATAAACCCTAAACGGTCTATAAGCGACCGTGTCTAATAAATTATTCGCTAGATAGCCACTCCAATATCTAAGTCACGAAAATAAAACTGTATTCCGAGACTGTAACCTGATCCATAATACTATATTTATTGATCACGCATGAACATTCCAAACAAATAGTGAATAATAACATCTATTTCGTCAGGGAAGTCGGGACATTATCTTAAATAATGACGACATGTAAGTTATATAGACATACATTTATGTGACTAGCTGACCCGACAGACGTTGTCCTGCCTGTTAAGAACGTGGGTACTATTACTATTTCCATGCAAATGTAATACCAAAATAGAATTATAAAAAATTTAGTTTTCTACCTTAATATCGGTATTATTCGGATTAAGATTTTACTTTTACAGGGCCACAAAGTTTTCCAAAATATTTATTCGAAATGAAATAAAACGGAGCTACATTTCTTTCATTTTTCCAGCGTAAATTACTAGTTTACATCTCATTTACCTCTCATTTGTTTTATATTATTCCCAATAAAAAGTAATTTACGCTGTAAAAATGAACGAAATGTATCTCCGTTTTATTTCATATCGAATGAATATTTTGGAAAACCTTGTGGCCCTGTAAAAGTAAAATCTTAATCCGAATAATACCGATATTAGGGTAGAAAACTAAATTTTTCATAATTCTATTTTGGTATTATGTTTGTATGGAAATAGTAACAGTACCCACCTTCTTAAATATAAAATAACCAACAACCCTACACTACTTCTACCCTACCAAACTACTGCACTACATTACTACTATTACTATTTTATTATCTACTAGCTGCGTCCCGCGATTTCACCCTCGTAGGCCCCGATCCTGAAGGATTTTCCGAAAATACGAGTGTGTTCTTCATGGTGTGGTTACTTACACACCACGAAGGACACACTCTTCAAATTCCATGTCTCTAGGACCAGCGGTTTGGGCTCTGCGTTGATATATAGATCAGTCAGGGCTTTGAATTTTACATATACCTATAGAAGAAGATATATCAGCTGAGTATTAATTACGAGAAAAAAATTTACTTACCTATTTAATTTCTACAATCCGAAAAGTAACGACCTAAATTGAAATAAAGAAGCGCGATGAAAAAACAACAACGCCCGCCCGTAGCGAACTCAATTTTATATATTTAATAACATTGTTATTTACCAAGCATTTTGGATAACCTACTCAAAATCACAGAAGCATTAGGTAGGCCATACTTTTCTGCCAAACTCGAGGCACCCCTTTCGAATAAAGATGGCGTATAAACATTAGAAGCGTAGTATTAAGAGATAGTTACTAACTTTATGGTAGAATCGTGAAACTGGCTAACCCCAGCCAACTACGTGTGACGACCACTCGACGTACCAAGTGACCCAATAAAGTAGCAGAGTGAAACGAAAGTAGGTAGGTATAAATATTAAACCGTTAAGCTAGAAAATAGAGTAGAAGGCTACCAGAGTGTATTATTATTATACCTACCTACTACCTGCATACTGCGGTTTAAATGTCAGTCTCGTTGAGTCTAGGTATGTCCTATGTCACAGTCAGACGGCCTTTTCGCGTAATAAAATGATTTAAAATAATTTCAATACTATTGCAATCATTCACTTATTTCAAATTTGACGTTTGCCAAATAACTTTTGATAAAGTTTCGATTGCAATCGAGTTGCAAGATATACTATAACTTCGAGTGTACTGTTTGCAATTGCAATGCTGTTAAAATGAAATTATACACAATTCTTTTGCAGGAATAACTCCCTGGGCATTTATTGTGTTAATTTTTAATGCGGACATTTTCCCTCACCGCGCTACAGTTTGTTCTAACATAAGTTTCGGGTAGTAAAACCAAAAAGTCTTTATTACAACAATTTCCGACCCGCCTCAGTGTATGAGCAGATTACGTCGACGGAACGGAACAGCTAGCGTAGCCTACAACACTATATCTGTTGTAACTTTAATACTTTGTACTTTTTTGGTACAGCATACTTTCATAGCATTTTGGTATACCAGCTAGCTGATTATATATTTCTTTTGCTAACAAAATCTCGATTAAAACTAATGAAATTGGTGCTTTTACGACATGTACTCGTACGGACGAATATACAATTTGACAGTTACAGTCGAGACTCAATTGCAATGACAATTTCATCGTTTTAATCGAGATTCGTTAGCAACACAATTACATGATCAACTAGCAGCAGTGGTAGCATAAGAAAACGATATAACATTTTGTAGAAGAGTACAAAACTTGGAAGACAGTTGTAGCCATATGCTTAGAAAGAGATGGAAGAACCGGGTTAGGATATGAATGAATTATACGTATGGGGGAAAAGGGAGTAAATAACAATTTGATTAATTGGATAGAGCGGAGAAGTTTGTCTTGCTGTCCCATTCCCACAGCTTAGAAAAAAGGGCAAACATCATTCAAAATACCTAAATAATATCCCACGAAAACAAACAATAGCACAAAATCAACGAAAGCTTATAATAAAAGTTTGTAAGTATTGGATATTAAAGTTTGCAGAGTATAAGTACCTACCTGAAAAGGTTTGCTCGAATTGGATTTCAAACGTAATAAAAAGATATCATAATCATACCTAATATCAGACGAAGCGCCTTTATCAGATTCCTTTTAAATATTTGAACAACAAGGATAAAATAGCAATAAGTATTGATAGTCATAGTTTATTAAAATATTGATTTGATTTCGGAGTTAGTTTATGATGGCTACGAGTGGGTTGGGTAGGTATTAACCTCTTATTTTATACCTAGGGTAAATACAGTTATTGAATTTGCTTGATCTCAGACCACACGAAAAGAGTCTTCTCAGTAAGAATGAAGTAAAACATGACGGGTGGCTAATGGTGCATCCACAACACACCGTAGTTACTTTTTAACCGACTTCCAAAAAAGGAGGAGGTTGTCAATTCGGATGTATGTTACCGGATACCGGTGGGCGGATGATGCTCTATGCATGCTGAAAACTATACGCTGTGATGTGGTACAAGACAAAGCAGTCTGAACTAAAAACTAAATATTATTATAGATTTTTCTTCTGTTTTCGCTATGTTGCTAAAAGTAATAAACATCACGCGATTAAAACCGAAAACGAGTTTAATTTTGAATATTATTAACTTAGTAGACATAATTAACGTTAGGTACTGAAATATAGTCACGGAAGCATTTAAATTCAAAGCTCGCGAATCCAAAGTAATTTAAGCTTTCATAATAGTGAAGCTCCAGTAATTTTTCAAAGTACCTACTTACTTCCCTTTCCTGCGGATCAACGAAATTCCCGAAATTTCCGCTACACATTCAGGCTTTGTACATTCTCTGTATAAAATTCACTTCGTATTCAAGGAAAACTTTTCTGAAAACGTCTTCACGTATGAAAATTGAATAAAAACAAAGTTATAACAAGAACATAAGACTTGCTTAATGAATTTTGGGAATTGAATCTATTTATACTGAAAGCCTTAGCGAATACTAAACAGTAGTTGGATTATTTCTTAGTAAAATATTCACCAACATACATAGGTACCTACCTAAAGGAAATCATGTCCTAGGATTCATAATTATTTAATAGAACGGCAATGTAATGTAATAAAAATGCCTACCTGTTAAATTTTGCATGTCAATATATTGACTAAAGTTGAGACACTTTCTATTTAATAAGAACACCTTTGTACCTATGTCAATTGTACCAACTTTTATGCAAATAAAGAATCTGAATCTGACCGCGGTCCGAAGGCATGGAACATTCGCCAATCCGGAGTAGGCTCCCGTGGTGTCTTACTGCCTAGCCACTCTAAGAGGGGACCTTGCCCTACCATGGGACAAATTAGCTGGCTAACAAAGAAAACGGATATATCTTTAATCAAATAGGTGTAGGTAGTCCCAATAGACTCCCAAGTCCCAATAGACATTGATATTTTACAGTTAAGTAAATAAAAACAACAGCCGAATCAATGGGGCAAAAAATATAACAGAAAATAAACAAATTCAATAGACGAAACGTAATTTGGATGAGAATTGACTAAACATTTATTTTCTCCAATCGTCAAGAATAACATCGCGCTGATGGAGTCGTAAACAAATCTAAGGAAGATTTTAAATTGCTAGCGATGAAATGTCTAAAGTAGGTAGCAACATAAAAAGCAATTTATTCGTAGAAAATATCGTTTAAATCAGTTTTATGTGCTTAGTAGTAGCACAGTTATATGGCGGTAATATTTTTTACTCATTTGCACGCAACCTGCTTTATAATTTTGTATCAAATTCTGCCACAGGCTACTAACGGCTTACAATTTTTACTAATCTCCGGATAAAACCGCAACGCCCTGAAGCGCCATAACCAAATTTCTATCTCTCTCTGTTCTATACAATTTTAAATAGCGTTTTCTCTGTCTGCTGGAAGTCTGAAAAGGTGCCGAAGCAGACTTTCTGGATCCGTTACTCTTAGGGTTAAATTTTTACATGTTTTATAGCCGAATACAGAATTAAATGCCACTTGAAATTTGAGGCGTACATAAATAATTGAGAAGTTTCTTAATTTAAAAATAGTATGGGAATTTTTGAACTTGAGAAGTACTTAATTGTTTTAGTAGAACTCAAATTTTGAGTTGCGTTTCTGTATTCGGCCGATAGAAAAATATGACCTATGTTAAAAATCGTAAAATAACATGTATCAATAATTTAACATTAACTTATAATTTCAATTTTAACAATCGGTATCAGTATACCAGTATATACCTACTTTCAACAAAATGAAAATCATTGTAAATAAAATAAAAGAATCTGATTTCGACGCCACTGTCAACAGAAGCCGTTATCACAAATTTCGTTTATTCGCAGTCTCTGTTATTTCTTTGTTACACGACCCACCAGCTATTCAGTCAAGGCCAATATTGGTTTATAAAATCACAAGCTGACACGGCGCACTTTGTATCGCCATCGGTCATATCATATAGGATAAAAAACTTGACATTGGCAGTTGACCGACGACTGCGCCAAGCCCTCAAAATACACGATGACACTTACACCGACACTTTACCTAAAACAGCCCACACCTACAGCACACATACCTAATAGTCCAGGATCATTAGAACATTTTTGCAAATTGGTTACTATCAAGCTAGTTTTCCGTGAGTAGCTTCATTTTGATGAGACGCCCAACAATTTCCTATACGAAACTCTCGATTGTGGTACATACAGAGGTAGGAGCTGTATACTTTTGAACGTAGAACCAGGATAACGTTCCACGCAATTTGTAGGACAATATGACTGTTATGGCATGACTGAATATGACTGAAATATTACACAGAAAAACTTAAATCTGGTGTGGCACAAAGGGGCGATGTCTTCCAGGCAAATAACCAACCAAGCTCAGCCAGTAGATACATTAAAGATACTTAGCCTAAAATAAATAACATTAAAATGTTCTGTTGAAACTACGGATAACAAACGGCATCCAGCAACGTTAGAGGGATGAGTATTTGCATAGTATTACAACTGAAAACTTTCATAACTCTATGTTTATGTTTAACTAGCTGGTCCGGCGCACTTAGTATCGCTACGGATCACAGTGAAAAAGAAATAACTTGACACTGGCCGCACAGCAATGCTCCGGGTACATACTGAAGAAAAATCATACATTTCTTACATATCTACATTGCGATCAAAATTAAAACCGTCCTTTTGCCGTAGTTGGGTGAAAAGGATTAAGTAGAAATCCCTATGGCGAAATTTGACACTTATTTGATACTAAAGTCCATTCGAACAATCGTTCAGTCGATCATCCATGAATCGAGCATATGTTTTTCGCATAAAAATTACGGACCCGCTGACGGGGTCCGTAATTTTTATTTGATCGAGGGACTGCTTTTTCACACCTATCGGAAAATCAGAGAATTGATATTCCACGTGATTGCAAATAGACTTATTAGCTCTTACATACGATAGTTCAAGCTAATGTGCAAGTCAGACTGGCGAGTAGCTGCACCGCTTTTCAGCTCTTTTTTTTTCATTAAAAAAAAACGGATATCCGAAAATTATATGTTAATTCCACACAACATACTTCTTCGATACTTAACAACATTCAAATCAATTAAGATAAACGTAGAAATAACACTATTTTCGGATAACCGGACTTTATATCCGGATTTCCCCGGAGTAGCCTATATTATGTTAATCGGAGTCCAAAGCTATCTGCATACTGAATTTGGTTTAAATCAAATGAGCCGTTTCTGAGAATACCGCGGTCAAATCCAGATAGCCAAACAAAAAACGTAAAAATAGGTTCTAATAATGATACTTGGATATTTTTTTTAGTACATCGCAGTTACAATTTTATTATAAATTATGTAGGTATAGATAGATTAAATTAGGGACTTTTTATTTGTAATTAATTTATTTTACGTCGGGGCGTCTTAATTTACAAAGAGCGCGTGCTTGATAATTTAAAAAAGGACAACAAAAAATATAAAAGCCTCGTTGCCAAATAATATGTAGGTACCTACTTTACTGAAAGGCGCCGCTTTCACGCCGAAAGTTAAAAACTGACTGTGCACAGTTTATAATGTCACAGCGAATGTTTCAATCAAAGGCCACTGGTTCGAATTCTGGAGAGGCAAAATTGGATTTTCCTATTCGAAATGTTTAACGATGGGAAAGAGAAGAATTATTGTCACTTGACCTTCGATTGTGTGCTTGATGAGATTTGGAAAACCTTTTTGATCAAATAACGAATGAGTACCTTAGCACCAAGGGATGTAAAAAGACACTCAAGTGTATTTATGTGCGTTGTCCATCAGTGAGTGAGTGAGTCAGTCTGTTACACTTCCATTATATTGTAATTTGTTGTATATAATTAAACTAAATATTTAGGCAGTTATGTTTATAAATATTGGGCATTGAATGAAGATTTTCATTAAATTATCCTATGGTTCCCTGGTTACCTATATGATATTATATCTGAAAGGGCAAAGAGATAACTTTATCAATTAAAAACATCTGGAAATTTCAAACTCAGAAAACTTTTATTAAGATATTATCAAAGAAGTAATTGAAAAACTAGGTAGATACTTTAACCTAATTTTGAAAAGAATTAGCGATATGCTAATAATTTACTGGTAGGTATATTATGTATAATACAAGTGTTTAATGTTGGTGATTACCGCCGATGCGGTATTTAGATCTAAGCCGAAGGCGACGGTTTAAAGACATTTTTAAACACATTTGTAAAGAAAACTAATGAACAATCAATGTATTTAGTAAATAAAAAGTCAATTAGTAAATGCGCAAAAAGGTTTTACTAAATTACTGCACTGGAGCATAATGTTAATTACAATGTCACAGCAAAAAGATGTTTAGATACATTATCATTATCACACTAGTGCGTAATTGTAATCAAAATTTCACAGTATGGTTACATTATATACCTAAGTGCGGTGCAATTTGAGTCAATTTATGAGCAAGTATGTAAAAAATATATACCTACCTACGCATTTAAATGTAAACGGTACGCTCCTACACATAAAATTCCAATACATGAGATGCTTATTTTTATCGGCAGGTTAGGTACCAATATTCCAAAGTATTGATTGCAAAACTTGAGCTTGTAAAAGTCCTTTTATACTCTTGATCGAGTTTACGACTGTTGGACTGTTGGAAACTAGAAAACCTATGTGTGTGTACTTGTATAAAACTTTCTAGATAACAGCAATTTCGAGTTAGATCGTTAATTATTATTTATAACTTAGAGTGAAATGTCAAGGGATTTCATGAAGTTGGATGTTTTAATCCAGTTGAAATGTTTTAATTCAGGGGTTCCCAAAGTGCGTGATAACGCCCCCTTGTGGGCGCTGCAGGCCTTAAGGGGGGGGGCGGTAAGTCGGTAAGTGACCCAACAAAAAAATGGGGGCGTTGTGTAGTGGCTTAGAGGCGATTTGTAATTTCATCTAGGAAGACTCTTAGACATCTAGGAGGAATATAATTAAGAAATTACTTAAATTCGTATAGTTCATATATCATGTGAAAACATGGAAAACATGGGGCGCTACAAAATAAGGTATGCTCAAAGTGGGCAGTAGACAACATAAGTTTGGGAAACCCTGTTTTAATTGATTAGTACTGTAGCAAGGTACAGTTTTATCTTATGGAAACCTTAACAACAGAGTTCTATAGGAAGTTAGCTCTTGTTCGTAGAAGCCCCTATAGACGACTCTCTTGAGACAAATTTTAATTAACAGTAACAGTTGTTTAGAAAATACACGGGCAATTTCAAAGAACGATTGAATGAGCAAACAACAAATCTAAAATCCCGGCTCGGAACAGCAATTTGTAAATATTTGATGTCGTTAAACTTTCACACCTGGACAGTGTTTTCACCTTGTACCGAAATTGTCCGATGACCCAATTCATAAACCAGTACAGCAAATTTAATGACGAACAATCGAGAATCACTTGTTCCAGAATTACCAACGAACCAAAGGTCGCCCCTAATTGAAATACGAACAAAACAAGAGATGTCATTGAATACCAATTCAGAACATCAATTGACAGATGAAATAATTAGACTTCGTCTCTTTAATATAAAGTCTGGTTGATAAGTAAAATAAACCAGAATCGAAAAGACAAATCGGGCAAAATGTGAATCTCATTTCGTGAAGACACTCTCAAAGGTAAAGACGTACGACGTAATAATAAGTAGGTAGGTATATGCGGAGTTGATTTATAAAAGGAACATTTTGTTGACAATCGAGAAAACTAGGCAAAAACAGTTTGTAACGAATAATAAATGTGTCTAGACTCAAAGACTATGTGTTATTGTCAAGTTCTATTCAGATTTTGCCGTTATAGGCGCCGACTGAATTGGTTGGTAGTAGGTATCCCATACGGAATGTAAGATAGGTTCTAAATACTTGTTAGATAGGTAACTAATAACCTATAGTCGGTCAAGCATTGGGACCAGTAATACTATCAATTTTTGCACTCATTAGCAGAGCCTAAACTTCTATGTTGCAAAACGGACCTGCGCACTTAGGAAAAATGTTTGATTTTAGTTTTTGACTTGGTAAGCATGGATAGATAGGTTAGGTAGTATGACGAAGGTATAGAATGAATTTAGGAAACTTCCACGGGATCGGGATTTACTCCAACCAAAAAGCTTGGCCTCATAATATTCTACTTTTCTCTTCTCATCCGAGCGATATTCCCGGTAGCATCACTCAGACACGGGTTAAGCGGACCCTGGGCTCCCGAGAGTGAAATAATAATATTCTGTATAACATTATGATGATCTGCGCGAAACAGTTTTTATTTAAGCAAATTCATACAGGACCTTGGATTCTACGGTTTGCTAACATGGCGTTATTTGCATACCGGTACAAGGTGTGGAAATTGTTTTGGATTAACAACTAACTCAGATAGGCGCAAGTGGAACCAACTTACTAGGCTCGCAGGCTTCAAGACTAATGAAGCATTTACCTATTGACTTAATCCTTTGTATATGACAGATTTGACAAGGGGTGTGTTTCTAGGTACTTAGGTAAGTACTTTAATTAAACTGATAAATTCAAGGTTATTTCTACGATAGGACCTAATTATTAATTATTTACATATTCATAAATGATCGGTCATATAAATGAGATGATCAGTCTGACAGAAATTCAGTAAAATAAAAATTGAAAACGGACCTAAGTAAAAATCGAACATGCCATTTATATTGGTTTAATCGCGTTTATTTAATTTACGGCACTAATCTATACTAATACTATGAAGAGGTAACGTTGGTAATAATTATGTATGTATTTTCCTGGTAATCTCTGAAACAAATAGACTGATTTCAAAAAGTCTATCACAATATCTATCACAAATAGAAAGCTACATTATCGAGGAGTAATACAGGCTATACTTTTGGTCCCGATATTCCCACGGGACTTGAAAACCATAGCAATCAAAACGTTCTGGTTTTGCAAAATAATTAAAAACACGTTTTAATATTTGCTACCACCTACTTATGAAATGTAGGTACCAACTATGTACCTATAGAAAATGTCGTGTTTAAATCTAAGGTTGAATTAAAGACGGGTAGGTACGTCTTATACATAAATTATAGGAAGAATTTCCGCGTAGACAGCTAATAATGGCAAAAAATATGAAAGAATCTCATTACCTTTTCATTTCCCTTCGTAATTATTATTCAATATTACATTTTTCTCGTGTCCATGAACTCGACAACTTTCTTAGCACAGATTTCACAGACTTAAGGCAAAGGAAATGTTACCTACCTACCTTGACAAATTGGTAGCATTCGTTGCGTGTTTCATGTTTTTTTTTACTTCTTTTTTATTTCGCCGAGTAGCTTTGCGGTACCTGAAAAAGATAGATAGATTAATTAGTTATTGTACACACAGTATAAATTCAAATAACTACAAAGAAAAATACATAATGAACTCTAAAGAAAAAGAGTAAATAAAAGTGAAAACAACAGAATAACAGAACCTCTATAGTCGCCGCGGTGTCTTTAGGTCGAGTTGAGTTAAGGCGGAGTATGAGACCTAGGTAGAGGTACCTACCTGGGTCTCATTGTCACCTACAACGAAAATAGCTGCCCATCTAGGTTACCTAACAGCCGAATACAGAAACGCCACTTAAAAATTGAGGGGTAGTACTTAAATAATTGAGCAGCTTCTATGGGATTTTAGGAGCTGCTTACTAATTTAAGTAGAACTCAAATTTTGAGTAGCGTTTCTATATTCTGTAATCAGTCCAAACTATTTTATAAGTAGGTACAGACTTTGACCTTTCGTCCTTCATTAATCATTCATTAGGTATATAATAGATAACTCATGTCTAATCAATTTTGCTTACGCGAACGACGTCATCTTACCAGGTAAAAGTATATAATTCACAAAGACGTAAACAAGACAGACATATCAACCCAGTTATCTAAGTCGGCCGTCTCACTTTGCCAACTTAGTTAGTTAAACTTTCATACATTTGCTGCTGCTCATTCGAACGCGACTGAACATTTCCACTCATAATAAAGAAAGTACCTACTTGGAAGCAAATAAAAAGAACCTCGGCCTTTTTGAAGTCGGTTAAAAATAAAAATAAAAACGTGAGGCACTCGGGGACTGCCGCGGTAAAGCTATTGCATAGCATTTTGTTTTTCTTAGGCTACATGGTAGGCGCAGTGGGGGGTGTTAGGTTTTATTTTCGTTACGGAATTTCTTGATTCGGTCGCCGCGCTCAAAGCCCGCGATAAAAGCTATGCAAAAAGCTTAAAAAACGATTGCATTAAATGAAAAATAATAAAGTAAAAAAACCAACAATGATTTTGAAAACCTATTTATCGATACCTCACTTAGTCATAGTCTTTACTTTTCTATTATTTTTTACAATATGGCGTCTAGTGGCCGCCATCTTAAATTTCGATGGCTGTCATGTCTTAAGTGACACTTGCAGGACTAAGACGAATCTATTGACGTAAGCTTTAGCCTCTGTAGCGCCACATAGGAACAAACAAACAGACTCATAAACGCATACCTAACTCTTTTTTGCGTCGCGCAGTCGCGACTTAGTCGGATAAATAGGGTGGTACCTACCTATTTAAGAGGCACTGAGAAAATGAAGAATTACATTTTTTTAATCGTTAGTTTAGAGACAATAGTGGAAATATTTACAGTGTTAGCAAACTCTGGGTTACCAAAATCTAACGTATAATCATCAGAAAAGTTTAGGTACATGAAATTCACTCTACAAAAAAAATGACATGTAGATTGTAGGTAATCTACCTGCCAGCCTATAGAGGAAAATACAAAATGCTTGGATCCTTTGAAGCCGTCCTTGGCGTCAACGTGCCTACCTACACTACACGCCACACCTAGTTATGAAATAACCTGAATAGACGTTATGAGACTACCACTTCCGTTGATTTTCTATTATACACGAGTGGGGCGTCTGTTATTATTTATACATTCTATTTTATACGTTTCTTTCATATACAATTACCTATTTCGAAACGGAGAGGCTATAAAAATGTAACGTAAATGTTGTTTATTCGCCCCAAACCTTGGGTCAGAAGTCAGAAGTTAATTATTTACAAAAATGTATAAACTGCACTCGAAAGGGACTTTGGTAAATCCTCGTTACTCGAGGGATCAAAGACTTTGTAGTAACGACTCTTGGTTCTTGCATGAATCTTCCGGTTGAATGATGTTGAAATGCTAATGAACACTAGAAGTTACATACAAACGACCTCTTCGTGTGATCGGTGACTCCGCCTCTACCTACCAGTCCGCATAATAACGGATTCGATTATCTGTTCTATCATATTATCTGTATATATTTACAAAAAGAAAGTTGAATATGTACGTAGTAGGTATATCCGTTGTCTAGAGTACCCATAGTACAAGCCTAGTGCTTAGTTTGGGGCTAAATTGCGCTATGTGTAACGTCGTGGAATATTTATTTATGCCTACTCGTATCCGCCGAAAATATAAAAGACAGGCAAGAAAGAGGTAAGGGGTTAGGTACTTAATATTTTCTTTGCAGTCGAACAAAAACAAATCAATTCAGTAGTTTCAGATTTAACATAAACATCCTTTTGCCAGTAGTCGTGTAAAAAGTATTTGTCTGGATAAATAAAACACATAAGTACTCGTTAAAATAACATAAGAGTAAGTACCTAATCCAGAATCTCGTAGAATTAATTAAATTACAACTAGGTACAACAGAACAACAATAAAAGATAAGTATCTATACAAATACAAGAATTTGCTTTGCTACATTTATCTTTAATGAAGCAAACGAATGCATGAAGCAAATTGAAGCTAATAAGACGGAATGGCGTTTGTAACCATAGCGATAAAATAGTTTGGAGCAGCTTTGTGGCGCTGCTAGAGAATACACGTCTGCGACACAGAAAATTAATAACCATAGAACTAGACTGGTCTCTATTAGAGACTAGAAAGAGAAAGGTCGCCTGTTAGTGATCTATTTTAAACTCATCTCTGACGGACGAGCTTCACCAGTTCCAAAGACAAACTGTTCCGGAAATTTCTCACACACTTTTAAAAAATTGGATCAAATTTAGAACGTCGTTGTTAGAATCTAGGTAATCTAAGATTTAAAGCAAATGATTACAGGAATAGAGAAGAATGGCAGGAAGAGACTTATACTAAGCCGGCACGAAATAGTTTTTCTCGAAACATAGGTAACTCTTATGCTTCTATAATTAAGTTACAAAAAGTCACCGTAAGCTTTTGTGCACGATTCATTCTTTTATTAAATATTTTTCATTAAAGCATGAATCGAGAGAAAATTAGAAAATAACTCACTTTAGTTACAGATTGTCTGATAGCCATGCACTGTCTAGCACAATGTCGGTGACAATGTCCCATGCTATTTTTGGGGCTATATAGATAACACAGTGTGCAAAGTCTTAAAAAGATAATTGAAAAGTTCTAACGCACACTCTATTGAAGAACTTAGAAGTGTTTTATGTTTACGTTAGTAACTCGTCTGTTTTCATTTCTTGTAAGAGTGCCGCCAGAGCGTTTATTAAAGAAAGTAGGTTGGTTCCAAGTTATTTTATTGTAAGAACAACATTTATTACAAGGTTTTTTTTCATCTATTAATCGTAGGCTTAGAAAAGGATGGGGAGCCTTCGTTCTGCAGTAGGACACCAAACGTTTATTATAAAAATTGAATCAACAATAAGATTAATAAAAAATATGATTACTTAGTTCCTATAGTTAATAACTGAGGTTATTGTTTCTCTAAGTAATTGATTTATACCTGCATGGTAATTCTAATTACATATAAGCACAGTGTGAATTCATTGTCACCAACATAATTTTGGGAAAGTTGACTGACGTCTGCATCGGAGCTACGACGTTTTAGTTCAAGAATTTGCACTACTGTGAGTTTAAGTTTTTCGTTTTTAGATATTGAACTTGCTGTGTCCCGCTGTTTCACTCGCGTAAGTCCCGATCTCGTAAAATTTCGAAGAATTTAGGTTCATATAAAGGAAATTTTCGAAATTTCAGCTCTCTGTCAACGGTTTAGTTAGATTGTGGGCTGTGTTGTGGGTCAGTCAGTCAAGACAAAGCATTTTGTAGATATAGATTTTTGAGATTAAAGACATTTTTCAGTTTTAATCGCGTGGTGTTTATAACTTTTAGCATTGTTTCAACGCTCAAATGTCTTTAATTTCAATACAACATCGCGAAAACAGAAGAAAAATCGATAGATTATATTATTTACTGAAGCTTTTTTTGCTACCGTAAAAAAAACATAAGTCGTACCTAATACACGGTAATTGTATTGAAATTAAATTGTTCACTTTCATTGCATAGATTCATTCTCTTTAAAATGTTGAATATAATTAGTTAATCAAAATATAATCTATCTATCTAATGGACTTTATACCTAACGGCTACACGGCCTGTTTTCAATTACTTAACGAGTTTTTAAACGCGAGGAAAAAGTTGCCACTTCAATGTAGACGTTTAAAATATTCAGTTAAATAACAAATACAGATATTGCCCGGATATAAACGTAATTGGGACGAGTCCCAAGGGAGAACCAAGAGCATTATCTCTCTCGCTTTATTGATAACTAGCTGCGCCTTGCGGTTTTACTCACTTAAAAAAAGTATTTAAATATTGCCATATTTTTTACCAAATAGCGTAAGACGGCAAAAGGAGTAAGCTCAGCATATGCTGCGAGACGCACATCCGTGTATCTATGCAGCGATGGTTTAGTGGAAAGTCTTGATTCAGTAGAAAACTCGCTGTCTTCCATGGGCTGGTTCAGTTATTCGTTGATTACTCGGGTTCTACTTGTTCGATATACAGTATATCACGACCTTCCTTTAAAACCGAGCTATCCAATAGTGAATCGGTTCAGTAGGTATATTGAATGCATTAGTAACAGATAAACAGACAGACATGAATTTTTAACTATAAATTCTTGTTCTACTGCTGCCTATCATATAAATAATAAAATAAAATAAAAAGCCCTTTTAGTTCTTGTTTTTGACATTTTTCTTCAGGAAAATGTGTCAAATCATAGTCTACAATTAAAAAACGAAGTAGTATAGACTTTTTTACCCGACTGCCAAAGGAGAGGTATGTCTTTCAAGCGTATGTATGTGGGTGGGTGAGTGCATGGGTATATTGTATCTATCCAATATTCGTTTGTCACTCTATGTAGTTTATTTTTGTTTTCCTTATTTTTTTCTTTTGTAATAATGTTGTGTCTATTACTAATACCGTATAGGTTGTGTGCCTGTCTGAATAAATATATTTCCTTTCTTTCGTTCTAATTTATATCCAAGAACAGACTCTTTGCCTTCTCTTTCATTATTATAACTATAGATAGACAAATTCAATTTTAAATTAACCCGTTTGTAAGCGTATTGCGAACCGTTTTAACAATTTATAACAATTTCTGGAACTGCTCTTTAATACCTTTTATTTTTATAATATCTATCCAGTTAATAAAGAGGTCAGATAGTTCACGATAATTAAAATGGATAATGCTACCACCAGCGGCGTTCGGGCGTTGTGCCAACCTTTAACTAAGTTAAGACTATTAAAATACAATCCTATTGTGGGAAACCGAAACTAAGATAGCTATTAAATATATGTATACGTAGGTAGGTTGTGTAGAAGTAGGTAATCTATCTAAGTATTACTAATATTATAATAAGGTAACGTTGGTAACAATTATGTATTGTTAACCGGGTAATCTCTGAAACTACTGAACGGATTTCAAAAAGTTCTGTCTCCAATAGGAAGCTACATTATCGAGGAGTAACAAAAGCTACTTTTGGTCCAGATATTCCCACGGGATCGGGCCTTACGCGAGTGACACGCGGGACTCTGCTTGTATATTAAGTATAATCTTCTTATATATAAAACTATCTGACCCGGCAAACGTTGTTTTGCCTTATAAATTATAGATAGTAGCCGATTCTCAGAACTACTGAATACGCATATAAAATTTGGTAAAAATCGGTCAAGCCGTTTATATGCGTATTCAGTAGGTCTGAGAATCGGCTACTATCTATAATTTTAAGAGAGAATTGTTTAACTGGCTTCTCCATCATTGTTTTTATGACGAAAAGGAATACAAGGATTTCTGTGGTAAAAATAGAGATAAGTGACATTTTGGGAATATTGTTTATTTTGCTATACCTAATTTATTTTTATTTTTTTTGTTTTGTTTAAATTAAATTCATAGTGACGGAAATATTTGCACGTCTGCTTGCAGACTGAATACATGTTCTATGTACTTTACCATAAGATCTTTATGTATTGTATTCTAGCAAATAAATGATTTTATCTTTATCTTTATAATTTATAAGGTAAAACAACGTTTGCCGGGTCAGCTAGTACTCGTATAATTCAATGTCCTGACTAATTGACGTAACTATAAGTATACGCAGAGCCCAAACCGCTGGTCCTAGACGCATGAAATTTGGAGTGTGTTCTATGTGGTGTGAGGTATCCACTGAAAAAGGGTTTTTGGAAAATCCCGCGGGACCAAGACTTTCGCCGGTGAAACCGCGGGACTCTGCTAGTGATCATATAAAATACCTACATGTTCAAAGAAAATAATTTGTAAGTACATAACCTCTAGGTAGGAAGTAAATGCCTACCCTTATCCTTATTCAGAATTTTCTCGCGGATTTCAAAACAATTTAACTTAGATAGGTGCCCTTGGGACGAAATTTTACAACGAATTGCGTGCCGGTATACATTTTTTTAACTGGAGGACGGTTTTCGCTACCAACACTAAAAGTTTATGGTCTTGAAAAAACAAAATTTTAAATGAAAGTCGTCCTCGTCATCCGAGCGATGTTCCCGGTTGCCTCCCTCTCAGGATCCCGGGGTACAACATAGTAGGTGTTTACACAAACCACACCTACCTACTGCAAATTTATTTTACAATATTTTTAGAGTCGGTTGCCTGTTGACACCAATCCTTCGGACCAAGTAACCAACGCAACCCGCAACCATACGCGGAGAACTTTGCACGCTTTCTGCGCTGCGGGAGCAGATAGGTACCTTAATCGCCATTTTGACACCCACGGGAAAGACGGGGTACACTACACGGTTCACACACGGGGCTACACGGCAAAAAATAATACAAAAGTAAATAAATACCTATGAGTATATTTAAGGAGATATACCTATAAGTATTTTTACTAAAAATATTTTTACTAAAAATATTTTTAAGGAAAAATACATTTTCAAATATTCACTCGCGGCGAAGCTCGAACTCGCGTCTCTGGGTCAGTACCCCAGCGTCTTAACGAACTAGACCATCATCATCATCCGAGCGATATTCCCGGTTACATCCCTCTCGGGAGCCCGGGGTTCGCTAAACCCCTAAATTATTTTGGCGCAGTAGGCACGGCACTATTTCGGCACAGTAGGTAAGTCATCATTAACCACACCTACTGCAAAATAGATTTAGTTTAACGAACTAGACCACGCGAGTTTTTTCCTTAAAAACCTTTCTAGTAGATAAATAAAATTACGAAATTAATATACCTACTAAGTAAATAATTCTCTGGAAAGTACCAATCATCGGAGTTGAAATCTTATGCCTCAATCTGCATGTCTCTAGTTGTTGTACAACGGCAACAATAGATCCTATCCACCCCTAAAGCGGGTAGATACCTATTCTATTCTTGTCAGGCTTGTCATTGACCTACTTCCATAGGCCAGACAAGCGTTCGGCACGGTTCGTTCTATGACGTTAAATTAGCACTAATACCTAAAGGTAAATGGCTTAATTCAAACATAACAGTGGCAGTCGGCGCCTCGCTCCGAGCTTTGGGAGCGCTGCACAATGCAGTTTAACTTGAGCCATATGATTTATTATATTAAAAACTTAAGGGTATTCAAGTTTTGTTTAGTTATTGGTGGAGGTTTTTAAATTTGTTTTTGGGAACGGTCAAAGCACACATCGATTATTCGGTTATGGCACCCTAGACACAGTTCCAATATTGAAAACCCAATAAAATCTATTAAACTGTACCTACCTAAAGCGCCATAGGCGAGGACATGTTGCCGTCAAGGCGAAGCATCTTGACGTATCCTTTGATCGTTCCATAAACTTTGCGAAGTCCACTAAACTAAAGTAATCCCAACGCAAAAACTAAAAAGTCGAAGACTGCCCCTAAGGCTATGGGCTATGATGGCAATAAACTGATGTGCGATACCGGTTCATGGTAGATGACCTTTGAGACTGACCTATTTCTTCATCATTCCTTATTCGCACGGGAAGACAATGGAATCAGTTCCCTGAGTTTGCCGTTCCTAAAAAATTTTTTTTTTTTTTTAATTTGCGATTAAACAGGTATCATATCGTGTAGGTAAGAGTGCTAAACCTTAGACACAATCGTTACTCGCTCAACACCATCAAAACATCTTATAGAATTCAACCACAGATCGTCTTTAGTAAATTTGAAGAATTAATGTTCCACTTTCAAGAGATGCGTCGGTTGTATACCTCATTAAAATATCTAAATGGCGTTTACGAGAGGGGTTTCGACTTTTTACAATATAAAATCATATGAATTCAAGTAGGGTCTCATCTAAAAAGGAATTCTTATAAGAGTTTATTAGGTAGGTAGGTATAGGTGCCGGCTTATTTACTAAACGCAACCAACTTGAAATTTGTTATAGTTCTATTTTCCCAGAATTTACTTTCCTTTCTTCTTTTTCGTATAGTTGCGTGGCTTACCTAATGTTAGAGTTTTCAGGTCGCCCTAAGGCTTCTAACTTGACCTATCGACTTCGACTGCTATCAGAGATAACAATCGAGACCAACTACTTCGTGCCTTCCAAAGCATAGAGGAGATAATAGTTTTTTGGTCAAACCTATTATCGGTCACCCATCCAATGAAATGAATGACAGCGCCTTGCGTTACTTTAGTAGGGGTAATACTATAAGCCGCAAACTTTCCCAACAGATTCATCGCAAATTGTTGATTATTTCCTGACGCAATGTTTTTAAATATTTTTGTTCAAACAAAGCGTTTGTACGTGACATCGTTTCCTAAATTTTGGTGTAAATTCAAGACAATTACTTTTTCTTGTTTGGAAGCTTTATCCACTTTTTTAGACAAAAAAGTCTATGTACATAGGTAGGTAGGTGGTGGGCGCATCTATCTTAGATATTTTCTATCTAAGATATTTTAGTGCCTACTTATATATTTTAGTATAGGTACAGTACCTAGGTATAATAGGCATTTTTCAGAGTGACCTTTAAATAAAATGTCGTATGGAACTTCCGTTTTTATTTTTTGTTTATTTATGTCCATAAAACAGCGCCGAGCGAATTTCAAAGTTAATTTAATTTTTGATGTGGTTTAGCTAGTCCATTAACGAACTTGACATCGCTTCTTTTGTGGTAAGGATAAGAAAGGAGCGAGTAGGTATTCAATCTTTTAATTTAATATTTTCGTAAAATCCATTACGTAGGTATAGGTAGGTAGGATTTAATTTCCTTTTTATTACGTAGGACGACCATACGCTTTACTATTTCACACGCGTTAGTTAAGGATCGCAATCATTCAAAAAAGCAAAAATCTAGCAAAACAAAATCTGGCATTTTTAATTCTGACACCTTTTTAAAAAACCTAGGGAATGGTCAAGAGAGATAAAGATTTTATGGCATAAACATATTTACTCTAATGTCTTTATACAGGAAGGAAACAGTCGACTACGTTTGTATGGAAAGAGAGTAGGAAGACTTTCCTCTTAAAAATCAAAGAGCAGTGGGTCGTATCTATATCATACTAGTACCTAGTAAATGGAATACACAGCACAGATATAATTATCTACACTGCTTTTAGAATTAATAAAAATAAATGCTGATTTTCATTGAACAATTTCAGGCTAAAGCGGTTTAATTTTATAGAACGCAAATACAAAGTAGAAGAACAATAACCGTGCAAAACCGAGTATAACACAATTAGCTAACTTTAGCTTGGTTAACTCTACTGCCTCGCTGGAATCAGATTTTATATCGAAAATAAACTTTTATTTTAATACTGAATTAGAATACAATGAGCTTTGTATAAAATTACTTCATGATCTGTTAAAATCCAATCCGAAAGTCCAAATTCAAGGTTTTCCAAATGGCTATGGAGCGCAGCATGCTCGGTGTGAAGCGGATCGATCGCGTAAGGAACACCACTCTGCGCTCAAAGACCAGGATAGCTGATGTAGGAAGAAAGCCTGCCAACATCGAGTGGGATTGGGCGGGTCACGACAGTCGGATGCATCCCGCCCGACCAATGGGCTTGGATCTTTACGCAATGGGTGCCAGAAGCTGGACGTCGGAATTGAGGCAGACCCTGGCGTGACGATCTTGATTCTTTTCACGGAGATTGGTCAAAATCTAACCCAGGACCGGACTGCTTGGCAGGATGTTAGGGAGACCTTTGCCCAGCAGTGGGACAATATAGGTTAACAAAAAACATTGTCATGTAATCAACAGAGGGCCCACTCGCGTATTCAAATTATCCAAAATTCCATTTCAATATTATTGCAGTCAATTGTCAACTTCAATTTTGATGTTTTACGAATAAAATTCTACATTTCTTAATAAAAATTTTCTTTGAAGAATACCTACCGCGTTCCTTACATTTTTTAGTCAATAAAGTTTCGATTGCTCTTTATATCTTAGTAATATTTTCATTTTGAGTAAATTGTTTGCAATTGCAATGATAGGGAGGACCAGGGTGATGAGGTCTCGAAACGTTGAGCATTGAAACAATGCTAAAAGTAATGCTATTAAAACCGAAAAATGAGTTTAACTTCAATCCAACATCGCGAAAACAGAAGAAAAATCGACTTGCAATGATGTTGAAATAAAATTTTGGACAATTTTATTAAGTAGGTACAGGAAAAAACTTTCGAGATCACGAAGGTAACAAAAGCAAAGTATGTGTACTTAATTTACCATAAACACATGTACCTAAGAATTCACGATTCAAAATAAATAATAGCCAATCATCAAAACTCGATAAATAAAACTGTCTATCAATGGAGATCCTTTACGGAAAAATCTGTGATGAAAAATTATTTTCTATTTCGAATCAAACGAGAAAATAATTTTGTTATAAAGGTTCGATTACATTCCGCGAATTGGGTTGTTGGGCAGGAGCGCGGATAAATGGGTATACCCACTTACCGAGGGCTGATTGCCACAAAAATCGACATGTTCTGGCTTTTATCGCGATATCGTGTAAGTGTAATTTCACTTGCCTGTCAATAATATGAGAAGGTTATATTGATATGAATATTGATAGTGCTTAGTTGACGTAGGTATTCTCTAGTAAGTATTTAAATATAAATATGAATAGCTAGGTAAATACTAGTGATGCGCCGAGTACCAGTTTTACCGAGTATCCGACCGAGTATTACTCGGTTCAAAAATGACCGAGCCGAGTACTCGGCAGAGTTACTCGGTTCATTAAAATAAGCGCGAAAATAAGTTGCAACGCGCTCAAGACTTGATTATTTTAAACTTACATGCTTGGTTTTCTTTATTACTAGCTGCACCCGCAGGTTTACCCGCTTATGTATCGATAAAAAGTTCTTCAGCTCAGTACCTTTGTGTTAAATTTCATCTATATTGGTCCAGCCGTTTGTGCGTGAAGGAGGAATAAACAAACACACAAACTTTCGCATTAAGTTAGGAAGCCAAAACTGTACCCAGATGAAATTAGATCGCGTTAGAATTACGTTATATAAATATAAATATTATCCGAGTTACTAGACTTATGAACCGAGTACCGAGGCCGAGTACGAGTAGTAAAAAACTGCCGAGTACCCGAGTAACGAGTACTCGGCAGAGTACTCGGCGCATCTCTAGTAAATACCTAGATACGAAAAACGTTACCATTTTGCAATGGTATTTATTGGACGTGGTAACACGACAAGCACGTTAGATAGGTTTAAAGAATCTTTATTACTCATAAAAGACAATAGTCCACTTACAATGAGCTTATAACTAGAAGCTTAATAGCTAATTATGGAGTAACTTCCGTCACAACAGTTTTTATTTAAATATAGTTTCTTGTATATAGTTTTTCAATTTAGTTTTAAATAATGCCATACTTTTACATTCTTTTACACTGTTAGGGAGATTGTTATACAATAGTGCACCTTCAAACGCTATATTATTAGCACCATATGTTTTAGTTCTAGGTTTAGTTAATTTTATTTTGTGTTTATTTCTTAGCTTCATTGTGAATCTTCTTTTTTCGAAAGTTAAGCCTACATGTATTTGTTTGTTTAAAATTTTGTTTATTAGGATGCAAGTTTGATAACTATACAGTTGCTTGAGGTTTAGTAGTTTGGTTTCGCGGTATATAGTGCGCGTATGTGTCCGAAAATTGTAGTTGTAAAGAATTTTTATAGCTTTATTTTGAGAAATTTGTAAGTCTTTCAGATTGGTTTTAGCTGCAGACCCCCACAATTCTATGAGATATTCTAAGTGTGACTTAATCAAGGAATTATAAATGCTTATGCGTACCTTTCGCGGTATACATGATATTGACTTCCGAAGCAATCCATTAAGCGAACACAATTTTGATCTAACGTACTCTATATGCTCAGTCCAAGTTAATTTATCATCTAGATATAGTCCTAAGTATCTTTCACAGTGTGATTGTTGTATCTGAGTGTTATTTATGTGCAAAGGTTGATATACGGGAACTTTTTTATTCTTTGCCTTAAATATCATGAAAGAAGTCTTTTTTTCATTTACTGTCAACAAATTACTGGAACACCATATGCTGAACTTATGTATATCACTTTGTGCTTGATCTATGAGATCATTTAGTTTGGGCCCAAAGTAAAATAAGCATGTGTCATCGGCATACATTGTTATGTGTTCGGTAAGTCCCATGTTGCTTAAGTTATTTACATAAATGAGAAACAGTAATGGGCCTATCACTGATCCTTGAGGAATTCCACAAGTGATTTCCTGAGGACTACTCTGTACATTTTCGATGCGCACTACTTGGCGTCTGCCACTGAGATAAGATTCAAAAATATTTAAAGCCCTACCCATTATACCCAAGTTATTTAGCTTTTGTAACAATATGCTATGCGACACTGTGTCAAAAGCTTTTTTAAAATCAATGAAAACACCTACGCAATAGTTTTTTTTATCTATGTTGTCTTTAATTTTAGTTACTAAGTCAATTACAGCCGAAAGTGTGTTGGATTTTGGTCTGAAACCATATTGATGTTTATATAAAAAATTCAAACTTTCTAGATGTTCGTGAAGTCTACTATAGATAACTTTTTCGAAGATCTTGGATATAACAGATGACTTTCACAGCTGTTATCATCAGAGTATTGAGAGGAAAGTCTACCTACTCTTTCTTCGTACATTGTCGAATGTTTCTTCCTGGATAAAGATTGCAGACATTAGAGCCGTTATGTTTACCTAAGCCACCTATATCTGCCATGACCATGGTCCTACGTTTTTAATCGGAAGAGAAGAAGAAGTTAAGTAATTCCTAGTCCGCTTGCTTCTTGCTGAGTAAAATCTAACACCAAAAATGTGCTAAAACGGTGTTATCTGTAGGTGTGGTCGTCGTGTATTTGAACTTAATTAATCTGATCAATGCGTAGTAAAAAACCGTACCGAACGAAGAAGTGTGGAAGAACACAAACAAATAAAATGCCTTTAGAATGATAATAACGTGAACTCAGATCACGCTCGCTGGCGGCATCTCCACATAGCCTGGGTGTTTCGTGTTATTAAATAACTTTTATCGACCTACACCCCCACTCCGACCCGGTTCCTGCAACCCCCTGCAGCGGAACTTATTACAAGAAAAGTTTCACAAACAAACAGTAGGTACCTACTAGGTACTTCTACATAGATAAAATGAAATCATAACACAGGCGCGCGATATTTCGCACACGGTAGAATTCCTTACAGATCAAGGCATGTATTCTTAAACTAAATCGTGTAAACATCGCCTCAGCATTGTTAGATGTTTCTCGAAAACGGTTGAACAATAATGGGAAATTTTGCAAGAAATTACTCACACTTCAAAGCTGGCAAAAACGCTGCAAAATTTCCGAAAAATGTTGACCACTCTTCGAGAAAAATCTAACGATACTGAGACAATTTAGCTATAGAATACGTGTCCTGATTCGTTTGAGTCCGTTCAGAAAGGACATTCAACAACAAAACAATATTTTGAGTTGAACCGGGGGCCGGGAAACAGCTGACAGGTAGAGATAGGTACCTAACCTACCTACCTACTTTCATTTCATTTCATTACAGAATCGATATTGAATAAAACATCATAAGCTGAACAAACAATTTTGTCGTGACATCGTATCGCGTTATTTTATGTGAAAATATTTCGTGACCGACTAGCTAGGGCAATGGTACTCAAACTTTTGTTATAAATGCCACATACAAAGTCGTTTTAAATAAAAAAGGGTCCGAAAAACATAGGACAAACAGTTGTTTTTTACCTTGCGTAATTAAATATTTTGCCAAGGCAAAGGACCGTAATTGTTAATTGCCCTAATATTTTGTAAGTACCTACCTACCTACAAAAAAATATTAAACGAAGGTACAGAAAGTATTTATTTAATGTGATGGATTATATTCAATATGAAAAAATATGGAGTAAACATAGCAAGCGACCGTAAAATTTGTGTTTCTGGAATGTGGAAATGTTACATCTTTTTTATGTTATCTACTCTCACAACACAGAACGCCACATTTACACTGCAACCTAGCAAATTGAAATATTGACAATAACTTCATCTTCTTTTCGTATAGGGCTGTGGCTCTCCTAGTGTTAGAGTTTTCAGGATGCCCCAAGGCTTCTTACTTGAAATAACGACTGATATCAGAGATAACAACCGATACCAACTGCTTAGCGTGCGTTCCGAAACTTCCGAAGCACTGAATATCATTGATATGACAAAATTACAAAATTACAAACAATACAAATGTTCAAACGAGGGTTGGTAAACTGAGGCCCCGGGTCCTAAGTTTGAGTATTATAGAGAAGTTAGGACGATGTATTATATTTACAAGTATATATACTTATCATACATTCTACCAGTATGAATGTGCTTTGCATGATTGGATTGTTTTGTTTTTATTGCCTGACTTAGATGATTTAATATAAAAGCCGTAACTTTTTATGGAATGTTTGTGCTCTAGGCGGTATAGTATACCGAATACGATATATTTCAAATAGGTAGGTAATAGGTACCTATTACTACAATATTTCACTTGTATATACCTAAGTGGAGGTAGATTCAGCTTTCGCGATGTTGATAAGAAATAAAACTTATTTTTTCGGTTTTAATCGCGTTGCTTTGATTGGTCTATAGTGCTACGTGCCTAAGTCAGTCTGCAGTCCGACAGAACAGGCACCTGTGGCCCAATTTTCTAGCGGAGTACACGGAATGTAAAGGTTGCAGGTTCAAGTCCTGTCAGGTGCAAGGTTTTGGAAAGAATTTCTTAATAAAACCGGGTCTATGAGTTTGATTTCATATCAACACCGCGAAACCGTATCTGTATGGTATATGTACTTGAGCTAGGGTTACCTACCAGATGAAAAAAACAAAAGTCCTGATTTCCACCAAAAAATCCTGCGATTTTTTACACTTTTATTTTTTTCAATACTTAAGCGGAATCGAGACGGATGCAACCGGGAACATCGCTCGGATGATGATGATGATGATTTATTTCCCACACTTATTTACAATTTTAATACTCGTAATGATATCATGTTTATACACTGCGGATCTAGTTTACACGTTGCACATCGCACTTAAAGCGGGAGGGGGTTGGCAGCGTTGTACCTAAATAGGTGTTAATTTTGATTGAGCAATTATTATTAAAGAATAAAGAATGATTATTAGAAGATACCAAACTGGTATTAAGTAAGATAAAACTGATTAAGAGGGTGGGTACTGTTACCATTCCCATACAAACATAATACCAAAATAGAAGTATAAAAAATTTAGTTTTCTAACTTAATATCGGTATTATTCGGATTAAGATTTTACTTTTACCCCACCATAAGGTTTTCTAAAATATTCATTCGAAATGATATAAAACGGAGATGCATTTCGTTCATTTTTACAGCGTAAATTACTTTTTATTGGGAATAATATAAAACAAATGAGATGTAAACTATTAATTTACGCTGGAAAAATGAACAAAATGTAAAAGCACTGTAAAAGTAAAATCTTAATCCGAAAAATACTAATATTAAGGTAGAAAACTAAATTTTTCATATTTCTATTTTGGTATTATGTTTGTATGGAAATGTTTACAGTTCCCACCCTCTTCAGTACCTAATTAGATAAATGAAGGATAATTATTTTTAGTTTGTTCAACTTTTTAATAAAAAAACTTTAATTAAGTTGGTCTATTGTTGATTTTTCTAAAAATCCTGAGATTTTAAGAGATTTGCGAAATCCGGCCGCAATCCTGAGAAATGTCCAAAAATCCTGAGATCTCAGGACAAATCCGGAGATCTGGTAACCCTAACTTGAGCTCTCTTTTATCAAAAGGTTAAGATGTCCAACCAGTCCCACCCCTATTGTTTACAAAAGCCAGGTAACTTTGAGGCATGCTTCAAACTAATTTTCAGAGCAGTCGCGGGACAATGACCTCATATTTCTTTTACGTGACGACTTGACGACTTCTCGCGGTTGCGGTTTGTGCGTTTTTTGCACGCAACTTTAGGTTTATCAATGTCTAAACATTTTTAATGGAACATTTTGTCTCACTTGCAACCGACACGTAAAGCAATTTGTCCAGGTTGTCATCTCTTATAGCATTCGTTAGCTTGACCTTACGACTGGTATGGAGGCCTTAAGGTCATAGCCAACTTACACGACTCTGCTGCCACCCGGCAAAAATAATATAATTCAAATATGGGCTTTAAATATTGCTCTTAAGATATATTTTACACTGACTGACGAGCAGTCTGACGGCGGTAAGCTTGCTGAAAGCGAGCTGTCTGCTAATTTATGATGCCAATGTAAAATATATCTAAAGAGCAATATTTAAAGCCCATATTTGAATTATATTATTTTTGCCGGGTGGCAGCAGAGTCGTGTAAGTGGGCTATGACCTTTAGGGTGACCTGATAACTCTGACACTAGGTGAGTCACACACACCACGACACAAAAAGAAGAAAGAAGAATATTGCAACCTGTGTTTCAAAATCATGTAGTTACCTAATACTTATAACATATCAGACTACCAACTTAACAAAAACTATTTTCCAGAAACATCTAATAATTATATCTACATCTAATACCTAAGCAGGTAGGTATGTATGAACAAATAAGCTCAGGTAAAAGCACCTTTGCTAATTGGAAGTTGTTTACCAAGACCGAGCACGTTAGATCGATTTGTTATCAACATTTACTTGTTAGGTACGTACATAGTTATCGAACGAGAATCGTAAATATCATGGAAATTATAGTACTAATATTCGGTGGCTGTATTATGTTGTAAAATTTTAGTGTAGTCGTCAATATCGAAGTCGGAGAGGGAAGCGGGCATTAGGCGACAGGCGGTCTGTGACCCTTCCATCACGCCCCTCTCGAGCTACCACGAAAGCTTTTGGCATAATCTCCACATAACATTGAGGGTTGCTCTTACTTCTACGTAATGAGACGACAAAGCGAAAAAAATGCGCGAAATTTCGTGTCAACTATTTATTTACAAACGGGGAATGTATAACTTTGTTTTAATTTGTTTTTACGGAGCTCGATATTTAGCCAGTAACATGTTGCAATGAACCAACAACAAATCAGTTTAAAATAGTATAGGTAATCAGAGTTTTCACTCCGCTTCTGAAACTACACCCACCTCTCCCTAGTCCGGCAGAATTATTGATATGATATTGATATACCTTCTAGCTAGATTCACCCGCGAAGTTCCGTTACCGTACAAAATTTCCAAAAATCCCTTGATAATGGATACCTACAGGCAGACGTAACACCTACACATTACAAAAGATAACCCTCCAAACATTTCATGTCTCTAGGACCAGCGGTTTTGGCTGTGCGTTGATATACCTACTTAGTGTACTTTTATAATATGTGTAGATTCACGATGTCAACTCCGTAGTATTTTATCTCCATGACCCTGGAGTACAATTGCTAGTGTTACTCTGAACTGTTGACGCTGCTGTTCTTAAGTTTCTATAGTATTCTACTTTCTAAGTGAATTCTCATGCTCATGTCCAAGTAGGTAGGTAGGTAAGTATTTTTAACTTTTGTGTCTACGTTTGTACGTATTCTATTAGAGGTTTCACCCCCACTTAAACTCAAAACGTAATAAACGAAGTTGTCTTTTACCAAAACAAAATGTAGGTAAGTATACTTAACAACAAAAATTTCAAATCAAATAAATACCTCTTTATCTTGTTTAAAAAGTTGTGTAAGTATTCTTTGTCGAGATCTTTAAAAGAATTGAAACAACCCAAGTCTTTGTGTTGTGACATCATTAATTTTAAAGTTAGTTACAAAAAGGTCCATAAAATGAAATGTTTAGAACCTTTCCAAAGATTTCTACTCAACCCTCGTAAAGTTTCAAATTGTAATAAGCCTAACTAGATCATATTTACAGGTTAGGTCACCGTAATTTATTACGAGGAATTCCCTAAAGTAATGAATGTCGCGCGGAATTTATGCGCGAAATTTTAGCCCTTTTTATTATTTACCTACCTAGGTAGGTACCTAGGTACTTAGGTTTTATAACAAGTAGGGACTTAGGTACAATCGTCCATGAAATTTAATAAAAAAAAAATCATGAGTCCGATATTTTTTAAATAGTAGAAATGTACTTATTTAAGTAACTTTTTCTTAAGTGTGGATCTGGGAAATGGACACGGAAAGCGAAAGCCAAGATCACGATACCTCCTCTTCGTGAGCTAATTTTTAAAGATAATTTTTGCCTTTAAAATATTTCTGGTAAAAATCATAATATAAACATTGTATCGCTGGTTAGAACCATACGAGGGGATACAAGTCTCCACATCTGAAGATAAGGCACGCACGGCCGCTATTGCGGATTTCATCACGACCCTTTTTATTCCGCATCTTTGTTTTGTACTTTCCAGCTTAAAAACAAAGTGATGTTATAAACAGTTTAAATTCTAAGTATTTTTTACATAATATCTAAATCGTTGAGGTTTTTATTTTTATTAAACGTTGGCTAGTATGGTTGTATACCTACTAGACAGGATTGTTAAAAAAAAAGAAACTATAAAAAAGAAAATCCTCTTCCTTAAATCTTGACTATTAATATTAATTGGTTGCCTGGAAGAGATCGCCCATTTTGCCATTTTGTTTGTAATAATATAATATAGGTAACTTAAGAGGAGTATATACGCCAACGACCTTGAAACTGAAAATCCCTGTCGGGCTCATCGAAAATTGTTGATTATTTCATGACGGAATGTTGTAGAACTTTTTTTTGTGCACAGATTGTAGGTGACATTGTTTCCTACATTTTGGTGTAGTTTTAAGACAAGAACCTCCTATTGGTGCAAAGCTCAACAACTCAATACGTTTAGACATATTTGTATGGAAACTGCACTAAAATGTAGGAAACAATGTCGCCTACAATCTGTACACAAAAAAAAGTTCTACGACATTCCGTCATGAAATAATCAACAATTTTCGATGCGCTCGACATGGATTTTCAGTTTTTCAGAATAGGGCCCTTAAGTTTTGGTACAATAAACCATTTATCAATCTATCCATCTCCCTCTTTTCTCTCGACGATACTAACAGCACCATGGCATACCTACCTACTTACAAACTATTAGGTTAACTGTGCCGATTATGTCTACTTTAAACTGCCATTTTTTTAACTTAGAATTCGGGATACTCGGGTTACATGGTAAGTATTCCAGGAATAAACCTTACACGTGGATACTTCTACTACCTGGATCCTAATCCGATAAATTATTAAGCACGTTCTGTAGTCAATCAACTAGGATTTAGGTCCGAACGCTAGAGCGACAATGTTATTGGACATTATAGGTCGAGGGACAAAAACAAGACAATTGAAACAGATTACCTACCTAAACTGTCGATAGAAAACCCACGATTAAATAAATAACCGATGGTCCCATATAAATACACTAACTTTAATTTAGTAACTGCCCCACACTTGGAAAATTTAGTAAAGTGCTTTCCGATATTCTTGACATTTTCTGCTTTTAATAAACGTTAGCCCTGTATCTCTGTAGGTGTAGATGTCATTGATCTCAACCTTAATAGTAGATATGACATCAGAAGGAAGACAGTTGTAAACAGCCACTGTGGCAACGAACTCAACTCAATAGCATTCATTTTCAGTCTCTTTTGACGATTTAAACGTCAAAAGCCCTGAAGTCCATCTTAGCGTCCGCGGCGATGCTAATTTATTTTTTACGTTAGACGTAACAATGTTTTCAGCGCTGCACCAGTTTTCTATATTTATTTCGCTTTAAAGGAACATTGAATATGTTTGAGAATACTAGTACTAGTATCTACATAATGTCTCAACGATAGAATAGGTATTATTAGGTTCTTGACAGACAACCTGGCAAACTGACGAACGAGTAGGTATACCTACCAATGAAAAAAAAACAATCGCAAAAAAATGTTACAATATTTTACAAATATGATTAGCATACTACATGAAGAAAACACAAATTCAGAGAAACGAATCTACTTAACACAATAACAGACAGCCTTACAAAATCCACAGTATAATATAAACTCGACACATCCTGACGTTAGCCGTCGTCAAGGGGATTTAAACGTCACTGAGCCGGGATCGACGTTATATTCAGCGATACGGAATGGAACAAAACCTTTCATGTCAATGTTCTTACGTACCCATTTAAACTGAAACGTGTAAACGCCACACAAAAGGTTAATGGGACGTTAATCTGCTACTTTACGAATGTCCAGATTAGGTACGATTCCAAAAAATGGAGGCGGTACGAGGAACTGGAGAGAAGGAATGAAGGAAAACATTTATTTGGTAAAAATTAATATTGGGAACTGACACAAATTGTTATTGGTGAATTCGAATAAGATACGGATAGGCTATTATAATTATAACTAATAACTATAAAAACTCCTGTAAATATACGGTATGACATATATATATACCCATATTTTAAAAATAATTTTACATTTTCATCGATAGTGCATCCAGGCAAGATAGTGTAAGTGTAAGTGCTCTAAAACCTTTCCTATCGACAAAATACAACGCAGAAAAAAAAAGAAAACAAAATAAATGAAGCTCGATGTGTGAAGGTAACTGTTACAAATTGAAATAAAGCGATAAATCACCGCACCTACACCCAACAGAATATCTATCAGCTATGATAAAATAGAAAGGACTTTTGGATTAACATTTCCACTAAAAAAAAACGTTGAAAAAACTAACTTTTTGGTACGAGTAAATGCCGAGTTGTATCAAGCCATCTGACAGGTGATCTGGTTTCCAATGCAAAATTAATAGCAGTCGCTCGTTTTGATAGGTAACATGTTTCGTATATGAATCCCGTTTATTTCAATCGAAATTTTGAAAAGAAATACGATGGTAAAGAAGAGTGCCATTGTAACAAGGGATGAATAATTCAAACACAAATCTGTCGGTTCGTACTGCGAACTGTGTCGGCGGCGCCGCTGACCTGCCACCCAGATTTCGGTGAAATATTCTGTGTACATTCGAGGATTTCAGCGCTTATTCATACAAATAAAATTCACAGTGTGATCACGTACCCAACTTTCAATTTTCATTATATCGACATCATATCTTTTAGATATGCCTACTTATTGTTAGCGTGAAAAACCTGCTTTGAATATTTCATATTATTATATTTTCTTTCAATCTCAAAAATCTCCTATTCCTAAACCATAAATCAAGATAGTATAATGCAATGGTATGCAGATGATAAATGGTTAATGCAAGATTCTCGTTTTATACCGAATGTTAAAATAATAAATCAATGGAATGAATAATTTTAACATCTGAAACCAACGAGCTCGTTCCGCTGCAAGTAACAAATCAGCAATGGATTGCGGGTAACCTGAGACCCATTGGTATCCGATGTCGACCAACCTCCATCCCCACACTAACTGTATTTCAAATGCCCTCAGATTTAATGTGAACACAATATCGGTTACTTAACAAGATCTAGAAATTACAGAGTATGGGAACTGGGTAACAATGATTTGCCAATAATCATGTAGGTAGATATATAATTGAATTCAATCTCGAATTGAGACCATTTCTACTTCTTCCTGCCCTTACCTAATTATTTAGGGTTGGGACGATACGCCTTCTGCTATTCTCCCCTACGGGATGACGGATGACGGCTCATTAGCCGTTATCTTATCGTTCACCACTATTTTTCTTGTCTTTAATCTTTTCTTAAGTCCAGGAGGACCAGAAGAGTTATGAGTATGAGTGTAGAGGAATGGAGGATTCCTCTACACTCATAATGCTCATAACTCTTCTAGTCACATTTCTTCTTATCACATGTCCATTCCAACTCAATTGCTCTCTATCAAGTCTAGAGATAATATAAGACAATCTATATTAAACTTAAGAATTTAATAATTATGGAATGGATGTAGATAATAATCGAGATTGGTGTTAGTGATGTTAGCCGCAATCTACTCTGAAATTAGCATTTATATTGAGCAGTAAGCGGCATGCAATATCAGGGATGATAGTAACAAGATAGGAACTGTTTAACTAGGTAGAATAATAAGGTTCGATCGATTACTATCTGCTGAGCAGGAAATCTTCTAGAAAAAATCTTCTGTTTGAAGGTCATGTTTGAAATCAAATCCAACTAAGTTACCTATTAAGAACCACTATTGGCTTATGTTCTAAGGGTTCATTAAACAGTTCTTTATACTGCTAATAATTTCCCCTGTTTTAGCGTTAAAATGTCCAAGTTACAATTTTATTATTGCAATAATCTCTTAGTAACTATGCCGACCGACGTTTTCATGTTGTACATAACCTAAAATAAACGATTGGGCAACGATTACTTACAAAGTGTTTTGCGTTTCCATAAAATAAAATACATCCTATCCTACAAATGGTCGTGTGTTGGTGGGAACGGACATGACGTAAACAACGCACACTCTGACGTCGTGCACGTTACGTTACCCCTTATCACGTGGATTCACGTTTTTCCCGCAATTTATGTACGTGAGATTTAAATCCAAACGGGCAACCGAGGGGATACCAAATACCGCTGACCAAATCGATATTTACATACATTAGGGCTTATTGTGTTGAAAATTTAATACTGACGTTTTTAGGAAATTATTTTTTTTGTGGCAGGCTACGGCTTGTCACCAGACCACCGAACTCTGTTACAGCCACGCCGCGCCGCACTCAAATAAGTTTAATTTTTATTTAAACTATCATTATGTAAAGATTTTCTTGCGTCAGTCTGACTAATTCGATTAATTTTATTAATTGTGCCAATACGTAGGTCGGGGTAGCAACTAAGGAAGTCTAACTCGGGATTTGTCCTAATCACGTCTTCCTATCTAATATTTTATAAGTGTGATCCACCTTAGATCGCACGCGATTTTCCATTTGGAGACAGATATTCTACCGATAAATATAAGTACCAACGTGCATATTTTTCTGTTCGTTCTGTTATTAACTGAAACTAAATTGATGGATGGACTAAAAGCAAAATTGTGTTCAATATAGAACCGACGTGCAACGCATCTGAAAGCCTAAAAGACGTGTAATAATGTTTTGATGTTGAGAATAAAAAATGTACCTAAAGTAAACGAAAGTTGACAGTTATGTTTTAGAGGAAAATCTTCGCATCTTTTAACCAACTTCCAAAAAAGGAGCAATCACATCGGATGTTTTTTTTCTTCGTTATGTATGTATATGTGTATCATGTGTATGATTCTTTTTTTTTAAATATTAGCTACGGATCCCATAATAAAGGGTCAACACTCTTTCTCAAAACTCTAATTATAAAAGATTTTTGTTGAAAGAAAATCCTAAAATTAACTTATGAACTTAGTTGCTGAACCCCTTTTCTAAACTTTGAAGTTCTGCTTTATTTTTAAATTCAATTGAAGATCTGGATGCCTAACCGCTTTAAGGTATTTAGTTGATAGATTATGGTACCTATTTATTACAGGTTGTCTTCTGGTAGACGAAAATAAAAAAGTAAACCCAGAAACCAAATCAAAAAAGAAATATCTACCGACAGGAAATCAATTTTAATCCACAATGTAGACTTTGGGTAAGTGACGAGGTAGTTGTTTGCGTTTTGTAAATATCTATTCAATCAGACAAAGTTCGAGGGAACGTGGGTTGGGCTGGTTATACTTGAATAGTAAACCTACCTTTAGAAGTTATATTTATCATTATAAATTGCCCATCAAATATTTGCTCGCTTTTTGGTAAGAATTTGGTTTCCTGGGCTGGTATATCGAGACTAAAATCAGCGCACCCAAACGTTTTGATTTGCTATCGTCTCGAAACGTAGGTACTAGTGCTGCCGTTCGATAGTTCACTATCGATAGGCTATCGATAGTTGTGGCAAATCAATAGTATCGATACTATTGATTTGCCACATCTAGTTTTATGCTATCGATAGGGCAAAACTATCGATAGCATCGATTGTTGTTACAATAGTCAAATCGGTTGCAATCGATAGTATCGATTGTTTTACGCTATCGATAGGTCAAAACTATCGATAGTTTTATGCTATCGATAGGGCAAAACTATCGATAGCATCGATTGTTGTTACAATAGTCAAATCGGTTGCAATCGATAGTATCGATTGTTTTACGCTATCGATAGGTCAAAACTATCGATTGTTTTACGCTATCGATAGGGCAAAAATATCGATAGTATCAATTATTGTTACAATAGTCAAATTCGCTACTATCGATAGTATCGATTGTTATACGCTATCGATAGGTCAAAACTATCGATTTTTTTACGCTACCGATAAGGTAAAACTATCGATAGTATTGCCGTTTTCGAATCTATTGTACTGAACTTAGCTACCGATATTATAGATGATTTTTAACATTAGCTATCGATAGTTTGGCAACGCTATTAGGTACTAGGTACTAACCTACCTGGAAACTGTATTCCGAAATTCAAATAGACTTTTTTGGCACCCAGAATTTTGGAGACCTGACATTTCTAACAATTTGTTCACGGCGTACCGAGGCGTTATCGATTCGAATCGCTTGTGAATAAGAAAGCTGCACAGATTTAATGACTGTTTTGAAATGATAAAGCAAAGGAAAAGGAACGAAGATAAATATCTAAGAACGGATACTAGTTAGTAAGCACACAGGCAGCTATTTTCTGAAAAGAGTAAAATGTAAATTTGCCTACAGTAGGTGGACTATTGTTACGAAATGTATTCTCAGTAGGTACTACTAGTTACTACCTACAGAAAGGAGAAAAGATAAGGTAGGGTGAATATAAGAATATACCTCGTTCTTTTTAGGGTTCCATGTTGTTTACGAGGGAATGTTAGAAATTTGACAATAGGCATGTACAGTATATTATACTTTATTTCAGAGGTTGTTTGAGGTACAGTCGACAACAATGTTGAATGTTTGAATGTTTAACTTTTATAGTCATGCTTTGGTGGAATCTGATAGATGTTTAGTCAATTTATGACTCCACGTAGGATAGTCAAATCATCTTTTGTTGCCAGGATTGCACATATCTACTAAATATACCTATTTGACAGAATTAAAAATAAATTTAGACGTTTTCTCAAATTACTTACGAATAAAATAAAATTGGTAAGCATGGCTGTTAAGTCTTATAGCAAAGAAAAAGAAAATACAAGTCTTTCCTCTTTATAATATTAGTGTAGAAGTGTAGAAGACAAACGTTACATACACTTAGTCATCGTTTATCTATATTCTATACTAATATTATAAAGAGGAAAGATTTGTATTTGTGTGTGTGTGTGTGTGTGTGTGTGTGTGTGTGTGTGTGTGTGTGCGTCTGTATGTTATGAATAAACTCAAAAACTACTAAACCGATTTCAAAAAATCTTTCACCATTAGAAAGCTACTTTCACCCTGAGTAATATATTCCCCCGGGATCGGGACACCGCGGATACCGCGGGACGCAGCTAGTAACAAGTAAGGGGGTATATGTAGAAAAAAAGGAGTATAATGGTTAAAATATAGCAGCAAACTATTAACTAGGCTGCATAAATTAAGTTGAGGCTTGTTTATGGCACCATTCATTGTTCTTGATAGCAATCACGAAAGAAAACTGCTTATGGGGGATGTTTAAAGCTTTTTAGTGGAATTTTCTTAGAATCTAGTTTTATTTCAAGTTTTTTTTTTTTAAATATTTCCTTTCTGGTCTTATTTAAAAGAAAATGAAATAAAATAACGGCCGAATACAGAAACGCAACTCAAAATTTTAAGTTCTACTTAAACAAGTAAGCACCTCTCAAATTCAAAAAATCTCATACTTACTATTTTTAAATTTTGAAGCTGCTCAATTACTTATTTAAGTTCGTCTCAAATTTTAAGTGGCGTTTCAGTAAGTATACCTACCTAATAATTTATCTGACCGAACTAAACGTACCTATGGTCGTTTTTACTTAACATAAAACTCTCTTATTTACCTACTCTGCTTCTGTAAGGGAGGGTAGATTGTTGAAGGGTCAGCATTTTGACGCTGAGAGGTCATTGACATCAATCGACTACTTACAGGGTTTATACGAATATTTCAAGGCACCTATTCTGAGATTTAATTAGACGTTATTTATTATCGCTTCATTTGGCATCCCGATTTAAAATTACATGGGCAGGTTCACCGCGCGAATGAATAATAAAGTGGGTAGATACCTACTCCTTCTGAACAGAACGGTGATTAATGATATAGAAGGAAGGAAACAAAATTATGAAAACGGATAAAATGCTTTACAAATCTAACAACATAATACACTCATTCTCTTCTATTATAAGAATAACAGTGATACCTATTTAAGTTAATAAAAGTTGTAGGTACAACAAGTTCCGCGTAGGAATTAATAGAAGTTTATAAACTCACCACAAAAGCTTCATTCAAATGAGTTATGTCAGGGCGAACTCCCGCCAAATTGAAGCGATCACCGAACTCACACAACGCGTTTTACGGGTAACAAGTAGTCGTCGATCGATAATACTCGACACAGCAAGCGAAGTCAAACCAAGTACGCTGCCAGCCCGGAGCGCTCCGTCCTTCCCAACGCTTTTTACACCACATAATAATAAAATCATTCTTAAGTTATTAATCTACACGCACGTCCACTCATGAGAAACGCAACTTGAGACGACCACAACGTTCGAAACCTTAATACTTCCCTTCGCTGCAAATATTAGATGACAAAATCGAAGGTGTAATCAATCGAGTACGTAGGTAGGTAACAAATATTTTGCACAACTTAAGGAAACGAAACGAGTCAATTTCTTAATTTTATCACTTCACCCGAAAGTCTTTTTAACATGCGCGTTTTCGGAAATTTGCAAGAACTTTTAAAACTTGACGGAGCTACGAAAGTTTGCGACGCGTCAGTCGAATACCAAAATAATGTGTACAATATGGGGGACAGGAACCGAAGTCGCGTAATAATAAGAGTGCTTGCGTGGGGATGGTACGGAGGGTGCATTGTGCACCGGCAAATTTTGGTAGGGCCCGCTCCAAAAGCCCTTGTTTATTCCCCCTGCACTTGCGCAAGATGCGAACCAGTTTTGATTTTTGTGAATTAGCGGAGCCAACCTCGCTCGTTCACAAGGGGGTCTTTCATCTCGCCGGTGCCACCCGTTATACACCGTAACCGGTATAGGCATTGTCATAACGAGGCCAATAACCATACAAAAGAAACAGAACCATTACCGTAAAATGGGGCATTCGGGATTTTAGCGATATTTGGGACAACAGAGGAATTCGAAGTATAATACCCAGTGATGGGTTGTAGGTAGAGCGCAGACGACTGATCATCCTTGAATTCAAAAATATCAATATTTAGTTACTCAGCGACTCCTGCGAATATTTAAATTTCGAGAATTCCTTAGTCATCCCAAATATCGCTAAAATCCCAAATAGCCCCGTTTTACCGGTATGTACTTTAATATTGATTTTACGTTACCTATAACAGATTTTACTTTATCTACAACATCAACAAAACACTCAATTTACTGAGCTACACAAAACATCAAAAATGTAAAGGATTTTAGGGTTCATAACTTTCAAACCTAAACCAATTTCCAAGGTACAACATTCTACGGTATTTGTAAATCATAAAGAAAGATTTGCAAAGCCCCAAAAACATCATTCTGCGTTTTATCATCAAAGGTAAAATCAACTTTGAAATAAGGCTGATTAATAAACACATGCAAATGGAATGGTGGCTAATTTCAAATGTAATTTGAGATTAACTTTTTGAATTCAATAAAAACAAAATAATAAAAACACCTAATTATTAGAAATATTTTACAAGGAGAAAAACATCATCAAAAATTCTCCCATGACAGGATATAACCTATATTTCTAGTAAAAATGCCTCAAGCAATAAAAACAAAAAGAAATATCAAACCTAATTATGTTAACTGGAAACGAAGTACAGCTGCGTATGTATAATCCTATTGACGTCTTCATAATAAAAATAAATAACGAAACACGTGTGTTAAAAAACTCAAGCCCATGACGAAACCCGGAACACAAAGCGGAAGGGTTCTTCGTCACGAATTTGTAAAGAAAACGGTCATTAATAATTCGAGAGAAGGAACTTTATGACATGGAAATAAACAGAGAGATAGTGAAACAACGAAGTGTAGTGTTGCAGGAGTACCTAGATGCCGTTTATCCTCTTGAAGTTAGCAACTCCCAGAAATAACAACATTACCTGTCTGTGAAAATTTCATCACTCTAGCTATTACGGTTCATAATGAATGAGATACAGCCTGGTGACAGTCGGACGGACAGACAGACGGACACACAGCGGAATCTTAATAATAGGGTCCCGTTTTATCCTATGGGTACGGAACCCTAAAAATCAAGCTAGGATCTTATAATATAAGATATTCCGAATCACAACAATAATCAATAGAGGACCCTATACTAGAAGATATTCTAAGGCTCCAACTGTCTAATAATGAATGAAGTAGGTACCTACCGACCTACATTTTGTAGTCAATTCAGATTTGCGTCAAGAAAAAAGTAACAAACAAAGTCAACTCGCAAACTTATTTATATAAAAGACGATACCAATTTTAGACGTTCTTTAATAGGTCGTACACATAGACACCTACCTATCTCATACATGAAAGTATTTTTAGAGACTACATATTTATTTATCGGTCGGTCGGTCGGTACCCAATGTACGTAATGAATGTCTAATGAAAAGTAGGTTCACTAGATAGATAGGTAGGTATACGTTCGTATTCGAGTATTTTATTATGAATTTCATTGACAAAATAATTAGTTCTAGCTATTTACTTAAGGACCAATCATTCGTTAGTTGACCATTAGATATTAAAAAGAACATTTGAAAAAGAAAAAAATATTAAATGATAAAAAAAAAATATTTTGTATTAGTAGGTATGTAGGACGAAGGACGCACATGCTAACAAATAACAATACCACCAATAGAATTATGGTTTATTTAATACAGTTGGATCGAATACTAGTAGGTATAGGCAAGAATTTTAATAATACCTAGTAGCTGATACGTGTTTCTGAACGAAATGTTTAGTTGCCTTGAACTACGACAGATGGCGTTGAAGAATAAAACACGCTTCTCCTTAGCAAAAGCGCTGCGCAGATGTATCGATTCTTTGAAGGTCCGCCAGTATTTACATAACAAAAAATAATCTGAGATAAAACATTCTAAAACATAGAAACTATGTCGAATACGAACTTGTGTCTAAGTGAAACGTACTTTTAAAATAACAGGGCGTTTTGTAAGCATTTTTTTGCAATAATCCGTCTGAGTTTATGTGATTTTACGAAGTGAATATTATCAGTGTCTTCGTCTGGCAACACATGCTTCTATGAATTTGACCCCGAAGCTCGTGTCCGGAGCAGGAGAGTGCTGTGCAGGGCCAGGCCCTTCGTTTTTGATCTTCATCTTGTTAAATTTTGTGTAAAATGGGCACATAATTAGGTAAATAACTTGTTTTTAATGCCATAAATGATAATCAAATCGTACAAACCGTAGATTAGTGTTCGGAGAAGCAATTAAAAATAAATCGCGAGCCATTCGTTCGAGTTCTAATGCCAAGAATATCGTCAAAAGTTGCGCTATGAACATTTTATTACGTTAACATTTCATATTAGTGATATTAATATATTTCGAATGTGAATTATATTCGCAATAATTATTGGTTGGTGAAAATTGTATTCTTCTAAATTGAAGTGGGACATTATGTCCTCGTGATTTTGGTGAATGTGTTGAGACAATGGTGTATCGATTATTTTGCGCAAACTAAATGTCATCCCGGTGCCGTAGTGTTAATATTAGAAGTCTATGTTTGTGACAACGTTTACTATTGTCTAGGCATCTACGAGTTTTATATTAAGCATGAAGAACTTCAATTTAGTTTGAGTGACCAAAATAGTGTCATCGAATCCCATTCGGATGAATTTCGTCCGCTCCTTGACAATATCTATTTTCTGAATAATTCTCTAGTATGAATAGACCCGACATAGATTGACACATATAAATAATTATAGAATTATTAGTAGTAGATTTGTGAAAATAAAAATTTTAGGTGAATATTTGGGTCAAAAGACAGGTAGGGAATGATTTGTTACATAAACATTATAAGTCTCACAAATATTATTTTCTGCTAAAAGATTTCTTATAAGAATCTTTCACAAGAATATGTAGTTTTCTTCGTGGCTATTATTCGATCAGAATTTAAACGATTGGCGAACATTGTAAAATAATATTTCAAAAAATACTTTAAAATATACACCACTCCATATATTTGAATATTTTGTGAGCACCACTAAGTTTTCATTCCATTAATCAGCATTTTGTGTAAGTAAGTCCAATTAACATTGGGTATTGTGGGCGACTACTCAACTACTGAAATGGTTCATATGGGATCGACCGAATCATGCAGTAAAATAAATATTTACAAAAAACAAAAAACTACAGACAACTGATGTGTATGGATTAGACTAAGCGCCACTTGCGCTAGATACCTAGTTAGTTTTTATCCCACGGCTTAGAGACAATTTTATAAAGTTAAGTAAAACATGGATGCAAATAGAGATAATTGATCTGTGTAGGGATAAGACTAAGCGCCACTTGCGCTAGATAGTTAGTTTGTATCCCACGGGTTAGAGACAATTTTGCAAAGTTAAGTAAAAATGTAAGCAAATATCAGTGCTAGCAAACCCGTACAAGGTTTGATAGTTGACAGCATTTTAAATAAGTTAGGTGTGAGATATTGCAACTCGTAACTTATTTTAACAAGACTTACTTACATTTAAATTAATTATTTATTTTTGTTTTGTTACAGATACAAAATCAAAGAAGATTTGTGCTCAAACGTAACACAGTAAGTTTATATTAGAGATACTTTCAAGTTTGCCGCGTTCGCCATGGCTAACGCCGGCCGTGAAAGTGTCTGCACCAGGTTCTCAGACAACTATGATCTGAAAGAGGAATTAGGTAAAGGTGCATTTTCAATAGTGAGAAGAGCGGTCCAGAAATCTACTGGGTATGAATTTGCTGCCAAAATAATAAACACTAAAAAACTTTCCGCTAGAGATTTCCAAAAACTGGAAAGAGAGGCCCGAATTTGTCGAAAGTTGCAACATCCCAACATCGTCAGGCTACACGATTCGATCCAAGAAGAACATTTCCATTATCTCGTTTTCGACCTAGTCACTGGTGGAGAGTTGTTCGAAGACATAGTAGCTCGTGAATTTTATTCGGAAGCGGATGCATCTCACTGTATTCAACAGATTTTGGAATCAGTTCATCACTGTCACCATAATGGTGTTGTACACAGAGATTTGAAGCCGGAAAACCTCTTGTTGGCGAGTAAAGCCAAAGGAGCTGCTGTCAAACTCGCCGATTTCGGTTTGGCCATCGAAGTTCAAGGAGATCAACAAGCTTGGTTTGGATTTGCTGGTACACCAGGCTATTTGTCGCCCGAAGTATTGAAAAAGGAACCATACGGCAAACCAGTTGACATTTGGGCCTGTGGAGTAATTTTATATATTCTACTAGTTGGTTATCCACCTTTCTGGGATGAAGACCAGCACCGACTTTATGGACAGATCAAAGCGGGTGCTTATGATTATCCGTCACCTGAGTGGGACACTGTTACACCAGAAGCAAAGAGTCTTATAAATCAAATGCTAACGGTTAATCCAAGTAAGAGAATAACCGCTTCAGAAGCTTTGAAGCACCCATGGATTTGCCACCGGGAGCGTGTTGCTTCTGTTATGCATAGACAGGAGACTGTAGACTGCTTGAAGAAATTCAACGCCCGCCGTAAGCTTAAGGGCGCTATTTTGACAACCATGTTGGCTACCCGGAACTTTTCGGGAAAATCAATGGTCAACAAAAAAAGTGACGGGTCTCAGGTTAAAGAATCAACCGACAGTAGTACTACATTAGAAGACGACGATTTGGATAAGGAAAAGAAGGGGGTCGACAGAGCATGCACCGTAATTTCAAAGGAACACGACGAAGAGGCTCTTACAAAAGCTGATTCGTTTGGAAAAGCTCGCGGTGATAGCAACGCGTCTTTGCGAAGAGCGGAAGTTATTAAAGTTACTGAACTTCTGATAGACGCCATTTACAACGGTGATTACGATACGTATTCCAAATTATGCGATCCAAATGTAACTGCTTTCGATCCTGAGGCTTTAGGAAATTTAGTTGAAGGTGTAGAATTTCATAAATTCTTTATTGACAACACTCCGACTCATGTCAAAACAAATACGACGATTTTGAATCCGCGAGTGCACCTACTGGGAGACGATGTAGCTGTTATTGCATATGTTTGCGTTACCCAAAGTGTGGACGCTGAAGGAAGACGAGCAACAAACCAGTCTCAAGAAACGCGCATTTGGCACAAACGCCACAACAAGTGGACAGCAATACATTTCCATCGCTCCTAACTAGACTCTATTCAGTCAACTAAAGAGGATGGTCTTAAAGCATATAGTGGCAGAATTGCTTTAAAGTAAATAATTAAACCACCTAAAGACCATAATAAACCTCAAAGACGCAAAGTATGTAAAATTTACTATCAAATTCTGCTAAATTACACGAATTTTATTAGAATTCTTTGTAATCCCAAATATTAAGTTAAATACTTATAGGTAAATGTTATCTATCTACACAGTATAAGCAATTTGAAAATTAATTCTTGTCCGTTTTAACTAATTCGGTAACTCCTTAAATTAAAAGCATTAAAACGTGGCTAAAATGTGATACGGTTTATTAAAATATCCAATGCTTTGCGCTAGTTTTAGTAGAGTGTACAAAATTCTGATCTCGGCCACAATCGAATAATAACGTCAACGAATTCTAAGCACAGGTTGCTGATCGTTTATAATCTCAAATTCACCAACAGATCTGATACTGAATCTACATTGTAAGTACTAATCAGCAAATTTTCAAGATTTAGAATTATTAGCACATTTCTCAGTAAGTCTCTCTACATTTTTAACTATGAATGTTTTGTCGTGCTTCAAATGGTGTTCTATTTGTTATCAAATACCTAGCTAGTAAGATTTAAGTAACTAATAAAATAAATCATGCAGTTATTGGCACTATGCGTCTAGAAATGTTAAAGGAAATAACGTCTAGTTAACTAGTTTATGAAATTTCTTCTATAACTATTTACCTATTAACTAATTATAGAGTTTGTTGAGTTAGTTTTTCAACTTGATTAGTACTGTCTAACTTAGCGCAGTTACTGATCCTTCTAACACGTTATTATTTGTAAGTGAATTATATCAATTTCGTCAATTTTAGATTTTAACTTTATCATTGTTGTATTGTGTGTATCTATTGCTTTCAGTCTTGGCTGTTGTATTTTATTAATTTGAATCAAATTTAAAATTTTGCTTGATTGTGTTTGTACCTTATTGAAAAATGTAAGTAAGTTACTGATTTTAGTCTAAATTTTAAAGTGATAACTGTGCAAAAGTGTGGTCTGTTTTAATAGGAATGGTAATCAGTGAGGAGCTTCTATAGCCGTGATATTAAGTCGTATTGTAATAATGTAAAGTGTTTTGCACAGTTTCACGATTGAAATGTGCTTTATCTCATGGATCAACACTAACTGTAGGGTACCTAAGTCTGCAGTAGGTATACTTATTCAGTATTTTCTAGAAATATTGTTAGATAATAAATAACGACGATTAACCACGTTTTTTACAATTTTGTAACATAATTTTAGTATAGTTAGCAGAAATTAATTTCTATATTAACATCACAAAAGTGGGAATTGTACTTAATGAAATAGATCGCATATTACGAGTTAAAACGGAACGGCAGTAATTTAACCGCATTCACAGTACATAGATTTGTGCCATTATCATTGAATTTAGTGCCAATAACTGTAAAACTTAAAATGTATTCTAGTCTTTATTGTTACCTACGCATATTTAGTATTTAATCAACATTTTAAAATTAATTTTGAAACTTACCTATATGTACCTATACATACCAATACCTACCTAGTTACATACATCAATTCTGTACATAACATATATTATTATATCGGTTCCCCGTACTGTATTGCCGCATATTTATGTTTGTTACTATTCTAATATGTTTTCTACCTATGTAGTTATCAATTACAAAGGGGTTTGTTAAGTAGATTTATTAATATTGATTTAATACACGTCTCAATGTTGTAGGTATAGTTTGAACTGCGTCTATCCATTTGCTAGGTGTTAGGAAAAGTTTTAACATCATAGCAAGTATAGAAATAACGCCAAACGATTAGTTTTTAGATTCAGATGTTTATTGAATACATTACAGCGTTTTTAACAGTATCATTTACCTAATAGTTAGGTTTGTGTTTGATACATATTATAAATTTTAATAAGGACTGAAATTAGAGCCTTTAACGTTGAACATAGGCGACTATATTATGTTACATACTTATTGCTTCAATGTTTGATTTTAATGTCTTGCACTACTAGGGTCCTTGAATACAGGTTTGTGTACTTAAATAATGTAGTTATGTGGACTGAGCCTTTAGCAAGAAAACGTGCCAGGATATAGGTTTAAGGGGATTATTTGACAGGCGAGTCGACGCGTACTTCTCAATACAACGAAGGTAAAATAAAAATCCTCTTTTCCACCCCTTAACATTATCCGATCGTGGTGTTTTTGTGTAGGTAGGTTACTAATTACCTACCTCGTAGAGAAATAGGTGTGAGCTTTTTCCTTTTTTTGGTTTAAAAGATAAAAGGGCAAAGTTAAGGTCTAGTTTTGATGAGATAATGTTAAGGGAAAGAAAAGAAGTTTTTCATTTTACCTCCCATACAAAACTTAACATGTCAAATAATTCCCTTAACCAATACACTTGTGTCTAAGATTTTTCTCTAGTTTGAGAATCTTACTCAAAGACGGATCATACGTTTATAACATAAGCCTTCCTTAACTAAGTCCTCCCATAGTCTTTATGTCAAGAATAAGATAAAGCATAGATTTTTCTTCGGTTTTCGCGATGCTGATATGAAATAAAATCATTTTTCGGTTTTAATCGCATTGCTTTTATACTATTATGCATTTTTCAACACCTGGGCGCGTGAACAGAAAGTCTGGAAAGACCTCGAAACATATAAGATAAAGCAGTAGACATTCATCGTCAGCGAGAATGTAAAAAAGCATTTTAACTAAGATCTCCCTTAGGTTATATACGTCTCTGAATACGAACGTATGTAGAGCCTGAAGAAGAGACCTGTATAGATCTCGAAATCTTGAGCGTTAAAACAATGCTAAAAGTAATAAACACCACGCGATTAAAACCGAAAAATGACTTTAATTTCTATTAAAATCGTGATCAAAGTTCCATTTCCATTCTTAGGGACAAGTACAAACAATATTGTGTCGCTTATCGGTAAATACTGAATTAACAGAACGTTATGCACAAAATAACACAGTTTACAAGTTACTTAATATTGTTTAATACCTACCTACTCATGTGTCGCGTCTTCCCTGCAATGTACCAAGTAAACTACCTTGTTACCTTACCAGTTTTCTTTGAAAGTCTCTATAAGAATTGTGAATTGTGCACTTTTTACTGTTTGCATGCATTTATCTCACACGCTTTTACATTTAGATAGACTTTCGAATAGATACCTACCTATCTACCTAAAAGTAATAATGGTTTCTGTGTCACGATAAATTCCTTCTTGAAATCAGTGTATTTTATTACTAATATTGAAAGAGGCATGTAATTAAATTACCTACTTGATTGATTACGCTTCGGACGTCTTTGAAACAATTGATGCTTCACTTCATGGTCAAACTGATTGGTCTAAACGTAATGTGTTGTCAACCTTAAATAATTATACTTAGATAAATATGCCTTTAGTGTCCTCTATATTTTATTTTGATATTTCACGTTATTTTCTGATGCAAGTACAGTTAGCAACAAAAAGTTATACTCAACATAGAGTTTTAAAACTGTCATTGGATATTAGGAAGATTTCTGTTGAAGAAAGGACAATTGTACTAAATCACTAAAGTTCAGATTTAAAACTTTAAGTGATAAATAAATGCAATCAATAAATTGTCAATTTTAAAACTCTATGGTGGTTATCCACTTTTGTGTGCCAACTGTATCTATTAAACCTTAAAGGGTGCAGTGCAATAAACTTTGTCTATGTTACCGAAAAACGGGGATAAATGCATAAATATAGGTATTTACTATTTGTTACTTTTTCATCATAATTGTATAATGAATAATGACTATGATATTTACCTTGATAAGCTGGAAATTTTCTATACTTATTGTAAAACTTTAATCATTCAGCTACCTAGTAAATAAATTGCTTTATCAAAAATTTTCAAAGAAATTATACTAAATGTTGCAATGTTAATTTTTAAGTCTATATCAGATTATAATAATAAAATAAAATATCTAGGGTGTTCCACATTGAGATTACCTATCTCGAATTGACAAGAATGTGTTTAGCCAAATATTACGAACAATATTGCACCCTTACCTAGTTGGAGATTATTTTGTATGTTTGTAGAATTTATTATACTTATACCTACCAAAGTATTTTGTAATTTATTGCACCAACAATCATTTAGAATTTTGTCTTGATTAATGATGAGCTAAGTTTGTGTAGTTTAATTTCCAATTGTGGAAGTGTAGGTGTATTGAAATGTCAGTATATTTGTATTCGACATGATTTCTTGAACCTCTGCATTGCCGATTATCATGTAATAAAATTCTCTAAAATAAAGTTCTTTTGATCTAATTAAGTTTTCTAATTTATTACCCTTCTATAAAAATAATTATTTAATATTCTATATACATAGTATTCTATATTATCTACAGTCTACACTAACTATTTACACAATAATTTTTCTTACAATAAAAATGCAAATATCTGTTTGCTCAGTCTTCATGGGCAAAAAACTCGACCAATTGCAATATTTCATAAGTTGGGGGATTTTTGAACTAATATCCTCCTAATTATTATTAAGGTGAAAGTTTGTGTGTAGGAGTAACAAATGGCTTGCAATGAAACTTTAGATACTTATTAAAGCAGGAGCTGTAGAATAACACCATAGGCAATTTTTTGTACCAATACCTGTGGGATTGGGACTTACACAGGTGAAACCGCGGGGCGCTGCTGGTCAAAGGTCTCCCCCAATGACCAGTGGTCAGTCTTCATCATCATCTGAGCGAGTCTTGCCTTACATATTTCATAAATAAAATCTCACACAGAAACATTCCTAAGTAAAGAATTAGTTATTCAATGTTGTGTCTTGGTTTTGTCACATTTTAAATATAATCTTTATGTCACAGGTATTTATTTGACTAAGGCAAAGTATTCAATAATAAAATTAGAAATGTCTCTGAGTGGGGCCATAACTAAATATTTAAAAGTTTACTATAAGTACACATATGAATATACATACAATACATTACAAGTCTAATTTACATATTTATAATAACAATATCATAATTTATATAGCATATTTTAATATAAATTCCATTACCTTAACTAATAACCGTCCAAATGTCTAATTTTATGGTGAACTCCTTTGCAGCCATCTGTAGTCACATCAAAGTTTCTTCTAAATTTTAAAAACTCCATGTCTGTGATTGTCCGCCCCAGCTCATGTTCAATACAAGTCTGTAGATCTTGTTCGAGCAATGTTTCAAATGCTATTGCTTTCTTAAATGACTCAATCTTTTCAAACTGTTTTAAAAGTTTTCTAGTAAATTCAATATCACAGTCACCCACACCATCAGTGTTTCTACAACTGTACACCAGAATTATTGTCAAAATTTTTCCTAAATCCTTTGTCTTACTAACTAAATTTTCTATGTGCTCATAAATATCATATTCCAATTTCAGATCATCAACAATAACGATAGATTGTTTGCAAATTGTTAGTCCAATCATTAAATCCGTTGTAAAAGACTCTGCAAAACTCGGCATGGTATAATGGTATATGTTTGAGTAATAGCCTATTTCATTTAGTAGTAAAGAAATAGTGTATGTCTTGCCTACGCCAGTGCCTCCGTAAAAGAACAGAATTTTACTATTTTCGTCTGCATTTAAAGCTTCTATGAAAAGATTGGTAGCTTGAGACTGTCCAAATAAGTTTCTAGAAAGAGTTTCTTTTAATGCATCAATGTTTATATCATCGCTACATTGGACATTGAAATATTGGTAAGTTGCTATTGCAATCAATACAGACAAACCTGTGAATAACATTTTCAGCTTTTGATTTTGAGTATACTTATCGTTTTTCGTATGTCGTATGATGTGAAACTTTTTTATGTTTGTCGGTTGCGGTGTTGTAATTGTAGCAAGTGACGGATTGTCGTTCTCTGTGGGAGGTAATGGGGTGCTTTCTATTTTAGGTTCACTTTTTATGAAGTTATTTGAGTCATTGAAAGAAATGTCCATAGCTTGATTAGATCGCGCACTAGTATCTATTTCCATAGGCTCACAGCTTCCGTTTAGTTCCTCCATGCTTCTGTGAACCTGAAAAATAGAAAAAAATGATGAATTTCAAGATTAATGAAAAGTTTTGTGAAAAGTTGGCGAGCCGCGATGCCGGTTATCAACTTAGCAGTATCACAAACAACTAGATTATATAGTAGGCTTACCGCGAATATATGAGCTGAGGCACTAAGCTTGTCTCTAATTATTTATTAAATCCAAAACAGTAAAAATCAATCAGTAAATAATGAAATCAAATTGAATTTCAAATGCACGAATCTAAATAACTGCCGCGCCATGTCAAGTCAACATGTCAACTATCTGTGACAGTTGACAACAAAGCAATGAAACGTCACTGTCAATGTCAAATCAAGGTTTTTAAATGCTGCCATAAAATAAATCAAGAGACACTTTAAAAAACTATTTTATATGAGTTTTTTTTTGTCATGAACGTGCTGACGAAAATCGGTGGCATCCAAACCATTGGGTTTTGTATCTTTTCAAAAAACGTATTGAGTTAAAATTTGATTTTAAATTTTCATATGTTAATTTTAAAGCTATTGCATAGCTTTTATCGCGGGCTTTGAGAGCGGCGATCGAATGAAGAAATTCCGTAACGAAAATAAAACCTAATACCATGCCATGGTTACCATGTAGCTCGGCCGAGTTATGGCCGGCCGAGCATGGTAACATTGGCAACCTGGTACTAAATAAATAAATAATCATAATTGCATAAGTTGATAAAAAATGCTATGCAATGCTTTACCGTGGCAGACTCCGAGTGCCACACGTTTGTAAGCTATGCATAGCTTTTATCGCGGGCTTTGAGCTTTGAATGAGAAATTTCGTAACGAAACTAGAACCTAACACCCCCATTTTTCTTAACAATGATATACCTTGCTCCTATAAGGTAGAGTTCATAATATAATACCCAAATATCAGCATCCGTTCCCACCTACAGTCTTTTGTTTATATTGAGAAAATGGGTCAATATTTTATTGTATTACCAAGCGGCAATATAGCTCAGTGGCAGAGCAATCGACTGCAGATCGATAGGTTTAAGTCCGGGTGTTCCCAAAATGTGTAGCTTGGCTGAGCTACATGGTAGGCGGAATATTTTAAAATAATATTATTGTTTGTCATCTAAAATTAAGATCTTGAAGAGCACTATCACTTATGCAAAGGAAGTAGTGGTCTGGGGTCAATAGTTTCCGAGATATTGTCGTTTTAAGTTTGACAGCTGTCATCTAAAAAGAAGATCTTGAAGAGCACTATCACTTATCTTAAAGAAGTAGTGGTCTAGGGTCAATAGTTTCCTATTAGTAGACAAAAAGATGTCGTTAAATATTTTTAAAATATTATTCGTCACGGGACGTTTGACAGATGTGAAACATCGACTCGCTACGTATACTTAGTACATTTATAGCGTGGCAAGGCGTCGCCACGGCCTGTATCGCCATGACACATTTTAGGTTTACCCTTGCATATAATATGTAGATGTTTCACATCAAAAATTATATTATTAGTTATTGACTAAATGACTAACATTACGAAAAAATTGCTGCTGTAGGTTATAATACCTCGTTAAAAAGTCGGTTAGAACTCAAACATTTCAGTGTTTCAGAATTCATAATTTATTTATAAAAAATCAACAAATGAAAATTTAAAATAAAATTTTAACTTAATACCTTTTTTGAGATGTTTCACATCAATATTTTCTAAATATTTTCAGTTTCGGCTTTGGCAACTGGCAACACAGGATAAAAATAAACATGGCGGACGAGGTCAATGTGCTTGTGTGAGCAAAGTTGAAAATCAACGTTATTTTCGAAAAAATAAACAATGAGTGATAAAAATGAATGTCCGAATTTCGTGAATAAAAATACACCTCCGCAGTCCAGCAGAAAAGTGCGAAATCCTTTTGAACAAGCTTTGATTGATAGACTCCACAAACCAATATGCAGGTGAAAAACGTGTAGTTTTAAGAATTATCAGAAATTTGCTCGTTTTTTTATACAAATTGTTCATAGTTTTGTTTTGTTCATTGTGCGCTTAGCCCGGGGATGTGCAAAATATACAAGAAGAATCACAGCGGGACGTTTTGGGACATAGATCAAGCCTGCGTCCTAGTTCCCAAGGACATCGTAGCGTGCAACAGCCAATTCGAACCAACACCCGATCCAGCACTCGAGAAGATCGCTGAAGAGGCCACAGAGAAGTACAGATCATCTCATTAATATCATATAAATTAGATAAATAAATTATGTCATTGTTCTTTTATGTAGGTAGGTAAGTAAATACTTATCTATTTTCCTATTCTTCTTATCATATTAGTAGTGTGTGTCGCTAACCTGGTGTTAGAGTTTTCAGGTCGCCCTGTGGCGTCTAACTGGACCTAGCACTGCTGTCTGAGATAGCAACCGGGACCAACTGCTTAACGTGCCTATTCACTCAGATGCTCAATCAGAATCAGTATTAGAAAGAAAATCACGTTTGTTGTATGGTTGGCTCAAATGTTTATCTATTTTTATTCTGTTTTTAGTCCTAGCCTTTGTTATAGCGGCAATAGAAATACATAAACTGTGAAAATCTCAACTGTCTAACTATCATGGTTAAAGCGATACAGCTGGTGACAGACACAAAAATGGACAGTGGAGTCTTAGTAAAAGTGTGTGTGTATGGAACCCTAAAATTATGTACATTCTTACAAATTAAATTTAAAAAAAAACCACTAAACTATTTTCCTCTGAATGAATAGTTTATAAATTGTGAATATATTACTATTATAAAGCGGAAGAGTTTGTTTGTTTGTTTGAACGCGCTAATCTCAGGAACCACTGGTCCGATTTGAAAAATTCTTTCGGGGTTGGATAGTCCATTTATTGAGGAAGGCTATAGGCTACTTTTGATCCCGATATTCCCACGGGATCGGGACTTATGCGGGTGAAACCGCGGGGAGCTGCTATTGTGAATATAAAATGTAATTCAGAGTTCATCTTGGCATAGGCCTCCTCTAGCCTTTTCCAATGGCTTCTGTTAAGTGCTACCCTTTTATATTCTGATAAATAAATTATGATTACTAAATACCTATTTACGTCATTTACACCTCACAAGAATAATTTTGTTCTGTGTCTGTTGGTCTGGGTAAATATATTTTCATTTTATTAGATAACACCATGACCTTTTAGCTGAGTAATTACATAATATTATAATGTTAAAATATTGCAATTTTTTCTTAAAAAAAGCCATTGGTGTGTTGGTTAGCCGGGATTTGAAACCGGGATCTTCAAATTTAAAGTTAGGGTAATCTACCACTTGACCAACCACTTGTCTAATATCTGTCCAGTTTGTATGGCCCCAACAGTGCTAATGCATTTCAGATTTTTCTCCCAAGAGATGGTAATGCCAAGTCCGATGGAGTCGTCCAAGAAGCCATTGCTTCGTTCATCTATTGACACTAGCATCCAAGTGACTAGCTTTACCAAGGAAAAGACAATCATTACTAGAGATGGTAAGTATTTTATTGACATTGCATATATTTTACAGTTCATCAAATATAGGTTAAGAAAAATGTATAAAGGCATCAAGTTTTCTTCTTAGTGTTGGTTGCAGTGTGGTCTGCAATTAGATAAACTTCGACTCTGTTATCACTCAGACTCATTCCAGAAATGTCAATTGGTCCTTTCATCCCTTATACTTTGTCTCATTAAATAAATAGAAGATTTCTATTAGGAATTAGTTTTTTGGAACGCCAGATCTAAACTGTCTAGAATATTTCTCAACTGTTACTTCATGTGTATTAAAGAAGAACTAAAAATCAACAATATTTTGAATATGCCTATCTAGACCTAGATCTGTCTAAGCTTAGTAGCTTACCATTCGTCTAGATTGCGCTTCGTGAAATTGTGATGTGCACATAATTGATGTTTTATTTATTGCATTCAGTTTCAGCACAAACTGTACTTACTTTGCCGCCGGAACTGCCGCCAGAAATAGAAAAAATACTGGCGCCATTCTGTACTTTTACACAGGTAATGTTCAGTTATAATACTTATAATGCTGTAACAGATAAAAAAAAATGTGTAGGTAGTAAATGATGTGCCGTTTTAGGGATTTTAGTTGCTCCTGGGGGGTTCCTGTTACGTCTGTTTGATTACCTTTTGTTGTCTCACACATGACTTCTGTATGATAGCGCAAAATATGATTATACCAAAGGAGTACCTTGTAGCAAGCTGCGACCAAGGCCTGTTGGTCTAGTGGTAGATACCCCGACTTTCATTCCGAGAGTCGTGGGTTCGAATCCAAGCCGCGCACCAATGTCTTTTTCTTTAAGAAAAAGTTATGTGCGCTAAAACATCGCTCTTACGGTGAAGGAAACATCGTGAGGAAACCGACATGTCCTACTCTTACCACGGTCCGAAGGCATGGGATATTCGCCAATCCGGAGTAAAAGGCTCCCGTGGCGTCTTACTGCTTAACCCCTCTAAGAAATCACGTACAATGGCCCAATTGTGAGAATCACCGCCAATCGGGTTCGATTCCCACCGGATGCAAGTATTAAAATTTATACTTAAAAATAAATATTTGTTTCTGGTGTGGGTGTTTTCAATGTATTAAATGTATGTATTTATTTACATACAAATAAAAGTATATCCGTTGTCTAGTACCCATAGTTCAAGCTTAGTTTGGGGCTAGATTGCTCTGTATGTAAAAATAACCTTCACGGGCCGCTCCCGGACCGCTTACCGGTGTGTTCTGTGGTAAATTTCTTTATCAAAAAACTGTTTCAGGATCAAAACATATCAGGCGAATATGAGATCACTGCAAACGGTTCGCTAAGACGGAAGCTATTCTTCGAAGAGCACAGCGATATGGAACATTACGACTCCGAACAGACGGACGACGAAATACACATGGAACCGAGGCCTCCGTCCAGTTACGAAACTCACACGCCTATTGTCTTCAGTCCTGATTTGGTAAGAACTTGTTTTACTTATGAGTACTTAAACTTTTAAAGTGGAAACGATTTGTTTACATAGTTTTACATTTTACCGCGTCTTAATCGCATATTATCTACACTAATATTATAAAGAGGATAGATTTGTATTTTTGTGTGTGTGTGTGTGTGTGTCTGTCGTATGTTTGTTATAAATAAACTTAAAAACTTCTGTACCGATTTCAAAAATTCTTTCACCATTAGTAAGCTACATTCACCCTGCCTGAGTAACAAAGGCTACTATCGCATATTATCTACACTAATATTATAAAGAGGAAAGATTTGTATTTGTGTGTGTGTGTGTGTCTATCGTATGTTTGTTATGAATAAACTCAAAAACGTCTGTACCGATTTCAAAAAATCTTTCACCAATAGAAAGCTACATTCACCCTGAGTAACATAGGCTACTTTTGATCCTGATATTTCTACGGGATCGGGACTTACGCGGGTGAAACCGCGGGACGCAGCTAGTCGTTTATAAGTAAGGTGGTTACATAAACTTATTCAGCGTTTATAAGTAAGGGGGGTAAGAGTGTAATTCTACAGACGAAGGATTTAAAACAAAATATATTTTCCATACCTAATACAGTTTCAGAATCGCGATGTAATAACCAAAGGAATGAAGCGAACTTTCGGCACACCTCTTCGGAAAGACCCTTCTACAGGCAAGATCCGGAACAAAATCCTAGACGTGGTCGACTTTGGAGAGGCGTGCTTTAGTCCCATTGAGTTTAGGACACCGAACAGAGACAGAGAGAAGTCAGGAGCATGTTCCTCTCTCGCTTCCGCTTCCATATCGCCGGTCACGAAGTTAGCTTCTAGTGATGAGGAGGTGGGTTTTTAAGCTATTATTTATTTATTTGACCACCTCAGTGTGGGAAGGCCCGACTGCAATGCAGGAGGTTGCGGGTTCGATTTCCGCCGCGAGAAAGTAAATGAATAAAATAAACATATGTTTCCGGTTTGGGTGTTTTCTATGTATCATACATAAATAATGTAAGTAAGTACGGTTGTTATCTCTGATAGCAGTCGTTAGGTCAAGTTAGGGTCTTAGGGCGACCTCAATGCAATTCGGCCGCCTATCCTATGTCAAAAACCTCACGGGGTCGGGGCTTACACGGGTGAAACCGCGGTGTGCAGGTAGTAACTAATACGCGCCGAAGTCAGCTAATGAAATTCTTTCTCACATTAACAATTTTCATAGAAAAACAACTTCACGTCTCCCGAATCGGATACAATGGCGACATGTTTGAACTGTGTGAATGCGGAGAGAGACAACGAAAAGAAGGGAACTTGTCTCTGTCAAACGACACCGAATAAAGTAGCGTTGAAGCGAAGCGCTTCGCTCAACAAGTCACCTACTCGAAGTAGAAAAGGTACCTAATTTACTTATTGATAGTTTTTTTTCTAGAAAACAATACATACTCCTATTAAACTTTTTAAATTCACACGATTTGTTATCATAGTTACATTTTCCCGGGTCTTTATTGCGTTTTATTATTTACAATGGTCTTGGTTATGTTACAATGGTCATGGTCGCGAAGGGACAAGCCCCCTCGCGACCAAGACCATTGTGACATGGCTGAAACGTCGAGGTAAGAAAATAAATTATAATACGCGATAAAGACCCGGGAAAATGTAACTATCATACTCTTATTGTCGATACTAACTTACCGATATGATGTTCTTGCGATGTAGCGTACCATTGATATGGCGTACTTTCGCTCCAGTAACCTTTCGATGGGACTTTTTCGATGTAGCCACAATCGTAGGTGTGTCTTTGATATTATGCTATACACCCGTATATACTAGATATGCTTAGATTCGTAACAAACAGAACGAGCGCGGGAGCTTTCTCAAATGAGCGTAAACGTAACTGATACTGTTAAAAATCATATTGTGAATACATTTTTTTTTATTATTCCATTTTTATCCCCCGACGGAAAAAAAGAGGGGTGTTATAAGTTTGACGTGTCTGTCTGTCTGTCTGTGTATCTGTCTGTGGCATCGTAGCTCACGAACGGTTGAACCGATTTCAATGTAGTTTTTTTTGGATGATAGGTGACTTTTGCGCGAGTGTTCTTAGCTATATTTGATCAAAATCGGCTCAGCCGTTCATAATATACGTGGGTTGAAGCTCGGAAATAAAAACCGAATGTTTTCAAATATGCCCGAGTGGGGTATCAAATAAAAGAGCATAACTTTTGTGACAAGAATATGCATGTTTTATCAAATTCGGTTCAGCCGTTCAAAGTATATTTAGGGTCAAACTCGGAAACAAAAACCGAATGTTTTCAAATATGCCCGAGTAGGGTATCAAATGAAAGGGCGTAACTTTTGTGACAACAATACTTACAAAAAGTGTGAAATAAAAAATTAAATTAAAAATTTAAAAACCCCCGACTTAAAAAATCTACCAAGTATTTGTTACTTTCGGTGTATGAGTGTTGTTGTAGTAGATAAATGTCTGTCTACATCTGTGTCTTCTCTAATTGATTTTACTTTTAATTTCTTTTTAGGTTCATTAATTGGGAAACGTAGTTTGAGTATGTCGAGTTTGCATCGCAGTCGATCGGTACAGAAGTTGGATTTCAGTATGGACATGAGTGTCGACGGATCACTTAATCATTCACATGGTAAGATCTTAATAAATATACTATCTAAAAATACCTCATATTTTACAACTATCCTAGTAAATCTACACTAATATTCTAAAGAGGAAATATTTGTATTATTGTGTGTCGTATGTAATGAATAAACTCAAAAACTACTGGACCGATTTCAAAAATTATTTCAGTAAAGAAAGCTACATTACCGAAGAGTAGCATAGGCTACTTTGTATCCCGATATTCCCACGGGATCGGGACTTACGCGGTTGAAACCGCGAGACGCAGCTAGTATACGATGTAAAAAGACCTATTCAATATTCATCTAATATATTCCATTTAAAACACCTTCCTAACAACTAAATATACCATCTAAAATAACTATTTATTTAGTTAGATGAATGTTTAATTGATTCATCTAACTAAATAAATACCTCTTAATAAGCATCCATCCAACTCCATGTACCATCTAAAAATATATCATTAGTTAAAAACATTATCTTCTACCCTCTTAAGAAGCCCTTTTATATATTTTTTCTTCTCATTTTTTAGCCGATTCAGAATCAAGTCCGACACAATTGAAAGAAGCTTGGTCGATGATAGATGAAACCAGTATCCAACACTCAGTCACAATTGACAAAAAGACCCACACCGAAGTACAATCATCGACAAAACTCCACACCGAAAACATTGACGAGACACCTATCAAAGGAAAAAGTAAACGAACAAGCATGAAAACACACGAAATCAGTAAAATCCGAGTTACCTTACCTCTAAGTCCTTTAGAAATGTCATTAGACAACAGCTTAGATAATTCTCTCAATTTAGAAGATAAGAAGATAGATTTTAACACAGTTGATCTCAAATTCTTGACTGAAAACATCTCCGAGTACAACGCTACTAAAGTGGAAGATGCATCGACAAGCTTTAAACGTATAGACAGTGGTTTCAATGAAAACACCTTTTATACGAACGCTTCTAGTTATTATGAAAGTGCCATAAAACCATCAGAATTGACTGTTACTTTATCGAAGACTGGTAATGCTTTAAAAGAGATTTCTAACGTTCATTGGATGAGGGTCGATAGCGGGTTCAAAGAAGATAGTTCTACTGATAGCATGCAGTTCTATAATACTGAGAATCAGAGTAAAAAATTTCCTAGTTTTCACTTTTCAGAAGCTAAAGTTAATAAGGAAAATAATGAAGATTTTGATAGATTTTTAGTACAATCTGGTTCGAAGAACGATGCGATGTCTATGTCTGATATATTTACGGACGATATGACTTTTAATTGTAACTTTTCGTCGACCCCTTCCAAGAACAAGTCGCGTAAGTTTAATGGGGAGGCACGTTGATGACTTATTCCGGTAGGTGGCGTATAGTCGAGGTTTAACTGTTTGATTGTCAATAAAAGGTCATATTTATGTTATAAATCTTAGATGAAAACAAAAATAGTAGATACGGTATATTCTAACATTGCGTATCCGAAAAATGACCTAGAAACACCTACATGCATTTTCATAAAATTATTGTATTTAAAAACATTTGTCTTCAAGAATGATTCAGGCATTTGTAAATAAGCAAAGAGGCATTCTTATGGATTTCAAAAAGATAATCGCAGAGTGACAGCACATGCCTCGCGCGGCAACGGTTCGACATACGACTGAGGCTAGTGCGTCAGCTAGACGCAGTTTTATCGTCTCATTTTTCGAGATTAGGTAACGTATCTGCTGTTTTTTGTTGTCATCTAAGTTATAAATGCGAAGTTTTACGTGTTGATATGCTTCTAACAAAAACTATTGAATAAGTTGTACCAACTAGACAACGCCTCCTCATTCTTAGTACTAATTAGAGTAAGGGCTATTTTTTGTTAGACAATACATAATAATTTTTATGAATTTTATATGCATTTATTACGTGAAGCTAGTTAATTATAATTAAAGATACGGCTTTGTCGCTTTCCACGATGTTTGTTAGGCGAGATTTACATTGCAAAACTATATTGTAACTCTGTCTCAGAATTTTAGATCAAAAATGTAAACATATACCTACTTAGTTTTTTTAATTGTAGACTACGATTTGACATTTTGACTTTCTGAAGAAAAATTGTCAAACGGGAGATTTTAGTCTGAAATTTAAAAAAACGTTTAAAACGTTCAGTTAAAAATTTAAAATGAAAATGTATTAAAATTTAAAATGTATCGTGAAAATAAAATTTCTAAATAAAATAGCCTTGAGCTACATACAAAAATTAAAAAAAATTAAAAAATGTAGTTATAGAACTGTCAATATCAAAGCAAAAAGTAAATTAAGAGCTGTCGCTTTCAAATAAATGTATGAGTTTTTTGTTTACATTTTTGATCTAAGAAAGCAGCTTCGCAGTAGAAACTGGAAGCAACTTTTCAAATAGGTATATAGTACCGTTGTGTCTACGCAACTTTTTTGTGGAAAACTACTCTAACACTCGTATTTATAGTCAATTCTAAGTAATTACTTGTCTAAGTAATGTGCCTTGTCACATTTTCGCTGACGTTAAAAATCACTAATAAGAGCGAGACATGGCATTATTTAGCCAAAGTAATCACTCAGATTCGTCTATAAATACGGAGTTAAAATGGCATGCCACTAGTTTCGTATTGTAAACCCCGTTTTAATGTCCGAAATTCTTCGTGAAAATCGACCTAGCGTATTTTAGAGTTCATTTGACGTTGTTCCGTTATTGTGGATGGATTTATGGATTCTATAGGGTGACAGCAGGTGGCTTTATGTCGGAGATTCGAAGGTGACACTAAGTAAACTGGAAAGTAAAAGAGGTATGCAGAAGCTTCGCCTCGCTACAGATATATGGCGCTGCTCGAATCACGCTAATGAAACTTTGCCGAAGATTATTAATATACCTACAAAGTGGGACGTTTAGTGTGGATATAGCCTTACATTTTTCTCATGGCCTTCAAATTTTGAGAAGAGAAGAGAAGTTATTTTTAAACTTCCGGCTTGTTTTCAAATATCATACCAAAAGTTTGTTGATGTTCAATTTTTTTTATGTACGTTTAGCTGCGCCCCGCGTAAGTCCTGATACCGCGGGAGTATCGAGATAAAAACTAGCCTCTGTTAACACATAGTGTAGATATCTACATACCAAGTTTCATCCCAATCGGTTTAGTAGTTTGTACGTGAAGAAGTACCAAACATACTCGTTTACTTAGACACGTTCACTTTATCTTTTTATAATTAGTAGGATTTTGTGTCGGGCTTCTTTTGTCAGGCTCGCTAAATAAAATGCCTTGTATTTTGCATCTTTATAGTTGGCCAGTTTTTAACAGTTTCAGTATCACCTTCGAAGATTTACGTTTGTTCTATTTAAATGCACACTTTTATTTATGTACGCTTTCAAATGAGAACAGTTGGCGAGCTAGAAAAGCCTGCTTTCGTCCTTAGGGCTAACGCACTCCGGCGCAGACCTGTAGACTTTTTAACTTGGCCATCGTAAAAGCGTACGTATCCATTGGGAATAAGATAAATATTCGCGGAACAATAATAATTTGCTTTCAACTCTGGGACTATATTACTATTGTAATGTTACTGTCAAATTCGTACGAATTTACGTTATAAAATGTTTTTAGAAAGCTATGGTTCTATCGCCAATGTCGCCTATCGCCAATCGCTAGCCCTTGTTACTTGTTAGAATAATTTTTGCATGAAATATTTTTTGAGAATTTTTATTGTGTTTACTTGAGTCAAGTAAAATTAGAATAAATTTCGAGACTGAAATTTTTAAATAAAAGCTGTTTATCATTTCGGTAAAATAGGATTACTTATATTTTATTCAATAAGTATTTATAAAAGTAAATCCAAGTCCTCGACAATTGTATGCGAGCCCAAAATAATGGCCGCATTACCACACTGAATGCAATGCTTTTGCAAAACAAAAACCGGTATAATTGTCTGACCCCTTATGGTCCCAAAGTCTCCACTCCGAAAGGTTTTAACATGTAACTCCCATCAAGAGTCGCATAATATTTGCGCCTCAGATTTTTAGCGTTGCCGAACTATCGATAGCAGATGTCAAAAATCATCTCTAATTTTATTATCGATAGCTAAGTTCAGTACAATAATGTCGAATGACTGCAATACTATCGATAGTATATCAGTTTTTCGATACTATTGTACTGAACTTAGCTATCGATAGTATCGATTCTATCGATAGGCCTATCTATACTATTGATTTATAGCCTATCGATAGTGAACTATCGAATGGCAACACTAATTATGATACAGTCCATAAAGCCCATAAAGAGTCTTTCCTGTGACTGAAAAGAAAAGGTATAAGTTGGTATATTTAAATAGAACAACCTGATACGCCTATTAAGAGGACAGTTTACCTAACAAACGTAGTCGACTGTCTCGTCCCTGGATAAAGACATTAGACCAAATATGTTTATGCCATAAAACTTATATCTGACATGACCATGCCACTACATTTCGATATTTTTCATTTTCTCATTAGAATAGAAATGAAATTCAGAAAATTTAGAATATGAAAAAAAATCAAAACGTAGGTCGGTCATGGCTGATATAGGACTTATGGCATAAACATATTTTTTCTAATATCTTTATCTAGGAAGGTAACAGTCGACTACGTTTGTAAAGTTTGTACGGAGAAAAGAGTAGGTAGACTGTCCCATTAAGGCGTATCAAGGTGTTAATAAAACGCCTGTTAAGGCATTAGTCACCTAGACTATTATTCGCCAAACGCAAACATGCATCCACGTGCTAACATACGTAACAGTTTAACACATGTGTTAGTTGATCGCCACTGCAGTTGCTATTTCTCTTGACCTTTTAATTGATCGGAAACGCCACTCTATCGCGATAAAAACAGACCAGTTATATTAATAAAGATGGTCTAAACGAGCCCTAATAAAAGGTATTATTTGACCCTTTACAAGACGTGTTATAATTAACTTGTTGTTTAGTTGTTTACAATCAATTTATTTTGTTAATTAGAGGACATTATCGGCACGGTTACAAAGTCCAGTATCTGTTTATGCCTTTTAAATTATCTGGGCCCGCCTGTACTGGTGATTATGTTGCAAAAATATTTTTTTGACTCTTTTGGGTCTATCGATTGTGCGGTCATATTTTTTTTATATTTCAAAGACGCATTTAGTTTTTAATAAAGCTGGATAACAATTGTGTGAAAATACCTATCTAATTCATTTTAGATAGAATACATAATAGGCTTTATCTTACACAACTGTCTTAATTAGGTACATAAATAAAAACTTAATTTTCATAAGTCAGAATAACAAATATTCTAATTAAGTATTCCAACTTCGGAAATTCTTTTTCAGATTTTGGTAAAAAGTGTGTAGGTAGGTAAGTATATAATAATCTTTTTTTGTTGGTGTTTTTTTTGCTTTAACTTTTAATAAAAACGCGAAAGTAACTGTCTGGCTATTACGTTTTCAAGTCTAAATCCGAATGCGAATTTAAGTTCAGTATTCGTAAGTATACCATGTAAATATACTTACTAGGTAAATTGAATTGCAGATTTGGATAAAACTGCCGATTCTATATTCCGATAAAACCGCAACGCTTGCAACACATACCAACAAACACACACAAACAACCCGATTGTGTAATTAGAATCATAATCGGCGAGACTGTTCGTGCGTCAATCGTTTTTTAACAAATAACTATACTGTGATAACGCCGTAACCTCTGTTATCTGCATCCCGGAACGTCTAGGGTCTGTTAGGTAACGGTACTCTGGTGCATTCCCCACCGCAGCGTAGGGTTGGCTACAAAGGGCAGTTTTGAACTTTGACTTTATACCACCCTTTACTAGTACTATATCGTTCAAAATATACGCTTTGATAAAACGTGGCCCATCTTACTCCCAAAGATGCAATGTATGACAATGATGATAAAATATGGATTTTTCTTCTGTTTTCGCGATGTTGTATTGAACAATGAACAAAAAAAAATGAAAAATATCTTTAATTTCAATGATGATATGGTCTATGATGAAGTTCGCTCATCTAGAAAATAGGAACCTCTGTTATCTGCATCCCGGAACGTCTAGGGTCTGTTAGGTAACGATACGCGGGTGCATTCCCCACCGCAGCGTAGGGTTGGCTACAAAGGGCAGTTTTGAACTTTGACTTTGTAACACTCATACTATATCGTTCAGGTGTGTACGCATAGATATGTACGCTTTGATAAACCGTGGTCCATGTTACTCCCAAAGATGCAATGTATCATACATTGCATCTTCACAATGAGGATATGGTCTATGTATGTAGTAAGATGGATGTAGTTCGCTCATCTAGAAGGTAGAAAGACGGCAGTAGAACAAGATCTGACCAGTGTTTCTTAGTGGCTGCACCGGTCTTCGTATCAGAACACGGACGAAACCGCTTGGTGCTACGAGACGTAGGCCGGTGGGTGGCAGTCGCGGCTAAAGCCTCGAAGAAACCTCTTCTGGTTAGCATTTACCGTAGCCATATTCTTTTAGACCCGGGCTATACCTTAGCCATATTCATTTAGACAGGGTATTTCATAATTTGCAAATGCAAGTTGCAAACATGCATATGCAAATTTTACTTGTATACAAATGCTGTTACTTGTTTGAAAGTTATATGCAATTGAATAAGACTTCCCTAATCGTACCACGGTTTTAAAGAAGTTGGAATTAAGTGCAGGCGGAATCTGGAACTAAGAGCACCAGCTCTACTTTCTTGTTGTCAACCCTACGGTACGGGGCTGATGGGGAATTCATTACAGTACCATTACCTAGCATCAGAAACAAACATTTATGGTTACAATAAACATCTACCTGTCCCTGGCGGGAATCGAACGGTGGGTACAATTAGTAATTCGCGAGCCTTTCAAATGCTTTGCTGTTATTATGACCCACGAAATAAATAAATACGTAAACAGGTACCTAATTATAATTAACCCTAATAAAATAAGAGGTTACAGGGCGCAAAAATGAAAACCTACCGAGGACGCTAAATAACCTTAGATGCGTCGCTGTTCCCATTTATCTATATAAACAACTAACAGAGTCTAAGTAAGCCATTAAACGTTTGACAACCGAACAATTAACAGTTATTGTTTCGTATTTATTATAATTTATAATAACGTGGTTTGGTGCGCACGTGCGCTTGATGTATTTAAATTTTTAAACGCGAAACAGTGTTTTTATTCTAAAATGCATTTGCATAATAAAACTAGTGCAACTCTGATGCTGCAGACCATAATGGTGCTTATGGATAAACAGAATACTACTCTTGTACCTGGAGGTTATACAGGTAAGTGCTGAAGTGTTTTTATTTATGTTTTTTAGGTATTCCGTACATCAAAGGTCTAAAGGAACTTTTTTATGATCATTCGCTTGTCCGTTTGTCTATCTGTCTGTTTGTATTTTGTTTTTTACTTTGTAACTATGACTTTTTGTGCGTACCGACCGGTTTCAATTCTATTAACAAAATATTTATATATTCTATTATTAATATTTGATTGAAAATTATTAAATATTTAAATTAGTATCGCCACGAAAATAAATTTAAAACGGGAAACATGATTACGGGATTACACGAATATGGCGTGAGTTGACATTCGGTATGTAAAATAGATTCATTTTCCTTAAATGTTCCTTAAAAAAAATATTTTGATAGGGAAACCCTGTTTTGAAACTGGTTTATTAATATTAAAATTACCTAAAATTGTTTTAAATCACGTATGTACTATGTTGTTATTAATACCTACTTCAATAATTGTATAGCTAGGTAAGACCCAGAAAAGTTCATAAGTAAAAACCCTTAGCTAAGCAAAACCTTATTTACTTACATTCAAAAATCGTTTCAACGTCTCTTCATCATTGTTAGATTTTTATCAAAAACGCTTCAACAATTTTTAAAGCTTTTGAAGCGTTAGTATTATCTATTGCGAAATTACCAACAATCGCTGAACCGCTCTTGAGAAAAATCTTACGATAGTGAAGCGATGTTGAAATGATTTACTTATAGAATACCTACGTGTCCACATAGTGCAAAAAACTTTTAAAAATTTTTCATAATGAATCGTTGACCCTGCTAGCCGATAATTTATTTGCAACACATTTGCATCACGTCTGTTTCCTCTATCATTAATTTAGGTATCAAATTTCTTCGATAAACTCTCTGTAAACATGTTTTTACTCCAATTACGTAGGTTAGGTATGTCTGCGATGTTAATTTGATATACTTAGTCGCGGAAATGCCCCAGATCTGTCCAAAAAGTATTAGGAACTTGGCGGATAATAAAATAAGTTGTTTTGATAGGTAGGCCCTCAGTCGTAAATAAGCGATTACCTTCGAAATAGAATCATCTCAATCGTCCAAACCGTAGTCTTCGAGTAAATAAATATACATAAAAAACCGGCCAAGTGCGAGACGGACTTATGAAGGGTTCCGTACCATAATCACGAATCATTTTGTATGGGGCCACTTAAATATTTTATTTGAACTTAGTTACAGAGGCAACATAAATACAACTTTGCTGTAAACATTACAACTGTCTATTTATCACAAACTCGAGTTTTATAGTAAAATATAAATTAACCCCCTAAATTTTTGAAGAAAAATTAGAAATATCCTTTTAAGTACCTACCTAACCTACTATTATAAAACATTAACTGTTTTTGTATGTTTGTTTATTTGCTACATTTTCGCGCAAAAATTGTTTTCAGATAATGATGAATTAGAGCGTTGTTACCACGACTATGGGTGTTTCACGAAAGGCTACCCGTGGACCGAGCATCGACCCGATAACTACTTTCCTGTGCCACCTGAAGCTATGGGCATACGGTAAGTACCTACCTCCTACCTCTCTACGTAGTATAAAAAAACGGGGCAAGTGCGACACTCGCGCATAAAGGGTTCCGTACCACTATCACAATTGGATACGGAACCCTAAAATGGTTTACAACAACCAATTTTTAAATTTTATAGGAAAATATGAAATATTTATCTTCGATTCTTACTCCCATCAAACGACCGAATCACTCAAAAAAAAAAAACCTTGGCACAAAGAAAATCTGAAACATAGAAGAAACTCTTTGGTAAGTAAGGCAGACTGGTATATTTGACAGATAGGGCAGCCATATTGAATTCCATGACAAACTCGATTTGTCCTCCTGTCCCTGTTCCTGTCCTGACTCCTTGTTATTTTTGAAACACGTTTGTTGTATGGGAGCCCCTTTTAAATAATTGTTTTATTTTGTTTTTAGTATTTGTTGTTGTAGCGGCAACCGAAATACATCTTATGTGAAAATTTCAACCGTCTAGCTATTATGGTTCATGCATGAGATACAGCCTGGTGACAGACAGACGGACAGACCGACAGACAGACAGCGAAGTCTCAGTAATAGGGTCCCGTTTTTACCTTTAGGTACGGAACCCTAAAAACGAACCCCCTTACTTATAAACGATGACTAAGTTTAGGTAACGTTTGTCTTTGTCTGTTAACTTTAAAACTTCATGCCACAGAAAAAGACAAACGTTACATAAAGTTAGTCATCGTTTATAAGTAATGAGGTAAGTTGCTTTACATGCCTGTCTGTTTATCCACTAATGCTCAAAATACACGATGACACTTACCTACACTTACATTTGACCTAGAATACCACACACCTACAGCACACATGTTAAGAAATTCGTGCATGTGTGCTGTAAAAGTAGGTGTGGTCTGCTTTAGGTAAATTGTAAGTGTCACCGTGTATTTGAAGCTTAAAAATCTTAAACCTTAAACCATAAGAAAAAACAATGTTTTAATGCGCAATTTTTCAAATGGAAAAATATACTTCGAATTGAAAGTAGGTAAAGTACCTACCACTTAGAATTAATTTTAAAAACCTATTGTATTATAATAATAAATTATGTAAATTAAGCAAATACGAAATATAGGTAGGTATTTGGTATTTGCCACTAAACAATTAGCTTTGTTTCGCAAACTCTACTAAACACGGTGAACTATTTTGTGCCCAAAAATACTTCAGATTCAAACAACATGGCTTCTCAGCTGGAAGACTGCTGAAATATCACTTTTTTGTACGTAATTCCTAAATAGGTAGCATACAATCCATTCAAAGTTGGGAAAATGTTACGCAAAAATAAATTAATGAGTTTAATATTTAGTTTGAGTTTCAAGTTCATTTTCTGAGACATATTTCAGCAAATTAAATTTTAAACAAATAGCAAATCCGGGCTCAGTGAAATGATTTTTTTTCTTTGTGTGTAACGGAGGCGTGTCGCCAATCGCTATGCCAGGTCAAGTATTATTTTAGGGTTCCGTACCTCATAAAATTAAATGATCACTTTGTTGTCCGTCTGTTTTTTCGATATGTCCGATGGTGATCCCAAGTGCGCCGGGTCAGCTTGTTAATAATATAATATAACACCGAGATAAGATCATTAGAAAATTATCTTCCGTTATAGTAAGTCAAATATAAACAAATATCCCTATGTCTATCAGGCTAATTACCAAGATCCGCTTCGTATATCATACATTCGGAGCCGAGTACTCTGTAGTTAGGTATATCGTCTGTAGATAACGCGAGGGGCTCGTCCGTGACATCAATCAATCTCTCTGAGACAAAACAAATGTTTACTACCACATTCAGTTGCATATAGTGACGTGTAGAGAAAGATAAGTGATGTGTTTGTTGCAATGCAACTGTACTGGAGCCTTATCTAAGGGAAGGCGGACTTTGATCTTTCCTTCGATTGATGCATTCTGTAATGTTTTATTTTGGGGGGCCATGTAAATCAGGTAGTGTGTTGACGGAAGTGCATGTGTACCTAGTTGTTAAGAGGGTTTCGTTCGTATTTCTTAGTGCCCCAGCCCACAATAGATGGCGCTAACGCTAGGATTCAATTACGACTAAAAGTTAAAGTACACGATGACACTTACATTGACACTTTACCTAAAACAGCCCACACCTGCAGCACACATGCATGAATTTCTTTATATGTGTCCTGTATCTGTTTAGGTAATTTTGTCAATTTAGGTAAAGTGTCGGTGTAAGTGTCCGTCGTGTACTTTGAGCTTTAAAGGCGTTCGCTTTGCTGAGAGATTTTCGTACATTAACCTCTGTCTCTGGCGCTTCCGCTTAAATACCTATTTAGGTACGTCGCGTTCGCAGAAATAAGATTTTTTGCGACCATGGCCTTAATATTTTACGCAGAAGTCACGTACACAGAGAAAGAGGTTAATGTACAACTTTTCTCATGTACAACGACCACCTTTTACTTTCTCACAAATTACTTTATAAGATAAAATGTTTGAGATTGCTTTTAACTTTTCAATATTAACTATTACCTATTTATAATAAAAATGGACGACCAAATTAGATCGAAATATCGGCCATAAAAGATCCAAAATGTACGAAGCTTTTAATTCAACTGATAAGAATTATTCTTTCCAGATATGCGACGTTTAGTAGAAGAAACCGGAAAATACCAGTTCTACTCGAAGCGAACAGCTTAGAACAAGTACAGAACGCTAATCTTGATTCCAGAGGTCCATTCTACTTCATATCACACGGGTTTTTAGAAGGAGGACATAAAGCATGGGTAGGTGTAAAATATAGTGATGTTAATCATCATCATCATTTCAGCTGTAAGAAGTCCACTGCTGGACATAAGCCTCCCTCATAGATTTCCAGATGCTTCGGTCATAAGTGGCCTGCATCCATCGTGAACCCGCGGCCGTGATGTTAATGGTTGCTTTTAAATGCATTGCTGTAGTCTATTAGTTACTTATTTTCACTAAATCGTATTCATATTTAGAGAACCTAATTTTGCTTCAGCAAAGTAGTGGTTTTTGTCTGTGTTTCCACGATTTTTTTTGTAAGCTTAGCAATGGATTTTATTTAATTCAACTTTTAACGTATAGCTAACGATGATGGATAAATTGATGAAATAAGGCGTTATTCTTTCGGAACTCTATAATCCTAACATACTAGCTGCGCTCACCGATCTTGTATGGTTGTGTAAGTTAAGCAACTCCCGTCGCCGTCATTATTTCGATGGGTTTAGTAACGTTAATGTGTGTGGCACAATCATTTTCTCGGGCCCTTCCACGGAAAGCACGTTATCAATTGGTCCCGGTTGTTATCTCTGATAGCAGTCGTTAGGTCAAGTTAGAGACTTTAGTTAGGGCGATCACTTTAGATACGAAAATAAGAAGAAAAAGCTGCTAATACTACGGTGAATATGCCCCATTGTTCCCTAACTGTACTGTGTACTTACCTACCTACCTACTGTTTATTTTCCTTATTTTAAATCATTGGCTGCAGATCTTTGTACTTACCTGCTTATCATGGTTCTGATTGATTGGCTTGAGACTGGATGCCACTGTTATCTTAAAGACAGGTCACATATTTGAACTGAAAGGCAAATTACATTGTTAGTTTGTACGAGTACATTCTTTGATTTTTTCTGACATAGGTACATTCTGACATATTTAATTTTTTAATTAAAATTGTAGTCCTTGTAAATAGAATAATATTGAGCTGTCATATTCAATATATCTCTTATGTATAACATACATCATACACACTTGAAATTCAGAGGGTTATCGCTTTCGCGTGTTGCCGAAATGATACAGTGCAGTCTTCTTTCCGTGTAGTGGTGTGGCCCACCTGGTGTTAGAGTTTTAAGGTCGCCTTAAGGCCTCTAACTTGACCTAACGACTGCTATCTGAGATAACAACCGGGACCAACTGCTTAACGTGCCTTCCGAAGCACGTTACCCATCCAAGTAATGACCGCGCCAAGCGTTGCTTTACCGGCACGACCGTTCATGATCGGCAGGTACAGCTAGGCCAATTAGCTCCTCTATAGTGCAGTGTAGACCTTCTACTTGTAGACCCAATGCTATGTTGAAATCGCACTCTCAAATAAGTCTCAATCAGTTCTAACACTTGTCGTAATGAACAGTAATTAATCGCGCCCTAATATCCCCAGGGACTGGGCATTGAGTTACAATACCTATAGAGCCACAATCTCTAACCAACAACACTCAAAAAATGTCCGAGCGCCGTTCTACATACCTTTTAAAATGACATTTGCTCCAATTTCGATTTTATCCTACTTTCATAACGTTCAAAGTCGCTCGAATGAAGTAAACAAAAACTCTGCGCACGTGATAGCGTGCGCCGAGTTTTGGCGCGGATATTTTTTTTTTCAGTTTGTGACTCTATAGTTATTGTAACTCAATGGGACTGGGTCATAATTTCCAAGTGACAGCCTTCAAGTGTGCATGTTTCGTGCTATGTTTTAGATCCAACAGATGTCGGACTCGCTTCTGAACCTGGAAGGCAACGAAGGCGCGACGGTGGTGGTGGTGGACTGGCGCGGCGGCGCGCAGCCTCCGTACGGGCAAGCCGTCGCCAATATACGTCTTGTTGGCGCTATGACTGCACGGCTTATTAGAAATATCTATGTAAGTAAGCCTTTAAATAGTAACAAAGTCTGTGAACATCACACAGCGCTATCTAGCCCTAAGGTAAATTATTAAAGCTTGTTTTATGGTGACTAGTCAACTAAATTTTGACGATCTTAGTGGCGCGTTCTGCCGAATGCACTACCTACTGCAATGCGGAAAATTATCTACTCTTATAAATTAATATTTTGTTTCTGGTCTGGGTGTCTCTATCTATAATATTATGTAGGTATGTATTTGTAAAAATAAATACCTATAAGTATTATATGTCTAGTCATCGTAATACAATAACAATAAATAAAAATGAAATTAAACAGAATGATAAATTATATTTACCTACTAATAATTTAATTATTTTTATCAATTATATTTTTCTTCGTTTAGGTCGTTCTCAGCCTAACACACCTGGACAACTTCCACTTCATCGGTCACTCCCTCGGAGCACATTTAGGTGGCTACTGCGGGCATGACTTGCAAAAGGTAATTTGTTTTTATTATAAAAGTAGATAAACCCATCGTTTAACTAAACTTTCTAAATAAAACTAATATAATTGGGCAAAAGAAGAATAAATTAATTAAGTAACTACATAAATATAATTTCCATATCTTTTGAAATTACTGTGAAATATAATTCTAAGTTTCAATTTTTCAAAACGGGACTCTATTACTGAGACCCCTATGAGTCTGTCTGTCTGTATGTCTGTCACCAGGCTGTATTTTTATTGCTCAAGGCATTCTACTAAAAATATTATCAAGGAAAAATGCATCATCTAAATTCCTTCCGTGTCGGGATTCGAGCGCTTGCCCCTCGTTTGCCGGGCGAGTACTGAAACCACTAATGTGACTTTTTAATGATGCTGTTTTCTTTGATAATATTTCAACAATAACTTGTGCGTATTTCAATTTATTTCTTTGTTTTGTTTAACAGAAATTCAATCTGAAACTAGGACGCATCACTGGTCTAGACCCAGCGGCTCCTTACTTCAGTGAAACAGTGACTATCGTGCGACTCGACAGATCTGACGCCAAATATGTTGATGTCATACATAGCAACGCTTTGCCGCTTTATTTCTCAGGTAATTTTATGACTATTTGTCCTTATATCCCATGTCCTAGGACTCACCACGGTCCGAAGACATGGGATATTCAGTGTTTTCTATGTATCATATGTATGTATTTACAAAAAAAAAAAAATATATAATATGTAGTATATCCGTTGTCTAGTACCCATAGTACAAGCCTAGTGCTTAGTTTGGGGCTAGATTGCGCTGTGTGTAACGTCGTGCAATATTTATATTATTTATATTATATCTCGATTCCTATTGAATTACCTTTGAATCAAGCATGATAAGTTTTTTTCTAATTTAAAGTTAATAAACGACCTGAAAACTGTTTTGTTAGAACACATTTACTGTTTCTGGTAATGTTATTGTACTAATTATAGAATTGAATTGGATGGTATAATGAGTAATGATATCTGAATTTCGAACATCTCGGTTTGATTTGACTAGCTAACTTAAGCCAGCCAAAGTATTAGGCGCTTATAAATGACTATATACTTTGAGAGCCTCGCCCGTTTCAAAAAATGCTTTCTTATCACATGCCTACATCATCTTAAGAAAATACTCCAAATTTCAAATTTCGGTTTAGTCTGTGCTTTGATCCATCAGTCAGTCAGGACAAAACATTTTGTAGATATAGATAGATAAGCTCAAAATAGACAATGACACTTACACTTTACCTAAAACCGACCACACCTAGAGCACACCAATAAAGAAATTCGCGCATGTATGCTCTAAGTGTAATCTGTTTAAAGTGTAATAGTAAGTGTCATCACATATTCTGAGCTATAAAAATGTCTTCAACAAACTACTATTACATTCCAGGCTTCGGCATGTCAGAACCGATAGGCCACGTAGATTTCTACCCCAACGGAGGCTCGACCCAGCCCGGCTGCAAGCCGGTCGACTCGCCCAACCGGAGCGAGAACGAAATGTACCAGCAGGTGGTCAAGTTCGTGGGCTGCAACCACGAGAGAAGCTACCAGTTCTTCATAGAGAGTATCAATCCTTCGTGTCCTTTCATGGGGGTGCAGTGCGAGTCCTTTGAAGTAAGTATTAAAAAAATATTTTATACCATTCACACTCTTAAAAGCTTATTTTATTCACGCAAAACAGTGAATAAAAAGGACTTTTACTCACGCTGTTTGAATTTTGAATTTAGAACACAATTTACTCGTCGTCCACCTAACTAAATGCATATACAACCTCCTTGCGTGAAAAAAAACTTGATACAAACTCCTTGCGCTAAGAATACTCGACATACAAATTCTTTTTAGGGTTCCGTACCCATAAAGGATACAAACGGAACACTTTTACTGATACTTTGCCGTCTGTCTGTCCGTCTGTCACCAGGCTTTATCTCATAAACGTTGATAGCTAGATAGTTGAAATTTTCACAGTAGATAGCAACAACAAATAGATAAAAAAAAACATTTAAGGACCATTTAACAACGTGATTTTGACATAAAAACGCAACGATACCGCGATGTATTTTTACCACTAGCACTTTTTACCATCTAGTGATGAATTGAGACTGGCGCCAGTGGTAAAATAAATTTTAACGTACGCGTTGCGTTCACGGATTGGTTGCCGTCCAGTGTTCATTTCAGGGTTCTGTACCCGATTGTGGTAGTGGTACGGAAACCTTCGTACGCGACGCGAGTCCGACTCGCACTTGACGGGTTTTTTTTCTCGTAGTCATGGTATAAAGTATAGTATGCAACTCTTGAATAAAGTACGGATTTACATTGAGAGCCATGAACCATAGGCGTCGCTCAGGATTCTAACACTTGAATCCCTCGCTACGCTCGTGATTCATCTACGGCCCTCGCACTAAATCCGTATTTTATTCACTAGTTGCATAATATACTATTATACCATTCACACTTTTAAAAGCTTATTTTATTCACGCTAAACAGTGAATAAAAAGGACTTTTACTCACGCTGTTTGAATTTTGAATTTAGAACACAATTTGCTCGTCGTCCATCTAACTAAATGCATATACAACCTACTTGCGTGAAAAAAAAACTTGATACAAACTCCTTGTGCTAAGAATACTCGACATACAAATTCTTTTTAGGGTTCCGTACCCAAAGGATAAAAACGGAACACTTTTTCTGTTACTTTGCCGTCTGTTTGTCCATCTGTCACCAGGCTTTATCTTATAAACTTTGATAGCTAGACAGTTTTCACAGTAGATGTATTTCTTTAGCCGCAATAACAACAAATAGATAAAAAAAACATTTAAGGACCATTCAACAACGTGATTTTGACATAAAAACGCAATGATACCGCGATGTATTTTTACCACTAGCACTTTTACCATCTAGTGATGAATAGAGACTGGCGCTAAAATAAAAAATAAATTTTAACGTACGCGTTGCGTTCACGGATTGGTTGCCGGTCCAGTGTTCATATCAGGGTTCTGTAACCGATTGTGATAGTGGTACGGAAACCTTCGTACGCGACGCGAGTCCGACTCGCACTTGACCGGTTTTTTTTCTCGTAGTCATGGTATAAAGTATAGTATGCAACTCTTGAATAAAGTACGGATTTACATTGAGGGCCATGAACCACTGGCGTCGCTCAGGATTCTAACACTTGAATCCCTCGCTACGCTCGCGATTCAATCATCATGAATCACTCCCTACGGTCGTGATTCAGTTGTTAGAATCCTTCACTTGCTCGTGATTCATCTGCGGCCCTCGCACTAAATCCGTCTTTTATTCACTAGTTGCATAATATACTAATCTTATTATTTCTTATGTTTTTATTGCTTAAGGCATTTTTACTAGAAATATTTTACAAGGAGAAAAGAAAAACCTCCCATGACAGGATTTGAACCTGTGCCCCTCGCTTGCCGTAGTCTTAGTCGGTAAACAAAGCAAGGAGAGTTCATAATTATAAACTCACTATGGCACGTGAATTCCCGTGGTACGCAGTGGTAGCGCACTCGCCCGGCAAGCGAGGGGCACAGGTTCAAATCTTGTCAAGGGAGGATTTTTGATGATATATTTCCCCTTGTAAAAATATTGCTATGTTATCGTATTTTTTTTATTGTAGCACTTTGTCGGCGTTATCAATTTGTATGCTAAGTTACAGCTTCTTAGTACTAAGCGTGTCTGAGCTAAGCCGTGGACAGACGAACATGACAAAGGTATAAGGGTTTCTTGTCGACTACGAAACCCTGGTAAAAACCGATTAAGTGTGAGTCGGACTCGTGCTCGAAGGGTTCCGTATCATTATCACAATTTGGTACGTGACAAAAAAGTCGTGAACGCACCCACCCCGCAACCTAAATCACGATAACGTTGTGTTTAAAAGTTACATTTATTGTTTTGGAAGCACCGCCCACCCCCAGATTTTTTATTGCGGCAACAGAAATACATCATCTGTAAAAAAAAAACAAATGTCTATAGCTATCACGGTTCACGCAGTAGACAGACAAACAGACGAACAGCGGAATCTTAGTAAAAGAATCCAGTTTTTACCGGACTTGGGACTCCGAAATGGCACTTTTCATATCGATTCCACTGACCTCCATAACACAAGTGCGCTGGATAGATGATAGGCACAAATTCGCGCACTGGATTTTATGCCTACGGAACCAATATTAGAGATGAGACAGTGTTGATAAATCTTTTCCAACAGGATCAGGACTTACGCGGCTGAAACCGCTGTACCAGTAAGTTATCCCATAATTTTGTTTTAAAAATGTATTTCCTTATTGCAGTCGTTCCTCGCCGGCAACTGCACGACATGCGACAACAAGCATTACTGCATCCCGCTCGGCTACCACTCGCACAGCATATACAAGCGTCTGCAGCTGGGCGGGCTCGTCGACACCAACGCTAACGTCGCTCTCTACTCGCTCACAGGCGATGTTAAACCTTTCTGTAGTGAGTATACTGTCTATCTATCTCTCTCTCACCCGAGCGATGTGCCCGGTTGCATCCCGCTCGGCTACCACTCGCACAGCATATACAAGCGTCTGCAGCTGGGCGGGCTCGTCGACACCAACGCTAATGTCGCTCTCTACTCGCTCACAGGCGATGCTAAACCTTTCTGTAGTGAGTAAACTGTTTATATATTTACTTAATAAAACGCAAGTGTAACTGACTGACTGATGGACAACGTACAGGCTAAACGGCTAGGGGTAGAGACTTGAAATTTGGAACATAGGTTCTTTAGGGGTTGAAAGTGAGCACTAAGAACGGATTTTTGGAAATTCCACCCCTTAGGGGGTTAAATAGGGGATGAAAGTTTGTATGGGAATTGGTTCTACCGATTTCAAATATTGCCATCATATTTAAAAATTGGATGTTTTAAACCACGGAACTGGGTGCAATCAGAACTATCCGAAGCCCGACGGGTTTCGGGTTCCCATCTTGTATATTTATAAATAACTAGCTGCGTCCCGCAGTTCACCCGCATAAGTCCTGATCCCGCGGTATTTACAGGATCAAAAGTCTTCTTCAAGGTCCTATCTATCTCTATACCAAAATTCATTAATATCTGTTCAGCGGTTTAGGTGTCAAAACGTAACAGATAGACAGAGTTACTATCGCATTTTTTTTGTTACTATTTTCATTAAAGAATCGAATTCGATGTTGTTATGATATTCGAGTTTAAAGGCTTATGGCCAGAAACTGGGTGATGAGATGGTTCTTTTATTTATTAACTAGCTAGATGTCGTGGTTTCCTGATTCCGTGGGAATTTCCAAAAACCCTTATCGCATACCTTACCTACATCATGTAAAGGACACTCTCTCCAAACTTCAACTCTATTATAAGCAGTTTAGACTGTCCGTTGATCCACCAATCAGTCAGGACAAAACATTATATAGAATACTAGATGACCCGACAGACGTTGTCCTGTCGCTTAGTATAAAAAAATGGCTATCTATCTTCATACCAAAATTCATCAAAATCGGTTCAGCATTTTTTTCTTTCATAAGAACCTTCTCCTGACAATAGCAAACACAACAAAAAAAGAATTATCGAAATCGGTTCGTGCGTTCTGGAGTTATAGCGTCAGGAAGGAAAACCCGACTTATTTTTATATAGTAGATAGATAGATTACTAGCTGTGGCCAATGGGTTTACCCTAGTTCCCGTGCCCGTTGGTAATTATAGCGTATTTAAAATTTTAGTGGATTTCATTATTCCAACATTATCTCGAGAAGCCACGTCATTTAAAATGACTATATTTTCAGGGGTACATTACGAAGTTGTGCTGAAGGTATCCAACTCGAGTGAAAGCAAGATCCACGGGCCGGAGCCAGGGAAGCTGTCACTGTCTCTGATAGACAGAAATAACAACAAGAGCGGGCACAAGTTTTTGGATGACGAACAGTAAGTTACAAATTATAATATTATTACTAACTGACCCGGCAAACGTAGTTTTGCCTTATAAATTATAGATAGTAACCGATTCTCAGACCTACTGAATACGCATATAAAATTTGGTAAAAATCGGTCGCGCCGTTTCGGAGGAGTACTAACATTGTGACATGGAAATTTTATATATAAGAAACATTATAACCTATAGACTCAATTAAGGACACACGCACACACTTAGGCACTTTATACCCCTTACTTATAAACGACGATGAACACAGACCAGACGTGAGCTATTCTCGAGTAACTCGAGAATACGAGGTTTAAACTATTTTCATTCAGTATTCTCTAGTAAGTTTTAGTCATACAATCTGAGGTAAATACGGCTATTCTTTGCATATCAATACGAGTATAGAAGTGTAAAATAATGTTAATTAACATTTTGAATCCAAAAACAATTTTAGTTTTGAATTTTTATACAGAATCCCGTTTTCTTATTTTCCCTAATCATGCCTATATTTCAAACCTACCTAGTAAGTTATCGATGTAAAATCCAACTTACTGACCCATATTACAACAATAACTATATTGTTATTAAAACAATTACATACGTTTCTTTACTACACGCGATAAAAATAAAATTAAACGTAGGTACCTAAGTAGGTAGTAGGTATAGATAAGTATCTATTATTATTCAGATTCGGTTGATGCGCAAAACATTTGGGTACTTAATAATGCCTACGAATGTTTCTGCACGTGTCATGAAAAAAATATGTTTGTTTAGGTAGGTCCCTTTTTGCAAACCCATATTATGTTAGTAATATGTGCCACACGTTTTTACTTGTTGTGACTAACCAATATGTTCATATTTGCGGAATAGTAGGCCTTTATCGGATACTAGCTGACCGGGCGAACTTTGTTCCGCCTTAAAGGCAAAAAAGTAAACTACAGCCAAATCAGTTCAGCCGTTCTTGAGTTATAAGTAGTGTAACTAACACGACTTGCTTTTATATAAGTTTAAAAGATTCTTATCGGCGAATATAGGTAACCACGAACATTTTTTTAAATAAAATAATCATATTAAAATTAAAAAAATAACGATTTCGAACCTTTGCCGATCCAGAGGATTCTCGAAGACTGATTCGTTCCCTGTTTTCATCACGGTTCATGAGAAACAGCCTGGTAACAAAAGGACAGTGGAATCTTAGTTAAAGAATCCTGTTGTACCCTTGGGGTACGAAACCCTAAAAAAACTTTATAACTTACATTTAAATGACGAGAATCCCAAGTTCGAAAACTCCCAGGTGAATTTTTGAAGATATATTTCCCCTGTAAATATTTCTGACCAACCTATTTCTTATTTCAGAAAGTTCTACAAACCCGGCGACGTTGAAAAGAAAATGATTGCCTTCAAAGACACGGGCCATCCTCCCATATCCGTGATAGTGGAGTGGAAATACGAGACCAATCTCTTCAACCCGATGACTTGGAGACTTTTGAAGTCGCCCAGCATTTTTGTGGAGTATCTGAAGCTGTCATCACTTGAATATAATACTGAGTAAGTTAATATGTATTATTCTTATTGCTCAAGGCATTCTACTGTTATTAAGCTTAGTGGTTAGAGCACAGCTTCGACAAGCGAAGGGCATGGGTTCGAACCCCGTCACGGTACCTACGCATTCCATTGATAATATCTACATCTACTCTAAGATTATAAAAAGGAAATAATTGTATTTTTGTGTGTGTCTCTATGTTTGTCGTAAATAAACTCAAAAACTACTGGACCGATTTCATAAATTCTTTCACCAAAAGAAAGCTACATTATCGAGGAGTAACATTGGCTACTTTGATCCCGATAATCCAACGGAATCAGGACTTACGCGGGTAAAACCACGGGACGCAGCTAGTTTCTACTAAGTTACTTTCTTATTTTTACTATTTAATGCCAAGGCATATCTTAGTACTAGGAATAATATCAAGTACTTAAAAATATCTTTAAAAATAGTCGAATTCGTGTCTTTCATTTGCCGGGCGATCGTCCATCTTATTGGAGCACACGATTACATAATTAGTTATTCCTGGCAGGGTCGTCAAATAAGATTTCGCTCAAGACCCGGATACAATGTAATGTAATCTGCCTAACTGGATAGACTGATCAGATTTGCCTGTTCAGTTTGATCTCTCAGTAAATGGGGTTATACTACTAAGTTAGTTAGGGTGGTCCTTGTTTCGCTGCCGTCTTCCTTTCGGCTAGAATCTAGGTCCTAGATTCTAGCCTAGATTCTAGTAATCATCTATGATTACTATCTTTTTCATGAGCGTGCTACATCTCAGATCCATTGTAACTTTCCTTCTGACGAGACGAGATACTTGATAGTCAAGTCAAGTAATTAATATAAAAACATGGCAAAAGAACTTCTTGTTATTTTTGTGCTAAAGTGGTCCTTTTATTTTATTTTTCAGTATCACAGTTTGCCCGAAGATGAATAAGCCAGTAGTGGCCAATTTACCAACGATAATGAAGACAACCTACTGCAAGTTTAAGTAGCAGTTAAGGTACATATTCGGCGACTCTGTTACTGTACAGTGAGCAACAGAAAGATACAAGAAATATTAAATAAATTCTGTGAACGTCACACAGCGCCATCTAGCCCCGTGGTAAGGTACTAAGCTTGTGTTACGGCGACTAGACAACGGTTATATTAATTATATTTATTTTTCTTTTCTTTTTTAAACACATACATACATTTTATAGAAAGACAGACGCCCAGACCAGAAGCAAATGTTTATTTATTTTTAAACATAAATACTTTCTCCCGGCGGGAATCGAACCCGCAACCTTTTGCATTGCAGTCGTGCATTCGCCCTATGCGCCCCACAGGTCGTCATATTGGTGCTTTTATATCAGAGCAGAATTATTTGTTATTTTATATGATATGAATTGCCGTCCCCTGTGGCGCGTTGGCGATATCGGGGTTTCGATTCGATTAACTCATATTATTATGTAGTATATCCATTGTCTAATCTTATAGTACAAGCCTAGTGGCTTAATTTAGGGCTACTTTGGGCTTCGCTGTGTGCAATGCCCTGCAATATGTTAAAAATAAAATTAATATAGTGTATTTACCGAAAGTATTTTTGTACATACCTTAGTATTTAAGTGAAATAAAAATAAGTTACTTATAGAATTATTGAGATATTAATACATATTTCAGTTTAGTAACTAATTGATATTTTTATTGTAATATAATGAATATACTTATGTACTCTAATGTGAATATTTTGTAAATAATTCATATACTTAAGTACCTACTTATAAGTTTGTTAAGTTATCAAGTTTTGATTATGCAATCACATTGTCTTTGATTATACTAATCATGTATTTTATATGTGTAGGTACACATAGGTATTAAGTTTATAGTATAGATATTATGCCTAATTGTTGTTAAACACTTTAAAATAAAGACTTTATAATCTACTTATCTAAAAGCTACTCATTTATTTCACTCCTAACATTTTGACATTTGAAATAAGATGGAAAAAGTACAATTATTTTTATTTAACACTTATGCGGGTCAAACCGCGGAATACAGCTAGTCTTTTATATATGAAGACTAGCTGTCTATCTTCTACTATATAAAAATAAGTCGGGTTTTCCTTCCTGACGCTATAACTCGAGAACGCACGAACCGATTTCGATAATTCTTTTTTTGTTGTGTTTGCTATTGTCAGGAGAAGGTTCTTATGAAAGAAAAAATGCTGAACCGATTTTGATGAATTTTGGTATGAAGATAGATAGCCATTTTTTTATACTAAGCGACAGGACAACGTCTGTCGGGTCAGCTAGTATCTTATACAGGTTGGTCCAACTAGTGACGTCAATAAACCTTTTTTAGATTCCTCACACCTGGGGGTATCCAAAAATACCCCATGTATGTTCAGCGATTTTTGTAGTTTAGGAGTTATGGCCTTTTTCCTCATTTTCTACTAAAATGCGACCACTGACACCTATTTGCTCATACTGACTGCAATAATTGAGATAATTGGCTGATTTCTTTTCAAATGTGGAGCTGAATAAGCTGGGTCATGTTTCCTGTTACAAAAAAAACGTGTAACACCAACCAAACTGTTACAAATAAAAAAAAGTATTTCATAAAGTGAGCGTAGACAAAACGCTATAAACACTTTAAAGAGCAATTAAAAGAAAAACTCGCCTAATATTTTTTTTTCCAAACTAACTTCAAAAACTTCCTTACTTCATTAGCTATCTACCCTATCATTTTTATTGGTCTATCATTAGAGGATCATAGCAAAAATTTTATTTAAAAATTCTTAGGGAGGGGGGTCGATGTTAGGTCTTAGTGGTGTTCATCTTGCTAGAAGGTGGACACCTAGAAAAAGCTGAGAAATGCCTACTAGCATCCACTTCAGCGAGTGCAAGGCAGAAGTGGTCGCTCATCGACCAAATCTCACACACAACGTCCACGCCACCTCTGGTATAGCCGCGCTTCCGCACGCCATGTGGGCTCACATTCACGTGTGGGTCGTCCCTCCCGGGCAATGTTACTATTATGGGGCTTGCACTATACCACCCCTCCCGTAATAGTAATAGCCAAGTGTGTGAGATGTAGGCGAGCCCTCGGCGCCTTAAAACCGGGTCCCTAGCAAGGGGAGTCAACCCCGAGAAATAAAATTAAAAAAAAAAAAAAAAAAAAAAAAAAAAAAACTAGATATATGAAATAAACATGGACGACGCGAATTTTAAAACTATACTACCCCAGGAGGGTACCGGAAACGGAGAATCCCTCCCCGAGTCTAACTCGGGCAGCCCCACCGTATCTGGGGGGGGCACAAATTCGCAACGGAAAAATATGAACGAGAAGAAGGAGACCAGCAAAATTTTAAAACAACAAATCTTCCACAAGAGTATGTTTTCAAATAACTTACAAACTGTCAGTCCAAAAGAGAAGAGTTCTACGATAGATGACAATCATCCAAACTGGCAAAGAGTACCTGTGTCAAGAAACGCAAAAAGAAAAAAAGTATCCTCCCCTACTCCATCTCCAGAGAGAGTAACTACCAACAATCAATTTAGTGGATTGTCTGTTGATCAAAAGGAGAATGACATGACTGAATGTGATGTTACAAAGAAGGCCTTGAAACCACCACCAATAATCCTCTACGGAATAGAAGATGTTAATGAGCTCACCGACCTGTTGCAGAGTACAGTAAATAAAACAGACTTCATTTTTAAAATTGTTAATCAAAACCAACTACGGATTAACTGTACATCAGTAGATGTATACAAAAATATAATAGACATTGTGAGACAAAAAGGATTAATTGGACATACTTTCAATATAAAAGACAAACGGCCTTACCGACTTGTAATTAGGAATCTTCACCACACCACACCAACCAGTGTAATTAAGGAAACTGTTGAAGCCACAGGTAACATAGTGATCGGTGAAATAATAAATGCGAAGTATAGACCTGAAAAGAAACCAACTTTCACATATTTTGTCAACATTCAACAGGGACCTAACAACAAAGCTGTGAAAGATATAAAATATATCTATTACCAATCCGTCGTTATAGAAGACCCGAAGAAAAGAAAAACAATAGTTCAATGCCAGAGATGCCAGCAATACGGTCACTCGAAAAATTACTGCATGCGGCCATATCGTTGCGTGAAATGTGCAGAATCTCATAAAACCTCCGAATGCCCCAAAACCGACCGTAATACTCCAGCAACCTGTGCTCTTTGCCTTGGTGCCCATCCAGCAAACTTCAAGGGTTGCGAAGTATACAGAGAAATACATTCAAGGAAATTCAACAAAAGGTCGCGCACAAATACTACGGATAAATATAGCCGGGCTACAGATAAGGATGTCATGACTGACAATCTCAATAACCAGTTTCCACCACTACCGAACGTAGTAGACACTAGATCAGATACAAACTCTAACAAGAAGGTAAAATATGCTAAAATATTGAAAGTGTTAGCAAATACCAACGAAGAGATCCCACCAACCTATCACATAATTGAAAAAATGCTAATAAAACAAGCGGAAAAGTTTGATATAATCCTACAACAAATGAGTTCTTTGATTAGTCTCATAACTAACCTAGTGTCAAAACTTTCAAAATGACTTCCCTCAAGATTGCAGCTTGGAACCTGGATGGACTATCTCCAAATAAGGAAGTGGTTGAAATCCTACTACACTCACATAATATAGATATATTACTTTGGTATCTGCTACTATTGGTATCTGAAACTCATTTTACTGAAAACAGTCTTATTAAAATACAAAACTATAACATCTACGTAACTAATCATCCCGACGGTACTGCACACGCTGGTGCTGCTATTATAGTGCGATCTAATATTAAACACCATGAACTGCCTCAATTTAAAAAGGTTCATATACAGGCAGCTACTATAGCAATAGAAGACAGAAATGGCATTTTTAATGTGTCTGCTATATACAGTCCCCCTAAACATAAAATATCAGAGATGCAATATAATGAATTCTTTAGTACCCTGGGTTTGCGTTTCGTAGTTGGAGGTGACTGGAACGCGAAGCATATCCATTGGGCCTCTAGATTGAGTAATACTAGAGGTAGGGAATTAAAGAATAGCCTGGATGGGAACAATATCGCAAGTATCTCAACATCAGAACCTACACATTGGCCAACCGATCCAAACAGGCTACCTGATGTGATAGACTTCTTTGTGACTAAGGGCCTATCTAGACTTTACTATCAAATCAAAACTTGTTTAGACGTCAACACTAATCACGTGCCAGTAATACTAACAATTGGAACAACTGTCCTCAATTTTGAAAGAAATGTAAAATTGTATAACAAGCGCACGGATTGGAATGCATTTCGCGACTTAATAGACGAAAAACTTGAACTTAAAATTGCTCTTAAAACCGATACTGACATAGACGATGCCACCAGAACTATAACTACAACTATTCAGAAAGGGTGCTGGGTCTGCACACCGGAAGCCAAGGAGCGACAACAGCAACACAGAACCTATTCTGAAACCATAAGATCAAGCATATTGGAAAAAAGGAGACTCCGTCGTGTGTGGCACATCAGCAGGCATCCGAATGATAAAAAGGCCCTGAATAAAGCAGCTAGAGAGTTGAAGGCTTTAATTTTGGAGGCTAACGACGCAGCCCTACGAACATATTTAGAAAGTCTTACACCTACGAAATCGACAGACTACTCACTGTGGAAAGCATGCAAAAACTCCAAACGGCCAATGCATCATAAACCTCCACTTAGGACACAAGATGGAAGCTGGGCCAAAACTGCACAGGATAAAGCGAATATATTTGCAAACTACCTCAGCCAAGTATTCACACCTAATGAAGCAAATCCAAATACGGATGAATCAGACATAAACTCTATACTCGCCCAGGATATGCAACTTGACCTACCCCTAAAACCTGTGACGCCAAGAGAAGTCTGTAGACTTATAAAATCCTTAGAAAATAACAAGGCCCCGGGGTTTGACCTAATTGACAAGAAAGTCCTGGAACAGCTACCGCGTAGAGCAATAATATAGCTGACAACCTTATTTAATGCCATCCTGCGAGTAGGTTACTTTCCAAACTTGTGGAAAGTATCCCAAATTATAATGATCCTTAAACCTGGTAAACCTGGCTATGAAGTGACTTCATATAGACCCATTAGCCTTCTGCCGATCATGTCAAAGCTGTTCGAAAAAGTATTTCTTAATAGACTTGTTAATGTCCTGAAAGAAAAATCTATCATTCCTGATCATCAGTTTGGTTTTCGAAAAGAACATGCCACTACAGAACAGGTACATCGAGTGTGCAGAACAATTAGAAGAGCCTTCGAAAAAAAGGAATATTGCTCGTCAGCCTTCCTGGATATACAGCAAGCCTTCGACAGAGTCTGGCATAAGGGACTGCTGTGCAAAATCAAAACCCTACTACCACATACGTTCTTTGGCACACTCAAGTCATATCTAACGAACAGACTATTCCAAGTAAAAGAAAATGATAGTACATCAGATTTTCACGAAATTGACGCCGGTGTGCCCCAAGGGTCGGTACTGGGACCTGTTTTGTACACTCTGTTTACATCCGATCTGCCACAAGCTCAGGATGTCACGGTTGCGACCTTCGCAGACGATACGGCCTTGCTTGTTTCACACCCATGCGCCGCCCGGGCCTCCGAGCTCTTACAGGATGGATTGAATGAGATAGAGAAATGGCTGGCTAGATGGAGAATTGCTGCAAGCGTTTCTAAATCAGTGCATATAACTTTTACCCTTCGTAAAGAAGACTGTGCCCCAGTTACTCTCAATGGTGTACAACTGCCACACCAAAGCTCTGTAAAATACTTGGGAATGCACTTGGACCGTAGACTGACCTGGAGAAAGCACATTCAAACTAAAAGGGATGAGATGAATATAAAGTACAGAAGTCTCTATTGGCTGCTAGGCCGAAACTCGAAACTCTCCATTGACAATAAGCTACTTATATACAAGGTAATGCTGAAACCAGTATGGACATATGGACTGGAACTGTGGGGGTCAGCCTGCAACTCCAATATAATGATAATACAAAGGTTGCAGAACTATATCATAAGACAGATGACAAATGCACCGTGGTTTATTAAAACGAAGGAAATCCACGATATCCTCAAGATGCCAATGGTTGAAGAAGTGATCAAAGGGCATGCTACCAACTACAAGACCCGACTGCACAGACACCCGAATCAGCTTGCTGGACAGCTGACCATCCCTGAAAGCATCCGTCGGCTGGGGAAGCGACGAGATATCTTTGATGATGTTGGTCGCCTGGAAGGCTAACATAAACTTGGAAAGGGGCTGTCTTCGCTGGAAGTAGTGCCCTACACGATCTTATGACTTCATCTCATCTGTTTATAGTCTTAAGACTGATCGCAGGATTATAAGAAAAAAAAAAAAAAAAAAAAATTCTTTGGTCGAAAATTCTCTCGCTCATCCCTATTACTGAGACTTCGCTGTCTGACCGTCTGGCACCGGGCTATATCTCATAAACCGTGATAGCTAGACAGTTGAAATTTTTACAGAGGATGTATTACTGTAGCCGCAAATATTTAAGGGAACTCCCATACAACTAACGTGATTTTTGACATAAAAACGCAACGATACCACGATGTATTTTACCACTAGCGCCATCTAGTGATGGTTTTTGTCTTCCGCAACAAATCTGAATTAAGATTTGTACAAATAAATGTATTAAATAAAATAAGAACAAATATGTTAATATTTCTTATGTTTTTATTGCTCAAGGCATTTTTACTAGAAAATATTTTTTACAAGGAGAAATACATCATCAAAAATCCTCCCATGACAGGATTCGAACCTGTGCCCCTCGCTTGCCGGGCGAGTGCGCTACCGCTGCGCTACACGGGAACCCACGTGTCATGGTGAATTTTTGATTATCTCTCACTGTTTACCGACTAAGGCTCGGTTTGAACGTCATCTACCAGTCCAGTTTTACAACTATTGACTAGCTCAGATGGTTAACTTTACAGTTAACGCTTCCGACGTGAGATGTCGTCGTGTGAGATGTGGGAGGATTTTTGATGATGTATTTCTCCTTGTAAAAAATATTTTCTAACAAATATGTTTTTTATGTAATTAGATTAGGCCGGGAGTTTCGATTCAGGTTTAAGTAAGATGAGTAAGAGAATTTTCGACGAAGGAATTTTGAAATAAAAATTTTGCTATGATCCTCTAATGATAGACCAATAAAAATGATATGGTTTGGAAAAAAAATAATAGGTGAGTTTTTCTTTTAATTGCTCATTAAAGAGTAAATAGCGTTTTGTCTACGCTCACTTTATGAAATACTTTTTTTATTTGTAACAGTTTGGTTGGTGTTACGCGTTTTTTTTTGTAACAGGAAACATGACCCAATTATTCAGCTCCACATTTGAAAAGAAATCAGCCAATTATCTCAATTATTGCAGTCAGTATGAGCAAATAGGTGTCAGTGGTCGCATTTTAGTAGAAAATGAGAAAAAAGGCCATAACTCCTCAACTACAAAAAATCGCAGAACATACTACATGGGGTATTTTCGGATACCCCCAGGTGTGAGGAATCTAAAAAAAGTTTATTGACGTCACTAGTTGGACCACCCTGTATAGCTTTCTATATCTTAAACTAGAAAATGCTTCATCCTGAATGACTGATTGATCAAGCACATCCTCAACCGCTTATAGTAGAGAGCTGAAAGTGTGTTCTTGGTATTGGTGGATGGAGGTTTGTCGAAATGCACAAGGGATCGGGACTTACGCAGCTGAAACCGAGGCACACAGCTAGTATCTAATAAAATATTATTGTACAAATAGGTGACCTTATCGCTAAATGCGATGACTTATTATTATTATTACATTGTGTTACATTACACAACGAAGTTATTACTAGTTATTATCAGTATCACACTATGTACAAGAATCGTCATAACATAAATTATAATGTATATAATATAATATCCTTCCTGTAACTACCTAAGCGAGTAAATTTAGGTAATTATTATCGTTACATATAGAGATATAAGAAATAGAGTAGGGCCTCAAGTACGGGCAATGAGGAGGAACACTAACTTTTTATCCCGGCAGAGGGCGTTAGTCGGATGATCTTTGGTTTGAATTAAGAACTGTCAAACAGCTATTTTTTACAACTCTCGGCGGAGACTTTCGGCGGGAAAGCGGAGACAACATGTCGTGCTCCAATTTTATTTTAGTTAAACTATGTTGTAAACTCGGTTAAATTGTGTAATTTTGGTGGAATCTTATTCAATATAATTCCGTGAATGTGCACAAGTGTAGTGAAAACAAAATTGAGTGTTAAACATGGACTTTCCGTCGTTCGCGCCGAAGCTCCTTGAAGGTTATAGTAAAGTTGCTACCGCTTTACCATAGCCCCTGACTTGAAACTATAGGCCCGATCGATCGGGCTAATTTCATGCAAAATACTTGATACTGGCAAGATGTACAAGATGTACGACGCCAAAACTTTAATAAGAAGAAACTTAAAATTCTAAAACTTGACCCTGGCTGTTCCAAATTGGCTATATCGGTCTCAAACCGAAATAAATAAACTCCCGGCGCCAAATTGGCCATATCGGCAATATCGGTCTGAGACCGAAAGAATAAAAAAAAACTCGGCGTTTCCATTGGTGGAGGCTGGAGGACCATCATCGAAAAAAAAAAAAGATCATCTGATGCCAGCGCCATCTACTTACAGCTTTGCGTGTGGCACCCCATTCCGTTTACGACTCTATGATTTTTTCAAATCACATGTCGGCTAAATGAAGTTGTTGAACGAGGCTATCGCGCCAAATGACATTGACGGAATAAATTCCATTTGACATTGACATTATTGACAGTATAGTCGGCGACAATGGTGTTGTTGGTGTTTGTGTGTTGATGAATTTCAATTCAATGCAATACGTAACACCTCGTTATTCTGTTATATCACACCGCGCCCTCGAATATCGAACGCATAAAGCCACTCTCCTTCAGGATTTCGTCGGTAACTATGGGTGATTCAAAGAAGAAGAAGAATTTCTACTTTCGGAAGCGTAGAAACAAATATTTCTTAGAGCCCGGCTTCAGGGGTTTTTTCTGCACGTGTAACTTTAGAGAGAAAGAATGCGTGAAAGAAATGTACAATTTGCTGAACGAGTATGCGGGGAAGCTGTATCCAGACCTGGATTCTCGGCCCGCGTCCGCTAAACCTGAGTCACCAGCGCCAGAGAACTCTAACAGCGAAAGTGATGAAGAGACTGATATCGGCGATTTGCTGAGAAATCAACTCGAAACCATGAAATCAGACACATACAAAGCTCTCAGACACAAACGTTTCCAAGTCGTTGAAACTGGAGCTTCAAACTGCATTTTTGTTAAAACTAACCTACCATGCCCTGAGGAGCTAACTGCGGCCATAATTAAAGATCTATTCACAACACGGCTACAAAAAACAAGGCATGTTCTCCGTCTGCTGCCAATCATGGCCACTTGTAAAGCAAACCTTGCTGATATCATGGAAAGTGCTGGGAAATTATTTGACAAATATTTCTTGAAGGAATCATCAACATTTGCCGTCATCTTCAATAAAAGGTTCAACAACAGTGTCTCCCGAGAACTGGTTATAAAAGAGCTGGCTGATTTGATTGTGTTGAAGAATGGGAACAACAAAGCAGATCTGAAGAACCCAGGTCTTTGTATAATAGTTGAAATTGTTAAAGGAATATGTTTGCTAAGTGTCGTGGAGAATTACTTTACTTATAAGAAATATAACTTGAATGAACTCTGTAAGGAGGAACCTACAAACGACGAAGGGACTCAAGCCAAGAAATTTAAGAGCACAGGAACTGAGGAACAAAAAGATAGTCAATAATTTATTGTTAAATGTTTACTTCTATCTATATTGTATGTAGTTTTTCTACTTGATGTGATTAAAGGTGCATAGTGCCTCCTATACCAACTCGTAAACCAAAATTTTTGTCTACTTATTAACTTTTTCATTAAATTATTACAAATCTAATAAAGATTATTAAGTGTGACTTGGGTTTTTTATTCTCTAACTTACCTACTAGAATAATTGGACAGCAAAACACTAACCAACTTTTCCAGGCTTTTCTTTCATCTTCATATTTTATTCATTGTTTTGCTTTTTTCTTCAACCATTTGCTTGCTACAGCAGTTTTCATTTTATGAAAGTATTCACCCGCGTAAGTCCCGATCCTGTTGGAATATCAGGATCAAAAAATAGTAAAAATAGTCCAATAAGAGTTAAGAAAATGGAATGAATCATGTAATCAACTGGAGTTCTCCAGTTACGCAAGTAACATCTCATCAACTTTTAACTTAAAAGGTCATGTTACATAATTGAAGGGTGTGGTTGTCACTGCTTTAAATACAAGTACCGAGCAGGTTCAATCTAATAATAGACTATAGGTAAGTAAGTACCTATATCAAACCAAGTACACCTATGTAGGTAGGTATTCATATTCATAATAATACTGCAATTATATAACAATAACATTCTAGTTATGATGTGGGGTTATGTAAGGCGTTTTATATAAGTAAAATTAATATACCTAGAACCGTTAAGCAACCATAAGCATTGAAGTTATGTAAGTATCTGGGGCAGTGTCAGTTACTAGGTAGGTAGTGTGGCTAGGAAAATGGAGATTTTATATTTGTTTATTTTTTTTAGTCACATTTTTCATTTTATTAATGTAGTAAGTAAATAATGATTTATGTATTTCTGTTTAACCAACTTCGAAAAAGGAAAGTTGGTTCTTAATTCGGTTGTGGCTATATTTTGATTCCCTAAATGTTGGTAGGTGTATAACATTGTGTTCCTATCGCAACTGATTACAGCATTGTTTTAAAATGAATTTTTATAAAATTATTTTACAAATCTACCTATTTACTTAAGGCTCTTAAATCACTGAGACGCCATGGCGACGTTCGCGTTGGCAGGCTGCGCTTCCAACAACTTTAAAAAAATTTAAGTACTTATAGGCCATTTTTTTTATTTTATCGGTTACCTACTAAAACGCTGATTTTATGGACCCATACCCTTTGCCTACTTGGCTTTATAGGTCCCTCTGTAAAAAACGACACTAACACTAGATGGCTCTACCGGTATGTAATGCAATATGGACCTACCGCCCCATCTATTGACAGTTAAGTGTACCACATTTATTGTAAAAAGGGAACCCGAAGGGCCAAAACCCTTATTTCAGTCTAATAAAATAATTCATAGAACTAGCTACAGATGTCGCTAACAGTCGGATTCTAATAAATTCGTTTTTCTGTTCGTAGTTCTAGAAAATCCCTCTTTGAACATATACACGAATTCATAGTTTGCGATAGAGGACGGTAGAGTACAACCTACAAATACAACCATACTAACTTCCATTTGAAGTAAATACCTACTTATATATTGTTTTGAACAACGTCTAACGGAATATGCAAAGTTTCGTCCAAATCGGTGTAGTTAGTTATCCTAGAGTAGCATGGTACTTAGGTACCTCTAAGTAAGTACTTACTCTACCATGTCACTCTCCCGGGGACACCGGGCTACCTACTTGTAGGTAAAGTAGGTACTTATTAACTACTAACGTCTCAAAATAACTTAGGTTCAGGCATATACCTATATCTAACAGTTAAAACGATAACGTTTGGGCCAAGAATTTCCTATACAAGCAGGATCTAAGTAGGTACTTATTTAATAGGTATATGTACTTATACATAATCGTACACAAGTTCTGAGTCCATTATTGTTAGGAGGCATTAAGAATCTATTTACCTACATAAGAAGCTTTACTACTTATTATTTCTATCTACCTAACTTCACTACCTACCCAACTGCTTTTACTCTTGTGAAATTGTATTGAAAGTGAATTGTGTTCCATGACCCCTTTTTTTATTTAGCCCATATGTTGTCCCAATGCTGGGCAATAGGATTGGGCTGGGATGGGCTCCACCCATCTCTTTTTCGCGGTTTCCCGCAACCTTCAGACAATTTGGCTCGAACGGTTGAGTTGAGATCATCGAGCTCTAATTCCTTAAGCTAATGATAAACCCTAATTTTTGAAAAGTGGACAATAAAATTAATTATGCTTATTCTACGGTTATTTACAAACGATTCCATGCGTCAACGTCATCGAAAATGTAACAAAAGCTGATACCACGCCTATGGTGAAGAATCAAGAATCAGGAAAATTTATTGAATAACTGTGCACATTAAAAGGTGACATGGAAATGTGTTATAGGTATCAACAGTTGTCTATCCCGGACATAAAATATTATAGTAACTTAATCTAATCTTAATCTCTCTATCTCTTTTTACTAAATATTAATTAACATAATTAGAGTTAACAAATTAATCTTAGGTATAAATATTCTTTGACCATGTAGAAAGTTTTAGAGTTTTTGAATACGTCTGTATCTGCACAAGCCGTGCAAAGTCACAATTCAAGGAGGAAGAAATAAAGCACTTTGATAAACTTAAAAATTTATTGAGATTTCTGCAAGAATTTCCGTAGTAATTAAAAGTTAGGTGCCGCTTACGAGAAGGGCAGCCACAGTGGGCATTATGCCAAAATACTTTTGTAACTAGGTTTCTGGTTTCCTTATTAATTTATTGCATTTTGTGATTAGATAAAATCCATCGAGTGGTTTGGAAGACATGATGGAATAAAGAATATTACAAAACATACAAGATTGGCGCGAAAATCAAAACCCTTTCCTGCAGTCGGGTAAAAATAATTTTACCCGACGTGGTCACACTTTTTCCTCAATAATGAGCCAATTCAATATTGTTACCTATGGTTTTTGTATAAGTAGGTAGGTACCTATTTAACCTCCAATGTAAAAGTCTTAAAAATGGCGGGATTCTAGAGATAACTAATGAATGAGCACCTACTTAATGCTGCCGTGTCGCCTTGGCATAGAATAGGGTTACCTACCCCATCTCTTCCTGTGGGTGTCGTAAAAAGCGACTTAGGGATCTGAGGGATCTTAGGGATTAGGGAGATTAGCAAACTTTAAGTTCTCCCCGCGCGATGGCGGATAAACTGCTTGATCCCTAAGAGGGTTGGTGTCAGGCGTAAAAAGATTGCCAAATCGAATTGCAGAAGGTATGGTCAATGATGACTTACCGACTGCGTCAACCCCAAATAAAAAAAAAACTATTTGGGGTTTAGCGGACCCCGGGCTCCCGAGAGGGATGCAACATGCAACTGGGAACATCACTCGGATGAGAGAAACCTAACACTGATAGGTAATGAATTTATCTATATAGGTACCTATATAAAATGCTTTGTCCTGACTGATTGAGGGATCAACGCACAGCCTTAGCCTCTGATAGTAGAGAGCTCAAATTTAGACAGTGTGTTCTTTTTTTGATGTAGGCTTTCGTTAAGAAATAGTTTTTAAAATTCCCACGACTTACACAATTGAAACCGCAGGACACTATTAGCCTTATCAATAAACGTGGAGTAAGGTTGGAATAGTGAGAACTTGTTTTGTCTTTTTCCGTGACAAGAACTTTCAAAGTTGACAGACAGAAACAAAAAGTGGTAAAATTATTCCGACCTTACTCCACGTTTATTAATAAGGCTAAGTAAGTTTACCTCCCTATAAAATGGGTTAGGTCCCTACGTAAGTACGAACAAAGAAAAGTGGCGGAATTCAAACCAAAAGGTGGAAAGTTACCTACCGGTACTAAGAAAAACTTGTTGAAAGAGAACTTTTACTGCTAATATTTGATTTAACAATTTGCTTTGTATTCTTTAACTAGGCTGGTAAGTCTTATTTTTAACCCCCGACGGAAAAAGAGGGGTGTTATAAGTTTGACGTGTCTGTGTGTCTGTCTGTCTGTCTGTCTGTCTGTCTGTCTGTGTATCTCTCTGTGGCATCGTAGCTCACGAACGGATGAACCGATTTCAATGTAGTTTTTATTGGTTGATAGATGACTTTTGCGCGAGTGTTCTTAGCTATGTTTGATCAAAATCGGTTCAGCCGTTCATAATATATGTTGGTTAAAGCTCGGAAATAAAAACCGAATGTTTTCAAATATGAACGAGTGGGGTATCAAATAAAAGAGCATGACTTTTGTGACAAGAATATGCATGTTTAATCAAAATCGGCTTAGCCGTTCAAAGTATATGTAGGGTCAAACTCGGAAATAAAAACCGAATGTTTTCAAATATACCTGAGTGGGATATCAAATGAAAGGACGTCACTTTTGTGACAACAATATGCATGTAAAATCAAAATCGCTCTTACAAAAAGGGTGAAATAAAAAAATTAAATTAAAAATTTAAAAAACCCCCGACTTAAAAAAATCTTCCAAGTTAAAACAAAACTAAACTTTAAAAAGGCAAAAATAATAAGCCGAAAACAAATTTCATGTCTTTGAGTAGGTATGTGGTACCTTACGTTCCCGCGGCGGGGGACGCGGGAATGTTTCACAGAAGTTGATGGTAACCTACCCGTGCTTTTATAGTATCTAACATTCCCGCGTCCCCCGACGCGGGAACGTAAGGTACCACATACCTACTCAAAGACATGAAATTTGTTTTCGGCTTATTATTTTTGCCTTTTTAAAGTTTAGTTTTGTTTTAACTTGGAAGATTTTTTTAAGTCGGGGGTTTTTTAAATTTTTAAAATATTTTTTTTATTTATGTTTAGGTGAGATGTAATCTTCCTTTATAATGATGTGAAATATAATAAGATAAATAAAATAACCAATCTTTCTCTAAAAACACGCTTGATTCAACCGTGCTACCGGGGATGGAAAGCAGCTCTGTGAAAACTTAAAAAAAATATTAAAAGTTATTTCAGAAAATCAGATCAAAAATGTAAACAAAGGACTGTCAATATCAAAGGAAAAAATAAACAAAGAGCTGTCACTTTCAAATGAATGCATGAGTTTTTGTTTACATTTTTGATCTATCTAAGATTCTAAAATAGAGTGGTACCTACCCTGCAGAGGTAAGTATCGACATTTTGATCGCATTTTAGGTAGGTACTTAATTACGTCTTACACTTGATCATTAGTAAATTAGGTACCTACCTAAATATATTTTTTTCTTCAAGTTGGAGTCAAAGAATAACTACCGAAGTAGGTAAATCAAACTTGCTGCAAGTTAATCGTTTTAATACCCAATGTAGGTACTTACTTAAAGTTCAAGATGAATCTAATTCGAGTCATGCAGCAGTGGACATCAGCTAATGACATCCCTTGTCGGTCGTTAGGACCGGTACTCGTTTTATTTTTTCCCTTGAGTCGTTCAGTCGCCGAGTTTCCTTTAACAGCGTTTTTACAAGACCAGTGAAAAATTCGTCACTGAATATAGCCGGGAGGAAGTCAGAGTAACGAATTATGCCATTAAAGATATGAATTAAACATGGGCCTGTTTTGTTACCTGACTTATGAGCTAGGTAGACATAAAGTTGGCTATTAATGTCCTACCGTAGGGCACGGGCTCTTTCCAGAGGAGACTTTGGCTTGGAGCATGTCCCGTGAACATTTACACTATCGTTTTTATAATCATGCGACTCTTTCGGGCTCTTTCGCAATATGAAAATGGTCGTTAAATATTAAACTAATACATTAATGACTTCGGTCCGCTCGTTGTGGGAACGTTGAATAAGCATTATATAATTGTAACTGTAAGAGATGTAAGTACCTGTAAATATATTATAATACTTTTTTTTAACAAAAAGCACAAGGATTTGTAAGCAATTTGTAAGTTACACGTAATCTGTACTTAGACTTCAAAATCAAGGACCGAATAGGTAATAATAAGGGTAATAGGTATAAGTACAGTCATGTAGTACCGTCAATAAATACCGTATAAAAAATGAAAGAAATGTCTTATAGATAATTAAATAATAAGTGGCAATGCGGCCAAGATTTTGGGCTCACTACCGAGTGTCGAGGACTTTGATTTCTTTTGATAAGTTATATTTTTATAAATATGTAAATCAAATTAAAAATTGTAATGATGTTGAATAAAAGATTTACTAATAAAACAAAACTATTTTTTTTAATTAATTACTTATGCGCGATGTTTTCCTTTGACCGCAAGAGCGATGTTATAAGCAGCGCACATATTTTTTTTCTTAAAGAAAAACACATTGATGCGCGGTTGGATTACCCATCCCGAGCGATCAGTGTACCTACCACTAGGCCAACACCGGTCATCCTTCCTACTATAATATTATAAATGTGAAAGTTTGCATGGATGTTTGGATGTTAGTTACTCTTTCACGCAAAAACTACTGAACCGATTGCAATGAAACTTGGAATACCTATGGATAGCTGGACACCTAGAATAACAAATAGGCTACTTTTTATCCCGTAATTCCCGCGGGATCGGGACTTACGCGGGTGAAACCGCGGGGCGCAGCTAGTACATAACCAATAAACCAATAACTTGAAAGTTACCCAAGTCGACAGTAGGTATACTTAGGTGTATGAATACGAACAGTGTTATTCGGAAGGATCCTTCTTGTGTGCGCTACATACACTTAAGCTGCGTTCTCGGCGTTGGAATAACAAGCACCAAACGGACACCGGCAAATCCAACCCAAGTCCGGATTTGTAACAAAGTACGGCTTACTCCGCTCACTTCTACTTAATATGGTCGAAACACTCCGAGCGCAGATGCTTGTTGCAGATTTTCAATGTGGTTTCAATTTCTTGAATTTTTCGCCGAGTGTGCAGCTTTCTAGGCTTGAGTACAAATTTAACGCTACCCAAGTAGTTTTATAGGTACCTAGGTACCTTTAGTGTGCTTATGGTTTACTTGATCAAACAGCGCCCCTTGGTTTTACCACCGTATGTCCCAAAATCATGGGAATATCGGGATTACCTATATATTTTAATCATGTAGTGAAAACGATGATGTATTTTTTTCATAATCATCGTGATCACGTTTAAATAAAATTGCCCCCAACATGTTACTAACGCGACGTGAATTGTTTAAAAACGGATTTTTTATTTATTTTGTATCTTTGTTTAATCTTTTAATAGTTATCACGATTTATGAGATACATCCTGATGACAGACAGACAGAAGGACAGTGGAATCTTAGTAATAGGGTCCTGTTTTTACCCCATGGCTACGAAACCCTAAAAATACAGCCAAAAAACCGATCTACATAGTCGTTAATGCAATTTCTCACTTCTAGGTATTACCTAACGAAATTTAATATAGCTCGATCGGTAGGCTATGCGTGGACAGTGGACAGCAATTACTATAGTTGGCAATTTGTCGGCTGACACGAGATCGACACCCAGCGAAATGCATCATGACACCGTCCCTCCCGGATTCGATATATCTGCACACGACCTCCGAACTCATTAACCGAGGATTTTAATTAAACTGCCAAAGTACTAACACTATCATTGACCTAGCTGCACGCTTAGATTAAAACAAAAAACTAAAGATACGGTACCTAGTCTCTGAAAATGAGACGATAAAACTGCGTCTAGCTGACGCACTAGCCTCAGTCGTATATTATGTCGAACCGTTGCCGCGTGAACACGTGCTGTCACACTGCGATCATCTTTTTTACATCCATAAGAATGCCTATTTGCTTATTTACAAATGCCTGAATCATTCTTAATGACAAATGTTTTTAAAAACAATAATTTTATGAAAATGCATGTAGGTGTTTCTAGCTCATTTTTCGAATACGCAATGTTAGAATATACCGTATCTACTATTATTGTTTTTATCTAAGGCTGCGCGTGCAGATCTTGAATGGTCGTGCGGTTAAAGCAATGCTTGCAGCAGTCTTTACTTGGGTGGGTGACTGATAATTTGTGTGTCTTTACTTGGGTGGGTGACTGATGACTGATTTGTGTGGCAAAATCACTTCCTCGAGCTCCTCTGTGCTTCGAAAGGCATGTTAAGCAGTTGGTATCGGTTGTTTATATCTGATAGCAGTCGTTAGGTCAAGTTATAGGCCTTAGGGCGACCTGAAACCCCTAACGCTAGGTGAGCCAGATCACTAGGTATACGAAAAAGAAGAACCCCATCAAATTTAGTTTTTCTAATGTTTACCCACACTTTGGAAATATAGTTTCTATTGTTCCGTATCCGAAGGGTACAAACGGGACCCCTTTACTACGACTTCACTATCCGTCTGTCTGTCTGTCTGCCACCAGGCTGTGTTTCATGAACCGTGATAGCTAGACAGTTGCAATTTTCACGGATGATATAGGTATTTCTGGTGCCGCTTTAACAACTAATACAAGAAACAGTTTTAAAAAATATATCCTAATGGGGTTTCCATACAACAAACGTGTTTTGCTTAGTACAAATTACTACAAATCTCATTCTATAGCATTTTTTTAGCGAAGTGTTTACGTTTTAGACCAATTTTCTAGTAAATAAAATAAAATGAATTTTATGAATATACTAGCTGACCCGGCAAACGTTGTTTTGCCTTATAAATTATAGATAGTAGCCGATTCTCAGACCTACTGAATACGCATATAAAATTTGGTAAAATCGGTCGCGCCGTTTCGGAGGAGTACGGTAACTAACATTGTGACATGGAAATTTTATATATAAGAAGATAAGATGGCCTGCTTTTAGTGGTGATTCCGCTCTACCGTATTATCTACTTCACCATAGAGCCCTATCCTATTGGGTCAAAATTAAGAAAGGCATTGCCTAGGAAAATAAGTGGAGCCACTTTTCGCAGGTTCGAAACCTGCCAGAGCTAGAATTTCGAAAACCACTTGTTCACAAACTTATGAATCATTCAGGGTTGTTCCCACTAAAACACAAATACATGCAAAGTTCTATTAAGACCTGTCGAAAGTTCGAAGAAGTTTTGTATAAAGAACACTGAGTTTTTTTTGTTAAATTAGGAATTATCGAGAAAAGTTTGGCTTGTCACAATCACGGGAGAGTGGAAGTTGTACTTTTATCCAAATATAAAACTTACCAGAACTTAATTAAGTCGGTATAAAGTATTAAGTAGATAGTCGTAAGTAGGTAGTTAGTATTTATATAATTTAACAGTCATATTATTGTCAAATTGTGTGGTAGATTATCCCTGTCCTACGCTTAAAAGTAAGTAGTAGAACAGATCTGTTATCTATATCTGATCCCTTTACTACGACTTACATACTTCTACTGTAGATCTACATCTGTTATCTACCACAATAGAGATTTTCGTGTAGGAAATTGTTGAGCGTCTCATCAAAATGAAACTACTCACGGAAAATTAGCTTGATAGTAACCAATTGCAAAAATATCTAGGAATCCTGGACTATTACTATAACCTACAATAAAAAATAGTAGGTATTAGCTATATATTCCGAGGTATTAAGCTGATTAGGGATTGTTCTAGAAGTCTCGGCGAACAACTTTTGTTTCGAAACTTTTTAAAGTTTGAGGTCATTAAGGCCAATGACAAGGACCTTTAAGAGTCAATTCACACGTACCACAACCACACCACAGCCACAACCACACCTCAACGACGCCACGTGGTCGGGCGTATATTTTGTATTGAAAATGAATATTACAATTCACACGTACCACATTTTGCCGTTGTTTATCGACCACCTGTGTAATACGACCACATCGCAACCACATCGAGAAGGCAACGCCACCACCGGCGGCGGCACCGCGGCCACATCGCCACGACATGACAGGGTCAATTCACACGTACCACAACCACACCACATCGACATTTTGTCGGTACCACAACGCAACTGCAAAAAGTCGCTGCAACACTATTCACACGTAACCACAGCTTGACCACATTTTGTCGCTGCGACGTGGTGTGGTTGTGGTACGTGTGAATTGACCCTAAGAAACTTCGAAAACCACTTCGAATTTCCAAAAGTTGTTTTCGGTTAAATAGCCCTTTAAAAAACCCCTTTTCGGTTAAATAGCCCTCGGAACATCCTGTTTAAATTTCTGGTTCTGAGAAAACACCAAGAGCCAGAAACAACATTTACTACAATTACATAGGTACAACTGCCCAAATGTTTGTTTAGTCGACATTCCTATATCTACAAATAAGTGACTTTTGATAGCTACCAACCTACTACTAGTATCTACTTTAAGTAGTAACCTATGACGACACGACGTCTCTTTAGGGTTTAGACATTCCAAGAAGCGTGGGTGTCACAAGAAACCTAATGGGTAAATAAGCCTTACGGTTATTTACTAATGAAAGTAAGTATAATATAGACCCAATATAGACAGGACCTACCTATCGACCTTCCGAACCAAATTACATAACGTCATGACTTAGGGAAGCTTCTGAGAAAAAAAGGTAAAAATAAAATCACAGCCTAGGAAAATACGCAGAATACAAACTTTTAGGTATTGTATGGGTATTGTCGATTTTTTACCCCAGACGATAAAACTACAAGTTTGAAGGGTCAATAAAGGCGACTATAAAAAATATAAATAATGCACGACGTTACACACTGCGTAATCTAGCCCCAAACTAAGCACTAGGCTTATACTATGGGTACTAGACAACGGATATAAAACATATAAATTAAAGACATTTTCGGTTTTAATCGCGTGGTGTTTATTACGTTTAGCATTGTTTCAACGCCCAACGTCCAAACGCAATCTTTAATTTCAATACAACATCGCGAAAACAGAAGAAAAATCAACGGATATATTTTTTTTTAGTAAATACATACACAATGATACGTAGAAAAGACCCAGATCAGTAACATATAGGTATTCATTTTTAAGCGTAAATAGTTTCACCCGGCAGAAATCAAACCCGCAACCTTCTGCATTGCAGTCGAACCTTTGCCCGACGCAATGCAGAAGGCCAAAGGCCGTTAATTATATAAACAAAATTTCAGCAAATACCATAGATTCGAGCAGAGCCCACGACTTCGTCCGCCTAATTATTTTGAAAATATAGCTAATGAAACGCGCCGCTAATCTCAGGAACCGCGCTGTTCCTGAGATTAGCGGCGCGTTTCAAACAAACAAACTTTTTAGCTTTATAGTATTAGTATAGATATAGATGAACAGTCGCCGACATATCGGCGATGGATCTGCCGATCAAAATCTATGGTCCGCATTCTTGTGAGATGACCTTTCACTGTTGGATGTTACGCTTTAAGGTTTCTGGTTAGTAACTAATGAAGAAACGCGTAGGCTTCTTTTTTTCTGTATCAAAAACACTACTTGACCTGGCGCACTTCGTATCAATATCGGTCATATAAAAAAAATGAACTTGAAAAAGATAATGTTTAATTTGTAGCATTTCGAACTCCGTGTGCTATACTAGTATTGTGTGAAATATATAATAAAGTAATAAATAATAAATACCTATTGCACAACATTATACACAGCGTAATCTAGCCCCAAACTAAGCACTAGGCTTGTACTACGGGCACCAGCTAGCACACTAGTTGCGCACCTCGGATCCCAATCAAGATCCGATTAGTCCAGCTCTCCAGCTTTCTGCATACCAAGTTTAATCGCAATCCGTTTACTTACACACAAACTTTCACATTATAATATTAGTAGGATAACCTGTAACTAGTACGTGACGTGCTCTGAACTATTTTAATAACAGGTACCTATCTACAATTCTATATGCGACTACAATGAAACTACAATGTTAATAAAGTTATTTATACTTACGTATGATATTCAGATTAAAAAGTATTGTTTAACTATTCATAGCTTGAATAGTAAAAAAAACAAACGCAAATATTTGTTAAAAATAGGGTATTTTTTACCATGTTTCTTTTTACGGAGCTCGTTTTACTCTGTTTTCATTAGTAAATATTATTTGTATGAATTCAACTTTTTGTTTGTCTTTGGCTATTTACAACCATGTTAGTTTAAAATATTGTAAGTGGTATTCCTGTTATTGTCTGGCCCATACTTATAAACGATGATTAACAGCTGCTTAAACTATGTATCGTTTGTCTTTTACTGTCATAGGACGTTTCGAATTTGATTGACAGAGACCAATGGATTGCGTTTTCGTATTCGTTCGTAGTCAATGCTACGAACCTGGCAACCTCCGTTAATGATAATTAAGTTTTTTTTACAACATTTAATCAGATTTTAGCAATTTAAATTTATAAGTAATTAAATAATTTTCCGATTAACTGATCTACTCTCTCTTTTTTTTTTAAATAATCGATACTGTTTCGAGGACTTTTCATTTTCCCTGTTCACACGCAGATAGAAGAATTGCAAGCAGGAGGTAAAGAATCGTCAGATTTTGTGAGGCGTCTCACTCATAATAAAAAGTAGTAATAACATACACGAAGCGTACAAATGTTCAAGCAGACGGACAAGTCTTACAAAACTTCATGGTGCGTAAGACAAAGCCGAGGGAGATGCTACTAGGAGCCATAAACATGTCTGTTTATGGGTATCCTTTACTATGTCTGATAATGTTTCCTAACCGGATTGTACTGAATTTTAACAACGGGGGCAAGTACGTCACCCTACTTCATTTACTTATTTAATAGCCAGAGCTCTTGTGTGTTGGTGATGATGTTGCAACCGTAATTTGCTAAATTGAATGAAGCATCCTTATTTTTTATCTACATCTACACTAATTTTATAAAGAGAAAAGATTTGTATTTTTGTGTGTATGTGTGTCTGTATGTTTGTAATGAATAAACTCAAAAACTACTGGACCGATTACAAAAATTCTTTCACCATTAGAAAGCTACATTCACCCTGAGCAACATAGGTTTTGATACCGATATTCCCACGGGATCGGAATAACGCGGGTAAAACCGCAAGACGCAGCTAGTTCTTAATATATTTTGTAAATGTGAAAATTTGTGTAAGTAAATGAGTATGTTATGAGTTATTTTTGACGACCTCTGTGGCGGGTCGTGCGAGAGCGCGACTGCAATGCAGGAGGTTGCGGGTTCGATTCCCGCCGGGTGCAAGTATTTATGCTTAAAAAATAAATATTTGTGTCGGGTCTGGGTGTCCTTCTATGTATAATATGTATGTATTTACAAAAGAAAAATAAATATAAGTATTATATCCGTTGTCTAGTCACCGTTACACAAGCTTAGTCGCTTACCACGGGGCTAGATGGCGCTGTGTGTTGTTCGCAGAATTTATTTATTATTATTTATTTATTATTTTTATCCCGATATTCCTGCGGGATCGCGACTTACGTCGGTGAGACCGCCCAGCGCTGCCAGTAATTTATAAATGCCTTACATCAGCTAGCAAAATTGCATTTTGCGGAACGTTTCGCAAAGGGTATAAAAGAGCTTTTTTCTTTTTGTATAGAGAGAGAGTTGCATGTCAAATAGCTCCTTAACAGGTAACATTAACATCAATATTTAATGAACACCATAGAAAACCGACCAAATGTACTTTCAGGCTTTAAAAAAGGAGACTGACCGGGATCCAAGTGATATATTCGAGACGTCAAGACTGAACGAATGGATATTGCTCAGAATAGCCCCTCGTGGGCGGAAATAAAAGTTTTATACCTACCAATAATGGTCATAATAACTCTACCGAAAATTATGGGAGGGAGGAAAACTTGATGGGAGGCTTCGGAAACGTCTTCTGTCGACTTCGGCCGATGTTTTAGTTGTTATACCACGCGGTTTCGTCCTAGGGTCCCCTCCAATAATTTTTCAAAGAAGAAATTTAACAAATTTTTCGGTTTTAAACGCGTGGTGTTTATTACTTTAACATTGTTTCAATGCTCAATGTTTCAAGACCCTTACCTTCCAGGTCTCTTCTTCAGGATTTTCAAAGAAGTTTCAAAATGTTTACGTTCAATCAAAGTTAAACTTTGATTGAACGTAAACATTTTGAAACTAATTTGTTTGCACCGCAGTAGGAAATTATTGGTCATGTGGTCGTTCGTAAAAAGCTAGTAGACCCCCTCTATTCATACAGGGCACAGGGGTCTTTTCATACACGCTTTTTTTGTCAAACCGATATTTACGGACGTTCGAAGCAACTAAAAGATCATACGACTCTTTCGCGCTACGATTATTTCTAATTTAGTTATTTATTGTTTGTATATGGCTGTCAGCGTCAAATGGCAGTGGTTTTAGACTAAACACTTAAACCCCTCTTAAATCCTAGTCTTAAATATCTAAAGTGTTCTCCGAAATATCTGAAACCCCTTTTAAAATATATTACTTACGTTACCTAACTTAAAGTTCAAGACTCCGCCAAAAGCTCCATGAGGTAAATCACACCATATTTGATTCATGGTCGTGGAAGTAGCTTAGCTAAGTGCTGCTCATTCTCAACAAAACCTATTTTAAAGTTATTACGCTAAGTGGTGTTACGATCGTGTCCGGCGATGCGGGTTAAGTAACGCCTGGCGTGGTCATTACTTAGATGGGTGACCGATTAAAATTGCTGTAAAATATTTTATCGAACACATCTGCACTACTGGTGCAGTAAAATAATATGGGTAATCTTGATAAGCACGTTAGTCTGGTAGCCTTAATTAGGTCTCGTAAACTCAGAAAAACTATGAGAATACATTACTAAGGTCACTAGGGGGAAGTGCGGCTTTGGGGAAAGTGCAAGCATCAATTTACCGGACTTACAATTGGTAGGTATAGGTATTTTTAGGAATCAGACGGGGAAGTTGGTAATTAGAAACAGAATAACACTAATTACACAGCATTTACTTCATTTTACACATATTTCAGTACCAAAAACCTCAGTAACAAACAATTTTGACAATATCACGGACTTCTATCGAATTCGTTAATCACAAATCAAATCAATAATCGCAAACATAAAATAATAGGCAGAAAATAATAGAAAAGACAGTTTGACTCTTCAAACGAGCATAGGTTTTACCTACGATGTGAACTCAACCGAGACTAGCAGTAATCTGAGCTCGCAGCTGTTTACATAAACAAGCAAGGCTTCACCCACATGCTCCTATGGCAACCGTGACGTCACTGATCCTCTAACACGGCCTCTCCTGACTGGAGGACGTCCTCGTTCTCCCGTTTTTCGATCTGCAGGGCTTCTGTAGCTCTGGAGGTACCCGGCATGAGTACAGTCGTCTCCTCGCCAGAGAGCTCAGCATTGCGACTGACAACTCGCTCAGGTGTAGGCTCCACATCATCATCATTGTTATTTGCACCTGAGAACATAAAAAAAACACCCTGTTTAGTTTGTAGACAGTGTTTACAAAAAAAAAAAAACTGAAAAACAAATCTTCAGCGTTTTACATAATAAATTTGTAGTGTGACACAGTGAACAATAAGCACTCCGTTACCATAGTTCAAGCAAATACCAGAGAAGAAATATTACCAGTGGACCATAGGCACTCCGTTAGAAGAGTTCAAACAATTACCAGAGATAAACCGTTACCATTACCAGTGAACCATTACCATTACCAGTAAACCGTTACCATTACCAGTGAACCATAGGCACTCTGTTAGCATAGTTCAAATAAATACCAGAGATGAAGCATTATCATTACCAGTGCAGTGAACCATAGGCACTCCGTTAGCATAGTTCAAACGAACACCAGAGAGGAAGTATTATCAGTGAACCATAGGCACTCCGTTAGCATAGTTCAAACGAACACCAGAGAGGAAGTATTATCAGTGAACCATAGGCACTCCGTTAGCATAGTTCAAACGAACACCAGAGAGGAAGTATTATCAGTGAACCATAGGCACTCCGTTAGCATAGTTCAAACGAACATCAGAGAGGAAGTATTATGAGTGAACCATAGGCACTCCGTTAGCGTAGTTCAAACAAACACCAAAGAGGAAGCGCTACGTTAGCTATCTCTGATAACAAGAAACACAGGCACTAAGCGTATTTCTCACATGTACACATAACACAGGCACTACGTTAGCATATCAAGCTAAATATGCAAATCTATGACATAGGCACTACGTTAGCTTATCATACACATGTACAAAGTTCACCTCCCTCGAAGTAAGCAGCGCACGTCTCCGGAGTCCATTCCCCACACTACGGCTTCATATCTCAACCGCAGCTTGCGTCAATTTGCCACAAGAGCCTGCCAGTAGTTGCAACTTGTGCAGATCGTGGGGAAGAACCTCAATTACACGGTAAAGGCCGCGTATACCAAAGTGGAGCTTACTAGTTCACTGCGCTTGCTTAATAACAAACACAAATGAGTTCGTTTCAATTGTTTGAAGGGCGTTTAAAGTTAACACAGACCAAACAGGGCATGTAGTGCTGCAGGGCATTAACAACCACCAGAGTCTCGAGCTCATGGAAGTGATACTCGACTACTCGTTTGTATCCGTATCCGTTCTCGTAAGCCTGAAGAGGCACCTCGCCAAAACCAATTGAACATGAGCCCGCGTGAACTGCGATAGGCAATATTCACTTTCTTAAACAAACAAAACTCTTTTTTGTGAGTTTTACAATGTTTTTACAATCAAAATAGCTAGCCAAATCAAACAATTGCTAAACTTGCTTGACCATCTTAGAAAAAGGAGACTCAACAAGGTCTTTTACTTTTAAATCGCTCGGCTGTTCCTGATTCTGGTTTATCGTGCGTCCTAAATATTCAATTTGTATTAATAAAGTCAGACTCGGTTAGCGTTTAAAGTACATTGCACGGGTAAATAAGGCAATCGTCTTAAAATTATGACATCGTCATCAATGTACTCAAGGGCTTTTACCAGATTCAGATATTAGATAAGGCATAAGTTTTGAATTTGTAGCAGGGGCGCGAATTTGAGGATCCCTGTAAAAGATAATTTTCTTCACTTAACACTCTAACTATACCAAGTCTTGACAGATATACCAACGGACGTAATCCGCACACATCGGATACCTATCAGGGTTTGTACTCATAATTTCGTATAAGATGTTGGTAACATCGCATTCGCAACTACATTTTTACGGCACAAAGGTTTAAATTCCCTTGTAAAATTGCTTCAGCTACAGTCACTAGTAAAGTTACCCATTCATTGAGTCATATTATGGCCTAATATCACCTCTAAGACAATTCCCAACTTAACTACATTGGACTAGCTTCACAAAGACATAATTTATACAACGGCCTGATAGGCTGGATTCACAATATGTTCAGCCTTTGGGTCGTTCAGGTAGATGAAATCCCAAACATGTGAGCAAAAGTTGTCAAAGTTTGTCTTCAATGGTATTGTCACCCTAATGTAGTACGCAACACTTATTCGCCTGAACCAACATGGACTTTACACATTGAATATGCTGACGACATAACGATACTTATCCGGGCCATCAAGGCCAGCACCGCCTGTGACGTCATTACACAAACACTGAGGTTGACGGAAGAATGGTGCACGGAAGTAGAACTATCCATAAACCCAAACAAGACTGAACCTGTACCATTCACGAACAAAAGAATCCTAGGACAGTCCACAATTCCCCAATTCTTTGGACAAAAACTCCACTTGCGGACCAAGTCAACCACCTATGGGTGATCCTTGACAAGAAACTCTCCTGGAACAGCCATGTGGACTATCTCTATAAGAAAATTTGTACTGTCAGTGCAACCGCATGATAGGAAAAAAAAAAACATAGGGACTGATACCAAAAATGCCACTATAGTAGTATACACCAGTCATCAGAACATGCATCAGTTATGGGGCAGTCGTGTGGAGTAGGAAGTTTTTTTTCTTTAAACTCCTTTCTTCTTGCAATCTGTCTTTCTTATGACAATTAGCTAAGTTGTTATGTGTGTTGTTGAAGTGGCTTGCAAGGCGTGAATCCTTTGATTCACCCATTTCCATAAAATATTACAGGTCACTGCAATAGGTCTTGCGGAACTTTCCTTTTGAGCCTCTTAAATGCAGAATCTGTAGTCATCAAAGATGACGCAAGTTGGTTTGAGTGATTCAAGATTCTGATTTTATATGATTTCATAAAGTTCTTTATCTCTTCTTTAACGGTTGGCATATTCAGGTCATGGTGTAGTCGGACATTTGTTATGTACCAAGGAGCACAGGTTATTAAACGCAGCATTTTGACTGGAAGCGTTGAAGGATTTCCAAATTAGAGTTGGAGGCTGTGCCCCACAATTGGATGCCATAGACCCAGACCGGCTTCATTATGCACTTGTAGACAAGGAGTTTGTTCTCTAGCGATAGTTCGGATTTTCTGTTGATTAGCCAGTGCATAGTTCTGAGCTGTTGACTCATGGCTATTCGTTTTGTGAGTATATGCTTCTGCCAAGTCAGTCGACGATCCAGGTATACACCCAGGTATCGCACATGGTCTGCCTGAGGGATTTGTATTCCATTTAGCGACACCGGCGGACAAGTGTCACGTCTAGTTGTGAAGGTCACTTGTACTGACTTGGTTTCATTCGCTTTGATACGCCAATCTTTTAGCCAGGAGGAGATATCATTCAGGCTGTTCTGTAGAATATCAGAGGCCTTCACAGCATCAGAGTCAACTGCCAAAATAAAAGTATCGTCCGCAAATGTGCGCATCATGGTGTTGTCAGAAAGTGGAAGATCAGCGGTGTAGATGAGGTACAATATAGGTCCCAGCACACTCCCTGGAGCACACCAGCGTGAATTTCTTGAAGTATAACATCAACATTCCTTCACTTCACCTCTATCTACAACAGAAAACAGCAGTCAGCGCAGCGAGGTTTGCGTCGCTTGAAATATGGAAGGAGGATGCGAAGGCGAATTCTCGGTTAACCAATGGAAGACCAACCAATGCAGCGCAGCGAGACAAGTTCCTTAAAAACTTAAGAAAACAACTAAAAGAAAGACCCAAAGACTCCCCACCACCCAATGAGGTGTGGGTCTATAGATGACCCTAAGACAGAATCCTAAGAGGTACAGGATTCGGAGTCTTTTGAGAGGACCTCAACATTAACATTAGCATGGGCCTAAGCCCGTACTTTTAAACTAAGCGAAACGTGCAGGCATCATTCTAGCTGCAAGGATCGCGCAAGCACAAAAAAAAACTCGACTTTAACATCCGAATTCTCTCCGACAGTGCACCAGTACTCTATGCTCTTAACAACAATATTATAAACTGAAGCCTAATACATGAGTGCCACTAAACTTTAAACAGACTCGAGGAACAGAATACTGGTTACAGTATTCAAATGTTAATCTTAGTTACAATGGATCAAGGGCCGCAGCAGCGGTTCAAGAGGCAACGATGCGGCAGATAAGCTGGCACGAAAGGGCCGGAACTATCAACTACGGCCTGCAGCCAACAGTCTCAATTGTATTATACCTGTGTATCATGAATGAATAAATGAATTGAATTGATTTCCCTTGAACCAACATAAAACCTGAGGACCTGATTTCAGGAGGTCTATTCGCGGAAAACGAGTCCGTAAACAATTATGATTCCCAATGCGATATAAGCGCTCAAATTATTTAACCTTTGTATGATCTACTTTCGAGCACCAGGTATATTGTTGAAGCTAGGATCAAAAATAAATAAAGTAGGGTTGGTTGGATCTCACCATAGTATTGATCGATCGTATATCGTCAATCAAACGATCAGTCATGTTGATACCGCGGTCAGTGGCCGCACTTACGGAACGCCCGGGTGAAGGCTGGGCAGCCACGTTGCGGCGACCTGCATCATCTCGGACTGCTGTCACAGCCTCTGCTGCAACTTGCTGCGGCTGCAGAATCGCATGTGATGCGGCGGCGCTCGGCTCCCGAGGTGTTCGCGTGGACAGGCACTGTTTTTCCTCGAATGTTGACAATCGATCTAGAATTTGTTGCATTAATTAGTTCTTAGAAGAATTAAATCCTCTGCGATAAAGGCTTGGTTGAGAATCACGACAACAGCTAGCATCGCGGTGTCTAGAACAAGATTCGCGATTCCTTGTACATGGATCGCGATGATTAGGATGTAATTCGCGACTTGAATAACATGAATTGCGATAATTAGGATGTAGTCTGCGACTTGTAGAACGGTTTCTACTATTTCCGCTTAGGCATTTTTGTTCTTTACGAATCAAGTAAAGTGAAGTTTAAATAAACAAACAAAGCAGTATATGGGTAGTTACAAAGCAATAGTAAATTGACTATTAACCAGCGGTACTCACAATGGTCCGCCTTCACAAATAATCAAACCATACTCACCAGAAACCGCCAAGATACACTTACATTTGAGCTCGTCACCTACATACTGTACGGTGAAGACTAAAACCTCGTTAGTTGTTTCCAACAATAACAACATAAAAAAAAACTGTCAAGTTTTAAAATTTGTAATCGATTGACACCTGTAAAAAAAAATGCCAAACTGCCTTGTCTTTGTATGTCATATCAGTCAGGAGTCGAAGCCGACTTACGACCTTATTCTGTATGAGAAAATAAAAAAAGACTACACAGATCCGATACAGACTCCAGTCAAATTTTCTAAAATTACCTACATCGAAACCTTTAAAAGTAATTCGGTAATCTAGATGCCAATGACAAAAAAAAAAAAAAAATAGAACCTACACTTTGCTACACGGCGCGTCACTAGACTTCTAGCACGTCTAGCATACAAAATAACTTGCGAACCGTGTAGAAGCTAGCCAGCATCTACACGGTTTTTTTTTTTTGCAGAATAAGGCCACTGGACGTGAATGATCTTTATCCGCACTTCTGATTTTAGGAATCAGACGGGGAAGTTGGTAATTAGAAACAGAATAACACTAATTACACAGCATTTACTTCATTTTACACATATTTCAGTACCAAAAACCTCAGTAACAAACAATTTTGACAATATCACGGACTTCTATCGAATTCGTTAATCACAAATCAAATCAATAATCGCAAACATAAAATAATAGGCAGAAAATAATAGAAAAGACAGTTTGACTCTTCAAACGAGCATAGGTTTCACCTACGATGTGAACTCAACCGAGACTAGCAGTAATCTGAGCTCGCAGCTGTTTACATAAACAAGCAAGGCTTCACCCACATGCTCCTATGGCAACCGTGACGTCACTGATCCTCTAACAGTATATTAATGAAATCACTAATCATGATGGGCGAAATATATCATATCATCGTGACTCGTGGTGGCGATTTTATCAATATAACAATTATTAAATAATATAAAATATTTTATCGAACACATCTGCACTAGGTAGGTACTGCTGCAGTAAAATAATATAGGTAATCTTGATAAGCATGTTAGCCTGGTAGCATTAATTAGGTCTCGTAAACTGTGATAGCCTTATTAATAAACGTGGAGTAAGGTCGGAATAATTTTACCACATTTTGCTTCTGTCTGTCAACTTTGAAAGTTCTTGTCATGGAAAAAGACAAAACATGTTCTTACTACTCCCATCTTACTCCACGTTTATTAATAAGGCTGTGAGAAAACTACGAGAATACATTACTGAGGTCACTAGGGGGAAGTGCGGCTTCGGGGAAAGTGGGGCAAGCATCAATTTAACCGACTTACAAATTGTTATATCGATAAAAGAGCACTAACTAATTAGCTAAACTGAGGTTCTACGTTAAACAATAGAAAGTACAGTTCAATAGAAATGTACAGTGTTTCTAAACTTTACTCGTTTACCATGTAGCCCACCCTGGACCTATGTAATTTGAAGAATTTTAATGTAAATCAATTTGAAGCATAGGACATGCGAAGTCAAGACAAAAGAAAGACGGAACATGTTTAGAAACAAAAATATATTACTTACTGTATGTACTTACTTGTAATTTGTTTTGCTTAACTTCTACTTTTTTTTTTTAAAAGTACTTATAATAAATCAAACGTTTTAATAACTTGTAGTTATTTTACCTACTTGTATTTTTTCCATTGGTCCTAAATACCAGGCCATCATAAGTTAGCAAAGGTCTCATCATACTTAGGAAGCAAAAACGTACGATATTTATTGGGCACGTTAAGAAAGCGAATGACTGACTTTATGGCCGTAGTTACATTACATAAATACCCTACATTCCGCCTCATACTCGTACCTAAAACTTTGGTAATAAACGCTTTTGCGGTAAAAAAGGCTTATAGTTTTTATTTAACGCCCGCCGTAACAAGGCAAATTTTTCCGTGGACGCATTCTGCGCTAAAACCTTTTTAATGTAAACAAAACTGGCTAAGCTGAAACAAAGCGATTTTTTTGAGTTTTATGGTACACTAGCAGCTTCCCGTGGTTTCAGCCGCGTAGGTAAGTTCTGATCCCGTGGGGATTAAAAAAAAACCAGTGTGTTCTTAGTGGATACACATTCTCTTCAAATTTCATGTCCCTAAGACCAGCGGTTTGGGCCCTGCAATCTGCATATCAATCAGTCAGGACTTAAAATTTTAGAAGAATGTTTAGAAAATATTTACGTGTAATTAATACTTAACTACCTATGAGCCCCAGCTCATATTTAAGTTAGGGAAACTAAAAAAGTTATAAGAATCTTTATCTCCTCAGAAGGTTTTCCATAGTTAGGTCACAGTCAGTAAAGATTTTATTACAGATATATATTTTAATAGTACCTACAGAACGAATGTAAGTAAAGCTAACATTATGTAAGTAAAGTAAGTGATTATTTGATACTCATTTTTAAAGAAAGGTTTTTTTTTGTACGTAATTGTAGCAGAATTGACCTTTATCAGATCCTCCAGTGAGTTGATGCTTAGGGAGACAATGGGCACTGAAATATTGTGGATTTTATGATTTTATACTCCCACTGGGTTATGCCGGACAAATCGCCCCTGGTACCTCCAACCCGTAGGCACATAACGTACCGTACGGTTTACCGTATGAATGGTTTTAATACTTAACCCTTAATTTATTTTTTATCTTTCCCACGGAACGTATAAAATGCATCATTTTAGAGTCATTGCTTATTTTTAATACCAACACTGGTGCCTCCAACGGGGTTTGCGATAAGAACGGTCAAATCATAAAATGTAACGCTTACTGTAAGTACAAGGAGTTTACATTAGTTATTGTACCCATTCAGAACAAATGGATGAGCGGAAAAAGATGGACCAAAGGATAGATTTATTTCACACCGGTTTAAATTTTACCAGTCCAGGAGTTTCGCTACCGCTAAAGCGGTGGGATTGGCCTGTTGGCCTCCATCAGAGGGCTTCGGTCCAAAACTGATGATCGGCTTGCCCTACCTGTCACTGTCTTATTGTATCGCGGTGAGCGAGACAGAGATAACCTTTCCGACAATAGTATCGGACCTAAAGGCAGTGAATCCCCATAAAGTCTTTCAGCATCCAGGTGTTAGGGCACTATAGGCACTGAAATACTGAGTAATTTGTTGCCCATAAAGTTAAACTTATTAGATAGTCGAGCTTTCAGTTCTAAGATATAAACTGGGCCTCAACTTTAATTCTACGAACGATAAAACTAACCATAATTCCAGAAGAAAGTCTGTCATCCATCCAATTTTATTTCAGACGGTTTTGAAGGACGGATGACAGATTTTCTTTCTTTCGTTCGTACGTTCGTAGAATTAAAGTAGGTATACCTGTCCTGTTTTCTAGAGGCTCAGCATATGCACACTTACCGACTGCGTAGGTACACTTACCCCACAAGACTATTATATGTATTTAAAAAAAACTGTTTCTCGATTCGAGATTCAAACTACGGAACGAACGTTAGCTAGTTCCGCTTCCGCAAACATGGAGGTTTAAGTCTAATCCGTTTGTTAACATATCTACGGCATGAGGTAGTAGGTATGGTAATCTCACGGAAACGATAAATAAGGACCCGGACACCGCGACGTCGAAACTTAGGTACCCGCTGCGCCATTCCCTTTGTTATATCACAACTTTTACGCGCTCTGTTATAATATAATTGAACACAACGGATATTCCGCGCCTAGCTTTGTAATTTACTAGTTATGCTCTGCGGCTTTCGTCTGGATATTGGGACGAATGTAGCTTTGTGTTAATACTTACAATACGACTTTTAAAGAATTAAATTTATCTTTTGACCCATAGTTTTGGTAGTAGGTATGGAAATCTCGCGGAAACGATAAATAAGGACCCGGACACCGCGACACGTCGAAACTTAGGTACCCGCTGGGCCATTGCCTTTGTTATATAACAACTTTTACGCGCTCTGTTATAATATAATTGAACACAACGGATATTCCGCGCCTAGCTTTGTAATTTACTAGTTATGCTCTGCGGGTTTCGTCGTGTGTGTTTGTCTGGATATTGGGACGAATTTAGCTTTTGAGTTAATACGTCAGTACTTCGACTTTTAAGTAATTCAATTTACCTTTTACCTTTAAATTTACCATTTACCCATACTTTTGTAACGTCTAAATAATAAAATAATCTCCATCTACATCTACCTACACTAATATTATAAAAAGGAAAGATTTGTATTTTTGTGTGTGTGTAATGAATAAAATCAAAAACTACTGTGCCGATTTCAAAAAATCTTTCTCCAATAGAAAGCTACATTATCAAGCAGTAACATAGGGTACTGTTAATCCCGATATTCCTACGGGATCGGGACTTACGCGGGTGAAACCGCAGAACGCAGCTATGGGACCCGAAAAAGTGATACACCTTTTATGAACGCCATAATAATCTTAGCAAACTTTTAAAAGTTTACATATAATTGAAAATACCGGCAGTTTCTGTTTGAAGAAGAGACTAAGACAAATAAAAATAAATAAATAAAATAAATAAATTCTGTGAACAACACACAGCGCCATCTAGCCCCGTGGTAAGCGACTAAGCTTGTGTTACGGTGACTAGACAACGGATATAATACTTATAAATGCTAATACTTACTTTTTAAATGTACAAGCAAAGTTAATCCAGACTATAGTAGGTATATCAGATAACATAAAACTAATTTAGAACTTTAAAATATCAATTTTAGAACTGCTTTTGAAAAGCAAAAAGTTGAAGTACTTTTGAAAGTGTGCATTAACACTAAGAAATAATGTTTACAAATTTTAGAACTGTAAAAAAAAATTTCGTCGGTTGCTGAGTTTTTATAGTTTATTTGAAATTTTAGAACTCTTTGATGAATTACTACTACTACGTCCGTTAATTGAAACTCTAGAATAACATATTACAGGAAAATTATCCCAAGAGATTCAAGAAACCGCGGGGCGCAGATAACCCTAAAGCCATAGTTATGTACAAATTATTAATGTGATAGATTGTGTGTTAATTAAGTGTATGTGTGTGAGTGTAATTAGTGTAATACATGCATAAGTGTACACTACAAATACACACAAACTAACATTTACAATATTAGTAGCTACCTACTAGTAAGAATGGGATCGCCGGATCGGATGCCGGAAGACTTGAACGAAACTTACGAAGCAGTTTCCAACGTGATAATAAACATTATTTAGGAAAATAGTAAACGTAGATAGGCTAGTAACAATGTTGTGAGCTGGAGGTAGCTTAGAGTTCATTTCACAAAAGAAGTCCGCGCCGCAGAGCTGCAGCTGTAGTCGCGAGATAGCTGTGTTTAGTTGCTGAATATTGTTATCTACCTTTAAGCACTTTCCTATGATATTATATACCTACTAGCTGTATCCCGCGGGTTTACCCGCATAAATCCCGATCCCGTGAGATTTTTTAAAAATCCTTTCTTATCGGATGCCTACATCTCATAAAAAACACACTCTCCAAATTTCACCCCTCTACTATCAGCGGTTTAGGCTGTGCGTTGATCCCTCACTCCCTCAGTGAGGCAGTCAGTCTGTCACTCTACTACAAGTTTAGAAACTATTAAGTTTCTAGACTTTTAGATGGCACTGTGAAATTCTATAGATATTAATCGATCGTTAACTTTCCTTAAAAATAAATTTTAAGAACGTGGCGACTGTTACCATTTCCATACAAACTTAATACCAAAATAAATTATGAAAAAATTAGTTTTCTACCTTAATATCGATATTATTCGGATTAAGATTTTACTTTTATAGGGTCCCCACTCCCCACCACAAGGTTTTCCAAAATATTCATTCGAAATGAAATAAAACGGAGAAACATTTTTTTTCATTTTTACAGTATAGATTACATTTTATTAGAAATAATATAAAACAAATGAGATGTAAATGAGATGTAAACTAGTAATTTAAGCTGGAAAAGGAAAAAAATGTTTCTCCGTTTTATTTCATTTCGAATGAATATTTTGGAAAACCTTGTGGTGGGGACCCTATAAAAGTAATATCTTAATCCGAATAATATCGATATTAAGGTAGAAAACTAAATTTTTAATAATTTATTTTGTTATTAGGTTTGTATGGAAATGGTAACAGTCGCCACGTTCTTAAGGTTGATAGTCGTTAACATTAAAACATTCAATTTCACTGTGCCATCTATTAAAAATTACCTGTGTTACAGCTGTTGTGGGCTGGGCCTTGGACTTTATAATTCCTGAAGAAGATAATGTAAAGGTCTCGAAACGTTGAGAAGTAATAGTCACCACGAATTAATCGGAAACGAAACCGGTCTTAAACTAAAATAAATAAGTAGTCATTTTGACAAATTAAACTATTTAAATCGGGATAATGAAATTCGGTGTCCCTTGTCTTGACCATTTACAACTAATAAATTAAATCATAAGCTTTGTAAAATGTGTGGTTTTTATTGGTTTCAATATTTCGTGGATTAAATTTCAGAACCGTTTATTACCAAGAGCCTCCTTTGATGAAAAGAACTCTACCTTTCATCCGGAATACGGGAGGTTTTATTATTTTTCGCTGAAAAGCTTAAGAAAAATAATTTCCACAGCCCCGCTATCGTTCAATTGTGTTAATAGAGAGTTTAAAATGGCAAACATTCAATCTATTTTAATTTGTAAAATATTCTCTTTTTTAGGGTTCCGTACCCAAAGGGTAAAAACGGGACCCTATTACTGAGACTTCGCTGTCTGTCTGTCTGTCTGTCTGTCTGTCCGTCCGTCCGTCCGTCTGTCACCAGGCTGTATCTCATGAACCGTAATAGCTAGACGGTTGAAATTTTCACAGAAGATGTATTTCGGTTGCCGCTACAACAACAAATACTAAAAACAAAATAAAACAAATATTTAAGAGGGGCTCCCATACAACAAACGTGTTTCAAAAACTACAAGGGAATCGAGTAGGTCGTGGAATTCAAAATGGCCGCCCTGTCTGTCAAAATACCAGTCTGCCTTCACTTACCAAAGAGTTTCTTATAAGTTTCAGATTTTCTTTGTGCCAAAGTTTTTTTTTTCTTTTTTTTTTTGAGTAGTGTGGTCGTATGAAGGGAGTAAGGATCGAAGCTAAATATTTCACATTTTCCTATCAAATTTAAAAATTGGATGTAAATCATTTTAGGGTTCCGTACCCAAATGTCATAGTGGTACGGAACCCTTCGTGCGCGAGTGTCGCACTTGCCCGGTTTTTCTTATAAACACGACGAGTAATTTGTCTTAGTGCAATTTATTTAATTCCATCCCTTTTATGAGATAAGTGAAACTCTAACTTTAAAATTAATGTAGGAAGTTATAGGTACTTCGTTTTTTAGTTTCAGAGTACGATCTGACGTTTTGGTTCTTTGTATTTGACGTTTTTTCTTCAGTAAGATGTGTCAAATCGTTGTCTTCAATTAAGAACCGAAGTATATAGTTTTAAATTTTAGGTTTTTTAATGTCTTATATAAACGTTAGTAGCCTTATTAATAAACGAGGAGTAAGGTCGGAGTAGTGAGAACATGCTTTGTCTTTTTCTGTGACAAGAACTTTCACAGTTGACAGACAGAAACAAAAAGTGTTAAAATTATTCCGACCTTACTCCTCGTTTATTAATAAGGCTATAGGTGCTTTTGGTTTAGAATATTATTCTTTATTCTTCCTGTGCGTCTTTTGTTGTATGTTTCGACCGTCTTTTGTTTTTATTTTGATCGGCCTTTGGATAAAACTGTGTTGTTGTTGATTTGTCTATATTTAAAATGGGATAAATTTGTTTTGAGTAGGTACCTACTCGATTGGCATAGATTGGATAGATATTATGATTGTGTTTAATTTTTTTGTCAGTTTTATCCTGCTTTTTGCAAAAAATGCTTAATAAATCTTTAGTACCCGGCAGGACTCGAACCCGCGACTACTGGTGTTTCGTACCAACGCTATAGCCGCGATAGTTTGACACGTAAAATGAACATCTATATCATTTCTGTAAAGAACGTAGTATAAATCAGTTAATGAAAGCTGGTACGAACCATTGATCGCAACCTAAACAGTAGATATGACTTCAGAAAGAAAACAGTTATAAACAGCCACTACTGTACGCAAATATGATTTTGAAGTTTAAATCGTCATTCATCGACGTCATTTTAGCGCCCACAGGGATGCTCAAAATGCTCATTTAATTTTTTACCTAGATATAACAATAATGGCAGCTCTGCAGCGGCTTTTTACCCGACTGCCGAAGGAGGGTTATTATATTTATTTCGCGTTAAAGGCACATGGAATATATTTAAGACCTCACCTCTAGCCCTAGTCCATAATATTTCAATTATATAGACACCATCACTGGTAACCATGTTGTCCGTTGTATTTTCTACCACCATTTGTAAGGTGATCGCAGTCGATAGTGTGGTGCAAGTTTAATGAGATGCCCGTGCCTAAACTATTAGCCGTAAGGAGCGGGTGTAGTGGGGCCAGTGACTGGCGAAGAGGGTGGATCGAACGAGCGAGCTTCTGAGATGTCGATAGAGCATACTCCACTCGACTACGAAACCCTTACGTCCATGACGAGCTGACAGCCCTCGAACAAGCCACGATGCAAAAACAGGAACCCATACAAGCTTCCTCGGTGGCGCCTTGTTCATACAAGCCGATTCCTAGTGCGTTCAAATCTGGGATATGATCATAATTTGAAAAAAAAATGTCATCAATCAAATGACTCAACTATAGGTATATAAACGCAGAGCCTAAGCCGCTGGTCCTAGAGACATAAAATTTGGAGAGTGTGTTCTTTGAGGTGTGTAGGTATCCACTAAGAAATGGTTTTTGGAAAATTCTTTGGGGCCGGGACTTGCGCGGGTGAGTTTGCGGGATTCTGTGCTAGTCGGTAAATAAATTATGTTATCGGTAAGTAAAGTCTGGCTGATTTCGTCAGAGATGGCTTGATGGTTAGGTTAGATGCATTCCACGAACAGTAGTCAAAGGTGATCTAAGTCCATTACCCACTTGCATATAGATGTAAGTGAGTTATGCATGGTAGTGGGACAATGTTGATTAAAAAATAGGTCAACATCACCACCAAAAATTACAAGTAGGTAGGTATTGCTTTAAGCAATTGCACGCCCAACGGACACGTATTTTTTTTTTATAGAAGGTATCCATGTTTGTTTGACTAGAAGCCAAACGAAGCAGGTTCCACATTTATGGAAAGACAAATCCTTTTACATCTTCTCATCTGAGCGATGTTCCCGGTTGCGTCCCTCTCGGGAGCCCGGAGTCCAGTAAACTCCAAATTATTTGGGGTTGGCGCAGTAGATAAGTCATCATTGACCATATGTACTTCAAACAGATTGGCCAAAATTTCTACGGTCGGCCTCCTGCCTCACACGTACGATCCTAAGGACGCGAAAAGGATAGAAAGAGCAATACTCAATGGACTAATTGAAAAAAATTTCGTCTCCTTCACTCGAATGAGATTGCGAGATACGCCGTCGCTAATATCTTTGTTGTTAATTTTCCGGTTAGCGCTGAGTTCTCTTTCTAAAAATATGACCTTTCGCTACTGCAACCTAACCGCTAGTTTTTACATTAACACGTAAAATATTTGCATAATAATAGAATCCTCTTTATCAAGAAAAAGTTTCTCTGAGCGCTCACATATCAGTGCAAGCGCTAACTTTTTGCCCGTCTAAATACCTACGTATCCGTTACGTTTGAATTGCAGAAGCAACGTAAGCGCTTTAACTTTTTTCCTAACTTTCATTCCACGTGAATTTATACAAAAGCCAGACAGTGATAATGTCTTCCATTTGTTAAAAGACGAGAATTACAACCGCCCGCCGCCGCGCCGCTGACGACAGAAAAGAATATAAAAGGGTTGTCTTTGTTGGTAGCTCGAGGAATACATTTTATGCAATCATTTGAGCACTGAGCAGTACCAGTACCACGTACATTTCTATCGTATAATCACGCTATTGTGAGGCCCTTGTTATACAGTATTTCTTTAGAAGTTACTCTTAAAGAACTGTTTCGAATTTTATTGCATTTCAACCGACTTAAAAGCTTTTCGTGCAATATCGAAAGTGGTTGTAACCACCTTATTGCTTGGCGTTTAAGTTCTCTTTTAAGTTACAAAGATGCAACAAAGGACGATTAAGAAAATTGAGGAGACTACGAACAATGCCTTGCACTGTTTTCGAACACCTTAATTAGCTATTAAGAACTTTATTACAGAGGTGTAGTGTTGGACCATAGTAGTAGATATCGAGATACTTTGCAAAGCTGACTCGTGAGTTCAAATACCGGACGATGTTGGTAGTCGTAGGTATGCGTGATCACGGCATTCCTTGTGATCTTTATATCAAAAATCCTCCTGTCTTTACTTCGAAAGCTTATGACGTGACTAAGATGGCGGCTACCTAAATCAGACAGTGTAGTATAGGTGCTGCGTAACGCTTTACCCCAACCATTATTGACCTTCTAGGTCAGCGTGTTTCATCTTAGCAACTACCATCAGGTGTGATAGTGGTGGCCCGAGATGGCAATGGGTTTTTTTCAGAGATACAGGTCCGATGGGACTTTTGGTCGATGGCAATTGCGGCGTGAAAGGCACCGTGGGGTTTAGTGGGAATACCCCTGGCCGCTCACCATCTTGGCCAAGGGGTACCCCCACACACCGGGCCGCTCTCCCCAGAGAGCGGCTTGACGATCTTAACCAGATTCCCCACGTTAAAAAAAAAAGGTGTGATAGTGGTCAAACGCTTGACTATCTTCTATGTTTTATATGAATAAAAGAAAGTCGTATCAGTTGCACTATTTATAACTCAATAACGGCTGAACTGATTTGACTAAAAATTGGTGTTGAGGTAGCTTAGAACCAGGAGAAGGACATACTTTTTCTCTCTCTTTTTTTGCTTCTAAGGCTGAACAAAGTTCGACGGCTAACTGTAGTTATTTAATAATTGTATCTAATTTTCAGTAGGTATTTATTAACTTTAGGCGTAGGTAGTATCTGTAGAACAACTAAAGTTCATGCTAATATTGGTAAGATTAATTAATTCTCTGAAAATATTGCTCCGAACATAACTAGACTTCATTCCAAATGTGTATTCATTAAATTATCATATTTAAACAAGCTACAAATGGTTATTCGGCCGATGTTAACGGCTTTTTCGGTAGTACATTTTGGATATTTGTAACGTTTGCCACGATTATTTGAATGCGCTGCGCTACCAGTCGCCGTGCAGTGGAAATTATGATAAGTACCTAGGTACTTATGAATATGGTTTATTATGAACAGCATCTATTTATGCATTTCGCAGGCAACTTGTTTAATCGGCTATATTCAGTTTACGACCAGGGCCGTTAGTTTTAGCTCCATACCAAATAATCGCTTGTTTACTACCGTTCACCTACTGAGACCACCTAGGTGAACCGTAGAAAGTTTTTTTTTACAGCGGCTCACCTCAACATTGAATGCCCTTGGTGACGGTACACCTCAGAAAGATACGGGCCATAATAATATCTATGCTATATTGATTATGTCAGCAAGGAAAATTTACAGATTATGACATTATACCATTACCTAACCTGTACAATTAAGAAGAAAATCAACATTTTTGAACATATTTTTTAATCACTTATTATTAAGTAGGTACTAATTATATCATTACTGAACAAAAACAAAATAACAACCAACGCTTGAATTTATTTCGATAACTTATACCAGAAAAAAATTTTTTTTTCATCAAGAGTTTTGATAACAAGGTGGACTGTAGAAATTTTATAATTCCCACCAAACACCCAGGTGAACAAAGGTGAGCCGCTGTAAAAAAAAACTTTCTACGGTTCACCCAGGTGGTCTCAGGAGGTGAACGGTAGTAAACAAGCGCAAATAATGAATCCCGATTTCGTAGGAGGCGCGTCGCCACGTCGCGTTGTCGTCGCTTCGTTTGCGTACCAAATGCCTTACAGAATTTTCAGAGATAGCGACGCGTTGGCGTGTTTCCCCGGCATAGAATAGGGTTACCCCATCTCTTCTTGTGGGTGTCGTAAAAGGTGATCAAGGGTTCTTAGGGAGACTAGCAAACCTTGAGTTCTCCCCCCGCAAGGTGGTGGGTAAACTGCTTGGTCCCCAGGAGGTGTGGTGTCAGGCATGCGGCTGGCTGTATAAATATTGCCATTGATTTTGATTTGGTATGGTCATTCATGACTTACCTACTACGCTGACCCTCGGATTTAGTGGACCTCGGTCTATCGAGAGGGATGCAACCAGGAACATTGCTAAGATGAGAAGAAGTTGAACCTAACCTGTCGATCGATCAAAAGTCTTAAGTGTGCCATTCGACTTAACTAAAACAAGATAAAACATTAGAAATTAGAGTTAAATTGGAATAAAATCTAATTTAAAGCAGACAATTGTCAAAAGATCGTTACCCATTGCTTGTTAGACCACATCCCTTAAGTTCGTAACCCCTCCAAATCGGAGGCTTATATCAAAAGGATTTAATTCAAATGAGATTTTCATTTCCGCGGTTTATTCACCCCCTCTCGGAGGGATCACCCGCTCAACGGATTAAAGTCACGATATAACTTAACAAATTTTAGTTTAATTTGACATTGAATTAATTACTTCATCCTAAGTTTGTGTTTTAATTTAAATACATTTTCAAAGGTGTTTATTTAATACTTGTTTGCGTAAGTAACTTTTAAATACGAGGAACAAAGAATTTTGTTACGTTATAATAAAGCATTTCATTTTTCATTGTTTAAAATCTTTTTCTATTGGAACCATAGGCGAGCGTTATAACCATAAATAGATATACAAATATTACCTATTAAATAGCAGGGTATTTACCATGTTGTAATATTTGTAGTGAAAACAGTCTAAATAGATAGATTAATTACTTGTTGTAACACCAATATAAAATTTGATAAATCTAATATATAAAATTTCCATGTCACAGTGTTAGTTACCGTACTCCTCCGAAACGGCTTCACCGATCTCCACCAAACTCCACATACGCATTCAGTAGGTCTGAGAATCGGCTACTATCTATAATTTATAAGGCAAAACAACGTTTGCCGGGTCAGCTAGTTACCATTACCATAGTTAAAATGAGGAGCTCGTTGGTCTAGCTGTAGGTCTGTGCCGATCGAGAACGGTCGTGTGGGTTAAGCAACGCTTGGGGCGGTCATTACTTGGATGGGTGAACGATAATTTGAAGGCACGTTAAGCAGTTGGTCCCGGTTGTTATCTCGGATAGCAGTCGTTAGGTCAAGTTAGAGGCCTTAGGGTGATCTGAAAACTCTAACACTAGGTGAGCCACACCACTACACGGAAATAAGATGACTGTTACCTTATCATAATCTACCTACATACATTTTCAATAGATCTGATGTATACCTTCCCTCGAGTATACAATTCAATGCATAATAAAGTTTAATTATTTTTTAACCCCCGACGGAAAAAGAGGGGTGTTATAAGTTTGACGTGTCTGTGTGTCTGTCTGTCTGTCTGTCTGTCTGTGTATCTGTCTGTGGCATCGTAGCTCACGAACGGATGAACCGATTTGAATGTAGTTTTTTTTGTTTAATAGGTGTCATTTGCGCGAGTGTTCTTAGCTATGTTTGATCGAAATCGGTTCAGCCGTTCATAATATATGTTGGTTGAAGCTCGGAAATAAAAACCGAATGTTTTCAAATATGCCCGAGTGGGGTATCAAAAAAAGAACATGACTGTTGTGACAACAATATGTAAGTTTCATCAAAATCGGTTCAGCCGTTCAAAGTATATGTAGGGTCAAACTCGGAAATAAAAACCGAATGTTTTCAAATATACCCGATTGGGGTATCAAATAAAAGGACGTAACTTTTGTGACAACAATAAGCATGTTTAATCAAAATCGCTTTTACAAAAAGGGTGAAATAAAAAAAAATAATTAAAAATTAAAAAACCCCCGACTTAAAAAATCTTCAAAGTTAAAACAAAACTAAACTTTAAAAAGGCAAAAATAATATGCCGAAAACAAATTTCATGTCTCTGAGTAGGTACGTGGTACCTTACGTTCCCGCGTCGGGGGACGCGGGAATGTGTCACAGAAGTTGATGGTAACCGACCCGTGCTTATAGTATCTAACGTTCCCGCGTCGGGGGACGTAAGGTGCCACGTACCTACTCAGAGACATGAAATTTGTTTTTAACCTACGGAACAGTTCACAACATGCATTTATTATTTAATTTTTGACCATACAACGGGAACGAACTGTAATTTTTAAGTAAGTAAATAGGTTATTTCTGAATTTGTGCAACTTTATTTTACCTTTTGGTCCTACTTTAAAAGAAAGGAACGTTGAAGGAAAGCGCAGAAAATAGATTTTGGATCGGTTGATAGTTCACCGTTCTTCTTTTTCTACCCCCCGGTAATTCTAGAGTTTAACCAATCGTTAGTAGCTCCTTTAAAAAAAATATTTTAATTTATTTCTGTTTGTGATCGACTTGAATAATAGATAATTACTAGCTGATCCGGCAAACGTTGTTTTGCCTTATAAATTATAGATAGTAGCCGATTCTCAGACCTACTGAATACGTATACAAAATCTCATAAAAATCGGTCAAGCCGTTTCGGAGGAGTACGGTAACTAACACTGTGACATGGAAATTTTATATATTAGAAGAAAGATAACCATATATAGATACAAAATATTATTAAATAGCGGGGTATTTACCATGTTGTAATAATTATAGTGAAAACAACCATACAAGTTTAAAATCGTCCCTACATAAATAGATAGATTAATTATTTATTGTAACATCAATATAAAATTACAATTGAAAGAAAAACATAAACAAAAGGTTAGTAGCTCCTTTAAAAAAATAATTTTAATTTATTTCTGTTTGTATTCGACTTGAAAGATCGGTAACTAGCCGAGAATCAAAAAGTATGCGGTTTGCTTCCACCAATCCCGATTTATTTTGTTACGCTCGGCGCTGACTGTTGCATAAATTTAATTAACTCTGAAGGGCGCTTGACTTTTTCAATCTGTAAGGCCGGCCAATTAAAAGTTGTTGAGACTTGTAGCGACAACCAGTCGAGAGTGCTTAAACTTATTTAGTGCAACTTTACTGAATATCTACGGACATTCCTATCTACGTTGGTACAACGGTATAAAGAAAATAAAAGAGTTCATTTCAACTGAACCAAGTACTTACAGAACTATGTAGAAACTGTGGCTAAGTTCACCATAAAGGGGAAAGTCTACCTACTCCTTTCTTCATACAAACTTTACAAACGTAGGAAGTCGACTGTTTCCTCCCTGGATAACGACATTAGAGAATATAATATTTTTATAGATATTAAACTAATTTTTCGGTTTTAATCGCGTAGCGTTTATTACTTTTAGCATTGTTTCAACTCTCAACGTTTCGTTTCGTTTTTGTTATTCAATCATCGCGAAAACAGAAGAAAAATCTAAATATGTTTATGCCTAAAATTCTTTATCAGCTTTTTATGAGTTTCTATTCTAATGAAAAAAAAAAACAAAACGCACGGATGCCCGGTCATGGCATGACAGATATATAGGTTTTTTTAACCCCCTACGGAAAAAGAGGGTGTTATGTTATAAGTTTGTATAACATAAACATATTTTAGGTATCATTTTTTGATGTTAATAATTATGTGTTTATTCTTTGTTTTTTGGTTCTAAGGTTATTATATTAATATGATTATTTCTATTTGTTGTATTAGAGTAATGTGTTGTATAATAAGTTAATAACGGCTCACTGGTGCACGGAAAAACTCGTAAGAGTTTTTGTTGCACCTTTTAGTACCTAATGAATATTTTTGTATATTTTTTCTTTTATGTAAATAAAATAAATAAATAAAAATTTGCTCCAATGTCTTTACCCAGAAAGAAAACACTCGACTACGTTTGTATGGAGAAAGAGTAGGTAGACTTTTTTCTTAGACTGAGTAGTTAAATGGTTTGTTAAGTTTGGCGACCTAAAGTGACGCAATCGGTGAACTTCTTTGGGACGCAAAATCTTACGAAGTTTATTCCGAACTGAAGAAATTATGTAAGACTAGCAGAATCCCGCGGTTTTATCCGCGTAAGTATACCGATCCCGTTGGAATATCGCGATCAAACCGGGTGAAACCGCGGGACGCAGCTAGTTGTTTATAAGTAAGGGGGATGAGCCTAGCCTAAAGCTAAGAGAAAAGCCTAAAGAAAGAAACAACATAAAAATTACGTACTATCGACACAAGTATAAGGAAATAGGTACGTACATAACCACCTACACATGAAGAAGGTGCGGTTTTATATAGAGACCTGCTAATGTAACTTTTACCTTTTATTTTATGGATTACTCTCTAAGGTTTCCTCAGCTCACCTTTTTGGTTATTCTGAGAATGTTTCCTTTAATTTCGTTTCAAAAGGATAGAACGTTCTAAGGTCTACGTTCACTGAAAGGTTTCGGAGTCATGTCTTTGTCATTATTTGGATTAAAGGCCAAATTAAATATAAGGCGTCGCAGTATCCAGTTTATTACGGATCTACAATTTCGATCGTAAATTTGTACGATTTACAGCTCCCCGTCCGGAACCGATGATGGAAATTACTGTTCCTGTCACTGTCATTTTAACTGGTGCTGAGTGAGATGGAGATACGTTCGCGAGCTTTGGTTTCGGACCGAAGTTCTCTAAATACCCCTTCATATTTACCACTCTTTGTATCTGAGGCCGAAATAAATATAAGGCGTCGCAGTATCCAGTTCATTACCGATCTACCATTTCAATCGTAACTTTGTACGATTCACAGCTCCCCATCCGGAACCGATGATGGAAATTACTGTCGCTGTCACTGTTATATTAACTTGCGCTGAGTGAGAAGATACGTTTCAGAGCTTTGGTTTTGGACCGAAGTCCTCTAAATACCCCTTCATATTTACCACTCTTTGTATCAGAAGTTGCGATCATGAGTGGTATTTTTGAACCGTCGGAAAACCCATTCGTTTTCGAAAGGCTAACGCGGTCTCGCTCACTCACATACACGTCGAGCATGCAAGCATGCGGAACTCGAACTTTCGTATACGAATTTCATTCCAGTGGTTTAAGCATAACCGGTGCTGAAGGGTGGTCATAAGTTGTATTTCATAGAACGACGATCACCGGTATGGTGTCCCCATTATAATCTGCCACCTATTTATTTTATAACAGATCCCGATCCCGTGGGAATATCGGGATCAAAAGTAGCCTATAGCCTTCCTCAATAAATGGACTATCCAACGCCGAAAGAATTTTTCAAATCGAACCAGTGGTTCCTGAGATTAGCGCGTTCAAACAAACAAACAAACAAAAAAACAAACAAACTCTTCCGCTTTATAATAAATAGATAAAATTGCTTTGTGTGTTTCGATTATTTTGCAAAACTAAATAAGAGTAATTGTTAACGGGCTCATTTTTCCGCAAATTGGCCTCCTCGAATTGCGTCCATTTGCGTGATTCTTCATTTTGTCAGTGGGGGAACCAGCCCTACACTGTGCCGATTTTTTTGGCCAAGACTGTATGTATTTTATTTTCTACTCTATTAATTGTTAAAATAGCAATGAGATTAAAACTAGTTAGGTAAATGTCTGAGTGAAATAGTATCCAACCAGTCCAAGTATTATTCAAGGTTATTTGTTTTTTTTTAAATCTATTATTTAAAGAGCTTTACCAAACGAACGGTAATGTCGTCGCTCTGTTATACCATTACCGAAACTCAGCGTCAACGCAACCCCAAAAAAACAAGTTGGTAAAACGCCAAAGCTTCCTCTGACAGAGGGCAAGCTAGAGCGCCGAGAAGCGCCCACCACACCTCCGACCAGACACGTTAAAACTAAATCTAGATAACATTGCATATCGCTGATCCTCATTCCGAACACATTCCATCATAATGTGGGTAGCGTCTTCTAAGGTTACTTGTTTACTTAGATGAAAACAAAAATAGTCGGTATTCGAAAAATGAGCTAGAAACTTAACTACAAAAAATACAATAATTTTATGTAAATGCATGTAGGTATGCATTTACATAAAATTATTGTATTTAACAACATATTTAGTCTGTAAGAATGTTTCAGGCATTTGTAAATAAGCAAAAAGGCATTCTTATGGACTTCAAAAAGATAATCGCAGTATAATCGCAGAGAGCACGTGCTCACGCGGCAACGGTTCGACATAACGGTTCTGAGGCTAGTGCGTCAGCTAGACGTAGTTCTATTGTCTCATTTTCCGAGACTAGGTAACGTATCTGCTGTTTTTTGTTTTCATCTAAGCTTGTTTACTAATGGGCAAAGTGCAACAGCACTCGTTTCTTGAGTGGTATGTAGGTTCGAATTACAATGGGCGTAGGCTATATATGGATTTGATGTCAACACGTCACTCCGTTCCGTATTACTTGGCAGATGTCAAGACTCAACGGAGTCGAGGTGAGAAGTGAATTACAAAGGCAGAACACACGGCAAGACCTGTGGTTGACTCCTTACCTTCATTGAGGTAATCTTGTGGGAAATCAAGACAGCCGCAACTGAGCTATCTGTTATTTCCCGAGCAAAACCACCGTGGAAAGACCTACGCGAGCGTTGTCATTACAACAACTTAACGGTTTAACGAAGGTCTGGGTTTGTTGGTCGAGTGCTGATATATATTATATACAGTGTCAAACATAGAATGGCACTGAAAACTAAATACACTTAAGTATTTGTGTGTAAAAAATAATGGTTGGTAACTACCCCAAAAGTATATTTTCATGGCCATGACAAGTCTCGAAGTTTTTTCGTGATTCTTGAGTAAAGTTATTAAAATAATAAATTAATATTCTGAATGTCTTTGTCCTGTTCTTGTTTAGTAAATCTGTTGAAACAAGTTCCAAAACTTTTTTGTGCCTAATGTTTTTAGGGTTCCGTTCTTTAAAAGCTAAAAAAAGAAACACCTATAAGATCACTAGCTTGTCGGTCTGTCTGTTCCTCTTTCTTTCACTATTTTCCTAGGAACGGGTGGACGTAGCCAGTTGAAATATTTACCTAATAATTAAGATTTTAATTTATTTTAACTTTACTTGTGCTAAAAGACCTAACGTTAAATTTAATCTAGGTCAATATAAAAGACGACACTTTTATTATGGCAAGGATAATAGTAGGTACGGAACCCTGCACGTTAAGTTTGACTCGCACTTAACCAGTTTCTGTTTTCATGCTCTGATAAATATGTACATTTCTGAACGACAAATATATTTTTGAGTTATACGCCTACCTAGATACTATCTTGAAAGAAATAAATTAACTATTTATAAACATTTAAGTTAAACAAATGTTCACCTTTTTTGTCAACCTTGTTGCCACCCATCGGCAGATTTAGACTACGGTTACAGTCGTAGCGCCAATCAGACTCATCCGGGTCCCGATACGTAGACCGGTTCAGCCACTAAGGAAGACAGATCTATTTTGTTTCACTGCAGTCTTGTACAGTTCTGCCCACTTGTATACAAGTCTAATTTGCATAATACAAGTTACCCAATTAACATGAATAGTAAATTTTGACTTGAGCGACGTATAGAAATAAGTTACATGCAAGATTTGCCCAATGGGGTAAGTCGAGCACGTTGCCCAATAAGGTGCATGCAAGCACCCTATTTCTACTTGCTCGGCTTTGGGGAACAAACCTATATTTTATATCTTATAACTTATCTATTTGTATAAAAGATAGTTACACTATTTATTACTCAATAACGGCTCAACCGATTTGGCTAAAAATTGGTAGGGACGTAGCTTAGAACCACGATACTTATTTGCCTCTAAGGCGGAACAAAGTTCACCGGATCAGCTAGTTAAATATATTTTTGAAAATTGTACCTAAATTGTACACCTTAGGAAATAAAGATTAAGGGCCCTATTCTGAAAAACTGAAAATCCATGTCGGGCGCATCGAAAATTGTTGATTATTTCATGACGGAATGTCGTAGAACTTTTTTTTGTGTACAGATTGTAGGCGACATTGTTTCCGATATTTTAGTGCAGTTTCCATACAAATATGTCGAAACGTATTGAAGCCTATCGACATTTTAGCCAAATCAGACATTTTTTGTCTAAAATTTAGATAGGCTTTGCACCAATAGGAGGTTCTTGTCTTAAAACTACACCAAAATGTAGGAAACAATGTCACCTACAATCTGTGCACAAAAAAAAGTTCTACGACATTGCGTCATGAAATAATCAACAATTTTCGATGAGCCCGACAGGGATTTTCAGTTTCAAGGTCGTTGACGTATATACTCCTCTTAAATTAAATCTACTACAAAACAGTTGATTTATATTTGTCACAAAAAAAAAACGTGAGCCGTCACGGCTGGCAGATGTGAAACATCGACTCGCTACGTATAGAACCTACATTTTATATATAGTGTGGCGAGATGTCGCCATGGCCTGTATCGCCACGCCAATTTTTAGGTTTACCCTCGCCTATAGATGTTTCACATCAATAAAAAAATGTAGGTACATAGTATGACAAACGGTGATCAAAATGTAAAATTCCGAAATGCAAGCAAAATAAAAATATTTTTGCATTTCCATTTGCGCGGTCCGAGAACGGTGTATCGGGAATTCATGAATTATCTGCATGTACTGCAATCATGGCCGACTATGTTATTATATGAATATTTTATTTGAACGCCCAATTGGCTGTCGTGCAAACATTTTGATATTCACTGTGAATACGAAAGGTTTGCTTATTAATTGGATTGTCGTGCCACGTACAGTACTCGACGACAGAAATCGGCCGATGTCAATTGCTCTTAATTCGTTGCCGGCCTTCCAACAAAATATATGACGCTTTCGTCCCGACCGCAGGAACCCAGCCATGAATAGCAAACAAAATATTAATCGGCGGATTATTGCGAAGAATTTATGTTTTGCCCCGTAAATCATGTTAACAGGTAGGTGATTCATTATTGAGGATTTTCGGCGGATATTTTACTTAGGAATTGTAACTAATGTCCAAGTTAAATCATATCCTATTCGTAACGTGCTAATATTATATTGTAAAAGTTTGTGAGTATGATGTGTCTTTGTTGATACTTTATACAAAAACCGCTGAAGCGATTGCGATGTAATTCGGTATGTAGATAACTGGAGAAATGGGATAACATATAAGGTTACTTTTATTCCAATATACTCACAGGATCGGGACTTACGCAGGGATAACCGCGGGGCTCTGCTAGTTAGAGATTAATTTAGAAACGAAATATGAATTGAATATGAATTTTTATGGTGAAAATATGCCTTTTTTGTTAGTCCGCTAATTTTTCTTACCATATGGAAGGAGAGGTTAGGCTGTGTGACGTCACAGGACTGCTCCGCAATGGCGAGATGTCCCACGCCTTCGAACGTTGTTGAGTTCTAGGACATGTCGATTTCCTCACGATATCACGATTTCCTTCACCGTAATAAAAACCTAAATTTTATACATGCATTAAAAATACAGTTTAATACAGTTTTAATTTAGTTTTTAATATTAATTATGTAGGTATATATTTTTGGTTTCAATAATTTATGAGCAGTAGGCACAGTAAGCAAAAAAATTAAAAATACATAAACTAAGTAGGCAGTACTAACTACGTAAGTAAGAGCAATGTTACAAGATCATTTCGAAGGAAATTCCGCGAAAAAACGCTGAGTATTTGGCTGAGAAATTCAACAAAAGATGTGACAACATCCATCAATCTAGATCCTAAACCCGCACATTGTGAGTTACAGTTCAAACCCTTTCCTAAGAAATACGGCATCTTACCTTGCCATGGAAACGTCAAGTCCTACAGATTAGATAAAGCATTTTTACTAGGAAATATTTTACAAGGAGAAATAATGCATTGTCATGGCGGGTGAGTGTGCGCACTGTGTGCAGTGGTTACCGCACACAGGTTCGAATCCTATCACCGGATATTTTTTGATGATGCGTTTCTCCTTGTTAAATATTTCTAGTTAAAATGCCTTGAGCAATAAAAACAATAAAAATATTAAAACATTTTTGTTGAAAAAAAAGTTAAAATTTTACAGATTTTGCTACCTATATAATAACATATTATGTACTACCTAACGACTTGTAAATCTATTATTTACCAATAAATGAACTTGAACTTGAACTTATAAATAATTTTCTAGGTATAAAAATATTTTACAAGATTTGTTTTGGTTATCGTCATTTAATCTCTAAGAAAATATTTTGAACGGTGTACCTACCTATTTTGTTATAAATAGACAAAAGTATACATATAAACTGACTACAGTTACTAATGTTTTATACTAATGTTTTATCCATATAAGTCACGCAATACGCACACGGTACGTACCTACCTACGTACGATTACGGGCACGCAATCTCATAAAGGGATCAGATAAAACCAATCTTGGTTTCCGATAAGCCATTAAAATTCGGACATCAATCTGTTAGAAATACGCGAGAAACTCTCGGAAATCGGAAAACTCATAAAAGTTTTAAATGACAACCCCCTGAGCGCCCAAATCCTTCATTTGTAATTCCAGACGTTAATTCGGAGTTGAACCTATTCGAACAATCGAATTCTAGCTTCTACAACGTGCCTACTATATTGCTTAGGTTTATATTATTTATTTTCGTTAGGCGTCTACATTTCTCAATCAGAATTGAATTAGGTCTTATTTATTTATTTTTCCTTTAGGCAGGAATTTCTACCGGCATGTTCTGTAGTTAGTGTTTATTTATAACTTACTATCTGCGCCCTGCTGTTTCACCCGCGTAAGTCCCGATCCTGCAGGAATTACGGGATAAAAAGTAGCCTATGTGTTATTTTAGGTGTCCAGCTATCTATATTCCAAGTTTCATCGCAATCGGTTCAGTAGTTTTTGCGTGAAAGAGTAACAAACATCCAAACATCCATACAAACTTTCACATTTATAATATTAGTAGGATAGGATCAGCTGTGTCCCGGTGTTTTACCCTAGGTAAGTCTCGATCCAGTGGGGTCTTCAAAAATCCCTTCTTATCGGATGTCTACATCATAATATGAACACACTCATCAAATTTCACCTCTCTATTAAGTGGTTATGCGTTGACCCATTAGTCCGTCATGCAGTCAAGACAACTACTAGCGGCGTCCTGTTCCTTAGAGGCTTGGGGTCACTGTATGTAGCTTCGCGAACCTATACGGTGACGTGCTTTCACGACTTTCCAAGGCGCATAAGGCCTCACGGATATTTACATTTTGTTAAAAATAAAATCTAAAAATGTCAAGACACCACAAATTACAATAGGAAAACATGAATCATCAAAAATTCATTCATCAGATATCAACCACCAAGACTATAAAAGGTATTTCGCGAGTATAATAAAGTCTTGAAGTGTTATTCTAGGAAATCTCACGTTGAAGGTAGAATCCAGCGTAGCATTGCTTCGCTACACAGTTTACAATATAATATTCAGACATGCTCGCTGCACCCGCAGCTCACGTATATTCTCATTTCGTTTGAACGACAATAGGTGCATCTTAGCGAAACATAGCCACGTAGTTTGTTCTGTACGATTACACTAACATACAATTTTTGTAAAATAAATTTGTGGTCCGTATAGTAGAGGAGCCCGTGAAGATCGACCTTCACCCATCTGATAACCAGATGAGACATAATTTTTATCAAATATTATACATTAACGAACATGCCTATGATAGCTTGCCTATCGAAAAGTGTTCATGGCTATTTTTAATTAAATTAATTTTAATCAATTTTTTTTCATCACCTTCACTCTTTTGATAACAGAATGAATTGTATCTCAACTGATAGTTTTTAACATACAGAACATGCCTAGATAGGCTTGCCTACTAATTTCTGTTCATGGCTACCTGGCAAGCAGGTGTGAACATGTAAGTCAATACCTATAGGTAACTACGCCGATATGATAACCAATTCAAATTTATATCATAAGAAAGATAATAAAGTTTTAGAATTGGAGTCATTTAATAGGTGCGAGAGAGAAAGTTTATAGCTTGGCAATGGTATTCCATGAACGGTTTTTTGCAGGCAAGCTTATACGATTGCTTTTGTAATTAAATTATCTTTCTTATGATATAAATTTGAATGGGTTATCAGATCGGTGTAGTTACCTATATTGACTTACCCGTTCACACCTGCTTGCCAGGTAGCCATGAACAGAAATTAGTAGGCAAGCCTATCTAGGCATATTCTGTATGTTAAAAACTATCAGTTGAGGTACAATTCATTCGGTTATCAAAAGAGTGAAGGTGATGAAAAAAAATTGATTAAAATTAATTTAATTAAAAATAGCCATGAACACTTTTCGATAAGCAAGCTATCATAGGCATGTTCGTTAATGTATAATATTTGATAAAAAATATGTCTCATCTGGTTATCAGATGGGTGAAGGTCGATCTTCACGGGCTCTTAGACTAGTAGGTTTTACGGAATTCTTTTATATTTTATAATGGGCACAAATTATAATAATCGATTTTGCATTTATTTTTTAAATTTCTCCATTTTAAACTTCGAATTTTGTGTTTAATTTACAAAAGAAATCCATCTAATCTCTATAAAATGCTTTTTCTGACTGACTAGTCAAACGCACAGAATAGGTTAAAAGTAAAATAATCGACTACGACCTCTATGGCGCGTAAAGCGAACCCACGGCTGCGATGCAGAAGATTGCGAGTTTGATTCTCGCCGAGGATTAGTATAGACTAGTCGGTGAACTGTTTTAAAACTAATAAAGACTTTCAAAAAGGCTTCAAGTATTATCGTGTCTAGAAAAAAATCCTTTTTGTTCATGAAAAGCGCAAGTTCTGTAGACAGAATATAGCGAATAAAATAACAACAAGATGGTAGGTCCACGTACTTATTCAAATAAGTAAGGTTGCGTAGCCGCAACAGGGGAATCGCGGTGGTTCGCAAAGTTGTCCTTGTTGTAACAAGGGTTAGGTGAGGACATATCATTTCGTAGGTACCTAATTAGTGTTATCCGTAAATAATACCAGCGCGTCAAAACACTTCTGCTTCGTATTGTACATTTGGTTAAGTAAATGATCTTTCCATTTGAAACTAGGAAGTCTGGAAGTAAATAAAATGTCTAAAAATTCAACTAATCTATAGGTACATGTCGTTCAAAATCGTGTTCGACTGATTGACTGAGTATATATCAACGCACAGCCTAAACCGCTAGCTCTAGAAACCTGAAATTCGGAGGGTGTATGTAATGTGACGATGTGTCCGAAAGACGAATGATGTTATGATGTGATGATGATTACGAAAGGGATCTTTGAAATCCTCGCGGGATTGAGACTTACGCAGGTGAAACCGCGGAGCACGGCTAATACTTATAAAAGTTCCTATGTCACCAATCAATCTAAAAAAAGTAAACGTCTTCAGGAAAATTACCGAATTATTCTCAAGTTAATTTACATCAAAAAAAATCCAATGGAACTTTAGCATATTATTATTTTCGTAGAAACTTCACGCAGTTCTAAATAAAAATGTCTGCCGTATAACCGTATAGGTGCGAGGTCATATCTGTATCAAACTTCCTTGTGGAACAAATGTTTCAGAACTTCTCAACTACTTCCTCACTTCTTCAGGTAGACTATAGACAGAAAACTTCGTTATATCCCTAAATTCAAAACATTCGTAGTACACGTTGGGACCGACTCACGACTCTAACTCTAACATACCTAGTAAGTAAGGTTCGATACCTTTGAAGGGATAACGATGGTCGAACGAAAGTTTTAATGAAACAGCAGCATCTGTTTGGTTACTTTGTTGCCAAGCGACAATTGCCGCTAAAATAATTTATTTTATAGCGTAGGCGATGTTTTAATTGACTGTGTCAGTTTTCAACTTCGTTTGTTTGTTTAGGTGCTATGGGATAGAAAGAAGCCCATTAATTGTCCCTTGGTATCATATAGTTAGAGATCTGGGACATGTTTGCTACTTTTTATCCAGTTTTTTCGCGGGATCGAGTTTTTCGCGGGTAAAACCTCGGGGCGTAGCTAATATATGAGTAACTAGCAGATTCCCGCGGTTTCACCCGCGTAAGTCCCGATCCCGGAATATCGGGATCAAAAGTAGCCTATGTTACTCAGGGTGAATGTAGCTTTCTAATGGTGAAAGAATTTTTGAAATCGGTCTAGTAGTTTCGGAGATTACCCCCAATATACATACATACATACATACATGTTACCAACGTTACCTCTTTATAATATTAGTATAGATATAGTATATAGTATAGATAGTAATGGTCAAAGAGATGTGGTATAGAAATAGAGAGAACATTGAATCTTTGGAAAAATGTAATGTTCTGTTTATATCGCAGATTTTAAAACTTTTTTATCTCATAAAGCTTAGAAACAATTTCCCTAATAGCTGATATGGCATGCGTCTTATTGGGTGAAATATTCGAACAAAAATACCCCACGGAAAAATAATACTATAACCTCGATCTACCTATATAGGTACCCAGTTACGTGAAGATCGCTTAAAAATTGCGACCTGTAGAGCAGAAGGAACAAAAATACATAGGTAGGTACACAAAAAAAATGTAGGTTTACAAAAAAAATTCTAGACTTGAAGCAGAAATTTCTAGACTCGGCAATTAAGATGATGCCAAATGCCAAAATACGAATTAAGATTATTGGTTAAGAAATGCGACCTGTAGAGGAGAAGGAACAGACATATATACATTTACCAAAAATGCTAGACTTGAAGCAGGGACGCCTCACTCGCTTGACCAATTAATTGTTAATTGTAACATATTGGGATCGTAATCCTAACATGTAACTAAGTATCTTTCACTGCTCCGAACAAATCTTATCCTCAATTACAGCAAAAGAGGGGTCGTAGTTCACGGGACGGACGAAGCCGTCGTTGTTTTATTCAGTAGCACTTACTTAGGTACTACAATTATAATAAGTGCCACTTCTAATATTAAGTAGAAGATGCAAGCAAACTTGATCATGGACAGGGGCATATTCTGTCAACTACTTGCACTTTAATCATCCCTTCATTGTCTTAGATGCGCGATATATTGTATCGCGTAGCGTCGCTATATGTAGCGACTACAGTAGCGACGCTATGCGACACAATATCTGTCCAAATGTTTGACACCTAATAAAAATGTTGAGTTGTCAAAAATGCAGTAAACCTTTTATTAGTTAGACTTTATAATCTATACATATAATAAAATCGTAACTCAGCGGTGTCTGTTTTTGGAAGATATAAAAAAAATATAAATTGTATGTGTATCTATTAACGCAGTAGAACCCATTTTTCTGTTTTTCTGGTTGTCTGTTTGTCTGTTTGTCTGTTTATCTGTTTGTCTGTTTATCTGTTTGTCTGTTTGTGTGTGCCTTTGTGCCCGCTAATCTCAGAAACGGCTTATCCGATTTTAACCAAATTTGGTATGCAGATAGCTTTATACCCCGATTAACATATAGGCTACTTTTTATCCGGCTATTTAATCCGGTTATCCGGATAAAGTGTTATTTCTACTTTTGCCTAATTAATTTGAATGTTGTATTGAAGAAGTATGTTGTGTTGAATTAACACATGATAAACCGGATATCCGGTAGGTAATTAAAAAGCCGGATATCCGGCACGTAATTATAAAAGCCGGATATCTGGTAATTCCTAAAATACCGTATAACTATGTCTCTCCATATATTCGGATCTTTCGGACATACGGAAATTTATAATGGTTGTTTTTAACCGACTTTTAAAAAGAGGATCATCTCAATTCGACCCGCATATTGTTTGTATGGGGATATGTTCACGCTGGACTCCAGCATATGAATATTCTTTTTAGATTTGAAAAGTGAGAGTCTCGAATTGGTGTCACAAATTGTTGGTGAAGATCTGATGAGAACCTTTGGAATGATGAGCAGAATAGCATCCCACAATGCAGTAAATTACTAATTTTTGGACTTCCATCAATATAATCAGCTTATAAAGAACTCGGTACGAATTGATGGACCACCTGAAACTATTTTCTCATCAGAAAACTCCTCAATGATTAAAGTTACGGTTACAATTTTGATATTTTTAGTGGCAGTCGAAAATGCACGAAAAAGGGAAAAAAATCGGGTCGTTTAACTGGGTAGATGCAGATTGCATGTAGTTTACGAGGCACGATGGCAGCTGCGGCAGAGTGTGGATTCCGAGTCGAGGGTACCGCGTTCGAGTCCCGAGTCCCGGGCACGACGTTACGTTTTACCCTCCAGATGTCCCGTAAGCCCGGGGGGGGGGGGGGGTTGGGAGCCATGAGACGGGCAGAGATGAGGCTTGGAAAGGCCGCCGTTGTCGGGGTTGACGGATGTAGTCCATGAGGAATTCCCACTGGCCTCTACACTTGAGAAGCGAGGGACGCCGTTGGGGTTTAGTTGACAAACTGTGGTAGGGAGCCCAACAAACCGGGTCATTTGCCCCGAGAGTGGCCTGACGGTACATAAGGGGCATTACCCAAGTAAAAAAAATATTGCATTTAGTTAAGCTGCATATGTAGACAAGCTTATTATTATTATTTTATCCTTTTTTTCGAGGTCGAGTTTCAACTTTTATAGATTTTCGACACTTCTTCTTATAATAATGTGAATAAGCATGTAACAAGTTACATACCGATGTGCAAAAATCACACTTAAACAAACTCTGCCATGATTCTCTTTTGCTCAGTACTTTCCTGGTCGTTCGTTTAAGTGTAGACCTTTGCACAGCAATGGGTAGATGTTCGAAAATACTATAATAAAGCGTTGGTTAATTCTCGATATATTATGTTTAACTAGTAGTCCTCTTGACATACAGGCAATGACGTACGTATTTTTAGAGAAAATTTAAAAAGTAACAGTTTTACTTCTACCTATCCTCACTCCTGCCGCTCTTACCTCATTCCTTTTTCGTACGTGGCAGTGACAAGACGTTACCACGTTGTCTTGTAAAAAACGAAAAAAGAAGAAGAAAAATGTGAGTAATTTATAACATTTAATATCAATAAAAGTTAAACGTTCACTATTGCAAAGTAACGCTCTTTTGAAATTTTTGTTCGTTGGTAGTTGCATTTTAAAATCGTTCCACAAATATTCATATTTGTGATCTGAAATTTATTTTTGAAAATTTCCGTATGCAATTAAGCCCTTCAAAAATCTCATCATCTAGATATCAATTTATCGAATCCAACAACCAATTCTCTGGAATCAATTTACATTATGCAACTACCCTCAAAAATACTTAATTCAAATTTAACGTTTAAACACAACTCGTACGAGCGTTATGTGTTATCTAAGAGGTAATTCTACCTACTCAATATGCAATTACCAACCTTGTTTAAATGAAATACCTATGTGCCTGTTATGTTCGAATGCAAGGCACTCATACGAAACTTAACCACGAGTTAACTTTCACATAATTTTACCTATTCACTAGGTCCTTATCAACCTTGTAAAAAACCAAATACATAAAACAACAGGCATGTAGCCGGTATGTCTGGCAACAAGTCATTTATCCAGAAGAAAATGCGACTTACCTTCCAGGGCATCTAACAATGTCCCTGTTTATTACTAGCTGTTGCTCGAAACCCGTCGGGTTTCGGCTAGTTCCTATTCCATCCGGGAGCGTGGCGAACTAAATTCAATTATTTTAAATAGTAAAATGTAAAACTGTTTTTTCAATATCGCTTTTAATGTTTGACTGCTAGTCACCCTTACAGAAGTTAACTGCGAGTTATCTTATAGGTATTTTATACCTACACACATGGTACCTTACGCCATCGAATAAGGAATTTATTCCTAATTGTACATGTACATCATCGGTATGTTTGACTGCGGGTCACTCATACGGAAGTTAACTGCGGGTTATCTTCCAGGTGTTTTAGCCTTATTGCTAGCCTTATGTTTGGTGTTATGAGGGATCGGAGGCCGGAGTATCTGTTTGCGAAGTTGAATTTATCTAATACAAAAAATGAAAGATTTCTCCGGACTGCGATGCTGAGACATCATAGTCATAAATTGGTAGCTTTCGAGGGTAGTTTCCGTTACCAGGCAACAAAATGTTGGAACAACATACCACCACCTATTCGTAGCCTTAACACTATTGGCACCTTCAAAAACCGGTTCCGTGTGTATGTTCTAGAAAAACAAATTTTAGGTGTTCCCGAAAGGTACCTTCGCCCCTGGTAACGGATGTAACAAACGTATTCACACTTCTATTCGGATTATAGTTAGAATTATCTCCATGATTAGTTTATGTATGTATGTATGTATGTATGTATGTATGTAGCGAATACTTCGAGTATAGGTAATAATTTTAACAACCTAAACTCAATGTTTATTTATTTACTTGCTTATTTATTTATTTATCATTTCACTGTTATTATTGTTGTTATATTACTATTTTTTTGTTTATTCCAAGTATGCATGTCATAACAAGTTCATACGTAACATTGTATTAAAGTAAGTATATTATTTGATAGCCTTCAAACATTGTTTGTCCGTGAAGTCACATATGGGTATAGCTGAAAACCAGTGCTTTGCTTCGCTTATGCAAGCAATCTGTCACTGAGCTGTCCCCTTTTGCATCACTACGACACACGCTCACTATTCATTCATACAGACCTTAATTGTAGACTAGGTACCTGTTTTCACCTATTAGTTTAGTTACACGTATTCATGTAATGTTGTTGTGTGTTTTGTGATGCAATAAATGAGTTGTCTATGTCTATGTCTATGTTTTACACCCACAAACGGTACCTTTCGGCACCGAATAAGGAATTTATTCCTAATTGTACATGTACATCATCGTTATGTTTGACTGCGGGTCACTCATACGGAAGTTAACTGCGGGTTATCTTCCAGGTGTTTTACACCCACAAACGGTACCTTTCGGCACCGAATAAGGAATTTATACCTAATTGTACATGTACATCATCGTTATGTTTGACTGCGGGTCACTCATACGGAAGTTAACTGCGGGTTATCTTCCAGGTGTTTTACACCCACAAACGGTACCTTTCGGCACCGAATAAGGAATTTATTCCTAATTGTACATGTACATCATCGGTATGTTTGACTGCGGGTCACTCATACGGAAGTTAACTGCGGGTTATCTTCCAGGTGTCTTACACCCACAAACGGTACCTTTCGGCACCGAATAAGGAACTTATTCCTAAATGTACATGTACATCATCGGTATGTTTGACTGTGGGTCACTCATACGGAAGTTAACTGCGGGTTATCTTCCTGGTGTTTTACACCTACACACGGTACCTTTCGGCACCTAATAAGTGATTTATTCCTAAATGTACATGTACATCATCGTTATGTTTGACTGCGGGTCACTCATACGGAAGTTAACTGCGGGTTATCTTCCAGGTGTCTTACACCCACAAACGGTACCTTTCGGCACCGAATAAGGAACTTATTCCTAAATGTACATGTACATCATCGGTATGTTTGACTGTGGGTCACTCATACGGAAGTTAACTGCGGGTTATCTTCCAGGTGTTTTACACCCACAAACGGTACCTTTCGGCACCGAATAAGGAATTTATTCCTAATTGTACATGTACATCATCGGTATGTTTGACTGCGGGTCACTCAGACGGAAGTTAACTGCGGGTTATCTTCCAGGTGTTTTACACCCACAAACGGTACCTTTCGGCACCGAATAAGGAATTTATTCCTAATTGTACATGTACATCATCGTTATGTTTGACTGCGGGTCACTCATACGGAAGTTAACTGCGGGTTATCTTCCAGGTGTTTTACACCCACAAACGGTACCTTTCGGCACCGAATAAGGAATTTATTCCTAATTGTACATGTACATCATCGGTATGTTTGACTGCGGGTCACTCATACGGAAGTTAACTGCGGGTTATCTTCCAGGTGTCTTACACCCACAAACGGTACCTTTCGGCACCGAATAAGGAACTTATTCCTAAATGTACATGTACATCATCGGTATGTTTGACTGTGGTTAACTCATACGGAAGTTAACTGCAGGTTATCTTCCTGGTGTTTTACACCTACACACGGTACCTTTCGGCACCTAATAAGTGATTTATTCCTAAATATTTGTTATGTTTGACTGCGAGCCACCCATACAAAAGTTAACTGCGAGTTAACTTTTGGGTATTCATACCTACACGCACGCGTGTAGGTATGAATAGGTAGGTACCACGGTACCTTGAGGTACCTAATAAAAATTAATTCCTAAATATTTTTTTATATTTGTTACGCTTGAATAGGAGTCATTCATAAATAGAAGCAAACAGCTAGTTACTTTCTAGGTAATTTTACCTAGATTCACAATAATATCACAAATATCCTCGGAATGGCAAACTAGTACATTATTATGACAGCCAGATCGGAAAAAATATTGTACATGGTAAAAAACAATGACATCCAACACGCTTGCTATAGGCGAAGCAACGCCCGAAACCAACTCCGATGTTGACTTAGTTCCTGGTGGTGAAGAGGTGGCTCCTACGCCACATTGGTTTTTGAGTATATGTACCTGTAAATATTGTTATGTACCTATGACTGCGAGTCACACATACGTGAGGTAACTCTTCTTTCCTAAGTAATGTTATTTCTACCTAAATACAATTACCCTTACAATAGTTTACCATAAAACACTTATATACAAGTAAACTGTAAGTTATCTCAAAAGTATTTTTTTTTACGTGTTTTGACATGAATAACTGATCCAACACTTAAATACTTTATTTCAGTAGAATGTTTTCACAGGTATACCAACTTATTGGTAAATTGGGACGTGTTTGTTTTGTTGAACGAACCCTACACAAAATATATAAATATATATATATATGGCTTTTATTTGTTTATTGTAACCACGCCCACAATAAAATTATTACAATGTTTACATACAGTAAACAGAGTGTTGCTTACGGTGTTTCAGGTAGGTTACATGATTATATAATCCAAAAAACAAACTCGATAATTTTTAAATGCCAATAACGGAACCTTACGCAGACCCGACTCGGCTGCTATAAGGAAGAACTAGCCTAGCCAGTTGCGTCTGCAGAATGAAAACTAACTATAATCTGACTTTAGAATCGAAAGTTATGAGTAACTTAGTTGTTGTTTATTAACCGACCTACGCCAATACATCATGTGCCCTGGTGAGGTCGATCAAATTGAAAGGGGCCTCTGCTTTGTTCTACATGCTTAGACGAACAATTGCTGTGATTGACTTTGGTGTACTTGAAGACTGAGGACATCCTCACTCGACACCGAAAAGGACGAAATAGTTTTCGGATAACATATAATACTAGAGTTCCGCCATAGACGAAAAATGTCATAAGGCAAAGAAAAATCTTTTTATCTTAAAAACAAAATACATTTAGGTAATTATAGATAACTATAACTAACAAAAATAAAATAACTAAATACTAAACAAAACACAATTATAGTTTTAAATCAAGGTCGTTCCCACGCGGCATCCTCTATAAGAGAATGGAGACATCTCTGGATGGCCAACCTTACCCAGTATTTAGTTAAAGCAAAACTTAGGATATTATGACGGGCACTCAATCTGCACGCTGCAACCACAGAAAAACATTTACGCGCCCGTCAAAACAAGGGGGGAGCGGGAAGTACAGGGAAAATACTTCGTCTCCTGACGACCCTACCGTTTGACTTGGCAATTGTTCCGCAACATTTTTTATAAATAAAATATATATCTGTACATAATTACACCGTTTCAATATAGGTAAAAATCAGTTACGTCATACTGCCTATGACAGTAGCTCACTTAGTCTGCGAATCACAGATTATATAATAATTATATGAATATAATAAAGTGGCAGCTTTAGCTGAATACCGATCATACCTTTGGTAATTAGAAAACCTTTAACAACTCATTGTTGAATATGGCCTCATTTCGAACAAGCCCTTAAATATTCCAAATATAACTATTTGAACGAAATTTCAACTCCATTTTGTACAATAAGATTGTGACAAAGTTAATATTTCCTGAAAATTGTTATACGCTCAATTTATTCGCACTGGATATTTATTATTAGGTAAAAATTCACATACGAGAATTAGGCACAGAACGCTAACGAAACTCTTAAACAGTGGAAATGCTTAAGATTAGACGAAAAATTAGAAATTAGTGCTTTAAGATTCAATTGCAACAATCTCAATTTCAATTGCCCTCACAAGATTGTACCTAGTATCCTAAGTGCCACCGGCGCCTTTCAGTGCTAGCCCTGAATAGTAGACAATTTTCTGCAATAGAAGGAAAAAACATTTACATATATTATATACCGTGCTAGTAAACCCTGGGAGTAAAATAATCATCGAATCCAGGTGCAAACACATCTCATATAGAAACAGTAAATTAAATTTATCTTTACCATTCGATCTGATTCAAGCTTAGCTACCATCGACAAATCGCCTCAAATATGGCGTTGTACATTACACGAACAATTCAATTGGTTTCCTCCGTACACTCCCACCAAGCCACCCTACACTCAGGCATGGCTTTATACCACAACAGGTAAACATACTCAAGTGGTTCCATTCATTTATGTTTTATTAAGGAATTTCACCGATTTATTACCTGTAGCTTTTGGCTATTTTTACTATACAGTTAAAAATATCTTGCCAAAGTTATGAATAACGTTAACATTTGGTTCAATATATAAACCACGGTACTGTATAACATACGTAAATAGAATTAGTGGTAAACAATTCACACGTGCCACTTAAATAGCCGCATTAGGCAACGATGCAGGACCAGCAGTATTAGCCGGGTAATCGATTTTTATATCAAGAATAAAAACAATTTGTCGAAATTCTGAATCAAATAAAATTAACCCTGATACAGAATGTTTAACTATCTGGCGATACTTCACAAATACTAACTAATCAAGTAGAAATCAACACATTTGGAAAACCGAAAAAGACCTATACTTGAGTCACGAACTGCTCCATACATAATGCGACATCTTTGTACCATGATGTAAGGCACGCACGCCACAATAACGATGTGAATACACAACTATAAATTGTTCATAATTCAAAATTACCTTTGAAACAAAATTGAATAAAATTAACCTATCAAACAGTCATCTAGCCCAGTGCACTGCTAAGTAAAATCTTTAATTTTTCTTTTTAAGATAAGTATTGTGCACATTTCACCAAAATTAACGAAATAATCAAAACGCCAATCCCGGAACGCGGGACTGCTAATACCGGCTCTGTGCCGACGTGACGTCTAAAGAGTAGATTAACATTATTTTGTTAACATTAATGATTCTTGATTATTATTTTAGAGATTCATTTCCTTAAATCTTAAACTCACGGTCTTTACCTTGTAACGGTTTAGTGTTGGCAGGATTAAAATAAGACAATGGTTTCACACTAAAAGGTTAACATTAATTTAATTAAAAAAATACAGGGGTGGTTCTTAGCCCTAACCCGTGGTTCCACTTTCACTGGCTCGTAAGTTAGGTACTATCCTGGAAAGTCCGGGGAATGTCCGATGGCCTAGGTGGTGTAGGTGGTTGCCGGGTCAGTGAACTGCTTTACGTTTCGGTAGGTTGAAACTTGAATGAAGATCTTGAAGCGTATTCCTGAGCGGTAATCTGGAACCCTGGAATATCGTCCAGTGTTAGAATAATATTCACACAGTGACCACAACCACAGTCTGCCACGCCCATGACGAGATGATGATGATGAGGATGAGGAAGCACCTAACTTTACCTAGTAGGCAATGACTGTGGCTGATGGTTTACGAGAACAGAGATTCTGATAAAAGTTAAAATGAATATTTAAATACGGGAATGAAAAATTAATTGAATTAACGACTTTGTTAAAAAACATGTGGGTAGTAATTTTGTACATAACGGAACACATCCATACAATTTAGCGTGAATACATACAATCAAATATATTCCCCACAATATAAAACAATAAAAAGTGTATTATAAATTACAATGAAGCATTTACCTAAAACAAAACCAAAATAATAATTCCTATGCTGTTAGTACGAAATGTTCGCCACTTACCGAATTTCGGGTTTTAAAATCACTTATTGATGTTATTAGGTATAATTTCTATTTGTACCACTGCAACTGGATTATTCTATTCGCTAATATAGGGACGTATATTATATGGACCCGCGCTGAGAAGAGCTGCGTGTGTCTTTGATGCGAATCAAATTACGAATGGACGAGGTTCAAGAATCTACGTCACGGCTCCCGTTGTCGCCGCGCTCGAAACAATAGCCAGCCGATTGGAATGTCGCAGTACAACCGCGCAACTAGATATGATGCTTGAGTTGACCAACCTCAGTGACATTTTATGAACATAATGTTTTCAACAGCTGTAGGATATAGTTTTTAATTATGTAGGTTAAATATAGTTTAGGTTAAGGTATTTTTAGTTTAAGTTTTAGGTTTCTAATATTAGTTTTTAAGGTAATTGTTTAAAGTTTAAAGTTATTTAGTTTAATTATTTTAGTTTTATTATATTTTTTTATTAATTATTTAAATTAAATGTTTAAAATTGTTTATTTTTATATATTTTAGCCTATTTAATATATAATTCGACTATTGCACGTGTACAACGTTACAATACCCCCTCGCTTACTAAAGGATTTTATTCTTCTTTATAAATAAAATCCGCATAACTTAGTGAAACATTTGTTTTAATCTTTCATTCATCATCTTATAAACATCTATATCATGCTATTCACTATCAATCAGCCGTAGTAAGTTTAATTTAAAATACTATGGCCACACACAATCAAAAATAAGTTGAAGCAGCAATTCTTCTGACCAACTTAAACAAACATTTTTTTTTTTATGCTAAAGATGTTACTTTTATTGCAATGGGTATCCAACTATTACTGGGTACATACAATAATTACAATTAAATTAAGTTTTAGTAGGTATTTGCTATTTTAATGTCTTTAATATGCCAAGTACCAATATCTTTACCTGACATATCAGCCAAATTATATACTAAGGGAGACTTTTTACCAATTACGCGACATTTTATATATTTTGGTGCCAACTTCTTGCTAAAATATTTGTCTTTGTCACTCAAAACATATGTTTTTTTCATGACAATGTCTCCAATATTAAATTCTGCTGGCTTCCGCCTTAAATTATAATGGCTCGTGTTCTTTGTATGAGCCTGCCAAAGTTTAAATTGCACATCATCAAATATTTTTGACAAATAGCCCAAATTTTCGGCGTATAAGTCGCGAGGTAGAAAAATAACATCTTTGTCCAAGTCGTTGTCAACGTAGTGTGTGCCGCAAGTTACCAACTCCCTACCATACACAAGAAAAGACGGTGTAAAACCAGTGGCCTCGTTAACGGAATTATTGATAGCGAATTGGACCGATGGAATTTTAGTGTCCCAAGATCTATGGTCATCATCTACGAAGGTTGACAAGCAAGTGATTATAGTTCTGTTGTACCGTTCAACTGTATTTATTTGAGGTGTGTACTTAGGCGTAAAAAATACATTAGGAATGTTATATTTTTTAAATAGACTCTCTGTAAGATTACTGGTAAATTGTGTGCCATTGTCAAGAAAAACTGTTTGAGGGACTCCGTGAACGAGAAATACGGAATCTTCTAAAATTTTAGTGACAATTTGTGAAGTGGCTTGTCTTATAGGATAAATTAAACAGAATTTGGAAAAGCAACATGTGACTACGAAAATGTAAGAATTTTGTTTACGAGTTATAGGTAGAGGACCCATCAAATCAATGGAGATCATTTGAAATGGACGTGAGCATTGCTTCGGTCGTCCCATTTCACCTAACGTTGAGTGATTTTGAGTTTTGTAAGAAAGGCATTTATCGCACAACGAAATAAACTTCACTACGTCCTTGTACATACCTGGCCAAAAATAGCGCAAGGCAAGGCGTCTGTACGTTTTGAAAATTCCTAAATGTCCGGCTATAGGCTCGGAGTGGTTTTCAAATATTACCTGATCACGCAGTTCGCTAGGTATCACCTCCTTCCATGCAAACTCTGAGTTAAGCTGACACTTTTCCTTAGTCAGGCGGTACAAGGAATTGTTTTTAACTATAAAATTTGGATAATTTTGTGGATTATTGATGCAACCATTATAATTAGTTTTGTACCATGTATCTAAAGTTGTTTTAAAAGAATTTGATGTACTAATGGCACTCACTGGTATTGCGCGAGAAAGTGCATCGGGAATGACGTTGTCGGAGCCGCGGCGATGCTTTATCTCAAAATCAAAGGAAGATAAGCGTACGCCCCAGCGAGCTAGCCTACCTGTCGGATTGCTCAAGGACAAGAACCACTTAAGCGCACTATGGTCGGTGTATACAGTGAACTGCTTACCATTTTCCAAATAGCACCTCCAATGCTCAAGAGCAGTTAAAACAGCCAATGCCTCCCGCTCAGTGATACTATAATTCCTCTCTGCAGCGGAGAGAGATCTGCTCATATACGCAATCGGATGTTCTTTGGAGTTTATGTTTTGGGTAAGCATTGCACCGATACCATAATTGCTAGCGTCCGTATGTACCTCAAACGGAAGGTTATAGTCCGGACAAGATAAGACTGGTGCTGATACAAGGCATTCCTTCAACTTTAAAAATGCGTTGTTGGCTTCGTCAGTCCATTTAAAAGGAGGAGCAGTCTTTTTGCTCGACGTCAGTGCGTTCAACGGAGCAGCTATTGTGCTAAAATTGGGCACAAAACGACGGTACCATGTAGCAGTGCCTAAAAACCGTTTAACGTCCTTTTTAGAGGCAGGTGTAGGGTATTGGATGATAGCCTGCACCTTTTCAGGATCAGTTCTCAAGCCACCACTATCAACAACGTAACCGAGATATTTAAGTCGGTCTCTAAAGAAATTACATTTTTCGAGGTTTATGGTGAGGTTTGCTTGTTTAAGCTTATTCAGCACACGTAAAAGCAGTGATACGTGGCTGTTGAAGTCCTCGCTTACGCAAATTATATCATCGAGAAATACAAAGACTCTTTGCTCGGAATCCCCGAACAATGAATCCACCAGACGCTGTTGAGTGGCTGGGGCATTGGTCAGACCAAATGCTGTGCGCTTGAATCTAAGCGTACCCCGTCCTGGGACATAGAAGGCAGTTTTATCTCGGTCATCGGGATGGATATTAATCTGCCAAAACGCTTTGGATAAATCAATGCTGGAGAGATAACGAGCATCGCGAAGATTATCCAATATCTCTGAAACGTATGGCAGATTATATGCGTCTTTCTTCGTGACCGAGTTCAATTTGCGACTGTCGAGACAAAAACGAGGCTCACCGTTCTTTTTTGTAACGATCAGCACTGGAGAAGACCAAGCACTCTCACAAGGTTCGACAACATCGAGGCTAAGCATTTCGTCTACCTGCTCCACAAGAATACGCTGCTTTTCAGGTGACATTCTGTAGTAACGCTGTCGAATAGGTTGAGTGTCACCAGTGTCAATTCGGTGCGTAATGACGTTAGTGTTGCCCAAACCTTTTACTTTAAAAGAAATTTCCTCAAACTGACTAATCACATTATCGGCCAAAACTTTTTGTGACTCATCAAGGGTTTTATAATTTTGTAAATAGCTATTGTTAATATCGATGGAAGCTACATTATTATCAAAATTTCCTATTCTAATGGAGTGAAGGTATTTGGGACAAATTTGAAATATGCGCCAAAAATCGATGCCTAAAATAAGGTTGGTTTCAATTTCAGGTACAACTAATGCCTGAACTAAATGAAATTGGTCCTCAAAATGAATGGGAAGATTCATAGAACCAATTGGACGCAATTTTTGGCCTCCTGCGGCAACAAGAAATTCAGAGCCAAGGATATTAGAGTTTACTTGAAGTCCTTTGTTCAATAGGATATCATGTGTGTTGTTGCCTATAATAGTTACGGCTGAACCTGAATCTAACAACCCTGAAATAATAATATCATTAATTTTTACTGATGCATAAGGCCTGGAATCATCTAAGGGTTTGCTGGACAGAACTGAAGCAACTTTATAAATTTTGAAAAAATTGGAAATAGTTTGTAACCATTTTTGCCAATCGTCTTTATTAAACTTGCTGCTATTGCTACAGTTCTGAGCAACTAGTTTTTTGGATTGGGTTTACCAGTTCTTGATTTAAGACAATCTGGGCATTGAGGTGTTTTAACATCCTTTTTCCCACAGACAAAGCAAAAAATGTCCGATCTATCTCCTGTGCATTGGCGTAAGCCATGAGAATTAGAGCGACATCTAGGGCAATAACGATGCTTATCTGTATCTATGGCATGTACATATTTATGATTTAAGTTATGTTGATTATTATTGCCTGTTTTATGTTGATTATAATTAGTATATGATTTGTTGTTGTTATAAGAGAAGTTACTATTTTGATTGTGTGTTTTTATTAAAGGTTTTGATCTAGAATACGCGAATTCTGGTGCTAGGGTATCTGATGAAGGACCAGGTGGTTCGCGAAAATAAGACAGACGTGCCTGTACCTTCTCAAAATTGGAGCACAGAGATCTCAGTTCGATAATTGATTTTATTTCTGAGGTGGAAGCTAATAGGGATGAGTAACAGGGGCGGATATTGTGTAGAAGGATTTCCAACTTATTTTCTTCAGAAAGAGTTTTCGTCAAACGCGAAAACAAACCCGACATAATTGACAAGTAAATGACTATGTTTTCTGTCTCGCCTTGTGTTCTGGAACGTATTTCCGATAAAAGTCTATAATCATAATCAGACTTATCAAAATCATTCTTTAAGATAGCTAAAAGATTATCCCAATCTGAAATGAGCTCTCTGTTGCTACGAAACCAGTGAAGCGCGTCCCCTGTAAATATTTCGGTAGCGTAAGAAAGTAATTTCTCGCCGGAAATGTTACGTGCGATTTTATATTCATTTGCCCTTTGGATGAAGGAACGAACGCAAGTTTTGCCATCGTACTTGAGTTTACCGATGTCACTTGATGAACGATCGCAAGAAACCGTGACATTAATGGGGTTGACGGTAGGAGTTTCGATGCTCGGTGTACTTATTAACGGGCCTGCTATATATTTTTCTCTCAAAACTTCAATTTGCTTTAAATATTTTTGAAAAAAGTCAACACAAGCATCATAAGCAGTCGCGTCAGTGTCGCTACGACTAATCCTGTTCAGTCTGTGATATAAGTGACTAAGCAAATTTTGTATTTTTAGAACACTATTACGGTCGACGCATGATTCAAGACCTAATTTGATTTTTGTCAAAACATTTGACACTCCCTTAAGGTCTTCATTGGCATCTATGGGTGAACATAAAATATCCTCTGATGGAAAAGCTGTGACTAACTTAACAATTTGTTTTCGGAGTTCTATTACAGTGGATTCGGGAGTGGACCCTCTAATCGCAACCTCGTACTCCAGTTCGGTTTTTTGTAGAGACAAAAATTTAATAGCAAAAGCCATGTTTGAAAGATTGGAAAAAAAACTATACACCGAAAGTCAGCAAATGGAGAACTATGTAATTATAATGATGAAATTGATGTTTTCTCTGTTCTTTACAAATGCAACAAAAGCTATAATGTACGTTTTGGTTGATTATGAAAATGATAGTTGGATGAAAATTAGTGGTGAATTTTTTTTGATGAAGATGAATGAAATTAAAAAAATAAGCACCAAACCAAAAGAAAATAAAAAAAAAGCTATTAATGGCAACTGATGTGCAACACTGATGAATCAGATACAGAAGGAACAAGAACTAGGCACTTTTCAAAAAATCGGAATTACTGACTGCAACATAGATTTTTAACAATTTTATTGCGGGTGAGTTTAAATATGTTGCGATCGTTAAGAATTTGAAATTAAATTATTTTAAACTAAATAATACCAATGCTACACCTCAGTTGCTGGCAACCAAAAATAAAAAACGTTTCACAAAACAAAAAAAAACAAATAAAGCTCACAGACATGCAACTACTATAGGAAATAGAACCACGGGCATATTTACAAAAAAAAAAAAGAAATAAACTAAAGAGACAAATATAAGTAAATAAACCACGTTATGGCGCCAGTGTAACGGTTTAGTGTTGGCAGGATTAAAATAAGACAATGGTTTCACACTAAAAGGTTAACATTAATTTAATTAAAAAAATACAGGGGTGGTTCTTAGCCCTAACCCGTGGTTCCACTTTCACTGGCTCGTAAGTTAGGTACTATCCTGGAAAGTCCGGGGAATGTCCGATGGCCTAGGTGGTGTAGGTGGTTGCCGGGTCAGTGAACTGCTTTACGTTTCGGTAGGTTGAAACTTGAATGAAGATCTTGAAGCGTATTCCTGAGCGGTAATCTGGAACCCTGGAATATCGTCCAGTGTTAGAATAATATTCACACAGTGACCACAACCACAGTCTGCCACGCCCATGACGAGATGATGATGATGAGGATGAGGAAGCACCTAACTTTACCTAGTAGGCAATGACTGTGGCTGATGGTTTACGAGAACAGAGATTCTGATAAAAGTTAAAATGAATATTTAAATACGGGAATGAAAAATTAATTGAATTAACGACTTTGTTAAAAAACATGTGGGTAGTAATTTTGTACATAACGGAACACATCCATACAATTTAGCGTGAATACATACAATCAAATATATTCCCCACAATATAAAACAATAAAAAGTGTATTATAAATTACAATGAAGCATTTACCTAAAACAAAACCAAAATAATAATTCCTATGCTGTTAGTACGAAATGTTCGCCACTTACCGAATTTCGGGTTTTAAAATCACTTATTGATGTTATTAGGTATAATTTCTATTTGTACCACTGCAACTGGATTATTCTATTCGCTAATATAGGGACGTATATTATATGGACCCGCGCTGAGAAGAGCTGCGTGTGTCTTTGATGCGAATCAAATTACGAATGGACGAGGTTCAAGAATCTACGTCACGGCTCCCGTTGTCGCCGCGCTCGAAACAATAGCCAGCCGATTGGAATGTCGCAGTACAACCGCGCAACTAGATATGATGCTTGAGTTGACCAACCTCAGTGACATTTTATGAACATAATGTTTTCAACAGCTGTAGGATATAGTTTTTAATTATGTAGGTTAAATATAGTTTAGGTTAAGGTATTTTTAGTTTAAGTTTTAGGTTTCTAATATTAGTTTTTAAGGTAATTGTTTAAAGTTTAAAGTTATTTAGTTTAATTATTTTAGTTTTATTATATTTTTTTATTAATTATTTAAATTAAATGTTTAAAATTGTTTATTTTTATATATTTTAGCCTATTTAATATATAATTCGACTATTGCACGTGTACAACGTTACAACCTTCAAATTCTTACTCACCAATGGTCAAGTAAGGGCTAGTATATTAGATGACTAGAGACGGGAAATAAATATCTATGTTCGATACTCAACTTAGATTATTTCATTTCAAATGTCTAAGACCTACATGGAAAGCAAACTTATTACCACTCTGAATATCTACTAGTTAAACATAATATATCGAGAATTAACCAACGCTATATTATAGGTGATCAAACGAACTTACCAAGTGAAGTTCGATCATTATAATATGAGTTGGTTAATTCGAAGATATATAACCACCCGCCTCAACCTTATAACGGTTGTTAATTATACAAAAACCCAGTTAATATCTTCTTGAAGTTTTGCTTCAAACTCTAAACAGAATGAGGTAAGAGCGGCAGGAGTGAGGATAGGTAGAAGTAAAACTGTTACTTTTTAAATTTTCTCTAAAAATACGTACGTCATTGCCTGTATGTCAAGGGGACTACTAGTTAAACATAATATATCTTCGAATTAACCAACTCATATTATAATGATCGAACTTCACTTGGTAAGTTCGTTTGATCACCTATTATATACTATTTTATAATTCCGATTGCAATTAGGTATCGCTAGAAAGTTACAATTGATACCATCCAGTGGCTATTGTAAAAAGTGATGCAAGCGTCTGCCTTCGCCTTAGCCCTGTTTTACATAGCAGCGCAACGCGGGCGGAGTCTGTGTGAAATCGCAACAATTTTCCGGAACATTTCCGAGCGGGCTAACGAACGGAAACGCAGGGGACGCGCCCAATTGCCGGATAAATGCACCTCAATTACTATATTGTGGCAACATTTTTCCTTCTAATGTCCATTTAGTTTTGCTAACTGAAAATATTATATTTCTTTTTGTTTTTATTGCTCAAGGTATTTTACTTGAAATATTTTACAAGGAGAAATGCATCATCAAAAATGCTCTTATGTCAGGATTCGAAACTGTGCCCTTCCCCCATTTTTCTTGATGTATTTCTCCTTGTAAAATATTTCTAGTAAAAATGCCTTGAGCAATAAAAGCAATTGGAGAAAGAAAAACGACGTCTCATGTCGGTGGCGTAAACTGTAAAGTTAACCATCCGAGCCAGTCAATAGTTGTAAAACTGTTCTAGTAGATGGTATTCAAACTGAGCCTTAGTCGGTAAACAAAACAAGAAGAAATCATAATCATAAATTCACCATGTCACGTGGGTTCCCGTGTGGCGCAGTGGTAGCGCACTCACACGGCAAGCAAGGGGCACAGGTTCGAATCCTGTCATGGGAGAATTTTTGATGAAGTATTTATCCTTGTAAAATAAGTACTTACCTATATAATATATTATATACAACTGTACGACAATAATTTATACAATTCTATAGTTCTGTTCTACAGTCTGATCCAGCATTCATAGCGGGCGATGACCTTTATTCTTATTAATTTCAAAGCAGATACCTACTCGCAAAGTCGTACAGCTAAAGCGCTTTGCTTCAAACAGTTATATAATGGCGACCCCTTTCATACAAGTAGGTACGGTAAAATATACTTAGGTACGGTAAAATATAGTTAGGTACGTTAGAAAAGAAAACAATTAGGGAACCACACATTAGTTCGGGAGTTCTTTTCAATTAGTCAGAGAGTAAATGTGAAAATTTCTAGTGTGAAACGAGTGAGAGCGTCTTAATGCCTTTGTAGTTTCGCTTGAAAAATACAAGAGGTATGTGCGGGCATTAAGTTCGGTCGTTAGTTCGTCGGGGGAGCTGGGTTCGAGTCCTGGCCTTGTGACTAATAGTTGTGGTCCCGTAAAATATGTCCGACGTAACTGTGCGACATAACAACTAACTGGCTATTCGTAAACTTGTCGTCTGACGCGCTGAAGAAATGAAGTTCTCGTATTCCCATTTCACTTGCCAAATGCATTTCTTTACCTAGGTACTTACTCAAAACTTTTTTGCTATGAATTTTTAAATATAAGTACTAACATTTCTATTCTTGACAAAAAATATACTGCGGTAGATATGGGAAGCCAGTCGAAAACGACTTTTATCGGAATATGATATAAATCAGTAAAAATCGAGCTATGTAAATCGCGCGAAGTGGCAATTCAAAAATAAAGCGCCATTGTTACTTTATGATTTTACCAAATAACCCCCTTATAAAAGTTATAAATGATGGCTATGTTTATGTAACGTTTGTCTATAACTGTGACATGTAGTTTTAAAGTTAACAGACAGCGACAAACGTTACATAAACTTAGTCATCTATACCCATATATAAAATTCAAAGTCCTGACTGACCTATATGTATTAACGCAGAGACCAAACTACTGGTCCAAGAGACATGAAATTTGGAAAGTGTGTTCTGTTTTTGTATGTCCACTAAGAAGGGAATTTTGAAAAATCTCGCGGGATCAGGACTTATGCGGATGAAACTGCGGTACTGTGCTAGTCACAAAGTAAGAGGTTCATAGGGAGGGTTTAAATCCTCCCACAAGATGCGTCTTTCTAAAAAGTAATGTCAAAAAGATAAAAAGACATAAAGTACGAAATAATTTGAGGTAAAATCCACATGACAAAACCGGAGTTCTCTCTACCTAATTTAATTTTAAACATTTGAGAAAAATTGCCACCAAAATGTTGAAATGAAGTATCATTGTTATATTTCTCACTTCCTTTGAGGAAGGAAAATAAAAAGTCTAAATTTGGTCTAATGTACGTTTGGAATTCATTTAGAGACAAATAAGTTGAAATAATCTCCGCGAGGTAAAGTAACACAGGGCCTGGGTGTCTATTCCGCAGTTAAAATCTGTAGACGCCGTGTAGCTTCTACACGGTCCCGCAGTTATTGTACGTCTTATTTGGTGTTCAAGACGCGATAAAAATGTATTCATAATTATTAACAGGTTATATTTGTAGATTATAATATATAGGTATACCTACTAGTTAAAAAAAACTAAATAAAAATATAAAACTAAATGAAATCTGTTACAAATAAACACCATATATATAAGAAACATTTCTATTTGAATAAGTCCATTATGGGCAAAAGTGCCCATTATCCTGGTTATTAACAGATTGGATTAATTCTATTAATTATACGTATATAATCGACATATCACGTGATTTTTTATCGCGTCTAGAATATTCAAAGGCGTAAAATGACTGGCGAACCGTGCTACACGTCATCTACACGGCTTAATTGTAGAATAACCTTCCTGGCGTTTTCGACCTATTTTTCTTTCGTCGTTCGTTTTAACTGACTTCATTCGGGTTCTTACTTCCTTCCTTTCTCCAGGATATGATTTCAATTTAAGGCCTTAATTCAAGAAAATATTCACATAATATTTTTATTTTAATTTCTTGCAAAACCGATGCTTTCACAATGAGAGTTGAGAATTGTTACACTGAGCACTAAATTAATGTTTAGGCCACACTGCCGGGAAATCCCGTTAATAATCGCGATGATGGTTGTTGAACGTTGGTGTAGCCACTCCGTTAACGCGTTAAAATCATTGTAATGTCTTAGCCACACTGCTGGAAAATGTCGTCAATTATAGCGAAAATGGTCGTTGAAAGTTGGTGTAGCCACTCCATTAACAAGTCAAAAATATTGCAATAATTATTGATGTTTTCCGTTATTATGGCCCGGCCATAAGAAAGAAATTTTATTACTTGTCATCCGATTATTGCCATAACAATAAAAGTACAGATACCTAACATTTTTATAAATAAACTGTTTGGTATGGTACGGTATGAACCGATATGTCCTTTGGATAATGTAGTGTAGGTATACTGCAAGCAAAGTTTGGTAGAAATCGGGGACGCGCGTAATATTTATGACTTCCTTTTGCGTTCCGAGGTTCTCGAGGTTCAAAAGCTAATAAAACGATGACACAAAATACGAAATTTTATAGAATACCAGTTTTAGGCTGGGCTAAGCTAACATTCTTTTGTGGAAACCGGAAGCTTGTTCATATTCGGTATCCTCTAAATTATATTAATTTATAGTAGGTATAGACTTTTTTCTTTGAGTGTTTTCACGACCTCTGTGGCGCGATGGGTGCGGTGCAGAAGGATGAGGGTTCGATTCACGCCGGAAATAAGTATTTTTGGGAGCTATAAATGTTTGGTTTTGGTTTTGAGTTTATCTGTAGGTAATATTCATGTGTATTATAGCCGTAACAGATGATCGAACCCGCACCAAACCGTACAATCAAATTATGTACTTACCTACCTACCATTATGTACCTATTCTGTGGCCGATCGCAACGGAATACGTCACAATCGTTGCATTTATTATTACTAATGTCACTGGTGTGGCGCCCGCCTGCGGTGCGGTTCGATTGTCTGTTACTACTGTTAAATTACGTAATATTACTATGAATATATATAATTTAAAAAAAAATACGTTATATGGTATTTTAACCCGCATTTGGTTACCAATACTAAAGCACCCCGAGGCGTACTAACTATTAGGTAAACTGTGTCAATACCAACAGACATAGTTTGTTAGCTAGGGGTTAGATGGTGCTGTGTGATGCTTCCTTTAATACTTATTTATACATTTGGTAGTTATTGTTAATGACGAATGAAAATGAAAATCGGAACAACCCGCTACAGTTATGAGCTTCATTCACAATTGCCAATAACATAGAGACGAATTTTCCACTCGATTAACTTGATGAATTATTGGGATTATCACTGTTGAATAATTTTTGAACAGTAGCGTAGCTGGGGTGGCTCTCCCGTCAACTGACCCTACGCCTACGAGTGCTGAACTTACGGGACCAGATGACGGGTTTTAAGCACCGGCGCGGACGACTGATTACTATCACATAGATAAAAAAATAGGAAAGACGGGCAAGAAAGTGGGTTTTATAAAGGTGATCGCAAATTAATCAGCACCGTACGCGCCGCACTCGCCGTTCTCGCCGCATTTTAAAATCCATTGATGTCAAACCTCGCGCGTTTCACCCGCACCGCACTTTACGAGATGCGGCGCGTATTACAAAGAATGAATTCTAAATTGGGGCGAGTACGGCGCGTGCGGCGCGTACGGTGCTGATAAATGTGCGATCACCTTATGAGTTCTTTTTTTTTACATTTTGAAGTAGTTACGGAACTCTAAAAACAATAAAAATGTCACCGAGTTATTAGTAAACTAAATCGAAGCAGGTTAACTTATATAGAGTACTTATAGAGTTGTACAAATCACCCTGACGTTCAATACATCGCGATCGGGAAGAATAGTAGCGCTCTGCAAATTGCCGTATTAATTCTATTGCTTTATAAAACGTTTATTATTTTTGTCTATCTTTACCTGAAAGTATCGAAACTGTAGCTTTCGCTTCATTTATGCGCAAAAATATTTAAATATATATACAAATAGCTGCGTCCCACGGTTTCACCAGCGTAAGTCCCGATCCCGTGGGAATATCGTGATAAAAAGCAGTCCAGCTGTCTACATATCGAGTTTCATGGTAATCGGTTCAGCGGTTTTTACGTGATTGAGTAACAAATACACACACATACACACTCACAAACTTTCAGCTTTATAATAATAAGAGCATTTGACTGTTAATCAATTGCCATAACAATTAAAACTAGATACCGTGACTGTATGTCGCAATTTAATTAATAACAATCGAGATTTGTTATTACCAGAATTCCATAATTAGCTAGCCGTTCGGGCGGGAGGGAGTGTGATGGGAGTAAAGACAGATTAGGAGCCTATAGTTTGCAACCATACCTCATCGAGTACCAAGTGGAGACTAATATAAACTCGGTCAGCCGCGATTCAGCCTGGGCCCAGATTTAAAGGTTTTAAGCATGAATTTGAGTCTACTTTCTACCATATTAGTCCCAACTGTGTACTCGATGAGGTCGACTCACACCTCGATTGCTCCCCTAAAAACTGGCTGAGTCACGAAGGGCCCAGCCCGACTCGAGGCTAACCGACTTTTTGAAGCATAACTTTTAGTGTTCTTTCCTCCATATCAGTCTCAAGTTGGTACTCGATGACGTAGGGTTGACCCCTCGATTGCTCCCCTGAAAACGGGCTGACTGAAGCCGGGCCCAGGCTGAATCGCGGCTGACCGAGTTTTTAAGGCATAACTTTTAGTGTTCTTTCTACCATATTAGTCTCTACTTGGTACTCGATGGGGCATGGTTGCCAACTATAGGCTCCCAATCTAAGAGGCGCAGAGTGGCTCTCGTCCAGGTTCGTAATAATATGAAATTCATACAAAACCGTGAATATTATCGTCGAATGAGCCCTGAGACGGTGCGGTTGTCGGTTACATTTCTTATCTCGAACCACGTATTGGCGCACTTACCGCTCTCCATCGTCGAATGTAAAACGTTATTGAGCTTTCAAGAGACGCTGATATTGGACTTCCAATGTTGATATTCCTCGAGCTAAAGTGTCCGGAAATATGTCTGTAATTTAATATTCATATCTACTAGATCCCCAATATCGGGTTTGTTTGATACCGGGTTAACGATTATAATTTTGCTTGGATTTTATCTTGTTCTATATTAGGTTAGTTAGGTATTTGTTTTTGAAAATCAAGTTTAAATTTGATAATGATATAAGAATGATATTGGCAGTAACCCCCGTGTTTATAGACAAATCGAGTAATTACTTTGGCTAAGTAATGCATTTGTCTCGCACTTGTCAAGGGTTTTCAACGTCTGCGAAAATGTGACAGAGATGTTACTTAGCCAGAGTGATTCCTCTGGAGTGATTCCAGAGTGGTAAGTGTCGTCAATGATGACTTAACTATGCCGACCACAAGCTATATGGAGTTTTAGCAGAGCTTAGGATGGAAACATTGTTCAGATGAGAGTAAGGCTGAGATTCATAAACCGCACTACGCCTTTACTTTGTAAGAAAGTCGCACTTTGGCTCAAAATAATGTTTCATAGTCATGCTAAGGACGGTCTTTACTTCGAGAAACCCTGCTTTGCTTCGTAAAGTACTAGTCCACAATATCGTCGACTTTCGTCTCAAAGTAAAGTTTGAATTATTATACTACTAATTTTAATAGTCTTGTGACTAGTGCAAAATTTAGAGTTTATTGGTATATTCAATCTGGTTGTATTATGCACTCATAAACGGCAATGTCATCTGTGAAATAGGTACTACATGGGTACTCTACAGTCACTCTACTGTGCTGGTTGTGTATTTGTTTTAGCTGCTTTATTTTGACGCCAATATTATCGATACGATTGAGTCTTTGCTCAATGTTTTCGATATTGTCCATTGTGTTAGCAGCAAGTTATCGTGTAATCCAAGAATACGGTGTCCGGGGATGGTGGCCAAGTCGTTAATAATATAAAATTCAATATAGCAAGAGCAAGGGAAAAGAAAAGCAAAAACGTAAATAGTTTTGACATTTAACAACGACAGTTAACAGGTTATACAAAAATTACGTTTCTTTTTACTACAATATTTCAGTAACGGCATTTGTGAAATTATTATATATTATAGATAGTCGCGACGCAGCTGACAAACATTTTTATTTGATAATGTATACAAATTATTTTATTTGTAAGAAAATTGTATGATTAGTTATTAATTTACTAATGTTGAATAATATAAAATTTGCGTAGAACGTATTACTGTCGTGGTTTACTTTGGCTTTACTTTACTACAGCGCAAAGCCGCTCTATCTAAAGTAAAGTTCGAGTGACGACTATGAAATTGAAATCGGCCATAGTAAACTTCAAGATTTGAAAGCATGCTTTGCGAAAACTACTTTGATGCGAAGTAAAGTTCTGTTTATGAATCTCAGCCTAAGACTAGAATGGATATTTGGTAAGACAACTTTCAATCGAATTTGATATTTGATATTGATGAATTAATATTTACTAGGTATGTGTTGTTGTGATAATAACTCAAACATCACACAAGCTCTTAACCTCTTTTCTTTCTCTTGATACCTTCGTATCAAATGGTAGACGATTTGTTACTCGTAACTGTACCTTCTATTCTTGAGTACGTGTAATATTTGAAAATTGGTAATTCAAATGTATTTTTAGGGTTGCAGATGTAATTACAGCTAAAACACGATGAAACTTCTAATTATTTCGTTCCAGTCTTCGCTACTTAACCTAAGTTAAGTTAATAGGTAAGTATCTACTATATATTCAAGTGTAAGTTGGTATGCGACGTAGATTTTTTGGTATCTGAGTAGTTAGCTTTACGTTAAAAATAGTCCAAAAACATGTGCTGTTTTGTGTTCTGAAATAATAAAAAAAATTGGTTAAAAAACTGATAGGTTACCAACAAAATATCGCCCAACATTTTTACATAAAACGAAGCGCTACAATGCAAGTTTCATCGTACGTAAGCATTTGGCGAAATCCATGAAATACAGTGGACAAAGCAGCTACGAATAGACGTGAAAATGTCTATTGTCAGTAACATTTCAAAATGGTATTGAGCGTGTGAAATCGGCGTGAGTGCGAGAACGGGTTTATCTAAACGAGGTGTCTCCGAGGAAACGCCGACCCTCGCTTCCTGTAGATACACTCAGGGTTTGTGAAAAACAAATATTTATTTTAGTCTTTATTATAAAGTAGAGCACAAGAGACTACGCAAGGCCCACTTTGCTTTATAAGGAGGTAAATAGTATGTTAGTTTAATAATTTCAAGGGACAGCGAGTGTGCTAAGGCGTACGCTGATAACGTAAAAAAATATTTACTACGCAGTTATTGAAATCTTATAGAAGTGAAATTGTTTTAATGGATGACACGATTAGCTTGAAACTATTTAGTTCAGCCGACGTCCGACCCTAATGTGCTCGATGATCTCATGTCTCCAGGCCCCAGAAGTCACCACTGCAAAGGGGACAAACAGGTAATGCTGTTTAAGAGGCATACAATGTACATATTGTACGTACTTACATACAAGTCAAAAGGAACTAACCTTGCTTACTTGCGGCGCTAAAATTATTTAAAGGTCTATCGAACCTTTCTTCTATGTTGGTCTTTTCAACGCTTTGATTTGCTAGGCAAATTTAGTGCTGACCATTGAGTTCTGACTATGTATGTACTATGATAATAAGTGAATAATGTGTACAATCTAATTATCTTAGCCTTCGTAACCACCTCACGTTATAGGTAACATTGACCGGAAATAATTAACGGAAAAGATTGGCAGCCTAATACATTTGTATTACTTGTAGTAACTATATTATTAGTTAACGTACACCTTTGACCTTTGAAAAACAGTGTTGAAAAGCTAGTCAATATTTTATGACTTTTTCAGTAGACATTACCGTCTATTAAATATCAAATTTTTTCTTGTACCTATTGATCTATCTAAGTCGAAGTATATTTTATTATGAAACCAAACACCTATAAAACATAATTAAAATTGAAAACTAAATTAAAACTAAAACTGATTAAAATAAAACTAACTAAAAACTAAAATAAAACTAAATCAGCTAAACTTTTGATGGAGGGAAAAGTGCCCAGAATACTGGCTGCATTGCCCCGTTGTATACAAATACTTATTTTCTGGGCAAAATACAAGCCAGCATTCCGGTCACCCGAAGCCTCCACCAAACGTTTAGCTAGCTCTCTGTATAGCTCCAGAGCGGCCGGCCCCCACGGACCTAAAGTCTCCACCCCAAACGGCACAAACATGTAACCCCTATCTAGATGACTATATATGTGCCATTTAAAGTTTTCCGCTTTATCAGCGGCAGCTCCTGCCCGCACCGTGGTTACTGGAAGATGGGAAGGAGCCAACGTGTCCACACAAGTCGCATCCCAAACTAGGGGCCTACCCATCTTCCAAGGAACGAGAGTCATTCCATCGGGTCTCTTGCCGTCGTCCCGTAAAAGTCCGTTAGGTTCTAAAGTTGACGGGACGCCGGCACTGCCGAAGGCCCGACGGATGACATCGTTCAGGCTGGAGTGCCGTGGTATCCTGCCCGCACTCTTTGGGCAGGATAATCCGTGGTGACCGAGCCGGTCTACAGGCTCTCCACAATCACACCGGTGAGGAGCTGTACAGAAAGCACCTACACGAAGAGATGCGGCCAACCGAAATGTGTTATTGTCTAATAGATTACCAATATTACGGGATGGTAGCGCCTGTAACCAAAGACCCGATTCCCATCGAGTAACGGCATGTAAACGAGCACGCTCTGCAGAAGAAATTGAAGTATATATCAGGTCATTGAATTCTAACGTGCAGAGCGGCTCGTCCCATTGCCTCTGAGAAGAGGGGGCTTTTGGTAACGACTCCGTTGGACAGGCTCTTTTCTATCTAAGTGGCTAATTAACATTTAAGTGTAGGTATAGATACAGATGACCTTCAAAATAGCTTCATATCTCATCAAGCAAGTTGGATGGCAAATCGTTATCGACGTAGCGCAAGTTCAACCCGTCTCGACTTGCGGTGTCGAGAAAGAAATAAAGGAATGACTTGCACGGTGCAAACCCTGCGTTGATTTATGCACATTTTAAGCCGACGACGACGCTATCGATATAAATTGTCATTTAAATCTCTTGACATCTCTTGACTGCAAATTTCAACCAACGATGAGTTGCCGCATGGATTAGGTAGTTTGCCGTCATCAAATCGATGAGTTAGGCGCGGTAGCTGTCAGATGTTAAAAATCTATTCTAATTATTGATTCTAATCTAAAAATATTTTATTTCTGTTGGGTGGATTTCTGGACACAACGGTGACGATAGAGTCAATGTCGGCTTGAACTTGCGCGGTAGAGATGTGAATACAGACAGACAGATAAAATTTCGCATTAATAATTTATTAGGTAAAATAATTCTTCCTTGCCGGTTATGAATAAAATCCAAATGGAAACAGTAGGTTCGATATAAATTAGGTTATCTTTATGAACATGTCACTGACACGAGTTCTTTCTTCTTTCATATTCGATTTGATAAATTACATTATTGTTCTTGTTTGTTCTACTTGGGAAAAGTGAGAATGTGAAGTCTACCGTGCTAATGTGATACCAAAAGACATGTAAAACATATAAATATTAAAAGGATGAGGTAGTTGGTATTTATGTAAGCACTCAAGATTATTTATTGTTTAAATGATGTACCTACATAGGGGTCTAACATTAAAATATTTTGGATAACAATCACACTGTTACAGGCATACAATATTTATTTTACTATAAATGTACATGTATGTTAGTCTATAAGGTATGTATCTATGGGCCTAGTTGCCTGAAATGTTTAATCTTAAGTTATTTAAGATCTCGTACAATTAGATAGGCTATATAGGCATATTTATACGTACGCCTAAGAGGTTCGAATATCACGAGCTTGAAATTCACATCACACTTGTATTATAAATCCGAAAGTTTTTTTTTCCTTATTACGGTCAAATTGCTCGACCGATTTAGATGAAATGATGGAGAGTAACATAGGATACTTTTGATCCTGAAAATCCCTCGGGATCGGGATTTACGTGGGTGAAACCGCTGGGCGCATCTACTGCTACTTTTATCTTAAGATATGGTCTTGTAGACGTATTTATTTAACAGAATTAAAACTGAAATAACACGTACGTAGTTAAACCTAGCTCCACTGTTATTTTATTAACTCTAGTTCAATAAAATAACAGTAAAAAGACAAGGAACATTAAAGGGTTTGTATGTACCTCTGCCCTTTGTACGTCGCTTTGAAGTGGGCACACACAAAGGACTGGTATAAACTACCATTCCGTTACACGAAAAGTAATCTATAAACTCAAACATGATCATTAGTATTAGAAATAAATTTAAACGAAAAATCTGCTAATTTTGACTTACCTATGACTTTTTAGCTACATAAACTTATGTCTCGAAAACCCAGTCTAGTGCAAGCTAGACAAATTGTTGATCTTGTAACAAAAAAAGGTCAAAATCATGTCTAAACATAAAATATAAGTGGGAATGATAAACTTATCGACTGTAAACCAAAGGGTTTTGTTTTAGAGGCGACTAGGATGCATTGCGAAACGGAGTGTTGTGGCGACCACCTACCCGGTGGACCGACGACATTGTAGCGGTCGCGGGGAGTCGTTTCATGGAGGTGGCTCGCGATCGCTATTTGTGACGTCGTTTAGGGGAGGCCTATGTTCAGCAGTAGACGGATAAAAGCTGAGCTGCATTACACAGTCTTGGCCCAAAACTCGGCAACGACAACTGCATTGTCTGTGGCTTTGTTGAGGTCGGCTACGGAGCAGCTAACAGGACACAATGGGCAGGCCTAATGATGATGAAAACTTGAAGAGCTATTTGCCTGTTACCGGTTACCGATAGGTAGGTACCTACCGATACCTAATAAAATCTACGAGAGCATTTTAGGTTCAACGTATATAATTTTCGGAAAACCAATATTGCTGTTTCAAAAGGGGGAAAATGTAGATAATTGAAGTACATAGTTGCATCGGGAACACCGCTTCCCCTTGCACCCGAAGCTCTTCACAGCTGTTATCTTAACTCGAGGCTCGAGGGTCGGTACGTGCTTCCCTGCTTCACTGCCGAGTGGCGCAACTATCACGGGCAACATTCTCGAAAGATTTCTAAACTTCCACCGTTGTCGGTTGAACCTTGGGGTGAATGCAGACTGCGAATTGTTCATTCGGCCGATATCTTGTCCTTTCAAACAGACAGACAAAATTATTTAAATAATACTAATGATAAATTATTGCAATTTTTTTTTTTTTTTTTGGTGTTGTTATAAACCATAAATTATTTATTCACTTTCCCACTTACTTATAAACGATGATTAAAAGATGATTACCTTATATAACGTTTCTTTCTATCTGTTAACTTTTTATGCAGCTGTTAATCACCGTTTATAAGTTAGGGGGCTTAAGTAGAGTAGTACATATTGGATGTCAGAAATTAATTAAGAACACTAGTTTCTGACTGACATTCTGTAATGAGCATAATCGTCATTCATCTGTCTGTTCAGATAAATGACGATTATATGCGGTGGTTGATTTATAAGTTTCCAGTTTATTTCCACCTTTGGTGGAACTTATTATTGGTAGGTTACGTCTCGTTGCTCATGCGAATGACGTTACTTTCAATTTGTGACAACAATTCTATATTTCCGGAATTTTCCATATGTGAAGTGAATATTATGGTTTGCAAATCGTTTCTTTTGTTGGGGATATGTATTGAAAATCCATATGTTTGAGGTAAAGCTAGTCTCAGACGGAGAACCTCCTGTAAAATTTTATAGAATCTGATAAACATACGAACCAAGTAGGTACTTATTTTATTTCAGACATGACGAATCTATAAGGGTTCCATTTTTGCCATTTGGCTACGGAACCCTAAAAACGATTAGGACAGTTTTTAAGTCTTCACATATTCATATTTATAGCTATTTATTAAAAAAAAAAAAAAAAAAAAAAAAAAAATATTGCACGACGTTACACACAGCGCAATCTAGCCCCAAACTAAGCACTAGGCTTGTACTATGGGTACTAGACAACGGATATACTACATATTATACTTTTTTTTTTGTAAATACATACATATGATACATAGAAAACACTGAATATCCCATGTCTTCGGACCGTGGTGAGTCCTAGGACATGTTGGTTTCCTCACGATGTTTTTCCTTCACCGTAAGAGCGATGTTATTAGCGCACATACCTTTTTCTTAAAGAAAAAGACATTGGTGCGCGGTCGGTCTGGATTCGAACCCACGACTCTCAGAATGAAAGTATTTAGTTCATTACGTACATATACTTACTACAGTTAATCAAGAAGCATACCTACGTATGTAATAAATCTGGAAGGAGAAAAACGTGAATTGCTTAGAATTCCAGAATACAGTGTGTTGAGTGGGTAACATAAAATCAATTAAACCAATTAATTGCTAAAGCCATAGGGGCAATGTTCCTTTCCAACAGGATCGACTAGGGGCGGGCTGTTTGATTAGCTTTATTTTATTACTATTTAAGTATCATTATTATATCAAAAAATCATTTTCTCGAGCTTCTCCGTGCTTCGGAATGTTGGTCCCGGTTGTTATCTCTGACAGCAGTCGTTAGGTCAAGTTAGAGGCCTTGGAGCGACATGAACACGCTTACACTATATACACTATTTCAGAAACTTAGATCAAAATGTAAACAAAATCCCATACATTTGGCTGTGACTGCTTTTTATTTACTTTTTTGTTTATAATTGACAGTTCTTTGTTTACATTTTTGGTCTAAGTTTTTGAAATAGAGTATAGGTGAGCCACTATAGGAAAGAAGAAGAAGAAGTATCTTAGGATATTAATTAAGTAGTACCTAATTTGCTTTCTTACGTCTAGAATCACTGGATTATGGTCCTTTGCAAGGCTAGCGTATGGCCGAATCCAACTCGTAGAGTTCCCTCTCAATCGTTTTAATCCACGTATGATGTGAATTTTACCGTTAGAATGCAAAATACGATACGTTAAGGTTCACGTTAACTAGGTAATCTGCAGATTGCTTGATACGATCTGTTACGGTGTGAAAATGTACTTAAAAGAAGCTGCATTTTGCACATTACCTACCTTATGATCTAAGTTTTCGAAATAGGGTATACCTAGTTAGTTTGCATAGTAACGGATATTTGGGATCATCGGTAAATTGCTGAAGACAGTGAAAAAACAATAATCTTTCTGGGTGGTAAAAAAAGTGAACTCAGTCACACAGTCACAGTCTACACAATAAAATGCAATCGAGAACATTCATTGCACCGATTATAGATAGTTTATTAACCCATTATATAGATACTTACTATGGGTAATTCATTAACTTTAATTCAGTTTTCAAAGCAACTCGTTAAAAGTATACTTTACAGTGGGTATTCATTGACAGTCTCCACAAACGAGGTTACGATAGCTATCGTCCAAAGACAATACACTAGTACTAGGTGAGCCGGTGAGGTGAATTTGCAGGGAAAGTTGTGAGCACAAGTTGTGAGAGCTCTTGTCTCCCGCGCAGTTATCTCTTAGCGTCAAACTGGGCTACGATGTCGCAAGCTCTATGCAAGAGAACCGAAAATTTATGTTGAATTTAGGTACTTTAAGTTTAATACGAACTTTTTCATTTAAATTTATCAACCTTAATTAACATTTTCTTGTTGTTATTAGGAAAAACTAAACTCGGGTGCATAAATTTAACCCCGGTTTGCTAATACAGTGTGCTTGCACTCATTTGTGATATTATTTTGTCAGCATTGTGCCTAAAGTCTAAGTTTAAAAGAAGAATCTGAAACTGCTGCAGAGATATGGATGTTAAGGTATTCAGATCGAGATTTGATAGGTTTTAAGCACTTTTTTTTCAATGTTGGTTTGCATGAAACTGACATATGTGATATAGAAGCAATTCTAGTTGATGCCAGTGGGGCTTATAGAAACTAAAATACGTTATGTGAAATAAAATAATTAAAAATTCCGCTTAACTCCCGGCATCTGTTTATAACTTGAGCCTACTGCAAGAGTCGGGCAGCCTTCTCACCCTCGGTCGTCGTCTGCCTGCGCTACTCGCAGTTCGAACGTCGAACTAACCCCGCTATCTGTCCCGTCCCCGACTCGTACTACTTGCTTATTCTAGTAGTTTCGATAGCCATCGAAGCCGACGGACAACGCCGCCTCTAGACCCTCACCAAATTAACGTCCATATCTTCTGAAAATATCACGTAACCCTCTCCTATTTCGAAAGGGCTCGAGATATCAATTTTGCTTCTATGTTTTCCCAAAAACTAATTCAGTTACTCTACGCACCTACTCGTATAATACACGAAAAGTTTGAACATTTTGTGATTTGACAAACGGTTTTAAATACAAGATTTATAAGCGTAGAAATTTCCACCCTCATGTCAGTCTTAAGAGTTTAGTGGATCATTAATTATAAAGTTCGGGCAAAGCTAATCTGATTAGCTTTTGGTTTCTAGTTAGGTAAGTTGAGTTTCAGTGAATAATTGCATTTATTTCTTCAGCGTTTAATCTATCCGATTTAATAGATGTGCGAAATTGTGTAGGCGATCTTAGGCTAAGCCAGCTTTATCCTCGGCCTTGTGCGGGCAGGATTAGTGTTTCGGCTCCTGATTTAATTGAACGTTATCTCTGAGGGTATGATTCCAAGATTCCTTTAATGGGTTGGAAAACAATTATACACTTTTATTATGGTCATTAAGGGTCAATGAAATAGATTGATGGGTATCATCTATGTAATTCATTTTGTTTATTCTGTCTTTGGTAGGTTTTAATCAATTATATCTGCTACATTTCGGGGTCCGTATTGCTCGTTTGTGGGATTTAGACTATGGATGTTTCACCTTAATGGGTGAATTAGGACAAAGTCTGCAGTAGTGTAAATCTTAGGCTTCTTATGTAATTTCTACTTAGGCTATAAGTACGTGCAATTATATGTCGCAGATGACGCGCGTCGCCGCAAATTCCTTAGACGTAACCACAGAATAGGCAATAGTCACAAAGCGTTTTACGACGCTACGGCGACCATGATGCATTTTTCCAAGGAGAAATGCATCATCAAAAATTCTCCCATAACAGTTCCCGGGTTCAGACGGGTTTCCATGTGGCGCAGTGGTTAGTGCACTCACCCGGCAAGCGAGGGGCACAGGTTCGAATCCTGTCACGGGAGAATTTTTAATGGTGCATTTCCCCTTATAAAATATTTCCAGTATTAATGCCTTGACCAAATAAAAACATAAGAAATATTACGTTTCAGGTTTTAGGTTTGTTAAGCATTTTACTTTGAAGTGATATTGATGCGTACACCCGTATTTATTATTAGTAATAAAGTATACATAATAGCCTTATTAATAAACATGGTGTAAGGTCGGAGTAATATGACCCCTTTTTGTTTCTGTCTGTCAACTTTAAAAGTTCTTGTCACGGAAAAAGACAAAGCATTTTCTCACTACTCCGACCTTATTAATAGAGTTTTGGTCAAATATCATTGTGTAATTTTTTTTATTGTTATGACGGGAATATTTCAAGAAATTTACGACTAGGTAAGTAGTTAAAAAATAAAGGTGGAAGTAAAAGTGGCAGTCTACCTGACTGCAGTAGGTACTGGAGTAATGAAGTTCCGTCATTAAAAGTTGTGAGAGCGAATTCATTTTTTAAATATTCATCGTTTTTGTTGAGGGAATATTTGATTAGTGAATTGTGAGGAAATTCTAAAGTAGAACTTCAAACCCAGTAAGGTTTTGAAGTCGATCTGTGTAGGTACTAAATAAATAATGTACCAAGAATTCAGTTCAAGTTAGACATTTGAGTTCAAAGACAAATATCGGCAAAGCGTAATTTAAATAATATGCTTAGCAAACACGTTGGTAGATAGGTATGTTAGTTCTGGTTTTGACACAAAAAGACTAAACTTAGTTATGTAGAGTACGATAATGGTATTGAACCCATCATGCGAGAGTTTGACTCTCACTTGGCTGGTTTTTAAATTCATATTTTCAATATTAAATAAAATATTAAATGAAATAAATATATTCTATTTATTTTATGTGCTGGAGTGCCTGCAGCATGAAAAATTGCATCGACAAAAATTACACCGGTGACGAGATTCCAACTCCTGCTCCAAAATATTATTTCTCCATTTTTTTAGGGTTGCGCACCCTAAGAGTAAATACGGGACCTGTTTTACTATGACTCCATTGTCCGTCTGTTTTAATCTGCGCCTACGAGTGATGAAACAAGCGCCACACAAGCAGGGTCATTTTGTACAATGTATAGGTACAAGTTAGGATAAAGTTTTTTGAATTTGTTTGGTTGTCCTCTCTATACAGTTAACAGTTTTATATTTTTGTGGTACCATGTGTAGGTGTGTGGAGATAGATAAAGGTTGTAAGATAATATTTTAGTTAACAGCGATAGTGAATACCTATATAGTAATAGTTGCTTTTACAAAATTAACATTCTGCAATAAATATATCTTGTGTTTTATAATTTCAGGAATTTCAGGTAATTTCACGTTTTGGTGCTTTGTGTTTAACATTTTTTCTTCAGGAAGATATGTCAAATCATAGTCTACAATTAAAAAATGAGTTCCAGAGTAGGTACCTATCAAAAGTGAATGCTGATAACGAAGCATTGATGCGTGATTGACAGCATTTTCCAGGTTAGCCTGTGCCTTCAGCATTCACTTTTATGTCATCACATCACTTTATATGAATTCTCCTTGAAAAAAAAAAGAACAGTGTTAATATAAAAAGGCAAAACGGAAAAATTCGCAGTATTTAAACAGAAAGCTTTTGAGGTAAATCTATCAAGATTATTTTTAAGACTGTTTTTCTGACATTCAAAAACCTAAGTAGGTAATTTTAGTAATTTAAGCTATCTAATGGGTGTAAAAATATCTAAACTTGTGCTTTTATTTCACTTTAAGTGTTTTTTCTCTATCTCACCAGATGATAAGTTATGGAGGATGCATTTAAGGTACCACGCATGTATTTAAAACACGCATTGTTCACAATTGAAGGTGAAGACGAAGAAGAAGATTGAACAAAAGACAAAGAAATGAATTAAGAATGAAATATCAATCTTAGTAGAGGCTTACCTAGACTATATGAAGGACTCTTATTACCTAGACTATTATTAACAACAATCACAATTTGTATTGTAGGTAAATTTGTTGGTAAATATTTATTCTTACAAATAATATCAGTATACAAAATGATGGTCGATTTAGCATCTCTCATGCATGACTTTTCTATCTAACTCTAGGACTTTTGAGGTGAATGGATCTCTTTAGGTGATATCTCTGGGAACGTAGCTTTGTAGCCAATGCGGGTTGAAGCTTTGACATTCACAGAACACCGTTGTTACTACCACCAGAGTTACAATTGAAATTTAATTAAATGTCTAATACATTTAACTAATTTCGTGGAATATAAGTGTTTTCTCGAATCACTTAAAATACGAGTAACTGCTGCCTCATGATTGTAAGCTAATTAAAAATTCATTTATTATTTAATTGGTACCAATAAAAAAATGGTACCTATTTTATTATATTTTATCTTCTATTATTATAAAGCTGAAGAGTTTGTTAGTTTGTTTGAATGCGCTAATCTCAAGAACTGCTGGTCCGATTTCAAAATTTCAGTTTTGGATAGTCCATTTTCAATAAAGGCTATAAGCTACTTTTGACCCCGATATTTCCACGGGATCGGAAACTCGGAACTTACGCAGGTGAAACCGAGGGACGCGTCTAGTTTAACTATAAAAGAAGAAGACAGTTGACAAATTTTATTTCGAATTGTTGTAGTTAAAGGCTAATTTTAGATTATCTTTGTTCTATCATCAGGGAAGAAGGTGAACAATCACTTAAGGTATTCTGCACAGTAGAATGATAGCATTACAATTTCAACGAAACTTTCCATAGACGTTCAAAGGATGAAAAATGACTTATATCATGCGTACTCTACCGCTAACTCTACTCGTGTACAAAAGGCACAACCTACACACTCGTAGCTATCTAGCTAAGAAGCAAAAATTCTTTATTTCTCCAGTTGCGAAACAGTTAACTCTATTACGTAATGTAGTTTGTTTAACTGAAGTGGAAAACTTAGAGCAATATTCGAGACAATACCTACTCGTTGTTCTCGAAGTCTCAGTTGTTTTAGGAGCTAAAATTATCGAAGAGTGATAAATCAACTCAATCAAGTACCATTTCACGATCTTCTGATGAATATTGAACGATTTCGTACTGACGAAGTAAACATTCTTAACCTTATTAACAAACGTAGAGTAAGGTCGGAGCAGTGAGAACATATTTTGCCTTTTTCCTTGACAAGAACTTTCAAAGTTGACAGACAGAAACAAGAAAAAACGTGTGGCACTCGGGGACTGCCACGGTAAAGCTATTGCATAGCATTTTTTTCTTAGGCTAAATGGTAGGCGGAGTGGGGGGTGTTATGTTTTATTTTCGTAACAGAATCTCTTGATTCAGTCGCCGCGCTCAAAGCCCGCGATAAAAGCAATGCAATAGCTTAGAAGTGGTACAATTATTCCGACCTTACTAAACGTTTATTAATAAGTCTATCTAAGCCGTCACAAGAAGATATCGATTATTTCAAAGACAATTAGATTCAGACTCGTTTTTCTAACGAATAGATCTATGGAGTGTGGACGTGTGTGTTGAATAGCAGTTAATTATAGTAGTGATTTATTTGTATCTCATGTCTGGGCCATATTGCCGGGAAATGCCGTTAATAATGGGGTGCCACACGCAAAGCTATAAGCAGATGGCGCTGGCGTCGGATGTTTTTTTTTTGATGATGGTCCCCCAAAAATGAAAACGCCGAGTTTTTTTCTTCTTTTTCTTTTGGTCTGAGACCGATATGGTCAATTTGGTGCCGAGAGTTGTAAAAAACACCCGTTTGACAGTTCTTAATTCGAACCTAAGATCAGTCGAGAAACGCCCTCTGCCGGGATAATGTTCCTCCTCATTGCAATGATTGTCGTTGAACTTTGGTGTAGCTACTCCATTTTTCTTCTTTTTCTCAGGGTTCCTCTCCAACTAGTGAAGGTTGGCAGTCAGTTTAGCATATTTTATTCGATTTCTCGCTTGGCTAAATAGTTTGGCGGTACTCGCTATTTCTGTTTACTCTCTGATGTTTCGTAACCATGGCTTTTTTTTATTGCAATATTTTTTGCGATGATAGGCATTGACGTTTTCGGTTACTGTGGCCCGAACACGACGCGGTGATAGTCGAACTACCGATTTAGAGAGATTTCGCCGAAACGTTCTAACACGCGTCGCTAGCTTCGTGTCGCTGACTACGCTGGGAGTTTCATAGAAATACATAGAAACCAGTAGTGTCGCCGCCACACGTCGTCTGCTGCCGCTTCATGTCGCCCATTGCCAACTCGTATCTTAACGCATCAAAATTATTGTTACAATTATTGCAATAATTATCGCAAAACGTCAATGCCTATCGCATTCACGTTTCCCGTTAGTGTGGCCGGTCCATCTAGATTCTGCGTACTCAACTTAAATTTGCAAAAGTTCTAAATGGGAGTTACCTAATGTTTGCTCAAACATTTATGAGTGGAGAGTAGGGTTGTATTTGCAATGTATGTTTACTTCTAAATTTATCTATATCTATAAAATGCTCTGTCCTGAGTGACTGCCTGAATGATCAACGCACAGCCTAAACCAGTGATTAGTAGAGAGCTGAAATTTGAGGAGTGTGTTCTTTATATGAAGGTAGCATTCGATAAGAAAGGATTTTTTTTAATTCCCACGGGATCAGCGGTTCGATTCTCGTAAATAATTACATACCAGTTCCATGACAGAGACAGTGGAGACCGATGACAGACGCAGTGCAGAAGCAAAGCAGACCCAAAACAATTACAAAGAAAACTCAAAAATAATACTCGCATTGTATTCGTATGGTAGTTGAGAGTATATTTTGAGTTTTCTTTATAATTAATTGTGTTGTGTCTGCACTGTGTCTGTCATCGAACTGGTATGTAATTATTTACAAGAATCGAGCCGCAGGACATACCTACGTAGATGAAACCGACGACAAACTCAGCATGTTATAAAATAAAATGAAACTCTTTTGGTTTGCGTAGGCATTTTTCAATGGTCACTTGTAAATTTAATCATTATTGTACTTGCTACATTGGTTTTGGTTCGAGAGTTAAAATTAGTACCTACCTACCTACCTTCTAGTTTCTATCCTGCATCAGTTAAATAAGTTGTGGGAGTTTTAGGAACAGACAGACTATTTTAGAGAGCGCAGTGGATACACCGACGATTGGGAATCACGCAGACAAGACTATCGTATCGTTTAGTACAGGGGTTGCCTAACTTATTTGAGACGCGCCCCCTTTCGACCATAAAAAAAAATCCGCGCCCCCCCATCCTCCAGGCCAGATTATCAGGTCAGAATAAAAAAGGATTTAATAACAAAATGAGTATTTTTATTGCTCACTAGCTGCGCCCCGCGGTTTCACCAGCGTAAGTCCCGATCCCGTGGGAATATCGGGATCAAAAGTAGCCTACAGCCTACTATTACTATTACCTACTACTACTATATTCGCCTACTGAGGCATCAATTAGGTGATGCATTCTCTCAGCGATCGCAGGTTTTTCTATACAGGTGGCCCGCGCCCCCCTGTATTGGTCTCTGCGCCCCCCCTGGGGGGGCACCCCCCCAGTTAGGGAACCACTGGTTTAGTAGGTTTTTTTTTTAAATATTGCAATCAATCCCCATTAATAGGTTTTTTTCAGAATAAAAAAGGATTTAATAACAAAATGAGTATTTTTATTGCTCACTAGCTGCGCCCCGCGGTTTCACCAGCGTAAGTCCCGATCCCGTGGGAATATCGGGATCAAAAGTAGCCTACAGCCTACTATTACTATTACCTACTACTACTATATTCGCCTACTGAGGCATCAATTAGGTGATGCATTCTCTCAGCGATCGCAGGTTTTTCTATACAGGTGGCCCGCGCCCCCCTGTATTGGTCTCTGCGCCCCCCCTGGGGGGGCACCCCCCCAGTTAGGGAACCACTGGTTTAGTAGGTTTTTTTTTTAAATATTGCAATCAATCCCCATTAATAGTTTTTTTTGAAAATTGCAGTTTAGGGGCAAATTAAGCTACTAGGCTGGTACCTACTATAGGTAGGTACTAGACAACGCATATATCCTATTAGGTAATATTATAAAGCTAAAAGTATGTGAGTATGTATGTCTGTGAGTATGTGTGTGTGTTTGTTACTAAATCACGTAAAAACCGCTGAACCGATTACCATGAATCTAGGTATGTAGATAGCTGTAGTCGTGGAATAACACATAGGCTACTTTTAAAATATGTGATTTTGTTAATATTATCATTATAATTCATTTAGAAAACACTCAGAACCTAAAACTTGTCCACGGCGGGAATCGAACCCGCAATCTTTTGCATTGCAGCTGGGTATTCGCCCGACGCCTCACAGAAACCGTCTAATTCCGATAGATTCCGAACGATTTCATACTAAAACTGTTCTTAGTGCTTTTACATTTTTTATCAAATTGTTGTTATTATCCTGAAGGGATATTTTGGTATTGATGATCGATCTGACTACTATGTCTGTCACTTTCTAATTGAGTCAAGCTGAGCGAAATGGAAACCTTCATTCAATCATCGTTAAGGGGACAGTCTACCTACTCTTTTCTCCATATAAACTTTACAAACGTAGTCGACTGTTTCCTCCCTGGGTAAAGAAATAATAATATGTTTATGCCATAAGTCTTATATCAGCCATGACCCTACGTTTTGATTATTTTCATTTTCAATTTTTTTGAATTTTATTTCTATTCTAATTAGAAAATGAAAAAAAAAATAACGAAGGGGTATAGTCACGGAATAAATAACAATAGAGGAAGGGGCGTGTGGGCGTGGCGCGTGTGCCCTACGTCAGTACAGTTGTACTGACCTCACCTCAGTCACTACATGTTTGCTAACACATTGTGACATTGACACATTGCTATGCCCTTTCTACTATTGTTATCTATTCCGTGGGTATAGTCATTGCATACCGTGCAATATATAGGTTTTATGGTTTTATGGGTAGGTACACAATTTATGGTTCTATAGGTTTTATGACATAAACATATTTGCTCTAATGTCTTTATCCAGGGAGGAAACAGTCGACTACGTTTGTATGGAGAAAGCGTAGGTAGACTGTCCTCTTAATGGGCCTTATTATTCATACCCATTTATAACCCAGTTGGATAAACACGTGATAATAATTCGATGATAGCAAAAAATGAACTGTTGACCAACAGAATGTTAGTAGTCTATGGGAGTTTAATCCTAGCCACAACTCACCGCTAGACTTAGGAAATGAAAACCAACCGAACTCAAATTCATTAATGTTATCGTGTTTGCCGTTTGTAACACTTGCACACTCGCATAAGTACTGATAGGGAGCTCTTACATTACTCAACTTTATGGTTCCTGAGTAAGCTTAACTTTGGCTAGCTTTTAATGTTTTACTGAGGTTAAAGATAGTTAACTATTAAGATTATTTAAACTAAAATTTAAATCTTCTTCTTCTTTGTGGGTCTTGGCCTCCTCTACATTTTTGCGCCACTCGCTCCGGTCCTTGGCCCTCCTCAGGCAGTTGGTAAATCGTCCCATGGCCCACAGTACCCCTACCATTAGTCAATACGTAAATACGTACACTGTAATGTTAACAGTTGTGGTATGTAGGTACGCATCTACGCATCGACTCATGGTAGGAGTTCAGGTCGTCTTCGACGCAGTCGATCCACCTTTTTTTTCGGCCTCCCGTGTGGTTTTCTCTACTGCGGGTTCCAAAATTTAAAATCTGATATTTATTATGTTTTCAAACCCAGAGTAGGCTCTTGTGACGTCTAATTACCTGGCCTACAGTGATAAGTGATAAGACCCTTGGCCCTACAGTGAGATAAATTAGCGGACACACAAAAAATGTTTTTGAGTTATTATTTTTACGGCGTTTGATATATAACTTGTTTAGGAGTCTCACAGGAGTATTACAGTATGCAAGAATTATTTAAAATATCTTGAAAATATCCCATTTCATTTATATTTTGTTTGTAAGTAGGTAGGTACTTTAAAATGTATCCATCCATCCGGGTTTAAAATCCTAAGATTACTGAATAATTGTCTAGTTCTCTTTTTTAATTTCGTGGTAATATTGTAAGAAGAATCCTCCTGTACAACCAGACAACTTGCCTATAAAAATTAAGATGGTCATTTGCCATAGTTTGCCATAGATAAATCTACATGTCATTGGCGTCTCTGCGCTCAAAGTGAATAGTTGTCTTAGTAAATCAGTGTCGATTGTTAAGCCTTGATTTTTTGTCGTAGTCGTTGTTTTAGAAGTGTTAAGTGGAATCAAATTGGTTTTAAACTTTTTACACTAACAAGATTGGAACTCATAATTTTATTTTTCCCGGGTCGCGAGATTTTGACTTTTTAATTTTCTTACCTCGACGTTTCGACCATGTTATAACGGTCTTGGTCGCGAGGGGACTAATTGGTTTTCTTAAACATAAGTATAGGTACATCTCATTAATTTTTGAAATTGTTAATTTAGTCTTAAACGGATTTCTTGTTAATTTTGTTTTTTTAAATCAAATTCCACTTCTGAAGCTAAAAATATGGTATGCATAGTCAGCGCGTATAAAAATATTGTAAGCCTAGTTCGTTAGGTATATTTCACCTAGTCTACTTACAATAAAAAAAGTCTGATATTTCCAGCAAAAACATAGTTTCATTACCTATTAATACCATTTTCCGACATCCAGTGCAAAGTTACTAACTAGATTAATTTAACATAATGTTATCAGGACAACACATCGTCACCGACCTATTCGCACGTGTTTAATACCTTTAGCTAATAGGTATTATCGCAGTGTTACCACAGATTAGATAATAGTTTACTACGTCGATTACGATGGTAGTAGCAATCAGTCGCATAGATATTAGCAGTATTACCACCTAATACCATTTTATACACTGGCTCACCGTATTGCATCTGGAAGCACAATGAAATGTAATTGGGGATAGATCTTAAAGTAGGACATCGCTCAGCCCCCTTATTTTGTAACTTTATTGCAAAGAAATATCGATTGTAACAATTGAAATTTTTGATTACACGATATTTTTCACTTCATTCAGTCGCTGACAAATTGCCATTGCAATTAAAAATTGCAGTGTTACCACAGATTAGATAATAGTTTACTCCGTCGAATTCGATGGTGGTAGCAATCAGTCGCATAGATATTAGCACCTAATACCATCTCATACACTGGGTCATCGTATAGCATCTGGACGCACAATGATGATGTAATTGGGTTCTAGCTCTAAGATGGATCTCAAAGTAGGACATCGATCAGCCCCCTTATTTTGTAACTTTGTTGCAAACAAATCTCGATTGAAGCAAATAAAATTTTTGTTTACACGAAATTTTTCACATCATTCAGTCGCTGACAAATTGCTATTGTAATTAAAACTAACGACTGTAACTATCAAATCGTTCATCTGAAAAAGCAAAAATCAACAATTTCAGTTTTTTGAATCGAGATCTGTTAGCAACAGAGTTACGTAATGGTAAGACGTGGTGGTAGCACAGTACAATAACAGTTGGAGTCTTTATATTTCAAAAGGATTTCTATTTATCTACTTTTAGTAACAAGTTTTAGATAATTTGTGTGGTTAAAAATCACTTTCTCGAGCTCCTCCGTGCTTTGGAAGGCATGTTAAGCAGTTGGGCCCAGTTGTTATCTCTGATAGCAGTCGTTAGGTCAAGTTAAAGGCCTTAGGACGTTACCTTACCTGAAAACTCTAACACTAGATGAGCCACAGGAAGAAGAAGTTTATGAATTCACAGTTTTTGTTAGGATTTTAGTAAAATATTTTATAGTTGTCGACATTCATTTGCTTTTTGCTTTGTATAAATTTGAATTTTTCAAATTGAAATGTTTGGCGACTTGACCAATTGACACTTTATCACTGCTTGACGAAAGAACACTAAAATTTGCGGTAACTATACGCTTGAGCAATTGACACAATTTGTAGACTTGACCAATTATAATCATTATTGACTATCTTATTGTCACTCGTATTTACTAGGCCTTCATAATCATAACTACCGTAAAGTTTAAAAGTTTGGGTTAGCGTAATATTTATTATCATATCTTTATCTATATAAGTAATATAAATAGCAGCATGTTTTTTTTAAATAAACAAATAATGAGGTTTCTTTATTACGTACTATTAAATTGCCCGGGCTTCACACATGTAACTATGTTAGATTCGACTTTCCAGAACAAATAAAAAAATCCGTGGTTTAGTGTAGTTGGCAGATAATTATATAGACAGACGCAGAAAAGCCTATGTATCCAATCCAAAATGCCTACATTTTAGTTTCATTCCAAACATAGCTCGAACACAGCTAATCCACTGAGAGCGTATCAGAGATATTCCCGTGCATTTCACTGACTATATCACATTGTTCCTAAATGCCATATTTAAGCGAAGCTTCGCTAAACAAGAGATCGTTGATTGAGGACTGAATTTGAGTAGAGTGGGAATTTGTTACCGAAATAGGAATCGCCTAATGGGATAGTACACAAGCCTAAGCAACTTCGAATATGATGCCACTGCAGCGAACATTTTGACTGAGGTTTTAGGATTGTCAATACCCACTAATAATAATAGAAAGAAAGAAAATATGTTTATTAGGACAAGCACACAGCAACAAATACAGAACAGCAACAAAAGTATGCATACCTAAATAAATTAAAAACAGTTTCACAATATGCACATATTAAGTTTCTTTTTTTTTAAATCCAGGATGCCGTGTACGAACCCTAAATGGGCCGGCCACATCAAAAAGCTGTGGCCAGTAAACATAGATCGTTTACTTAGTGCAAGTTAGAGTGCGAGTTACTGCTGAGAGTTTAGCTGTGTAGCCACGGCATAGGGTTACCCCATCTCATCCCGTGGGTGTCGTAAAAGGCGACTAAGGTCGTAGCCCACTTACACGACTCTGCTCCCACCCGACAAAAATAATATAATTCAAATATGGGCTTTAAATATTGCGCTTTAGATATATTTTACATTGGCATCATAAATTAGCAGACAGCTCGCTTTCAGCGAGCTTACCGCCGTCAGACTGCTCGGGAGTTGACGCTTCGCTGGCCGCACGTTGTTGATGAGCGGTCTGCTAGCAGTCGCCGCGCGCGCCGTCGCGGAGTGTTGCCAACCGTACGATTTAAATCGTATTCGCGAAAAGCGAGAGCGGTAGGCGGGTGGACAGCTGGCCGTCTGCTAGCTGTCGCCGCGTGGACTGCTGGTTGCCTGCTAGCTGTCGCCGCGTAGACTGCGAGCAGTCGTCTTAGTTTAGGGCAGTGTTGGATGGGAGCGGTGTTGGAACAGAGTCGTTTAAGTGTGCTATGACCTTAAGTGTGCTATGACCTTAAGGGATCTAAAGGAGATTAGCAAGCACCTTAAGTTCTCCCCGCGCGGTGGCGGATAAACTCCTTGATCCCTAAGAGGGTTGGTGACAGGCAGGCGGCCGGCCGTAAAACATTGCCAAATATTGCATTGCAGAAGGTATGGTCAATGATGACTTACCGACTGCGCCGACCCCAAATAAAAAAGAAACAATTTGGGGTTTTAGCGGATCCTGGGCTCCTGAGAGGGATGCAACCGGGAACATCGCTCGGGTGAGAAGGAGAAGAGTGCGAGTTACTGCGCCTAGCCAATAGACAGCAACTCGTTCGCTAGTACCTATCGGGCGAAGGTCCGACTACAATGCAGAAGGTTGCAAGTTTGATTTCCACTGAGTGCATGTATTTATGCTTTTTTACGGTTCCGTACCCAATGGGTAAAAACGGGACTGTCAAATATACCAGTCTGCCTATACTTACCAAAGAGTTTCTTATAAGTTTCAGATTTTATTTGTGCCATAGTTTTTTTTTTTTGAGTTGATGCGGTCGTATAATGGGAGTAAGAATCGAAGCTAAATATTTCACATTTTCTTATAAAATTTGCGTGCGCAAGTGTCTCACTTGGCCGGGTGTTTTTATTTTATTATTTTCGTTTCATTATACATTACCAAGATAAGTAAGTACGTTCTTAACCTACCATCATAACACAGCTTATGTTTTGATTTTACGCCGCGGGTTCCATAAACTCAAACTATATAGCTATGATCGCCTTTGTCGATCAACGTATCGCTGAATCCAATAAAAATTTATGAATGCATGTAAACTGGAGTTATGCGCATTCAAAACAGCTTGGATATTCGAACAATAAAACCAATGTTTGGCTTACGGCATGTCGATGTAAGAATTTCGTTATAAGTTCCTAAAGTAGGTACATTAAGTATTATGGTTTTACAACGGGTTCTAGTTCTCATCACCTCTTCAGCTAGATAGTAAGTAATCTTTTATCTATATCTATACTTTTATATCTATTACTAATATTATAAAGAGGAATGATTTGTATTTGTGTGTGTGTGTGTATGTTTGTTATAAATAAACTCAAAAACTTCAAGACCGATTTCAAAAATTCTTTCACCATTAGAAAGCTACATTCACCCTGAGTAACAGGTTACTTTTAATCCCGATGCTCCCACAGGATCAGGACTTACGCGGGTGAAACTGCGGGACGCAGCTAGTAATAAATAAATACTGGAAGACGTTACACACAGCGCAATCTAGCCCCTAAACTAAGTACTAGGCTTGTACAATGGATACTATACAACGCATACACGACATATTATTCGTTTTTTTTTGTAAATACATAGGTATATATGATAGGTACATGGAAAACACCCAGCCAAGAGGCAAATAGTGATACTCATCACACAAACAAAAGTGGTTTGGTGCCATCTCGGTACAAATTAGCATATTTAACTCCGGCTACAGTTGCACTGCACAGCACAAGCTGCGGGCGACGTATCTGCATGTTCGTTACATCTAGTTTCAAACCTATATTACCTACTAATAGCTTGTAAGTAAATAGGTAATGTATTTAATTCAAGGAACTTCTACAAAGTATCTAGGTAACAATTATAACATTTTCTGTATCTATAACGGTGAAAATTCCCTCCTACAATTCTTGTCCATCCAAAGGTTGCCTGGAAGAGATCGCTTTTAGCGATAAGGCCGCCCATAAGCTGTAAGTTTTTGTTTTACGTAATTTGTTTTGTAAAATTTGGTACAATAAAGTGTTTAATCTAATCTAACGGTGAACGGTTACGGTGAAGAATAACATCGTGAAATCCAGAGTAGGCTCTCGTGGCGTCTTATTGCCTAAACCCTCTAAGAGGAGGCCTCTAAGAGGAGGGCTATTAGGTTGTTGTTTAAATGTTGTTAGTGAAATGTAAATAAATCAATTTAAGGTAGGAAATAAGATAAAATGTAGAAATGAAAGTAAGAGTAAAAAAAAGACCTACCTACCTACTCATTTATTGTAATCGGGAAAGGAAAAATAATAGATAAGTTATGTATGTATATTTATAGTATGTAGTAGTATGTATGTAGTGTTTATATTTCGGCAGCTTGGGCCAAGTGGCGAGAGGTAATTGGTGTCATCTGTGACCCAAAAATGCCGGTTAAACTAAAGGGACAGGTCTATAAAACGATGATTAGACCTGTCCTTTTGTATGGTAGTGAGGCGTGGCCATTGCTTGAGCGACATAAGCAGGAGCTGCGTGTCACGGAGATGAAGATGCTGCGCTGGATGTGTGGAGTGACGCGAAAAGACCGCGTCAGAAACTCCCGCATCAGGCGCATCAGGGGCAACCTTCATGTCCGAGACATTGCAGACAAACTGCAAGAATGCCGCTTACGGTGGTACGGCCACGTTCTACAAAAACCGGCTAGTTACGTGGGAAACAAATGTCTTGCTATGTCAGATTGGGAAGACCCAAGAAGTGCTGGCTTGACGTTGTAAGATCGCGGATATTCGTGCAAATGGCCTCACTACGCGGGATGCCGAAGATCGTGCGAAGTGGAGACGTAAAAGTAGGAAAGCCGACCCCGGGCTCTCGAGAGAGATGCAACCGGGAACAACGCTCGGATGATGATGAGTGTGTATGTAGTGTATTTAACTTGTAGATTTATTTTGTTATTTGTTTGTGTGCGATTATAGATGTTTAATTTGTAGTTATAGGTTTAACCGCTACATTTGCGAAAGTGGCGATATTTTATTCGTCTTCGGAAATAAAAAAAAATAAAAAAGAAGAGGCCTTTGCCCTGCAGTGGCACAAATTAACGGGCTAATTTTGATGATGGATCAACGCACAGCCTAAACTACTGATAGAAGTTACAGAGTTGAAATTTGGAGAGTGTGTTCTTTATATGTGGAGGCATCTGATAAGGCTATCATAACAGGGTGGTTTCCTGAATCAGTTATGTTTAAACATTATTTCTTAGTGTTAATCCACAGTTCAGTCAGTCCACAGTCAGTTATGTTTATTGCAGGTTGGTAAAGTTAGTGTGTGGTCGACTGGTCGCTCAGTTGGTGTAACTTACAAAAGATGGATATATGTACATACCTAGTAGGTATATAGACATGTGATTACGTGTGCAATATGCATGCTTACCTATGCACATAATATTACTTTCGCTATGTAGGTAGGTACTATTCCTGCTATGCTCTTGGACATCTCACAAGCGCTTCGAATAATGAATGAAATATGAACTTATCAAAATTTACACTCGAGTGCAAAAATAATGATTAACTTCTTCCGACTTCAAAAAAGGAGTAGGTTCACAATTCGACCCGTATCTTGTTTATGCTCTCGAGTGTAGATTTTGCCACCACGTCAATTTCACTCTAGAGAATTCAAAATTTAAAATCAAAATTCTTAAAAAATCTAAATCTTTAAATTAAAAAAATTCAATATTTTTGTAGGGCATTCAAAATTCAAAATCATAATTCTGATTTTATTTTTAGCTGTAAGGTCAAAATTACTTTGGAACAAAAGTTTGCGAGTGTGGATGTGCTGGTCCGACTTCGATTAAACTCGGTATGTAGATAGTTGAAGACCTTACTCAAATATTAATTTCAAAATGTAGATGTTTACAAAAACATGATCAATATCGATATTCAGGAGTTCGTTGGCCTAGCTGCACGATTAGCAGTAATTAGGTCAAGTTAAACACCTTAGGGCGACCTGAAAACTCTAATACTAAGTGAGCCACACCACTACACGAAAAAGAAAGAAAGAAAGATCCCAATATTCCCGGATGACTCATGCAAAAGAAACAGCGGGACGTCGCTACTTAAACACATAAAAGGTGATAGTACAAGCCAACAGTTACGTTTATTCGGTCGTCGGTTAAACCATATTTAACATTAACAGTATAAGTAGCATACGAGGTCACGAGCGAGGCAATAAGGCGGTATGTGCTCCCAAATTCTCCGAATAGTCTTATAATGCGCCGTATAATATTATTTCTGGCACTAATCCACGTTTTCTCGCTGCATTTGCGTTTGGAGTGTGATCTTCAAAGTAACAAAGGCGAGTGAATACGATTTATGAATTAACTTTGTTACATTTGTAAGGTTTTGTAAGCTTGGGGTGGATTTTACGGAAGTGGAGTTGACATTAGCTCCGCATTTCCCAAGTTACCCCTTTCTTTTTGTAAAATGGCCCATAAAGTATACAGAGCGACTAAGGGCGAGCGCAGACTACGGAAATTGTCACGACAAGCGAGAACTGTGAAAAAATCTCGTTTGTTCTTTCTGGCATGAAGGGGAAGCGCACGAACAGAAATATTTGTCACCTTAAATAAAAAAAATCACATCATCACACAATCGCACAATATCACACAACGTCATCTTGGTAAGCTACTAAGCTTGTGTTACCGTGAGTAGACAACGGATATAATAACTTAAATTATTATTTGTTTTGTAAATACTCGTACCTACATATTAAAGGTAGAGAGACCTAGACCGAAAACAAGTATTTATTTTTAAGCACAAATACTTGCACCCGGCGGGTGTCGAACTCGCAGCCTTCTGCATTGCGCTCATCGCATCGGCCGATATAAAACTGTATAGTCTGCCTTCACCTAAACAAATTTTAATGGTTCCAAGTATAACCCACTAAAGTGTAAATAGCATTTGAGCAAACCGAGCGAGGCTGAGGGTACGAATAATAAGAAACTTTGTTTCCGATTTTATCATTTATCATAAATGACCGAGTTGTTCCACGGCGGAAGTAGGTAATTAATTTTTACTTTTTGAATTATAATGTCGTTATAAACTGCGCTTATTAAAGACAGACTAAGGCTGCGTTTCCACCAGAGATGTGAATAAAAGAAAGGGAATATCGGGTTAAAAGTAGCTTAGGTATTATTCTAGTCCTCAAGCTATCTATCTATATACCTAGTATCATCGCAATCGATTCAGCGGTTTTTTCCTGAAGGACCGACAAACTCACACACTTGCTACTTATTTGCTAGGTAATCAACAGGTTACTTAGATTTACAACTCAATAATTCTACGCATGTCGTAGACACCGCGTAGCAGAATCGTAGCAGTTTCGTAGCGGTTCGTAGCAAACATTGGATTTTCTGTGGGCAAAGTGTAGAAAACACTGCCAAAAAGAAATGCTTCTATGGACTTTTTCCATAGCTATACGAGTCTTACACACTATGAAAACGTCTTGGAACTTTGGCTGGGGTGGGCGTAGCCGATATTTTATTTTTATTTTAGTTAGGTATTAGCTATATTTACTTTTATATATTTATATTTTATTTTCTTACCGCCGCGCTCAGAGAGAAGTTTAATGGTTACTTAAACTATCACTAAGAAAATATTTTTTTTTGGAAATCTTTATTTAGTGATAGTTTGAGTACGTCTCTGAGTGCGCCAGGTAGTTAAGTATATAAGTGTTATTTGACAACCTCTGTGGCGCTTTGGGCGAATGCACAATGCAGAAGGTTGCGGGTTCGATTTCCACCGAGGCAAGTATTTATGTTTAAAAATAAATATTTGTTGCTGGTCTGGATGCCTCTGAGTATTTACAAAAGAAAAATAAATATGAGTATATTATATTTTATAAGTATTTCTCTGGTCACCGTAAAACAAGCTTGGTATCTTACCACGGAGCTAGATGGCGCTGTGTGATGTTCACAGAATTTATTTAATATTTCTTTTTTTTTTAATTGCTTATGGCATTTTTATTAGAAATATTTTACAAAGAGAAATGCATCATCAAAAATTCTCCCTAGACAGGATTCGAACTTGTACCCATCGCTTGCAGGGTGAGTGCGCTAACTACTGCGTCAAATGGGAACCCGTCTGAACTCGGGAACTATCATGGGAGAATTTTTCATGCGTTTCTCCTTGGAAAATATGTATATTTATTTATTGTTAAGTTTTAAGTTAGTATACATACCTTTAAACCTACAATATATAGGTATATTAAAAACCTAACAAATAAGATAAACTTAACATCTCAACTTTGTTATTTTCGTCGACAACCTTTATTTGCCAACAATCTTGTCAATAAAGAGATAATTATGTGAACATAAAGCCATAAATGAAGATGGAATCACCGCTATCTATTATTCTCAACCTACTTTTTTTCTTATACCTACAGAATATAAAATAGAATATTGTTCGCTATAGTGATTAAGTGAGCGAACGTTGCGCTCGTGACTTAAAAGGTGGAATATAATCTCAAATGGACCGATTTGGCACGATTTTTAAGTGTTTATTAAGCTTTATTAACCATACCATATATGGGCTTTAATAGATTTATTTCTGAATTTTTGTTTGTAGCTCAAGGCTATTTTATCTAGAAAAAATTAAAAAAAAATACGCGTTCAAAAATTTTCACTTGTGGCGAGGCTTGAACTCGCGTCTTTAGGTCGGTACCCCAACGTCTATACCAACTGTACCAGCAAGTCCCTGCCCGCAATCTTCAATGGCATCCGTGGGTGTTTACGATTAAGGCACGTTTAAACGCCATCTATCTAACGCTACAGGTAATAGAAGATAAGGTTAATAGATTTGCCTGAGATACTAACCTTTCTTAGGACTGAGCAGTTCACCCGCCACCGCACAGGGAAGACGATACGTAACGCAGCGTCCTACGTGGGCGATCGGATGCGAACGCGAAGCGGCGCGGTGCGGCGCGTAAACAAGGAACAGTCGATAGCTATTGAAGTGTCCTACGTGACCAAATGCACGTAAAGCGCGATGCGGCGCGGCACGATTTGAAGCGAACGCGATCTGTCGACTTGACATTTACGCGCGAACGGCGGCGGCGGAGGAAAACGTTAATGGTGTAGGACGATTCGCGCACACGTAGGACAGAGTCGCCGCGTCGCATCGGATCGCTTCGCAATCGCGTTCACAACAGATCGCCCACGTAGTACGCTGCGTTAGTCTCCCTAAGATCCATTGGTCGATTTTACGACACCTACGGAAAGGAGTAGGTTACACGGCGATGTTAAAAATAATAAGACCTCTGCCTCTGTAGCGCATCGGTCGAAGGCCTGACTGTAATGCAGAAGATTACGGGTTTGATTCCCGCCAGGTGCAGATTTGTATGTTTAAAATAAACATTTGTTTCTGGTTTGGCTGTTTTCTATGAATCATTATTATTATGTAGGTACCTACGTATTTCCAAAAAAGTATAATATGTAGAATATCCGTTGACTAGCACTCATAGTACAAGCCTAGTGCTTAGTTTGGGGCTAGATTGCGCTGTAAACGTCGTGCAATATTTATTTATTTAAATTAAAAAAAAACTTCATCGTAAACAGGGATTTCCTTTAATTTTTAATTATGTATTGAATTAACAATTACGTACATTATTTTTCGTGAAGCAAAACCATCACTAATTCTCTTAAAATGACTAGTAAATTTACAATTAGGTATAATATTTACAAATGTAAAGTACAAAATTCACTACACTTTGATAAAATTCTTTTACCCGCATAGTTAATGTTCGATCACTAAAACTTTAAACTTTAGTCTAAACACTGACTTCGAGAGAGGAAACAATCAAAGTAATTCTGATCATCGTATTGACCTGAAACAAAACAAATTTATTAGCTTTTATTATATTGAATTAACAAGAAAAAACAAGTTGAAAAAAACAAACACACTAAAACTAAAACTTAAATCTAAAAATAAAAAATCCTTAAGAATTAAGTCTTTCTAGTTATTTCGTGATTGGATTTTTAATGTTCTAGCTAGGCATAGAGGTAATATAGAAAATATGTTTAACAGGACCGTCTACTTACTCTTTCTCCACACAAACGTAGTCGACTGTTTCCTCCCTGGATAAAGACATTAGAGCAAATATGTTTATGCCATAAAACATATATCTGCCATGAACATTTTGACCATGCCCCTACGTTTTGTTTTCTTTTTTTCATTTTGTAATCAGAAAAATTATAAATAAAAAAAATCAAAACGCAGGGGCATGGTGATGGCTGATATAGAACTTGTGGCATTCATATATTTCTTCTTATATCTATATCCAGGGAGGAAATAGTCAACTACGTTTGTATAGTTTGTATGGAGAAAGGAGTAGGTAAAATAAATATTCAAAGATTCGCATCGTCGTGAGTGAATTTGAATAATGATTTCCAAAATTTGACTGGGTTGAAATTAAGAAATGTATTTTAGCCTTAGATTAAAACAAAAAACTAAAGATACGGTACGTAGTCTCGGAAAATGAGACGATAAAACTGCGTCTAGCTGACGCACTAGCCTCAGTCGTATGTCGAACCGTTGCCGCGTGAGCACGTGCTGTCACATTGCGATTATTTTTTTGACATTCGAATGCCTTTTTGCTTATTTACAAATGTCAGAATCATTCTTGAAGACAAATGTTTTAAAATATACAATAATTTTATGAAAATGCATGTAGGTGTTTCTAGCTCATTTTTCGAATACGCAATGTTAGAATATACCGTATCCACTGTTTTTGTTTTCATCTAAGATTTTAGCTCACTTTGTCTATCAATCGCGAGTTTCTTCTACCGATAGTCAAAGTGACATCTGTGGTGACATCTTCTTTTACTGATAATAAAAGCCAAGACCGCTTTCGATATTTCGACCAAATTTCCAAAAAAATACTTTTAGCCGTTATTTTAACTTTCACTATCGGTAAAAACACTAGGCATAAGATTTTTCTTATGTTCGGGCCACAGTTACGCGATAATTATTACAATCATAGTTGCAACATTTTAATTTAAATGCGTTAATGGAGTGGCTACCAACGTTCAACGATGATCATCGCGATAATTAACACCATTTCCCGGCAGTGTGGCCGGAATATTAGAAGTTTCAAGACACAGAAGAGTCTAAACACATCTTCACTATTTTTTTTAAGAGTCTGACTTCGTATAATAAGAATAAAGCAGGTGTGAACATTTGAATTGAAACCGGGATGAAACTGGCTCCTTTTTTAGATTATTTAAAAACTTAGAGAACTTTTCCCCATATTATTTCAATAAAAGTATGTTCCCTACCCTTGCTACGAAACTGATTCAATTTATCTGAACCTCACTTTTTAAAGTTTGTGGGACGTCGTTCGACGGACGAGTTTGTATTAGCATATTAGGTGTAATGCTTGGAGAATATTTTAGCTCATCATACCATCTCATATTATGTATTTAGTGGGGTTTAAACTCACAAGAAATAAAAATAATTATACTTTCTTATTGATAAACGTGTAATAAGGTAGGATTAGATTTAACACTTTTTTTTTTTTTTAACACGAAGTTTTTGTCACGGGAAAAGATAAAGCATGATTTCACTAATCCGACCTTACTCCACGTATATTAATAAGGGTGATACTGTTTTAGCAATCACGAGAAATATTAAAACAGCTTCTTTTCAATATTCTAAAAAACTTCCCTACATAATAAAATGCCTTAAAGTTCTGTGTTCTGCTAGCAGATTCCGTGACTCTGTTGCTAACAAATCTCGATTGAAACAATTGATTTTTTTAGATTTTTACGGATATACACTTTGACAGTTATACAGTCGCAATTTGTTAGCGACTGATTGAAGTGAAAAATTACGTGAAATCAACTATTTCAATTGTTTCCATTGAAATTTCTTAGCACCATAGTTACGTAATCAGGACCTTGTTCAAGGTTTTCCGCCCTTTGTAGAATACCTAACTTTTAATCCTTTCTTGTAACTAAACAATCGAATTCTTATCGCTCTGATAGGTTAATCAAAGGGTTACCCTATTGTATCTACAACGGATAATCAAACAAAAGCATTTGAAAGGGTTACCGCACATTATAGAGAACAAAGAGATTAACAGTAGAGGAAATCGCCCAAATTATTTGATTGAACCACCAACTACGCCCTGTGGTTTTACCTTCATATTGGTTCCATTTTACATACCAAAATGACCTATTAAGTCTTTAGCATAGTCGGCGGCAGACATCTTTTTTTACGATCTCTTGTCGCACGATGAATCCTATATAGGTTCTTGGATAGAGCTTAGGTTTCATCTTGTCAAAAAAAATCGAGATGTCTGCCGTCGACTTTGCCAAGTTCCATACATTTAAGATCTCCTTCCTCATCAGTCAATATTTTTTTATTATTTTAGAGATTACAAATGCAAAACCTATTAATAATTTAAAAAATGGCTCGTTTTTAAATGCTTTTAGTAAGATTTGAAGTTTGTATAAACAAGCTGAGACCCGTGGTTTCAGTCGAATAAGTCCCGATCCTAGTTAATTATCGGTGATAATTTCTAAACATAATTTAGCTTTCGTCACGAATCATTCTGTATCCGAATGAAAACAGCAGTTTTCAGTGTTCAGCAGTTTTTGAGTTTATCGTAAACTGACAGACAGACAGACGCTTTGTATTATTAAAACGTCGCTTAAAATAAACATTATATCATCTACAAGAACCATTTAGATCTTAATAAAATATTCGAATTCACTGGAAAAAATTAAATATTACTTTACTTTCCGTTCGCTTATTCTAAGAGAGCAAACATTAAATTCGCAAAAAAGTAAAAAATTAACATTGAATTATTAAAAAGTCCTTTGTGCTCTTGAAAATGTCCGAGAAAGTAAATTCAGATTAGAACCACGTTTACCCTACTAATATTATAAATGTGAACGTTTATGTTTGTTACTCCTTCATGCAAAACTACAGAACCGATTGCGATGATACTTGGTAGGTATGCAATTAGATAAATATCTGCCCCCTTATTTAGTAATTTTTTTGCAAACAAATCTTGGTTAAAACAATTGAAATTGTTAATTATACGTTATTTTTCACGTTATTCAGTCTCTGATAAAATGCCATTGGAGTAAAAAACAAGCGACTGTAACTGTCAAATTGTATAACTGTAAACGCAAAAATCAATAATTTTAATTGTTTCAATTTGTTAGCAACAGAGTTACGTAATCAGGGGCCTGGATTAACACATAAAATGCCTTTTATCCCGATATTCCCGCGGGATCGGGATTTACGCGGGTGAAACCGTGGGGCGCTGCTAGTTCGTGACATAATCAAATGTATTAGGTACGTACCTAGTTGTACTTCAATGTTAATAGAAAAATAGACTACGTGCCTCAGTCGTAAGGGAGGAGAGATGAGGTCCATAATTTCACGGGCACCTGTGGCGCAATTGGCTAGCGCATAACACGGAATGTTAAGGTTGCAGGTTCAAGTCCCGTCGGGTGCAAATTTATGGAAAGCATTTCTTCAAATAATCAAAAAAAACACATACATACACATACGTACATATTAAAAGGATTATATATTTAATTTTTTTTTTATGTATAAAAATGTATTTAAAATTATAGTAATAAATGGCTTTACTATTAATCAAAAATATATGTTTTATTATCTCCAACAAACGATACATAACCTGCTGTTACGAATAGTAAACAAACAAGCAGTTAAATTCTCCTAAACTCGAACATATTTCGTAAGCAACAGTATGTAATGTTTGCTGGAAGAGTGCTGCCTACAATATTGACGGTAGCACCCACGCTACTTAAACTGTGTCGTGGGTGGCAGAAATTGATTAGGTACAACCAGAAATATTAGCTCTAAATTGCAGGAGCTAACTCGTGCGGCTTGCCTTAGATTTATTATATTTTTTATACCAATTTAATGACATCCCAAGCAACAAAACCCAATTAAGATTTTTTGGTAAATATAACAAGGGATAAAAATGAAATTCAGGACCTAATTAGTCCTGCTTAAGTTAATTAATAATAAATTAAATTATTTAGACAAAATGCACGAGTAATTTTAATCTGAGACTCCTTATTTAAAGAATACCATGTGTTTATAAGGATGTCTCGATGACTTTCGACTTCTTAAAAGAAATTTATACGATTTCAAAACAGGACATGTATAAAAACAAGGTGTTGGAGCTTATGGAGCAGCTGCTTATATAAGTTGTTCTGAAAGTCCAAGCTAACAAATTACGTTCTACGACTATTAGAAATAGTACCTTCCATGCACATACTTACAAACAATGTTGCTTTGTATAGATAGAGAAAAGCATTTTCTTTGTACTTACTTACTATATTATTACTACTAAAGTTAGTTATTTACTTATTGTATTATTAATGTGTATATGGAAAATAAATGTTTTAAATGATAATCAGCTGGGCCATAAATTCCAACACCCAGTGTACACGACACCTACCTACATACCAAGTTTCACAGTAATCGGTTTTACAAGTTTTGCATTAGGGGGTAACAAACATATACAGTAGTAATTAGGAAGTAGTATGGCATAGGATAGATAGGTACAGCCAGCAACACAAGTCGTTAAACACAACAATTTCAATAACCGTAAAGTACCGTAGCCCTACTATTGTCTCGTGATAGTATTCGACAAACGTTGGACGTTAAATGTATGAGCCTGTTCACAAAGTTCGTACGGTTTCGTTGGGAAAGTTTGAAAATAAAGATTATTTATTTAAAAAAGAAATATTACTGAGCTTGTTACGGCTTATGCAAGCCTGTTTTTAATTATTAGTGAATTTTTAGATAAATTAATGCGACAATGTGCAAAAAAATTCATGAGTTTCATGTGCCTTCTTCTCAGTGGAGGTCGCATTCTGAAGACACACTAAATATTAAGATGATTCAAGACGGCCGTGTTAAAATATCTTATCAATTAAAAATATTTTGACTTTAACTTTTGATAATTAAATAATATGAATTGAATAAATTTTATCACAATATATCAGAGATTTTTGAGTGGCTAAAGAACTCCGAAAAGCAGCGAAATAATTAGAAATAATATGTTATGAATTTGTGACAGAAAAACTATAAATCAGGCTGTATAAGCTAAAAGTTTTTGCCTGCCTCTGTGAAACAAAACAAAAAATGAACCATTTGTTGCTCTCTGTACCTTCCCATCCTATCACGTTGGATACACCGATCCCCGTCAAAGCTTACCAATATGTGTAGAGTAAACAATTGATGAGCGTCATAACGCCGACATGCGGCGTACACCATCTCGCTCCTGTAACAAAGAATTTATCGACTTGTCTGTACTTTGGTAAATTTTCCGTCTTGAAAGGGTTAAAGAGACGATACCTTACGAAGTATCAGTCTGAAATAAAGAACCAATTGACTGCTAATACCGTGATTTTAAGCTATTGCATAGCTTTTATCGCGGGCTTTGAGCGCAGCCACTGAATCAAGAAATTCCGTAACGAAAATAAAACTAACCCCCACTCCACCTACCATGTTGCCATGGTTACATATGTAGCTCGGCCGATGGTAACCATGGCAACATGGTACAAAATAAATAAATAAATTGATAAAAATGTGATTGCTTTGTGTCTAACTTTGTGATTGGCCGATGCTTTACATTTCTATTTTAAACTTAGAGCGTGAAATAGTGAAGCGGTACCTGCAGTTACTCCTACTAAAACGACGTACCATTTTCGTTCGGGGTATACTTATGAGCAGTCAATGGGGTGCCACGCGCAAAGCTGTTTGCAAAGGCGCTGGCATCGGATGATAATTTTTTTTTTTCGATGATGGTCCTCCACCAATGGAAACGCCGAGTTTTTTTTTTTATTCTTTCGGTCTCAGACCGATATGGCCAATTTGGCGCCGAGAGTTGTAAAAAACACATGTTTGACAGTTTTTAATTCAACCCTAAGATTAATCGGGACTTTCGGCGGGAAAGCGGAGACAACATGTCGTGCTCCAATTTTATTTTCGTTAAACTATGTTGTAAACTCGGTTAAATTGTGTAATTTTGGTGGAATCTTATTCAATTTAGTTCCGTGAATGTGCACAAGTGTAGTGAAAACAAAATTGAGTGTTAAACATGAACTTTCCGTCGTTTGCGCCGAAGATCCTTGAAGGTTATAGTAAAGTTGCCACCGCTTTACCATAGCCCCTGACTTGAACTAGAGGCCCGATCGGGCTAATTTCATGCAACATACTATACTGGCAAGATGTACAAGATGTACGACGCCAAAACTAAAATAAGAAGAAACTTGAAATATTCTAAAACTTGACCCTGGCTATTCCAAATTGGCCATATCGGTCTCAGACCGAAATAAATAAAAAAAAAAAAAAAAAAAAAAGATTAATCGACTCGCGCCCTCTGCCGGGATAAAAAGTTAGTGTTCCTCCTAATTGGTTCTATTGTCTTTGGTCTGAAAGATACGTCGGTTTTTAAGTAACAAGTAGTACCTTATCAAGAACATTGTTATTTCACTAGCTGCGCCCTGCGGTGTCACCCGCGTAAGTCCCAATCCAGTAGGAATATCGGGATAAAATGTAGCTAGCTCGTAAAGTGTTAGGTTAGGCTAGTTATCGAACAATCGGTTTAGAAGTTTTTGCGTGAAGTAGTTACAAACATTTACTTAGATTACATACTGACACAAAAACTTTCATATTTTTTTAAAAAAAGGTCCCATTTGTCATTTTAATAAGTAAATACAAAATATTTGTAGTCATTTTTTTTAAAAAACAACATCTTTTTACCCGACCACGGCGAAACCAAAACGAAGGGTCATCATTTCAGCTGTAAGAAGTCCACTGCTGGACATAAGCCTCCCTCATAGATTTCCAGATGCTTCGGTCATAAGTGGCCTGCGTCCATCGTGAACCCGCGGCCTTAACTAAGTCGTCCGTCCATCTCGTTGGTGGACGTCCAACGCTGCGCTTTCCGATCCGCGGTCTCCATTCGAGAACTTTTCGGCCCCAACGACCATCTGCTCTCCGTGCTATATGTCCTGCCCACTGCCACTTCAAAGAGCTAATCCGTTTGGCTATGTCGGTGACCCTCGTTCTTCTACGTATCTCCTCATTTCTGATTCGATCCCGTAGAGAAACCCCGAAACCCCGTGTGTGTTGCCAGTGATGACATACGGATCCGAAACGTGGTGCTTCACTATAGGCCTTATGAATAAGCTTAGAGTTGCTCAAAGAGCTATGGAAACGAAGGGTAATGTTTTCAAATTACATTAAATTACATTCAACATCATCATCGCCGATACATAGTATTTATTGATTAGGTACATGTATCTACCTACACTGGAAACATAACGATTCTGGGAAATTTAATATTCAAGGTGGCTTTTCAAAGGCTTTCAGACGAAACATTGTGCTAAAATCAAAAGAGAAAAGAATTTAAAAATTCATTTACTTCTCGTATTATTATTTTGTTTTGTTTTCGATATCTGCTCCATAGTACTTCTATATTCTCTATGTTAAACTCCCTATCCTTTTGTGCACAAGCAATGTATGGCAAAACATTTTTTATTTTCTTGTACCGCCAACGTTGAAATCGGCACCTACTCGTAGAACCAGCAGTTTATGGCCGAATGACTAGAAATAGAGGTTTCCATTTAAATCGGTATATGTACACAACACTAACGTAGACTAGAGACTAAATGATCGGCCGATAGTTAAATGTGGCTACGGTATTCCCTTTTCCATGACAAAGTTGCCTGGAAGAAATCGCTTTGAGCCTATTTGTTCAACATTTGTTTAGTTTTAAAATTTATTTATTTTATGTGTGTTGTAATGTATTATTGATGTTAATCAAATAATGTATTAATCTATCTATCTATGTCTATCTACGGTATCCCCTGGCCGTCGTAAAAGGTGACCAAAAGTCGTGTTTTAGTGGGAGGCTTTGGTCGCGGCTTGTTACCACTCATAGGCCTAAGTCGTAGCGCCAAGCGGACTAGTCCGGGTTCTGATGCGTAGACCGGTGCGGCCACTAAGAAAGGAAGACTTATCTATCCATTTGTTAGTAATAAAACAGACGGACAGAACGCGAAGTCTCAGTAATAGGGTCCCATTTTTACACTTTGGGTACGGAACCCTAAAAAACGGTGAGTGGTACATTTTGCTTTTAGGGTCTTTAGAAAATAATAGTCCTAATTTTGACTTGAATGCATTTCTCCAAAAGTTAAGTGTTTACTTTTAATATATTTAATTAAGTTTTAGGTTTAATTTAGTTTCTGTTGTGTAACAATAAGCAATTACTAACAGTTAAGATAGTATGTAAAAAATGTCCAAAAGTTGTCCGGTCTGCAATACCTAAGCGTTCGCATACATTGCACCAAATTTCGACGGCTACGAATTTGTAGGAGATCGTACATAAGAACTAAATAACGTTCAAAAATCGTGATTCGGTTTCCAATTTGGGTATAGCAACCTACGTGCCGACATAACTAGTGTATATGTAGACTTTTGTAACACAATCCAATATGCGCTTGAATCTCACACGACAAGGGTGTTATCTGCACATTTCGGATATGGAAACGCGCAACACCAACGTTGCAAGCAAACAGTGGAAATCATGGGACTGAAATAGGCTTGGTTTCTATATTTAACCGGTATTTTAAAACATACCGGTTAAACTTCCAACCCGTTACCATGTATAATTGGCGGAAAACCTTTCATTTCGGTTTCGATTCTGAAAACGTTATTATTAAATCGGTTTTTTGGGGAACATTAACATAAAAAATAGTTTTGACAGTTGTCGGTTTAGAAGAATAAAAACCGGTTTATTTCGCCCGACGCAAAAAAAATTTTTACATACATTCTGCATTCGGTAATAGGTTTTTATTAACTTGTTTATAAACTTTATAATAATAGAAATATTTTGCAGAAATAATACTCCTGCAAAAACACTATAATAATAATATTCTTGCGAAGCTATAGCCTCCTTTAAACAAGACCAATCTAAGCTGGCGCAAACGTTGTGATAAAATATTGAAAAACTTTTGTAAAAGTTACTTAAAACGTCTTTTTACAATGATTCCCAAAACGTTGTTAAAAAGTTTTGATTTACGTTTTGTAGAATATACTGCTCTACACCTACAATTTGTAACTACGATCGTATAAGTAATATTTTTAATGTGGAAAACTTTACATCAGAATTAATTTACTCGTATAGGTACCTACCTAACTACAACAGATGGAATTTCCACTGTATCACTGTCCGTAACTAAAGCTGCACTAGCTGTCCGCTAGGGTATTTGTCCGAACTAGAAACACACTAGCGTTTGGGGACACGATCAGTCTATAACTGATCCTGGACGGTTACTCTTGGAAGCGGACCCCTCCTGCACGTTTAAATGTTGGGGACGCTATAACATGGTACATGTAGTTCAGTTATATCAGGGGTTGTCCGTAACCAAAACAAGTCGTAGGTATCTTTATTATAGAAACCCAGCCTTACTGAATATTCATTCCGCGTCTTCAATACCTACTGATGTCGGAATACGGCGCAGCGATGCACAATCGCGACTGATAATTCGCTTTAATTCAATTTAAGTGCCTTCATTGTGTTCCCTAACACAATTACGAAGCTATAAATGAAGCTTTTACGAACAATTTTCAATAGATTTACTTAGTTAATATTGAGTTGTCGTGTCACGTAAATCATTATTGACTTGTGCGACTATTGAGTTTCGTATACTTATGTACCTACTTAGATACAAAGTTGAACGTTACATTACAATTTACAATGTATTGAATAAAGGAGGTATTTCATTTGAAATCAAATTGAAACCGAGTTTAAACTTATAACAATTGGTGGCACGTGAATGATAAAAGTGGATATTTTTGTATTGTCACATTATTTTCTGGGGAGTTACCTAATTCAATTCTAATGTTTGAATTGTCAAAAATGACATTTTAACATCATCACATTTGCAAACAATTGTATTTAAAGTTATAATATACAATGTTAACTGGAAAATGGAAACTTTATTGTACAAAAAACAGTATTTTAATTCAAAAATGACTAAAAGCGTCAAATTCGAAAGTGAACATTGACTGCAATTATATGGTACCTTTTCTTTTTAAAGATGAAGAAATTCAATAACTAATAATTAGCAGACGGTATATTGCTATAGATATACCTATGTTAGAGTCCCTGCTGCCCATAACTGGCGCGATCTGCGGCCGTTCTTCATCCAGCAGAAGCACCCCACTGCTCGACCAGACGGAGAGAACTCGTGCCACGCACGTCACGTTCAGACGACCCTGGACCGACAAACATTATCATTAGTAGAGAAAAAATAAGAATTAATTACCTACCTATTTAATTTGTGTAATACAGCACTGAAATTAGGCTGAAAAGGTCACAAAAAAGTATAAAGAATCTTGTATTTAGTTTTAATGCCCTAGGCATTATGAAGCCGAAAACAAGCCTAAGTCAAACATAATTGGTTAACACACTGCGACGGAGATGTAGAAACACGAGCTCGAGTCTCGCCGCGAGTTAAATTTTTGTAGGTCTATTTTTCAATAAAAATATTTTTTTTCTATTAAAACTTCCAAATTTACTTACAGACAATTTTTGTATAGAAAATATAGAAAATCATTGTTGTTCTATTTTCTATCTTCCCATCAAAATAGTAGGGGTACTTAATTGATCAATTGCGATTAAACTTATTATGAAAAAGGCATCAGAATACTTTTTGTTGCGAAAATGAGAGAATTTCGGGACGTACGCGTGATATTATAATTATAAACAGACCTACCCAAAAAAAAAACAAACAACAACCCCAACCGAAAAAAAAACCAGACCGCAAAAAACCAACCCTTACAGTCCATGTAAAATAAAACCAGCCCGCTACCCTTCACGATAACAGTTAAAAGCAATTTACCCAAAAATTATTATACTAACTTTTATATCGTTGCGTTTTCTCAAATTAATTGCTTCTCCGTTTCGAGAGTGTTTAATTTGTCAACAAGTCGAAAGGCACTGAACGCGTGTGTAATTTAAATTACAACGAATGCCGCCTTCACGTAATTTATGAAAGTTATACTGTTTAGGTAAAGGCACCGGTTGAATTTTACCCCTTACCTAATTATTTAATTTTCTCTCAAGTGAATAAATGATTTATGTTACTTTTTACGTCATTTTGGAGTGAGAAGCGAGGGCGAAAGTCTGCCTACTCTTTTCTCCATACAAACTTTACAAACGTAGTCGACTGTTTTCTGGATGGATAAAGGCATTAGAGAAAATATGTTTATGCCAATAAACGTATATTAGCCATGACTATGCCAAAGTGAATAAATGGTTTATGTCACTTTTTACGTCATTTTGGAGTGAGAAGCGAGGTATTTTGGAATAAAGGGGAAAGTCTGCCTACTCTTTTCTCAATACAAACTTTACAAACTTAGTCGACTGTTAATATAGGCATTACAGAAAATATGTTAATGCCATAAAACCTAGATTAGCCATGACCACGCCCAAGTGAAAAAAATATTTAGGTATATTATTTTTTACGTCATTTTGGGAGTGAGAAGCGAGGTCTGTTGGAATTAAGGGAAAAGTCTGCTTACTCTTTTCTCCATACAAACTTTACAAACGTAGTGAACTGTTTTCTCCCTGGATAAAGACATTAGAGAAAATAATGTAAATGCCATAAAACCTATACAGGCATTACCAATTTGACCATGCCCAAGTGAATAATTGATTTATACTTATGATTTATGTTACTTTTTACGTCATTTTGGAATGAGAAGCGAGGTCTTTTGGAATTTAGGGGAAGTCTACCTATACTCTACCTACTCTTTTCTCCATACAAACTTTACCAACGGTGGTCTTGGTGGAACTTTACCAACGGAGGGGACCCTCGCGACCAAGGTAAAAGATGATAATAATAATACGCGATTAAGACCCGGGAAAATTTACCTATGTTAACAAATCGTGTCAACTTAAAAAGTTTACAAACGTAGTCGACTGCTTCCTCTCTGGATAACGACATTAGAGAAACCATCTCTATGCCATAAAACCTATATCAGCTATGACCATGCCCCATTGCATGCAGCGTGGTAATGCAATTTTGATAGTGTTAATATAGCACTTTGATAAGAAACGAATCTTTTGACACGTGTTTTGCGACTAAACGAGGCGTCATCAAGAAGATTGATCCCAACCGAGCTACAAACATGTGCGACAAATGTATGCAACAATCTCTTGTAAAGAAAAACAAGAAAAACACGTGACAAACCGACCTTGACTTTGTCCTTTCAATTTTTTATGAGTTAACGTTTGTGTTTCCTTTGAAAATAGGTAAGTATTACTCAAAAATACTATACAGGGTATTCCAAGGAAGGTGTATTAAGCTGAAATGGGGTTGTTCTAGACGTCTAAGCGAACAACTTTTGTTCTACGACTTTTGGAAATTCGGACTTTTTTCTCGAAGATTTTATAGTTGATTCACTAGTGTTTTTGTGAAAAAGGCAATTAATTGAAATATTTTACAAGGAGAAATACATCATCAAAAAAATCTAAAATGTAAAACGTTCTGGTAGATGGCGTTCAAACCGAGCCTTAGTCGGTAAACAAAAACAAGTGAGAGATCATAATCATGAATTCGCCATGACACGTGGGTTCCCGTGTGGCGCAGTGGTAGCGCACTCGCCCGGCAAGCGAGGGTTCAGGTTCGAATCCTGTCATGGGAGGATTTTTGATGATGTATTTCTCCTTGTAAAATATTTCAAGTAAAAATGCTTTGAGCAATAAAAACATAAGGAATATTAAGGCAATTACTGTTTAGATTGTAGTGGTCCAAACTGAAAAAAAGGGCAACTTTTGACCAATGACCTGAAACTTTAAGTAACTGCTGATTTTCACGTAAACTTAAAACTCAAAACTCTCAAAAACTACCTCGAAAATCCAAAAGTTGTAGAACAAAAGTTGTTCGCCTAGACCTTTAGAACAACCCCCTTTCGGCTTTACTCCTCTCTCGGAACACCGCACCGCGCCGCGCGCGCGTGCGTATCTTCTTCTCATCTGAGCGATGTTCCCGGTTGCATCCCTCTCAAAAACCCGGAGTCCGCTAAACCCCAAATTATTTAGGGTCGGCACAGTAGAAAAGTTACCATTAACAATACATTCTGCAAATTGGTTTGTCAATATTTTTACAACCAGCCACCTGCCTGACACCAACCCTTCTAGGGACAAAGCAGTTTATCTGTCACCGCGCGGGGAGAGTTAAGGTTTGCTAGTCTGCCTAACGCCCCTGAGACGCCTTTTACGACACCCACGGTAAGAGATGAGGTAACCCTATTGTATGCAGGGGCTACACGGTTTACTCGCACTCTAGCTTGCACGAAGTAAACGATCAATTAGTTTAGTGGGTATTAACAATCCTTATATCTTAAGCCAAAATGTTTGCTCCAGTGGGATCATACCTACTCGAAGTTCTAATGACAAAAATTTTATTTTCAAGGAAAAATAGCATTCAAAAATTTTCACTTGCGGCGAGGCTTGAACTCGCGTCTTTGGGTCAGTACCCCAACGTCATTACCAACTAGACTACGCAAGCTCATGTCCCGTGCCGTGAAAACTTCCAATGCTATATTCTCCTTTGATTGTTTTACGATTAAGGCTCGTTAGAGCGCCATCTATCTAACGCTACAGGAACAACTTTCCAGTTGTTTACACCTGCGTCGTAATGGTTAACTTTACAGTTAACTCATTAAACGTAAGATGTCGCTTTTTCCATTACTATAGAATTTCGAGCCTTAATCGTAAAACAATCAAAGGAGAATATAGCATTGGAAGTTTTCACGGCACGGGACGTGAGCTTGCGTAGTCTAGTTGGTAATGACGTTGGGGTACTGACCCAAAGACGCGAGTTCAAGCCTCGCCGCAAGTGAAAATTTTTGAATGCTATTTTTCCTTGAAAATAAAATTTTTCTAAACAAAATAGCCTTGAGCTACATACAAAAATTAATAGAAATTTTATAGTAATGGAAAAAGCGACATCTTACGTTTAATGAGTTAACTGTAAAGTTAACCATTACGACGCAGGTGTAAACAACTGGAAAGTTGTTCCTGTAGCGTTAGATAGATGGCGTTCTAACGAGCCTTAATCGTAAAACAATCAAAGGAGAATAGAGCATTGGAAGTTTTCACGGCACGGGACGTGAGCTTGCGTAGTCTAGTTGGTAATGACGTTGGGGTACTGACCCAAAGACGCGAGTTCAAGCCTCGCCGCAAGTGAAAATTTTTGAATGCTATTTTTCCTTGAAAATAAAATTTTTCTAAACAAAATAGCCTTGAGCTACATACAAAAATTAATAGAAATTTTATAGTAATGGAAAAAGCGACATCTTACGTTTAATGAGTTAACTGTAAAGTTAACCATTACGACGCAGGTGTAAACAACTGGAAAGTTGTTCCTGTAGCGTTAGATAGATGGCGCTCTAACGAGCCTTAATCGTAAAACAATCAAAGGAGAATATAGCATTGGAAGTTTTCACGGCACGGGACGTGAGCTTGCGTAGTCTAGTTGGTAATGACGTTGGGGTACTGACCCAAAGACGCGAGTTCAAGCCTCGCCGCAAGTGAAAATTTTTGAATGCTATTTTTCCTTGAAAATAAATTTTTTCTAAACAAAATAGCCTTGAGCTACATACAAAAATTAATAGAAATTTTATAGTTCTAATGACGTAAAAAGTAACCTATGTTTATGCTTATCCCACTTTCTGTCGTGGGTTAAACACGTCCGCATTATAATAAAAATAACATAAAAACAAAATATTGCAAAAAATATTAAAATAAAAATACGATATATCTAATTTCGTTTTGTGTTCATTAGGTATATTCCAATACCTATTTATTTAAGAAATATTAAGCAATTAGCAATCCAAATCAACTGGCTAATGGAATAGGTATGAAATATTAATGGAAAATTAAATCGCCGTAAATCTACTAAATTTATTAATATAAAATGTATTTCAATAAAGTGCAAAAATCTTTCCCAACCGAATTAATTATAAGCAATTTGATGAATATTATTGAATTTTAACAAACGGTATAAACAAACGGTAAAAATGAATGTAAATTTGATAGCAGAAATACCTTTATCAGTAGGTAGGTGTACTTGTTGTACTTTTCTCAAAGGTACTTGAGTAAACTGAAGACCAAAGCAAAATATGTATGAGTTGAGTATGTATACCAGACAGAAACACGGGACGTAGGTACATAACGAAACATGAATTGAAATTACATTTTCCAGCTACAATTCATTACAAAAGCTATGGGTTACAACCCCTGATATAACGGAACTAACAATATATGTTATAGCGTCCTCACTTGACCCCCACCCCCAAGGGCATCTCCCAGGATCAGTTATAGACAGATCGTCGTGTCCTCCAACGCTAGTGTTGAGAGCTGCCCCGTGCCCAAGTGACATTACACATTACCATATTAGACCAAGCTTCAGGGAAATCACATTACAAAAGGTGGTGTAACAAATTTTATGATTTTATGTTATTTAACTAAGTTAGCTTGATATAAATTCATTTTCTTGACCTTGGGGCACGACGGGGTATATCCGATATTTTGAGTTTAATATGGTTTTTGCACATGGTGTCTCGATAATAAGTCGTATGACAAAAGTGTCTATGAACAGTATGTAGAAGTCAAAAACTTTTACATTCTGCCCATACATGTCAATTCTGTAAGTCTTACAGGTAAAAAGTTACAATCAAAAGAAGAAAAATGTTAAATGCGCCATATAGGACACCGTGTCGTACTACTAGCGCCATCTTGTAGGCGGCCACCACAAATAATTTGTTGTTGCTTATTATGGAAACGATTAAAAAATAATTGTCGTAGAAATCTATACTGATTTTATATAATGTTGTTTTTTCTTTTTTTGATTGTAACTTTTTACCTGTAAGACTTACAGAATTGACATGTATGGACAAAATGTAAGAGTTTTTAACTTCTACATACTGTTCTTAGACACTTTTGTCATATCACTTACTATCGAGGCACTATGTGCAAAAAACGAAATATTAGCAAAATATCGGACATACCCCGTCGTGCCCCAAGGTCAAGAAATTGAATTTATGTCAAGCTAACTTAGCTAAATAACATAAAATCATAAAATTTGTTACACCACCTTTTGCAAGGCTACGTAAGAGGTGATTTCCCTGCAGCTTGGCCTATATGGCTAGCTATGGGCTAGTAGCCATACACCCAATGGCCAATGGGGTTATAAGAAGGGTATTTACGAAGTCTACTTATCGAATTACATCGGATCTCCATACCTACAGGAATACCTAAAATATTCCTCTATTACATTTTCTCAAATAACACCCAGTTTGCTTAAATGACATGTTCGCTCGGGCGGAATAAATAAACCGCTTCAGTGCGAAGCAGGCCCGCTTTGAGATGGAACGGAACCGAATAAAATGTTCAACTCGACTGACTATTAAATATCTAGAAACTAGTTCTGTACGGCGGTGTTACTCGATCAAGCGGATTGATGATTCTTTTTGTATAGTGGTGTATTAAAGTTGTCAGATCGAAAGTTGTTGTCGTCTAAAGCCTTTTGACCTAACTACTGCTATCGGAGATAACAACCAGAACAAACTGTATAACGTATGCCTTCCGAAGCACGGAGGAGCTCGAGAAAGTGATTTTTTGATTTATGATTGATCCTACAATTTTGACAAAAATTGGTATAACTCTGAATACAGTACTCGCATTGAACTTATTAATGTTATCAGTCTAAAGCTGGGCAAAAGCCAATTCGTCCCTCCACACACCCCGGTTCATTGCAATTTCGCGAGTCGCTCAAGTAATCTTTGTCTAGGTTTTTTACTTGGTTTATAATCATTCAAGAATACTACCGGCTGAGTAACATCATCATCCGAGCGATGTTCCCGGTTGCATCTCTCTCGGGAACCCGGGGTTCGCTTTCCTACTTTTACGTCTCCACTTCGCACAATCTTCAGCAGACTGACTAACATCTCAATCGTTAAGTTTTGCGTGTAGATGAAGTAATATTAAATGATATCCCCAGTAATATTATAAAGATGAAAGTAAAGCTGTCTTAGCAAACTTAACGTAACATCAAAATGGCTGAACCAATTTTGATGAATTTTGAAATAATATTACTATTTTACAGATCTATAGAGCAAAATTATATTTTTTGACATAAAATGGTGCAATCTGTATTGAAATCTAGATAAGTACATAAGATCGAATCTGGTTAGAAATGTGGAATCATATCGTTCGATGTAAGTAAACTACGCTTGTAATATAAGTGCTTGATAATAAAAAGACTACAAACAAACATGAGATACCTATTTGTGTGAGAACACAAACAAACACACTTCCAGAGTAGGTAAAATTACAGCTCGACTCGATACTTACTTTACGAAAATGCACCGACTGTACCCTCATAACAAGTTGGCTGAACGAAGATGATTTATTGGATTTCTCCTCTTCACTAATGTTCAATTTATTTGGTATTTGCTCTATTCTCGGAAACCGGGAGCTCTTGTTTTTCCGATTGGCGTCACCGTCCGGAATGGCGACTATGCCGGCAATATTGCCGGGAATGTCTATTACGTTGTCGGTGACCGGCTCTTCGTAGCCAGAGATTGCGTCCCACGGACTGAATATAATTCTATTCGCATCTTCGAGCGATGTGTCGGTTATCACAGGCTTGCTTCGCGCGAACGATGCCGACGGCGAGGTCTCGAGCATGGGTATGTCCAGACCCTTCACCTAAAATATTCAAATAATATTAAAATATTAAAATATATTTAAATTTATATTAAAATACACATAAACTCATATTTAGGTACGTATTAATGTTTGTTTAGACAAAATTGGCGAATTATTATTATAAACACTACAGATACAAATATTTATAAATGTAGGTAGATACATGAACAGTTTTATCATCGGCGGACAGCACTCTGCAGATGATAAAACTGTTCATATACCTAGAAAACTGGGTAATCTTAAAGTCTTTAAGTTTTCAAGTTTAGAGTGAATAAATCATCTAAGTATGCACGCTACATCGTCGATCTCATCATCACTTTTCCTCAGTTATGAAGCTTTTATTATGACGTGTAAAGAAAACAGATAAAAAATTAAAGGTACCTATGTAAACCGTATATCTACCTACTATCACGCGCAAATGCCTCCGCTCTACCAAACGCATAATTCATCTAACATGGGGTAGAACTCTTATAAATATTTCACATGAACGCGTTTTAAACGCGAGAGAATTAAGGGCGCCTTTCCTGTTACAAAGTACCCAATAAGTGGTTTATTAATAAGCATAAGGGCATAACACACTTAAAAGCTTGTATACGTCCTTAGATTAAAACAAAAAACTAAGGATACGGTACCTAGTCTCGGAAAATGAGACGATTAAACTGCGTCTAGCTGACGTACTAGCCTCAGTCGTATGTCGAACCGTTGCCGCGTGAGCACGTGCTGTCACACTGCGATTATCTTTTTGACATCCATAAGAATGCCTTTTTGCTTATTTACAAATGCCTGAATCATTCTTAAAGACAAATGTTTTTAAATACAATAATTTTATGAAAATGCATGTAGGTGTTTTAAGCTCATTTTTCGAATACGCAATGTTAGAATATACCGTATCTACTATTTTTGTTTTCATCTAAGTATACGTCCATTTAGGCGTCGATGCCAGTTGGGGTTACGTTTCTCTCAAAAACCAAGTAGCTCAGTATACACTATGTTAGCCATGTAAAAGTGTGATATATTTTTACTACACTGAACGGACACATAAACTGCATAAAAGTTTAGGTTTACCTTTAAATGAATATTTAAATAAGTACCTATGCAAACCTTTTACATTTACCTAAATGAAAAAATGAAGACTGTCCATTAAGAGCTCCGAACGGTATATAGAATTACCCTTGAACGATACAATTGTACATAGAAATCACCATTCGCCCATCATCGGTTCAAAGAAAATATTTTCTACGATACCTTTTTTCCCAGCAGCTCGGTTCGCCGAAAGAATGATAAACATAATAAATGTTTTGTTGACACCACGATTTGCAGATAAGGCAGTTCGTAGAAAGCTCCACTGACCGAAGAAGACTTTTTAATAATAAGTGGCCATAATTTCGAGCGCAGCATGTGAATCCCTTTATTGATGTTAGGAATTTGCAAGCAGAAGTCGCGTTTTCATTATTCGCAAAGAACAGGACCAATTTCTTGGTTTGTAGAATTTAAGAGTTTTCTATCACGGGTGAGCAGGTTGATCTTCTGGATAAGCGTGCTGTCTTAAGAGGGTCGTTTCGTGTTCGTCATTAGTGGACTTCGCAAATTTGTGTTTAAGAAAGGTTAATGGGCATGTCATGAAAGGTAGCTAGTCGCCGGTTACGGCACGTAAAGTACCTACCTACAGTTTCAAACTGCAAAACACTATTGTGCCGAAATATGGTTAGTTCATGCTCTTAAACTAAAATTTGTGAAATTCAGTAATGCTTTATTCATTTGAAAGTATTTAATGGCATTGTTCGTAGGAGTTACTTACCTCCTGACCGTTGAGAAGCCAGGTGAGGTTCGCCGGAGGGTCGGCCGGCTGTGAGGAGCAGTTGGCTCGCAGCATGTCGCCTACGGAGTACCAGCTCTTCTGGGCTCTGACTAAGGGTTCAGATTCTGGCAACTCTACAGACAAACATTTTCATGTTATTTACCTATAGCACAGAATACATAAATAGTACAAGCTAATAAGCAAGTAAGGTCTGAGTAATTTCACCACTTTTTGTTTCTGTCTGTCAACTTTGAAAGTTCTTGTCACGGAAAATGACAAAGCATTTTCTCATTACTCCGTACTCCACATTTATTAATGAGGCTATTTGCAAATAAAATTATGTACCTAAAAGTAAGGTTCGGGACACGATCATATTGTGGATTCAAAGTCTCAAAATATTGTCCAAATCTAGGGTTAAAAAGTTAGTTTGGCTGGCGCAAAAAGCCCAAGTTTTAATCGACATTAAATTGACCAAATAGTTCGGTTGGATAGCGTGTTTTGTAGGTAGGTATCTATTTTGTGTTCGCATTTTCGTTTCGTGCCTGCCACAGGGGTACGTTTATTGCACCGCAAGCAAACTATTGCTAATTCCTAATGACCAACATTCTATACGATGAGCTATTCTACTGCTGAGTTCGCTATTACCCTAACGAGAATTACCCAAATCAGTCAGAGTGCATTTAGCGTTTGAATACGAACCCTGAGTACGGGGTTCGCATCCTAAGATAACATAAACTTAAAGAGTGCTTAATCTAATGATTGACCATGATTTGACACCCGAAGAAAAAATGTCAAATACAATGAAACAAAACGTCAGATCTTAGTCTGAAATTAAAAAACCAAGTATAGGTACGTCTTATAACAACTAAGGTCATATTAATAAATGTAATATTTATTGGATGCAGTTCAGTTCCATAAGTCCCGATTTAGATGTTTGTTTGTTTGGACTGTCAATTACGCAGGAACAGCTCAAAGGATTTGGCTGAAATTTGACACACGAGTAGTTCATAATTATTTGTCCCGGTATTTCTTATACGGTAACGGGGACTAAGCGGGTAAAGCAATGAAGCCCTGCTAGTATCGGAATAAGACGATATATACGCGTTAGACCAACACTACATTCCAAGGTTCATCGCAAACGGGTCAACAGTTAAGCACAAAATACACGAAACTGTAGGTGTGTGCTGTAGTTGTGAGCTGCTTTAGGTAATGTGTAAGTGTCAATGTGAGTGTCATCGTGTAGTTTGCGTTTTAAAGGGTTCTTCATATATTCCCATTCATCCTAACAAGCTATTACGTTTACAAGTATCTGTAAATACGATGTAAATGTAAAACAATATTAAACTTGGTATTGCAGAATGGTACACAGCGGATTATTTATTATTATCTAGCCTGAAGCTAATACGAATACATATCATTTATTGATAAGTTACAAGTAAATTTAGAAGCTTATTAGGCTTATTGTATGTTTGTCATATTACACATTAATTACGTATACTAACAATATTTTTTTTGTATTTATTATTCAAAAAACAAAAAACTGTAAAAATAGGCCGTAATATATATGGAAAGTATAACTAAAGCCTTACTAAAGCTCTAAAAACCTACACGGGGAACACTGACACTGCACTTTTAGATAAAAAGAGCCCACACTTACAGCACACATTATAAAGAAATTCGTGCATGTGTGCTGAACGTGTGGGTTCTATAGGTAAAGTTGTAGTGTCAGTGTCGCCCGTGTATTTTAAGATTAAGAGTCTAATAAATCCTTAAAAGGTATAATCGAAAAAGGAAAAGCAGAAATCCGTAATCGGCGACACCATCACGAGACATCGTCCCCAAGATGCTGGCGGCATTTTCTCTCTGTATAGCAAGACTAACTTGCTGAGATAGGAACCTGACAGTTCTTGGATCATAGGCGCACCGACAAATCCCTCAAACAGGGCCTAGCATTGGGCCCCCGTATTAAGGGTTTCGTAGGTACCCAAAGGGTAAAACCGGAACTTAAAACAAAATAAAACAAATATTTAAGGGCAATAAACGTAATTTTCCCATACAATAATTTTATTTTTTGGTGTTGTATCGAAGCTAAATAAACAAATATCTGTGGATTATTGAAAATAAATTGTTCCTAGTAGATTTATCGACCAAAAGCGAATTTCCAATAACAATAATTAACAATGTTGTTAAGGCAAGCACAATGATAATACGAATAGATCTGAATATAATGGGAAATAGGGTACAAGCAAATTGTAGTTTGCGGGAGATTCGAGTAAATAAATACTGGTTTATTTAATTAATTCCAACCGTATTTTGTGAGTCAAAAGTAATTTTGGTTATTAGAGGATGGGAACTCTCCTATTAGCAGTTATATACCTGTCCCCTTACTTATAAACAATGCATGACTAAGTTTATGTAACGTTTATCACTGTCTGTTAACTTTGAAACTTCATGACACAGTAAAAGACAAACGTTACATAAAGTTAGTCAACGTTTATAAGTAAGGGGGTTAGTGTCACAAAATAATGTTCTGTGAGAATAGCATGGATTGTTAGGGTGCGTTTCTAGTAAAGCAGAATTTGGCTAAGTGGATCAGGTATTGACTACTCACACTGTTTTCAGTAATGCGCAGTGAAGATTTAGACTATGATTGGTGAATTTACAGTCCGCACCGCTATAGTAGAAACGCACCCTTTAGAATGGCATAGGCGGAGAGAGGCCCACGCCCAGCAGTGGTCGAGTTTACATGGTGGTATAATGTATGTATATCTGTTGTCTAGTACCCATAGTACAAGCCTAGTGCTTAGTTTGGGGCTAGACTGTGAGATTTGTTGTGCTTTACGCTGTGTTAACACAGCGCAAAGCACTGCGTATTTAATATTACACGACGACGTTGCTGTCGTGAATATTTATTTAAACTTGATGTCTCTGGGAATAGAGGTCTAGGCTGTGCGTTTAAAATAATTCAGTCAGTCAGTCAGTACTTTGAATTGTATATTATATAGATTAATAATCCTAAAATCGCAACGACGCAGGTATGAATCGTTTATCTCACTATTAACAACATGAATAAACAGCTACAAAAGCTCATCCGTAAATAAATCTAACGTAACATCATAGTTTCCGTTTGTTGCCGAAACAAGCCATTGTGTCTAAGTGCTTCTATTGCCTTCATGGTACACAGTCTTTAATGGCACAATTTACCTCAACCCCAGTAGGTATATCTAGAGACCGGCAGTGTTCTGTAGCCTGCATTGTGCAAGGTGATTTACGCAACAACTAACTCTCTCTAACTAATTAAATTGTCACTACAGTCAGAACTAAACTGAAATTATGGTCGACTGACTCGCAAAAGTCAAACAACAACCAGCTTTGAATCCCTATTTTAGAGAACTATCTATAGATCCTACCGTTTGGTATTGGGCGAACGGTTCGAATCTACAATGCATAGCTGCATATTCATCTTCCATACGTCGATTTTCCATTTTAACCACAATTTTCGTAGAAAGCGGTTAAAACGCTGAACGTACAAAATGGCGGCTGAAACTAAAACTTGGCGGGCTTTTGTTTTGTTTGCGAAAGGCGCCCTCTATTACAACGAGTTGTAGAACCTCGCTAGAGCAAAGTTTTAAGTGTTTACATTCCTGTTCTGTCGCTTTTTGCCAATTACTACATAATGGGAAGGGAGTTTTGCAGCACCTCGTTTAATTTTGACCGTCTTGGGTGCTAGTGTTTATTTAAGTGGGTAAGATTTAACTAAAGCTTTAGTTTAATGATGAAGTAAACACGGCTGTTATTTGGTGTCATTATCAAGTTTGTTCAGCACATTTTTAGACTTGGCAACGGTTTGTAGGTCGGGAGAAATTCATTTTGACACTGTTTCGTTGCTAGCCATTTGGGATAACTTAGCAAAATTTTGTTCCTGTTTTCTATTTTGCATGGTTTTAAATTAAGTTTCTACTTAGGCTTAATTAGTAGGTATTTATCTTTGAAAATGTCTGTGTCGTTGTTTGGCGGTCTTTGTTGCGCATCGGGCGAAGCCCCGCCTGCAATGCAGCAGGTTACTGGTTCAATTCCCGCCGGTTAGGGCTCAAGTATCTAAGCTTAAAAATAAATATTTGTAGCTGGTCTGGGTGTTTTCTGTGTATGATATTATGAACGTATTTAAAAAAAAATACAATATGTCCTTATACCTATCCGTTTTGCTAAAAAGTACACGTTTTTAATGAAAAAGTAATAAAAACATGTAAAAGTCAAATAGGCTACCATATATTGTATGAAATTAATATAAAGTAGAGATATTGTGGATTCCACGATGCAGGCTCTGCCTAGTGTGGAATTTACCGTTGATAAAATGTATATGACGGCGCCGCCGATGTAAAGCATCAGGTTGATGGACTGTCACAGTCATCAGTCAACCTAGCGAAGCGTCATCGTCGATGGTTGTTCGGAGCTGCCATCTTGTCATATTCGGTGATGGAGACGGAGACCGTGCACCACGCACTTGACGAATCGCTTTGTATTTCCGCCATCACGTCTTTCCTAACATAATTGAGTTGATTCCTACTTAGTAACCATTATAAATTAAGCGATGTAATAGTTATTTTGTGAATATAGACAGCAATTGTTAATAAAACTACGATGATTGTAAATGGACACCATTATTTTATATCCCGCGCCCATCTACCTTCTTAGTTCTACAGTATGAGTTCTGATGAAGGCCATCCAAGGCCATCCTGGCTCTTCATCAGAAGTGGGATCGAATCCAGCCCAAAACGAGGGCCAAACAACCAAACTGGATGCTGAAAAACGAATGTCAAAAACGTCGAGAAGATTCCGGATTTACGTTTCAAGAAAATTCGTCGAGATCATCACGCGCGTTGGTGAACGTGACCTCTGTGACCTGCTACATGTATGGACAAAAAGGGAATGTGTCAACTAACTGCCCAGAGAGGAGAAACGGTGGGAAAGCTACAGTCAAGGACGTACTTTGGAAACATATTCTGGTGGGTCTGCCCCATTTTATTTGATAGTGGTTCGTCATGTTCCCTAGTGAAAGAGAGCTATCCTAACAAACTCTTGGGTATACCGTACCTACAATGTATTAAGCAAATTCAGAGCAAGGAGCAATACAGATGTTTCTTGGCAATCATGTGTAGTGTAGTAGCTAGACGAAATGTGTCGTCCAATCCAGACCTTGGGGGTTCGCTTGTCTCTGTAGACGAAATGCGTCGTCCAAGTTAGACCTAGAGGGCTGGCTTGTCTCTGTGGACGAAACGTGTCGTCCAAACCACATCTGGAGGGGTGGCTTGTCTCTGTGGACGAAATGTGTCGTGCAAGCCATACCTGAAGGTTGGTTTGTCTCGTGGGTGGTTCTGATCAGACGAGATATGTCGTCCGAGTTGGATACTCGTCGCTGGCTTTTCCGAAATGTTGATAGTCGTGGTTGATGAGACTAAAATAGGTAGTCCGAGTCAGACCATTCTCATGGTTGACTTGTCTAGACATAATGTGGTTGTTGTTGACTGGTGAAAATCAAGTATCATCTGGATCATACCCCAAGGGGTTGATCGAAGCGATACATTGATTAGTCCAAGTCATTAAGTAATTGGTACTGATTGTGCGCTGATAAAGAGGAAGATGTTAACGGCAGTCAGGATGAACGAGCGGATTGTGCATTGATCATAGCTTGCTGTTTCAGATAAATCGCCCGAGGACGGTCGAAAGTCAGTCCGGCCGTGACGGCGCCGCCGATGTAAAGCATCAGGTTGATGGACTGTCACAGTCATCAGTCAACCTAGCGAAGCGTCATCGTCGATGGTTGTTCGGAGCTGCCATCTTGTCATATTCGGTGATGGAGACGGAGACCGTGCACCACGCACTTGACGAATCGCTTTGTATTTCCGCCATCACGTCTTTCCTAACATAATTGAGTTGATTCCTACTTAGTAACCATTATAAATTAAGCGATGTAATAGTTATTTTGTGAATATAGACAGCAATTGTTAATAAAACTACGATGATTGTAAATGGACACCATTATTTTATATCCCGCGCCCATCTACCTTCTTAGTTCTACAGTATGAGTTCTGATGAAGGCCATCCAAGGCCATCCTGGCTCTTCATATAAGTTCATAATACTACGAAGTACCTACTGTATTTTGCATGCCGAATATTGGCAAAGTATGTAAAACTTACTTGATTATTATTTAAAAACTACTGTTATACTATACTTTAAGCAAATACATCTTTGAATCTTTTAATACAAGCCTAGTGCTTAGTTTGGAGCTAGATTGCGCTGTGTGTAACGTCGTGTAATACCTATTTATTTATTTACAATGTAAGTCCATTAATTTCTCCCTCTGAAGAGCAAGGATCTCCCTCTTAGAGTAAAATATGTTTTATAACAATTTTACGGATCTGCATGAAAATAAAGCTAGTATTTTAAAGTATTAACGACGAAGTCAAATATTTCATTCATGTGTCCGCAGTATGTGGCCTGTTTCCAAAAAACTGCCTGCTGACGAAGAAAACGTAGATTCCAATACCATTATAATAAGTCAACAGTCAGTGGCAGTACGACAAACAAATCATGTTTGCAGTTACGCATTACGGAAAAACGACATGAAACTTATTTCTGTTAAGAAAAATGTTTTTAGTAAGTCGGGTACTGACTAGCGGGCTGTAACCGCAACCATTGCATCTACGGTAGCTAAAAAAACATAACGTGGTTCGCGAGCCTGTAATGAGCGGCTCTTTTACCGCGAACAGCACGTGAACACTAACGCTACTGTACCCGTGATACAGTAACGAGGTTATGGTTGCAGCTCGGTAGTGCGTACCCGGTATAGTAAATAAATGTCTTGTTGTGTTTTTTATTAAATTTAACATTTGCAACGTGCGATAAGTTTTAGATTTTCTCTCACGTACACCACAAATATTTTAAGAATTTCATTTTAACACTAAGTAAAATGTAAGAGGTCATTTAACAAAACTCCTAATACCTAAGACTCCGTACAATTGTGAAATAGTTTCTCAATAATCGTAAATTAAGCAAGATAAACCTTAATCCAACATCCCTTGTGTTCGATTTTCACATTTATTGCTTTACAATAGTTTAAGATTTACGATTCAGTTTACGTGGAACCGCTCCGCGGGATTGTTTGCATAATTTAAGTGTTGATCCGGAACAAAGATCTGAGCCTTAACATCATATTCATATTTAAGCGACTTCATAACTTATTTAAACGTAAATATAGTTACACATAAACTGTAACCGGTTTGATCAGAAACACTAAAATGTTTAAGGGCGGATTCGACCAAACTTGAATAACTCGTTTTCAAAGAATAAATCGCCGTTATTTTGGGAGTAATTCATTTTTACATTTACCTAATATAATTTCCAATAAGTATATTAGCGACTCCGTACAGAGAATAACCGCTATACCAACTATTTTGGTGGATTATGAGACACTTCTACATGAACGGTAATGAAATGATATGCACTAAGAGAGCGACATTACCGTTCGTTAGGTAAAGCTCTTTAACAAAAAGATATCTCAATTGCGACCGTATATCAAGAGTGATAGGAGGCACTGGCTGACGCAATATTATCCGAGAAAATAGGAGACATTGAATTAGATACTTGTCATTATAATTTTGCCTGTTAACTCTTCTAATAAAGAATAGCTAGCTATGCCTCAGATTATAAGAAAAAATGCCTTCAACAGTTTAGTAAACTCGAGTTTGGTCGAACGTACCTAACGTACCTACCTAACGTAGCTAATTTTCTGTGATTTAGGGTAGGTGCCTACCCTAAATCACAGAAAATTGACGGAGCTGACAGATCCAGAATTGTTTAGTTGTTGACTTAAGAAACTTTGTCGAATCAGAAAACATGATAAAATACTGATTTAGGTTAATCTATATGAATAAAAATGAATCGCTGAAATAAATGTAGGTACGTGCATAATTTCCGAACGACTGCTCTAAATTGAATTGGATAATTCTTTATTTCATTTCACTTAACTAAACTAGCCTTAAATAGAACATATTTTCAGCATAAACCTAAATACAAAAGGTACGAATACAAGTTAGGTATTATAGGTAAACATAGGCTTAGAGACAACCCAGGACAGGGCATCCTGGCACAAGGTGATAGGAGAGAGGAGAGGAGAGAGGAGATAGGGAGCGGGTCTCCCTATCTCCCCAAATAACGGGAAGAGGGAAGGAAGAAGAAGAGGTACAAGTAGGTACGGAACTGTAAACGTGTTAATAACTATAGTGGGTTAGTGAGTCAGGCATTAAGTAAGTCGCAATCACAATATTTTTTAATAAGATAAATCTACCGTTCTTAATAACTATATTTATATTTATTTGTACCTATATTAGTTAGATTTTTCTTCTGTTTTCCCAATGTTGTTGTATTGAAATTGAAGACATTTTTCGGTTTTAATCGCGTGGTGTCTAATACTTTTAGCATTGTTTCAACGCTCAACGTTTCGTTCGAGACCTTTACAGGTCCCTTCTTCAGGATTGACAATCCTGCGGTTCTTAGTAATAAACACCACGCGATTAAAACCGAAAAATGTCTTTGTATATTAGTTAATAAACTTTACACAAAAGAGTAGGTACTTCAAACGCAGCAGCAATGGTAGGCATGTCTGTGGCGTCATCGTGATATAGGAATTTCAAGCACCTAGTAGTTTTTCTCAATTACGGACTCAGCTCGTGGCTTGCCAAATTCTTATTTTTTCTCGAGCTTAGACCAAATTATGGGGCTACGCTTTAGGAATTAGCCAGAACAGTATATATTTGCAAACATTGGTCACAGTTATGGTAAATTGGCGGAAATATTTTTACTATAACTCATTATGAGATTTGAAAGCAAAGCGAAAATTCGATGTTCTTCACTTATTTCCATTTTAACATTTAACTCTACACTTTCACAAAACTCATAGGTGTACAAGCCTCATATAAATTAAACAGTTCACATACGATAATACATTTTAACTAGGTTTAACAAAAAATAAAATTCAGCACCACATTTCGTCATCGCATTCTCGTCAAAACTCCTAGTAGTAGAACATTGTTGTATGCAAGTTGTATGCTGATGTGAAAGTTTTTGTTATTACTAAAATCATCCGCTCCGGTCACACTAGCAACTTAGATTCGAAACTCGTTGCCAAAGAAGAACTAACACTCTAACTACTCAACCAGTTGCCAAAGCCGATAGAGTGTTCTTATTTCCCAACTAGTTGCCTATTAAGAATTAATATAGGTACTTATGGATGTTGACTTGTGACTTAATTGTAATTTCGGTCGTATTACGAAAATAACATGTAGGTAGGTAGGTACAAGAAAAAGCCAGCCGGTTCAGAAGCAATTTATTTCATAAATAGGTTATAGAAATTCGACAGAAAACCGTCGGATAATTCGATACTCTCTCACATCCGTGTCCTCAATAATTATAACGGAAGTCGAAACGGATTCCGCCGTTCCAGTCTACGAATACTATCCGCTCTATGCTCTTTTATTCGGACTTAAATTCAAAATGAACTTTCTGGGGGAAGGTTCAGTAGGATTGGTAGGTACCTACACACTTTTTAAACTTACACGATTTCCGTCCATCATTATTATTAACCACTAGCAACTCCCCGTGGTTTCACTCGCATAAGTCCCGATCCCGTAGAAATATAGGGATCAAAAGTAGCTTATAGCCTTCCTCAATAAATGGACTATCCAACACCGAAATAATTTTTCAAATCGGAAATGTAAGGATTTTTTTGGTCATTTTTTTTCAAACCTTGTGTCCCTATTTTTTTTTTAAATATAATATAGCCCATAGCCATCCTTAATAAATGGACTATTCAGCACTGAAAGAATTTTCAAAATCGGAACCTGAGATTAGCGCGTTCAAACAAACAAACAAACAAAAAAACAAACTCTTCCGTTTTATAATATTATATAAGTATAAGCATACTAGCTGACCCGGCAAACGTTGTTTTGCCTTATAAATTATAGATAATTAAATTTTTCCTGAATTTTCTTTGCTATAAACCTCACGGATCCCGAGACCTTTCCAACGAATGCAAAACCGTGGAAATCGGTTCGTGCGTTCTGGAGTTATAGCGTCAGGAAGGAAAACCCGACTTATTTTTATATAGTAGATAAGTATAAGTATATAATTATAAGTATAGATAGATAAGTCTAGATCGCGTTATAGATAATTAATGTTTTTAATTTTCTCGACGTTTCGGCAAACGGGTTATACCGGCCGTGGTCCCCGAGAAGACGCGATCTAGACCCGTGTCTAATAATAATGATTGGGAGGTACTTTTTTTTAGTTAGTGCCACTCCAAGGGCCTCCCCTTAAAGGGGTTATGCAGTAAGACGCCACGGGAGCCTACTCTGGATTGGCGAATGTCCCATGCCTTCGGACCGGGGAAAGTCCTAGGACGTGTCGGTTTCCTTACGATGTTTTTATTCAAGATAGATGTTATATGATGCACATAACTTTTTTATAAAGAAAAAGACATTGGTGGCGGGATTCAAGCCCCGTAGGTATAGGTTTACGAGTACGTATGCCTTGTTTTTTATATTATAAAGTGTTGTCCACACTTGAAAAAACTTTAGTTTTTGAAACAATGCTATCCAAAATTCTGCACTCGACAGGTTTTGAACTCGCAACCCTTACAAATCCGTCGTAATGCGTCTATCTGCTTACGCCACAGGTGCCCATTGTATCAAGATGAAATTAAGGACTACAGCTGTTCAAATACTTATGAGGGGACGCCGCGGAATAATGCTTTCTTCCTTTCTTTATCTGGGTGAAAAAGTGGAATGGTTTTGTTAACTAATTTTATCCAGGAGAAATGAGGCGACATATTATGTCAAATCATTTTACCTTGGTATTGATTCACAACACATAGATAGACAGATATATTAATTCTTTATTCTAACACCAAAAAATAAAAAATACAATAAAAAGAAAAACATAAACAACTTAAATCTAGGTGGCACAATGGGCGGGCTTATCGCTTAAAGCGATCTCTTCCGGGCAACCTTTGGATGGACAAGAAGAGAAAAAAGATAAAAGGTAGGGTGTTTGAACAGGAGAAAAGGTACTTGAAGATTACTGTGTAAGGTGTAAGTAATGTATAATAATTGCCGTGTAGCCTCGGATAGAGCTAACTCATGTCTTCCCGTGGGTGTCGTAAAAGACGACTAAGGGATCTGAGGGAGAATAGTAAACTTTAAGTTCTCTCTGCGCGGTGGCGGATAAACTGCTTGGTCCCTAGGGTTGGTGTCAGGCAGGCGGACGGCTGTAAAAATATTGCCAAATCAATTTGTAGAAGGCATATTCAAGGATATTGACCATAGCTTCCAAGTAGGTATGTACCTAACATAAAGAAGAAAACTTCCACCAAACTAATCAATCCTTACTTTATAACAAATTATACTTACATAGCATAAATAAGTTTTGTTTATACGTACTATAATAATATAACAGAGTAGGTAAAGTTCTCTTATCGCAACACAACAGTTAATCAAGTTTGTTCTCGCAACAAATACCTATACGCGGTTAGTTTATTATTTATTTAGTAACAGAGATCTTGTGAAGATAGATCCTTTTTATCCCGAGGGAGGTTAGTTTAATCGAGTTTTAGTCTCAAACGTTTAGATGGATATGTGTTCAAGTTCAGATGTCATTGAATATTTTACAAGATAAGGACAATACACACGGTCCCGGTTTCCTAGCTATACCATTAAGAGCGGTATTAACACTATATCGCTAGCTTTGTGAATAGTGTCACGGCGCGGGCCGAGTCGCGGCGGGCTCGTTGCGTGCACGACGCGGGCATTGGTATATATTACCCTTGTTTCATATAACAACATTTAAACGAAAATCACTTTGACGGATTTCAGTTACAATTTTATTCATTACACATAATTATTCATTTGATCTTTTATTTAGTTGCGTCCGGTGCGTCCGGTGCGTATGATGCCGGAAGGTGGACACTTAGCTAACGGCATTGTGGACGCCGCCGCGGGCTTATTTGTAAGTTTGTGTATAATTTTTATATCCAAACAAATATAATAAATCCCAAAAGTTTATATGTATATTTGTTTCCTCTTCACTGTTAAACAGATTAAATGATGAAGAGTTATTCTGTTTTTCCCACGAGATCAGGACTTATACGGGTGCAATCGCGGGGCGCTGCTAGTGTTGCATAAATGTCTACAATGCACGCCATTGCACGCCCGCAACGTATCCGCTGGGTAGCCGTTCCGCTCTGAACCCGCTCGCAAACCGCTAGCGGAGTGTGATATGATAAGGTTTTACAACAGGGTAGTAAGCCAATGCAACATAATACGTAGCTGTTGATAGGTCAGTGCCAGTTTTAACGATCATCCGTTAAAACTATGCTTTTTTTACTGGTTTACGAGAATGGCTTGGAATTAGGCATCGTCTGAAGGTTCCATTTAAGTTACATGACGTAGGTGCAAAATTTACCGATTTACAAATATTAATGGCACCCACGCAGTGACAGGAACAATTAAGCTTAGACCAGATTAAACAAATAGGTAGGTACCTATACTTGTTTTAAACAGAATATACAGTACTGGCAGCGACTTACGGTTTCATTCGCATAATTTCCGATTCCGTGTGAATTTCTAAAGACCATTTCTCAGTGGATAACTACGCTTCACCAAAGAACACAACGTCAAAATTTAATATTTCTAGGACCAGTGCAGCGGTTTAGGCTGTGAATTAATATATAGTTTAGTCAGTCAGCCAGTTAATCAATCTAGGTGGCACAATGTATGGAGATCGCTTCAAGCGATCTCTTCCAGGCAGCCTTTGGATCAATGAAAACTTAAAAAGATGTAAGGATGTAAGGTAGGGTGATAGTCAGGAGAAAGGGAATTTGAATAATATTAATAATAATAGTGTGACACATACAAATAAAGGGGATACATACAAAATGGTCAAAATCCCAAAACAGAGGTACCCCACACTTTTTAAGCCTACACAATTTCCGTCCATCATTATGGATTTCTGTGTCTTCTCGGGACCACGATTCCGGTGTGACCCGTTTGCCGAAACGTCGAGGTAATTAATAACAATGATTATTTATAACGCGATGTAGACCCGTGTCTAATAATAATACAGAGGTACCTAGCCTAGGTACCAGTTATGAAAAAAATGACAGTTACAATACGAGTAACAAATTTATAAAAAAATATAAATTATATGTATATGTGTTCAAAAAATATTTTGCTAATTCATAAAAATATAATGAAAAGATTCGTCTAAATAAACATACACAAAGAAGTTCAAAATAAAAGATCGTAACGCGTCGAGTGTCACTGAAAGAGCTCTTTGAGTGAAGAACAAACGGAATTTTTCAACTTTTGAAATTGTCGTTTTGGCTCTACTTTGTTTTCAGTATTTCAGGCCTTTTTTCCAATGATTTCCATTAAGTAATTTCGTAATTTAAATAATATTATTACCGAAACTTTCTATTCGCAACGATTTTCCCTTTGTAGGGTACCGTTTTTCAGTAGGTACCTACGATATTCTTTATTGATTCAGGCCCAGGGCATATTCCATCGAAATAATAATAACACGTATTTATTTTGGAGTTAAACTTTGTCGAGTTGCGATATTGTTTACATAAATAAACATCAACAATCTCTAGTATATTAATTTTGCGAGACCTACTGGATTATATTGTGCTCGAATAATCAGTGTTTTCATGATCAACATTATGATCAAAATTTTAAAGTTGTAATACTTATTATTGAACTCTATAGCCGATCGTCTATCGCCAAAAAATATACTAAGTTGGTTTTGCTTGCCTGTTTTTTTTAAAGTGAGCTTTTAAATATAACTCAATATTTCCCGGGCCGGTTAGACATACTTGTAACATCTATAGCCTTATTAATAAACGTGGAGTAAGGTCTGAATAATTAGAACATGTTTTGTCTTTTTCCGTGACAGACAGAAACAAAAAGTAGTAAAATTACTCCTATCTTACCCCAAGTTTATTAATTAGGCTACTACTAAAGTTTAGAGAATAATAGATTTGTGGGTATTTTGTTTTTTTATGATGTATGATGTAGAATAAATAATAATACATAAATAGATAAACATCGTCTCATAATTTGTTTTTAACCTATCGGTCACTGAATACATAAATCCATAAATCATTAGTTATTAGTTATTACACAAATGACCCCTAGGTAATTTGTGTAATAACTAATAACTAACGGCTAAACGTCATTAGTGTTTCTTAATTTCCTATCTTTATCAAGACTACGGAGCATGTAAAAATCTTTTTAAATTTCTTACGCTTTTTTTTTCTTAAAAGTGGTAACTATCGATACATATTTCTAAAGAACTAATATTATAAACTACTGTAAACCATCAAAACATACTTACAATGAATATTTGTATTTAAATAATGAATATCGTATTTCAAATAATACAAAGTACAAAACCCAATAGATACACAATAAGCCGTCAATATGTTATGGGTTATGCAACGTTTACATTGTAAAATCAATTGGTAGGTATGGGTTATTAAATCCATTGAATAAACTGAAACGTCAATCGTGAGTCTGCTGTTTGATGTGAATTGTAAATGTGCAGTGGAACATTTACACAATTGACTAAAATAGACAATTAACTATTTCATTGATTATTTTATTTTGACTGTCATGGAAATAAATTGATTTATACAGTGGTTAACAATCTATATACCTACATATACAAAAGAAAGTCGTGTTAGTCACACCATTTATAACTCAAGAAAGGCTAAACCGATTTGGTTGAAAATTGGTGGGGAGGTAGCTAGAACCGAGAGAAGAACTTAGGATACTTTTGATCCCGCAAATCGGGATCGGGACTTACGTTACGCGGTGGAAACCGCGGGGCGTAGCTAGTTAGGTACCTATAAAAAATAGTCACCCACCGAAAGAAATAAAAAAGATTGTTTTTGGCTTAACTTTTACTTGCAGGTTAAATAAACTGGGAAATATTAAGTAGGTAGAATAAACCACGAAAAAGTGTATAAATAAGTTTTTTTTTCAAGTTTTTAAGACCAGACTAAAATAAAACCGTATGCGCTTTGAAGACAACTTATGCAAAACATTACTATCACTGTGCGACTGCAAATTAGACGAGAGTGCCCCACGGTTTTATTAATGGTCAATGCTTGAGCTAGATTGATCGGAAGAATGATGTGATAATATCCACTGACCCATTGTTTAGTTTTTATTATATTATTAAGTGTTTTATATACCCTTTTATTCGCTTTCAATAGCGTTGCTTTTATTATTTTAAGCATTTTTCAATGCACAATGACGTTTTAACGTATTTAGACCCCTAAAACGTCGAAACGTCGAAAATTGTCTGTATTTCTTCGACGTTTGAAATACAGACTCCCACTGACATACCCACTCATACAGCCAAACTCATCCGTGGGTGTCTTACTTGATAGTCTGTCGCACCACCATTCTTCACAGTTGGCTACTGTTTGTAAAACTTTGTTGCAGAGAGCACATGTCATCTGTGACGAGGCCAGCGGAGATCAAGCTTGTCAAATCTATATCTATACTAATATTATAAAGCGGAAGAGTTTGTTTTTTTGTTTGTTTGTTTGTTTGTTTGAACGCGCTAATCTCAGGAACCACTGGTCCGATTTGAAAAATTCTTTCGGTGTTGGATAGTTCATTTATTGAGGATGGCTATAGGCTATATTATATTTTCAAAAATAATAGGGATCCTTACTAAAAGTTCAATAATGTAACACAAGGTGTGAAAAATATGACCATAAAATTTCTTACGCCGCGTGCGCTTCGAAAACTATTGAATATAGAACAAAACTATGTACTACAACTTTGTAGAACATGTAATTGTCTACAAAAATCATCGCGACACCATATGTCTAACTATTGTAGTTATCTCACAATAAGTGTTTTTGTAATTTTTGTAAATAATTAAAATGCCGTCGCTTTAATAACCTTTTATTTTGTACCTTGGTATTAATCCTTATCAAAATAAATTACTTCATATTCAAGACGAATTCAATACCTTTCTAGGACCTTTTGAATTATTTAATTCGGACATATCATTCAAAAGATATCGCGATATTAAAAATGTAAGTATGTTGCAACCAAATATGTATTAAGTATTACGCGCGCATGTATGAGCGCGGTCGGCTCCTTGCAAAGCGGTTGTGCTCAGCGATACTTTTTAGGGTTCCGTACCTAAAGGTAAAATCGGGACACTATTACTGAGACTTCGCTGTCTGTCTGTCTGTCTGTCTGTCTGTCTGTCTGTCCGTCCGTCCGTCCGTCCGTCCGTCCGTCCGTCCGTCCGTCCGTCCGTCCGTCCGTCCGTCCGTCCGTCCGTCTGTCACCAGGCTGTATCTCATGAACCGTAATAGTTAGACGGTAAAAACAAATTTAAACAAATGTTTAAGAGAGGCTCCCATACAACGAACGTGTTTCAAAAACATCGAATCGAGTAGGTCATGAAATTCAAAATGGCTGCCCTATCTGTCAAATACCAGTCTGCCTTCACTTACCAAAGAGTTTCAGATTGTCTTTGTGCCAAAGTTTTTATTTTTTTCATTTTTTTTTTAGTGGTGTGGTCGTATGGTGGAAGTAAGAATCGAAGCTAAATTATGCCACATTTTCCTATCAAATTTTAAAAGTGGTAAACGATTTTAGGGTTCGGTACCCAATTGTGATAGTGGTACGGAACCCTTCGTGCGCGAGTTTCGCACTTGGCTGGATTTTTAATACTTCTTTTTTAGGGTTCCGTACCCAAAGGGTAAAAACGAAACCCTATTACTGAGACTTCGCTGTCCGTCTGTCCGTCTGTCCGTCTGTCCGTCTGTCCGTCTGTCCGTCTGTCCGTCTGTCCGTCTGTCCGTCTGTCCGTCTGTCCGTCTGTCCGTCTGTCCGTCTGTCCGTCTGTCCGTCTGTCCGTCTGTCCGTCTGTCCGTCTGTCCGTCTGTCCGTCTGTCCGTCTGTCCGTCTGTCCGTCTGTCACCAGGCTGTATCTCATGAACCGTTATAGCTAGACGGATAACATTTTTACAGAAGATGTATTCCGGTAGCCGCTACAACAACAAATACTAAAAACAAAATAAAACAAAAATGTAAGAGGGGCTCCGTCAAACAAACGTCTTTTTTAGTTATTGTTGTCAATTTCCGTATCTAATTGGATTTTGTATTATATAATTTTTGTACAGATGTTATAAGTACAGAATAATAAATAAACAAATCTAGCCGTGTAGCCCCGGCATAGAATAGGGTTATCCCATCTCATCCCGTGGGTGTCGTAAAGGCGACTAAGGGATCTGAAGGAGATTAGCTAACCTTAAGTACTCCCCGCGCGGTGGCGGATAAACTGCTTGATCCCTAAGAGGGTTGGTGTCAGGCAGGCGGCCGGCCGTAAAAACATTGCGAAATCTAATTGCAGCAGGTATGGTCAATGATGACTATGACTTACCGACTGCGCCGACCCCAGATAATAAAAAACAATTTGAGGTTTAGCGGACCCCGGGCTCCCGAGAGGGATGCAACCGGGAACATCGCTCAGATGAGAAGAAATAAATAAACAAATCCTGAAAGTTTTCTACGCGGACGAAGTCGCGGGCACTGCTAGTGTAGAATATTGCAAAAAAAAATACCGTTACCAATTAGTAAGGATACCGTTATTTAAAACGGTTTAACAAATTCACTCCTATCGGTGTTTGGATTTAGAAGCACAAATCTACAAATTCTATTACAGTTTTTACATAAAAGCCTTTTGAAAAATATTTGGGTAGGTACCAGAAATACGAAATATTTTTGCGTTACAGTATTTATTTGCCTACAAATAAAACTTTTTACCGTGTTTTGATAGATCGTGCCAAAATGGATCTAGGTAATTGAATAGGTAAGATGAGAATTCTAGCGGAAAGAGAATTGCGGTGATTATTTTATTTTTTATCAGGGTTTTTTCATCAAGAACATCCTAAAATTACAACTAAAATTCACAAGAGATAATGAATATCAGAATTGGATCGGAAATGTGCCTTGGGATATCTGAACAGTTATACCTATTGGTAATTTGGGTAAATTACCAATAGGTACTGGTAATTTGGTACGTATTGGTAATTTGTTACCTATTGGTAGTTTGGTACGTATTGGTAATTTGGTACCTATTGGTAAATTGGTACGTATTGATAATTTGGTATCTACTGGTAATTTGGTACCTATTGGTAATTTGGTACGTACTGATAATTTGGTATCTACTGGTATTTTGGTACCTTTTGGTAATTTGGTACCTCCTGGTAATTTGGTACCTATTGGTAATTTGGTACTTATTGTTAATTAATTTGGTACGTATCAGTAAGTACAACAATCACTGTTGAGGTGAAGAACATAGTTACATTTTCCCAGGTCTTAATCGCGTATTATTATCCCCGTCCCCTCGCAACTAAGACAATTGAAACATGGTTAAAACGGCGAGGTATGAAAATAAATAAAAATAAGCGATTATAATGTAATGTAACTATGATAACAAATCGTGTAAATAAAAAAAGTTTACAGATGAAGAAGCCGTATTTAATGCCTTGGACCAACAGCCAGTTAATTACGAAATCATAAAACACTTATTAGCTCAAAACGCTTCGTTTTCTTTGTAAATTTCATTAAATTTCGTAAGTTATATACCACAAAAGTCTGAGATTTTCTAATAACCTTCAGGCTTATTTTTTTACGGTAAAGGTTAAAACATTGAAGACAATGAGAATGGGGCCGTAACTTTGTTGAAGCCGCGTGGCTAAGGAAATTACCACTGTCCCTGCGGCTGTGTTACGGTGGGATGAAAAGTTATGAACTATTCCCTTACTAAACCTGAGAATCTAGCTTTTCAGGACGGGATTAATGGACGTAAATAATTTTTTCTCTGCTTTTTATATGGTTTTGTTTTATAGTCATGTTGTTTTAAATTAAATTCTGAAATAGGCTCTCTTTTTTGGCTAAGGAAATTACCACTGTCCCTGCGGCTCTGTGTTACGGTGGGATGAAAAGTTATGAACTATTCCCGTGCTAAACCTGAAATCTAGCTTTTCAAGCCGGGATTAATGTATGCCTAAATATTTTTTTCTCCACTTTTTATTTGTTTTGTTTTTAGGGTTTCGTAGCCAAATGGCAAAAAACGGAACCCTTATAGATTCGTCATGTCCGTCTGTCCGTCTGTCCGTCTGTCCGTCTGTCCGTCTGTCCGTCTGTCCGTCTGTCCGTCTGTCCGTCTGTCCGTCTGTCCGTCTGTCCGTCTGTCCGTCTGTCCGTCTGTCCGTCTGTCCGTCTGTCCGTCTGTCCGTCTGTCCGTCTGTCCGTCTGTCCGTCTGTCCGTCTGTCCGTCTGTCCGTCTGTCCGTCTGTCCGTCTGTCCGTCTGTCCGTCTGTCCGTCTGTCCGTCTGTCCGTCTGTCCGTCTGTCCGTCTGTCCGTCTGTCCGTCTGTCCGTCTGTCCGTCTGTCCGTCTGTCCGTCTGTCCGTCTGTCCGTCTGTCCGTCTGTCCGTCTGTCCGTCCGTATGTCACACCCACTTTTCTCCGAAACTATAAGAGCTATACTGTTGAAACTTGGTGAGTAGACGTATTCTGTGAACCGCATTAAGATTTTCACTTAAAAATAGAAAAAAATAATAAATATTTGGGGTTCCCCAAACTAAGAACTGAAACACAAAATTTTTTTTTTCATCAAACCTATACATGTGAGGTATCTATGGATAGGTCTTCAAAAATGATATTATGAGGTTTCCAATATATTTTTTTACTAAACTGAAAAGTTTGCGCGAGAGACACTTCCAAAGTGGTAAAATGTTGGTCCCCCCCCCCTGTAACTTCTAAAATAATGGAGTGATAAAACTAAAAAAAGTATATGATGTACATTACTATGCAAACTTCCAACGAAAATTGGTTTGAACGAGATCAAGTCAGTAGTTTTTTTTAAAAACGTCAAAAACGTTAAAATCGTAAACCGCAATTTACCTTTCAAAACAAAATCTGTTGTAAAGGTAATGGTACGGAACCCTTCGTGCGCGAGTCCGACTCGCACTTGACCGGTTTTTATAGTCATGTTGTTTTAAATTAAATTCTGAAATAGGCTCTCTTTTTTATACAGTTCCGATGTTTGTTTTATCAGTTTGAGTTTTTTATCAATTTAAATTTAACGTTTATCCGGTTTTAATTAAACTGTAGTAAATATATCAAAGCAATATGTACTTTTATTTAGTTACACCTATTAAAAAAATTGGGAATTCAACATTTTGGCACTATAGGAATAAAATCATCAGTCGATGGCGAATCAACTTTTAAACTAACGCGATTGATAGGTACACTTTTCTCATCTGATCTTCAAACAATCAATCAACAGTACAATCGTGATATTTTTACTTTTTCTATTTCTTACCTCGACATTCGACTATGTTACAATAAATGGTCCTGGGCGTTGCGCGCGCGATATTGATAGGTGCAATATGTGATCGTGTTGAAAAGCAGAAAAACGTATTACGTTCATCTATTCATTACTTACCACATTTTTATACCACACTAGCTGCTGACCCTGCCAACTTTAAACCGCCTTAAGGCAAAAAATAAGTATCTAATGTCTTTAAAATAAGAGGAGCTTCTACTCGTCCTTAGTAGCTTAGGATGAGCAGAAGGTCCCCATGAATTTTCAGCCAAATAGGTTTAGTTGTTAGAAAATAGTGTAACTAACACGACTTTCTTTTCTTTATATAGATAAGATACATTTTAAATTACAAAGAAACACAACAGAAGAGGCTACAAGGCCTACAAGATAATGGATAGAAAACTGGTACCGTATAAACTGTATTTAATAAACGGTTAATAATCCGGTACAATTCCAAAAGTCAGCAGAGAGAAAATAAATTGTTTCCACTCACATATTAGTTCATAGGAAAAGGTTTTTGGAACACATGTGGTGTTATTCCAAAAAAATATTTCAGTCGGCTGTTTGAGCGTGATATCTGTACCGAAATCTCCCTAGCATAATGAAATATCCTTGATAGGATTAGGTATTTAAGAACGTAGTCCGAAAAAATCGCAAGCAGTTTTTTCATGATAGATAGTAGGTATAGGTATTTTTATAAATCATTTCAATGGTACTGTGCCGACCGTAAATTCCCAAGTCTTTTTTGACTTAAAATTTTCAAACTGTTTTAACACGACATTTTCCTGTGTTATGTTACAACATTTTAGGAATGCAACATTTTGGGAATTCAACTGTTTGGGAATTCAACATTTTGGGAAATTCAACATTTTGGGAAGTTCAACATTTTGGCACTATAGGATATTTTGTAATCCTCTCATACAGCTAACTTCATATAAATTAAATGAAGGTCGTTTGTGTCCTAAAAATTAAATAAATAAAAAATATGTAAAAATAGTGCACAACTAGCAGCGGCCCGCGGTTTTCTCGCGGGAACATCGGCATTAAAAGCAAAGTTTTCGCGTGGAGGAGCAACAAACAAAGACAAGTTACATATACATACAGAAAAACGATCACCGTCATAATAATAAATTATTTTAGTGCTAATGAAGTAAATAACGCGGAGTGAAAAAAATAACAGACTTTTTCACTCAGCTATTTCGTTTCGTCTAAAACTTTGTAGTTTAATCTTTAGAAAAATCTTCGAAACAGCCAGTCTAGTAATACAATAGTAAGTCTACGCCAAGAAGATTACCTATACTATATCTACGTATATATAGGTATTGAAAGAGCCAATAGCTTCGGAAGTTCCCAAGCTGTTGACAAGCTTTTGTAGCGCAAGTGTTCTTAGTTTGTATTCAATGATAGCTTCGTTAATCTTAATGAAGATAGTTGGATGTTGTAGCTACTCTACTTGTACAGCTTGGCTAGGGACTTAATAAAAGGGGTAGAGCTACTGTGTTACTTTAACAATTTAATCGAATTAAAACCTTATATGAAATACATTTCTTCTTCTTCTTTATTAGTTTTGGCGTCGTACATCTTCAAGGGACAGGACATAGGGCACTGAATTTTGTGCCTATTTGATCTGCGCCATGTTGCTCCGTTGTCGCGCATTTTCTTTTGAAAGTGATGGTGGCCGACCGTGGAACTAATAGTTCCGTGGACGGTCACCAACAACGCAAATCGAATCGGCACAGAGATCTAATGTCATTTTGTATGGTAAAGCAATGGACTTAATAAGAAAGTCCATTGGTAGGTATAGCAATACCAGCGTACTTGTTTAGTTTCATTTCAGTGTCTTGACAGTATCAAGGAATTATACTTGATACTGTCAAGACACTGAAATGAAACTGAAATGGCCTTTTTCATGCAAGTTATTAAACTTGCATGAAAAAGGCCAAGCGGTGGCAACTTTACCATAACCTTAAAGGAGCATTGTAGGCAACGAAGGAAAGTCCATGTTTAACACCCAATCTTATTTCTTCTGCACTTGTGCACATTCACGAAACTAAATTGAATAAGATTCCACCAAAATTACACAATTTAACCCAGTTTAGAACATAGTTTCACGAAAATAAAATTGGTGCACGACATGTTGTCTGCGCGTTCCCGCCAAAACTCGTACATGACCTCATAATATAAATGTATAACAAAAATATGACAATCACATAGTAACTAAAACTAAACCTATCCGACTATTCTGCTTTCTTTGTATGTATGTATGTGATTTTGTTACTCCTTCACGTAAGAACTACTAAACCGATTGTGATGAAACTTAGAATAACACTTACTTTTTATCCCGATTTTCCCGCAGTATCGGGACTTACGCGAATGAAACCACGGACACTACTAGTAGTTGTATAATAGTACATTATGATATAAGTGCGGTAAGTTGAAAATTACAGCCGAGGCGATATTGCTAGCCCGAGCCGTAGGCGAGGGCTACAAGAAAGCAGAGGCTGTAATTATCAAAGCGCACGTATGTCATACGACGTTTTATAACACATTTGCGAGGAAATCAAATAAAAACAATACAGCGAAAAGAAAAAGCGCGCGGAATAATTTTTATTTGTTCACAAATTAGCGATGCGCGGGCATCAGTGCTTTTTTTTTTTAAGGCAACGGTACAAAAACAGCCAGTATTACTAATAAAGTAAATTAATATTTTTTTGTTTCTGTTACAGATGTAATTTACTGTCAAAATGAATTAAATTAAAGAATTAAATGTTTATTTTTTATATTTTATCTCCCAAAGTAATTTTATTCATAAAATATTGATCACTTTTCTGACATAAAAACTTTTTGATTTGCTTTCTTTGCTTTTTTTTTCTTAAGATTTAAAAAAGTACCGTTGGTTTTAGACGGAGCATGATAAACCGTACGTGTTACCTTATTAGAAAGAAACTCGTGCGTTTTACTTTACGATTACGCACAAGTACGTAATGACATACATTACGATATTGAAATTGGTGAAATAAGAGGCCCTTTACGAGCAAATGTGTTATAAAATCAATTACCTACCTACTTACTCATTACCTAAATAATAAAGCATATTTATTGCTTATTTTAATGAGGCAATTAGTTAAACATGTTTTAATAAAATGTATTTGATTGGTTTAATAATAATATTATATTTTACAACACACGTTTGATAGAAGAGATGGAGAGATCGCGTGGACCAATTCTTAGGACGCCCGCCCGTCCGGCGATCGGGAAGTTGAAATCTCATCATGCTCGCAATTAGTTGGCAATATTTTTGTAAAGTATGTATGTACCTACCTATTCTCTTTTTCAGAAACTAAGATCAAAAATGTATACAAAGAAATGTCAATTTAAAAGGAAAAGGTAAATAAAGAGCTGTCACCGTTTTTGTTTTTTTGTTTACATGTTTGATCTTAGTTTCTGAAATAGGGTAGGTATAGAGTCGCGCCCTATCTATGTAGGTACTTATAGTTACTACGAGTACAAGGTAAGCGCTTCTAGTCCATCCCCTTACAAACTGCTGCATTAAAAAACTTCCCCCTCATAACTCACAGGTATGAAATAACTCATAAAAGTAATAATAAAATATTACTTATATTCATCTTACAGTAATGTTTCATGAGTATGAAATAACTTACCAACTATCCTCATAGTCGCGCTCTTGTACACGGTGTGGAAGTAGGGTGCGTCCGCGGAGACCTCACATCGGTAGCGGCCGCTGAGACCCCTTGTGGCACCTCGCAATACTACCTGTTGGGCACCGGACCTCGATACCTGCAGATTACACAATATATAAATATTCCTATGTTGCGTCAATTTACATTATGTTGCCGCGTGCGGGAACCTACTGTTCCTCCTTTTTGTTTTTCTTTTGTTAATAAATTTTATATTTTATTTGTATTGTATTGATAACTGAGCCTGTTGGTACTTAAATCTATATGAACATATATGTTATTATATTTTTTAGATTTGCGCGATGCTAATTCGAAATTTAACACTTTTTCGGTTTAATTAATTCGCATTTATTATATTATTTTTACAATTTTTAAAGACTTTCCATCACCAAGTCTGTATTTATAATTTTAGACCTGCTTGCATAACGATTTTTAAACATATTTAAGCTCTGAAACGTAATTAATAAGTCTAATATACCAAAATTTTGACAAAGTGCGACTACATAATAGCAATATCCTACTTATGGACATAATATGGCCTTATTAATAAACGTGGTAGAATGACTTAACTTCACGTTTATTAACAAGGCTAATAGAGTTCAATGTTCGATTTCCTGTAAATTATTGTTAAATTGTTTTAGCTAAATATAATTGCTATGCAATCCGCCTTTAGTCTAAATTTTTGTACCAAAGTAACATTCCAAAACGTGTTTTGCCTACCTAAAGCTGTTGACATTGTTTAGTCAAAACTTCTGCAAAGTAAAGAAACTGAGGTACCTACCTAACGTTATCAGTAAACGAATGAAAAAGGACACAACAAAAAATATAAAGAAAACATTGAATGAAATGAACGAACTTTCCGTCAGATGAGACCGTCTACGGAAACAGATTGAAGGAAACAGACCCGTAATCAGGAGTGGGAAAATATGCTGATGTCGGTGATAATATACAGGATATCCGCTACTAGATGGTATCTGAGGAAAGGGTTCTACTCATTACTCGATCATGATAAAAATAAAAAATTCGGGGCTGTGTATTTAGGCAGTTGTTGATCTTGATTCGAAGAAGAGAACGTGAATTTATTGAAAGAGGAGCGTTGAAAAGAAAGCTGTGTATATCTGATTAGGAAACTCTAATCAAAGATGGCCTGGGGGTTCAGACAATAGTTAAGGTTGTATTTCTACCTGAGATGTGCAAAAGTACGTTGATATGAATGTATTTGTTAAGAATTTACCTCAATCTAGCTCGCTCAGGTAGCTCAGGTGGAGTGTAGCTAGACACTCCATCGTCTCCACCTGAGCTACGCTAAGTAGATGGAGCTATTCTATTGGTTCTAACAAATACATCCATACCGACGCCATATTTATTACTCCCCCTCTTTAGCGAATTCTCACTAGTGATGGGCTGAGTAATAAAAAAAATAATACAACGCACAGCGACTTCTAGCTCCGTAGTAAGCTACGCCAAGTAAAGTTAAACTTACATTAAATCAAACACCCGTATCGGTTTAAACTTTTCGATATATTATAAATTTACGTCAATTTATTTGAAACCTTGTTTCTATATGCGGTTAACCTACTAGTCAGGGATACAAGGCCAAAATATTCAATAATATGCTTATTATTAACGTAGAGTAAGGTTGGAGTAATTTAACCATTTTTTGTTTCTATCTGTCAACTTGGAAAGTTCTTGTCACGGAGAAATTCAAAATATGTTCTCACTACTCCGACCTTACGCTACGTTTATTAATAAGGCTATATAATAAGTGACTATAAATCTGCGAGTGATGGAAAATGGTCAACGAGAGCCTTTAACCCCTCATAAAAATTCCCCGCTTCCCCCCGTGACACCATCGAGACCTCTAGAGTGTCAATAAGTGGCTACTTGTCTGACCAGTGTTGGTATTTACCAAGCCTTGCAACCAAGCCAAGCATGTTAGTTCGGACTATACGGGAAAATTACATTGTAGATAGAATGGACAATTGATACGATATAATAAATTCTGTGCACACCGCACAGCGCCATCTAGCCCTGTGGTAAGCTACTAAGCTTGTGTTACGGTAACGAATATAATACTTAAGTTTATTTTTCTTTTGTAAAAATATACATAATTAATTTAATTCTACATAGAGAGACACTCAGGCCAGAAACAAATATATATTAATAGCTGCGCCCCGCGGTTTCATCCGCGTAAGTCCTGATCCCGCGGGAATATCAGGGTAAAAAGTAGCATACTTATGTATTATACCAGGTCTCCAGCTATCTACATACCGAGTTTCATGGTAATCGGTTCAGCGGTTATTACGTGATAACACACATAAACATTAACTTTATAATACTAGTAGGATTAAGCATAACCACTTGCAACTGGCGGGAATCGAACCCGCAACCTTCTGCATTCCAGTCGGGCATTCGCACGACGCGCCAAATAGGAGTTATCAATGGATATTTAGGATCAAAATATCCTCAAAAGAGTAAAAATGAAAACACTCCTTATTTTATTCGGGGGTTAAGCAAGATTTAATCACAACCACGACCGAACAGGAGTTAAACAACTGCTAATTACTTTTTCCTTTATTATAAATTCATGCAGAATTATTAAGCAACGGAAAATCGAAATAAACTTCTTAAGCAGAACCTGATTCGGATAATTCCAACATCGGAACTGTTGACCCAATTACACCATGCTTTTCGATCTTAAAGTTTCTCATCTCTTGTTTACTTGTGACTGAAATAGGCCGGAGTATTTCATTCCAAATTAATTTATAACTGCCTTTTAATTAACAGAACTCTGCCAAGTCGATAATTTAAATATTATAACAGACGTTATTAATGAATTTTAGTAAGTAAATTGCGTTTTACAACATTGACACACAATCTAGCTCCTACGTATAACCACTCAAGCCGTTCGTCGTGGTAATACCACCCATAGGAGGGCTTGCGTCAAATTGGGTTAATCAATTCCCAGGACTTTGCTAACACGGCATTTTTGCATAAGTAGGTACCTACATTATTGTTAGTTTGTATAATTTAAAGTCGAAATTAAACCTAGGTACCTATGGCGGGCGCTAGTGTAAGGCCATGCCAACGGGTAAATCAATCTTTTTGTGTAGCCCGGGTGTAGATTAGGGTTACCCCATCGCTTCCCGTAGGAGTCATAAAAGGCGACTCGGGGATTAGAAGGAGACTGCAAACCTTAAGTTCTCTCGCGTGTGGCGGATAAACTGCTTGATTCCTAGGAGGGTTGGTGTCAGGCAGACGGCCGGCCGTAAAAATATTGGCGTAATAATACTTGGTCGGTACAGTAGGTGCGGCATTATTGACCATACCTACTGCAAACATGGCAGGCGGCCGGCCGTAAAAATGCTAATATTTTTACGACCGGCCGCCTGCCTAGTATAGTGAGGATAACGTTAATTTCACACTTGTAAAATTCCAACAGATTCAAAACCATTTTGAAATTAAATTTCCGATAAATAAATATTCTACTTATTATATTAATATTGGAATTCATGCCGATTGCTCGGTTCCAACATTGACTACCGAAAATGCAATAATCAGTTCATTCTTATTAACATAATACCCGTCGCGTTTTAACAGGGATTTTAAGGATTTTATAATAAAATTCAGCTTTTGTTTTTAAATTTAAAGTAATTCTCAAAGTACTTTGTTAAGTAAGATTGACCAGTTAGTTTATAGAGTATTGGGATTTAGGGGACAGCTGCTTATAATATGTTGTTCTACACGTCCAGGCGAACAACTTTATAAGTTCTTAGATTTTTCTTTTGTTTTCGCGATGTTTATTTATTTTTATTTAATAGGAAAACAAACAGTTATACATACCAGCTTAAAAACTAAAAACACTAAATACCTACCAGTTACATGTTTTCACATATAGGAGACTAATTAAAAATACGCTTGTCAGAAGTGATGATTACGTAACAAACTAAATAAAACGGGACAAGTGCGACACTCGCGCACAAAGGGTTCCGTACCACTATCACAATTGGATACGGAACCCTAAAATGGTTTGCAACAACCAATTTTTAAATTTTATAGGAAAATATGAAATATTTATCTTCGATTCTACTCCCATCAAACGACCGAATCACTCAATAAAATAAAAAAAAACCTTGGCACAAAGAAAATCTGAAACTTATAGGAAACTCTTTGGTAAGTAAGGCAGACTGGTATATTTGACAGATAGGGCAGCCATTTTGAATTCCATGACCAACTCGATTTGTCCTGACCAATCAGAAGCGACCTCACATTGAACTAAACTCCTTGTTATTTTTGAAACACGTTTGTTGTATGGGAGCCCCTTTTAAATAATTGTTTTATTTTGTTTTTAGTATTTGTTGTTGTAGCGGCAACCGAAATACATCTTCTGTGAAAATTTCAACCTTCTAGCTATTACGGTTCATGAGATACAGCCTGGTGACAGACGGACAGACGGACAGACGGACGGACGGACGGACGGACAGACAGACAGACAGACAGCGAAGTCTCAGTAATAGGGTCCCGTTTTTACCTTAAGGTACGGAACCCTAAAAACAAGAATTGAATTTGAACTACCATATACCTACTACGAGTGTTTGTCAAACCAGTGTCGCACCAATGTGTTTCTAATCGTAATCGGTTTAGTGTCAAAAAGATCTACTTCGGAGAGACCAGTCAGCCCAGCAAGCCAGTCCAGTCAATTGGATAGCAATTAAACTCATTTTTCGGTTTTAATCGCGTGGTGTTTATTACTTTTAGCATTGTTTCAACGTTCAATATTTCGAGACCTTTACAAGTCCCTTCTTCAAAATTGACATTTCTTTTAAAAAATGCTGAGTTTAGCATTTACTAAAAACAGCGGGTTTTTTTAAATAGGCAATTAATGTTTAGATTGTAGTAGTCCAAACTGAATAAGTAGTCCAACTCTCAGAATCAGCTGATTTTCACGTAAACTAAACTTTAAGCTCAAGATTTTTTGAAATTACTTATAATTTCCAAAATTCTTTTACCTAGACGTGTAGAAAAACGTAGGTATATAATCAGCTGGCACATAAACTCCAACACCCTGTATACGCTTGTAATTCAATAATTCCTCGTTTTATATGCGCTCTTTGCTTTTACCATGTATGAAAATATAGCAAGTTACTTTAGTAGGTAAAGGTTTACGAAAGGCCTGTGAATAATCCATATAGGGATTTGTTTTTATTCCCAATATTGTTAAAGTATGAAAAAGGACAGGTAAAGTAACAAGTCGAAAATAGAAAATCCATCGGCATCCCAGACCCACGTCGATCATTGATTTCAGGTATAGATGGTGGTCGGATTGTACTCATGCGTAATTTATATGTGAGTCGGCGAGTAATCCTATTACGATGTCCGTGTGCGCTCTCCGTACACAGCTGTACGTACGTACCGAGTCAAATTGAGCTAAAAGCATCGATCTATCTTACGGGAAGTCGGTCCACTTTGAGCGACGACCAAGCTAAATCATTCCAGAGCTAGAGTCGCGCAAACGCGTGACTCTGACGCTTAGATGAAAACAAAAAACAGCAGATACGTTACCTAGTCTCGGACGATAAAACTGCGTCTAGCTGACGCACTAGGCTCAGTCGTATGTCACGTGAGCACGTGCTGTCACACTGCATGCGATTATCTTTTTGAAATACATAAGAATGACTTTTTGTTTATTTACAGCCTGAATCATTCTTAAAGACAAATGTTTTTAAATACAATACTTTTATGAAAATGCATGTAGGTGTTTCTAGCTCATTTTTCGCAATGTTAGAATATACCGTTTTTACTATTTTTGTTTTCATCTAAGCTCCGACGCGGCAATCTGACCCGATTTTTAAGGACCACGGTAGCAACACATTTGAAACTGTCAAGATTTATGGGCGATGCTTTCGCGATGCAAACTTTCAGTACTCGTTACTCTAGGAAAGGGATTTTAATGCATTATTTTGGCACAATGTTATAGTCGCGTTGTGGCGACGTGCCAGCTGCTAAAGGTTTAACGTAGCCGCCTATACGAGACTCTTCTTAAGTGATTTTTTCAGCACTTTGAACAAAAGCAGTTTAACGAACAAGCAAGATGTCGCAAAACCATTGACCCATTTATAATAACAGTTATGATGTTGTTTATCGTCGCGACGTTAGTGAGCCATTTGCGTCCCGGAATTTATGTTGTTTTCTTTTCATTTTTGCAATTACCTTCTTCAAGGGGTTTTATTGTTCGGTAATATCTTTTTTACAGTCTTGAAATTTCTGCTAACTACGATCCTTTTGAACCCCGTGGATGCAAAAAAGTCTTTTACAACCACTGAGCTAGTTCACCTACGTTAATACACTAAAGGTATTTAATACTAAAAGGTATTTCATGCTTTTATTACTTTTTTAAATTTCAATTAAACTGAATGAACACTCAACCAATAATTAGGTTACGTACTGCGCTTTAATACGGTTCTCTTCCGGGCTTAAATGAGTATTTGTTCCGAACTTTATATAGGTTCAGCTTCTGCACAAAACAACCTTAATATTGTGAACATCATTAATCTTTACACGCGATGTTATTATACAATATCTTAAAGTGACTAAAGTACACCAGCCTTCCAAAGTTAATTAACCTCTTGGCCCTTTTCCACTTGAAATATGACACTACAGCCCCGTGAAAACCTGTTCCGAACATTTACGAAGTTTATATTTTGTCATATCATGCAATTTTGAGTGTGTTCGTACAAAGGTCTCTCGTACCTGCTGAGAGCTCGCGTGTTTACATATGCGCATGGAGTAATAAAGTTTAAAAATAGCACAGCATTAATGTTTTCATAAGTTTCCAACAGTAATGTTTTTATTTAAGCGTAACTAGTTAACATGCACTAGTTAAACATTACAACAGATGTCAGTTTTAATATGATTTAAGGTTGTTAAGTTTTTACCTTTAGTTTCGGACAAAGCAAATAATGGTTAACAATTATTTGGACAGAGTTATAAAAGCGCCAAAGCGCCGACTTCTAAGTAGACTGTGGTTATACCTACCAATAAAACTCTAATAGGCGTAAAGTGATTGGGTACTTTGTAGACAAGAAATCACGTTTAGCTAAGTACTCGTAATGCCTTTACTCATTCTTATAAGTGGTTATCAAGTCAGCGAAAATGTGATACTAATATTATTTAGACACACATTTCAGTCTATCCTGACCAACAAATCTTTAAAGGTATCGAAAAGTTAAGCATTGAAACAATGCTAAAAACAATATACACCACTCGATTAATAACCGAAAAATGAGTTTAATTTCGATCCAACATTGCGAAAACTTAAAAAATATCTTTAACTTAGACAGCGCAGTGTTAATGAATTCGAAAGCTAACTACACAAATCAATAAATGTAAATAACTTACGTCAACACTGATCCCAGTCTGCGAAAATACCCTCGTATTGGGTAACTCCTTCGGTACAAATCTGAAGAACTCCTGCGCGCCGTGGTACCATTTGACCGTGTAGAGTGTTTCTCCCGTTTCCAGCGCCCAGCGACAGCCGAGAGTGGCGCTCGCTCCCACGCCCACGGCCTCCGGTACGCTCAGCTGGATTTCCTTTAGACCTAGTACACCTGGACAGACAAATAAATAGATAGAAGCCTGGAAGATATCGCTTTAAACGATAAAGCCACCCATTGTGCCATCTAAGTTTAAGTTGTTCGTGTTTTTCTTTGGTAATGTATTTATTATTTTGGTATTACAATAGATAAATAGATAAATGCTTTATTGTACCGAAACTTATATTAAACAAACATTACACAGAAAACCTTTTATCTAGTGTGGCAAAATGGGCGACCTTATCGCCTTAGGGCGATCTCTTCCAGGCAATCGATCAACAGTCACCATGGTGCTAGTGACTAGACGTAGTGCTATAAAGTTCACCCAAGCCAGTCACTGTCATTGTGTAAACCGTGTAGGTATTAAGTTGAAAAAAATGTTGAAATAAAAAAATATATTTTGCCAAAAATTCACTCGCAGCGAGGCTCGAGGTCTTAGGCTCGTTTGAACGCACTTACAAGAACCACTTTCCAGTGATTTACCTGTGCGGTTGATTAACTATATTCAAGAGATGTCGTTTTTTTATTCCATTAATACCTTATTTATTTAATCAAAAAAATACCATCTCTACAAAAAAGTGTTTAAGAGGACAGTCTAGCTACTACTCTTTCTCCATACAAACGTAGTCGACTGTTTCCTCCCTGGATAAAGACATTAGAGCAAATATAGTTATGCCATAAAACATATATCTCCCACACCTATGCCCCTACGTTTTGTTTTTTTTTCATTTTCTTATCAGAATAAAAAAAAAATTTAGAAAAATTAGAAAATGAAAAAATTCGAAACGAACATGGTCATGACTGATATAGGACTTATGGCATAAATATATTTTTTCTATTATCTTATAATAATTCTAATATCCAGGGAGTAAAGATTGTATGGATAAAAGAGTAGGTTTATGTTGTCGATAATTGACAACCGATGCGATTATCTACGTTGGAATATCAAACTTCTTCGTCCGCGGTTCGTAAGTTCAGTGCTGTAACTACTAACTCTATCTAACTTTTAAATAAGGCCATAAATAAGTAAATAAAATTCCAATGAAAAATTGCAGAAACATTTCTCAAGAAGTTACATAACCGAAAACTTTTAAGATTTAAAGGCGAACTATTAAAAGCTTTATCGGATAAATTGTTTCAGAAATAAAGCGCTAGAATTTAATTTTATCTTTAACAAATTACAGTTTTAAAGAATTCCGTCAGAGTTCGGGTGAGAAGCAAGAAAAGGGCATTGCACATTTATTTCCACACTTCACGGGTTCCGATCATTAATTGTAACGCAAAAGGGAACCATTTATTTGCAGAACTTAAAGTAGTTTTATTTTTCTTCAAGCAAGACTAACTTTTTGGTCGAAGTGTTGGACGTTTGTTGATTAGTTTTCGTCAGAAGTGTAAGTCAAATCTGGCCTTCAGTTATAGCAAAGGTGGTCGGAATACATAAATCAAGAGAAGGCTACGTGATCGAATTGAAGATCAAGCCAATCCCTGATTCCCGTCGACATGAACTCATTACATTGTAACCAAATTCAATTCACGGCACCAGCCACATCATAATATTCCATCGCAGTATGAGTTTCATATTTACAAAATTCATTTTGCCGTTAGCGCTGTTTATATGGGAATATAATTGTATACATATTTGCTTTTCAAATACGTTACTCGACCGCGATGCCTGAAACTGCTGTAACCGTACATTTTTGAAATATACAAGAGCTTATTTTCGATTTACTGAAGTATTCATTTGAACTGTGGCTACTATATTTTTGTTGTTCAGACAAAAGCAAATAATAGAGAAAATGAACGTGTAAAAATAACAATGCTTGTTTAAGGAAACTCGTTGAGAATTTTAACGGAATAGTCTACCTACAGTTTACAACTTTATTACTAACGAGCACACGTCCTATCTCATGGCAACACTGAGTGAGTAGTCATTCAGTGCCATAACAAGCGACGGTTAAAAGGAATGCCGCTCGCATTCTTCCTCCAACCCCTTTCGTAATAAATTCATTTCAAAAAATAGGTTTATGGGGCGGAACTTCCCTTCTCATCAACAAAACCGCTGCTGTAATCTTGTTACTTAATTTCCAAATACATTTATTTCTCTTAGTTGGCCATAAACGTCAAGGAGGCAAATAATAATTTACCAAGTTTCGGAAACTTTTATATATACGGTAATGACGTAGGAGGGACTGCGAACGTGCATCAACTCACTTCATGTATAATAAATGAATCGTCCTGCGTGCTTCGTACCAATAATCAGTGATCGCCAATATCGAGAGAGATTGGCACTTTAGAGAATTTTCGAGAATTGCCCGGTCTTCGGAGGAATCCAATAATCTGGTTTACTTAAGGGATTGAATTCGCAAACTCGATTGTATCTGGAGTGATTTTAATAAATAAATCATCCCCTCTGTATCTGCAGTTGTTTTAAATTAGGAATAAAGTCGAATCAGGGGCTGGTAGTACGGATAATCTAAGTGTTTTATCTCAAAATCCCATACAATAATTTAACCTAAGTATACCACTTTAGGCGCTGTTGTAAATAAAACAAACTTCTTAATATGTTGAGGCGGAGTAGTCCTGCGAGAGTATCTAGTCTTTGACAAAATTGTAACATCAAGAACGAAAAACATCACTACCTACTGAAGATAGGTTACTAGATTATTAGCGCGTGACACTAGGTTATAAAGTTTAGGTACTAGATTCCTTTTTTTACTAGCATTTTTTCCAAAAACATTTTGTAGAATTTTTACATTAACTTTCATCATAGCATCAACGGATCAGAAAATACTTTCTACATATTTTATTTGTATTGTACCTAAGGTCGTAGTATTCACGACCTCGAAAAAATCCAAACATATATCTACTTCTTTTTAATTGCAGGCTATGATTTGGTACATCTTCCTAAACAAAAAAGGTCAAATACAATGAACCAAAACGTTAGATCGTAGCCTGAAATTAAAAAATGTGGTATAGGTATTCATTGACCTACATAAAGGGTTATTTCTATAAAATGTGACTTACTTCCACTTAGCCATAATAAAATGGCAGCGAGCCGCGATGCCATATTGTACGTGTTAGAAGACGGGGAGACAAGGCCACACGTCATGTCACCACCGTCTCCAACCGGCTCTGGCACGCCGTGTTCGTATCCTTCTTCATTTTCAAACTGGACTCACTCCAAATAACGAATTGCGTTTTGTCATTGCACAAAGAGTTATTTACAGTGATCGTTCGCCGTGGATTCGCATTTTTCTCCGCATCTTCAAGCGATGTGAATGGTCTGCAAAAATAAGGTAATCTTGTTATACTGGATTTTAATTTAACCGATTCTTCTCAGACAGACAAGACTATCAAAGGCAATCAATATAATCTCTTTTGTGTCAGTCATGGTAGGTACGCTTATAAATTCATTTTTTTATAAATAATAAAATAATAAATAAATATTGCACGACGTTACACACAGCGCAATCTAGCCCCAAACTAAGCACTAGGCTTGAACTATGGGTACTAGACAACGGAAATACTACATATTATACTTTTTTTTTTGTAAATACATACATATGATACATAGAAAACACTGAATATCCCATGTCTTCGGACCGTGGTGAGTCCTAGGCCATGTTGGTTTCCTCACGATGTTTTTCCTTCACCGTAAGATAAATAATAGGTATGTGATTTATGAAATTATTCCCTTATTTGCTTAGTGTTAAATCTCCTGACATAACTATTTTAGCTTACTCAGTAGAATCTTCCTGCAACTAAAATATAGTACAACTAGCAGAGTCGGGGTTTCACCCGCGTAAGTTACGATCCCGCGAGATTTTCCAAGAACCGTTTTCTTAGGGACTAGGGATACTAACATAACACAAACTCTCCAAATTGCATGTCTCTAGGACAAGCGGTTGGAGGTCAGTCAGATTAGAATATTATATGTATAGATAAAGAATTTGATTTGATAAATTATCTCCAACTCTAGTCAATCAGTACTACCAAACAACAATCCAATCTCAAGACACTTCAGTGGGACGTCAAATCCGTTTGATACACAACAGAGGTCTACGAATTATATTCTCCGTTCTCACATCGACAACCAAACAAACGTTGAGTTCAATAGCAATAAAACAGGGTGCGAGTAGAAGATCTTTTCATTAAACGTATCGCAGACGTCGGTGATTTATCGTCTCGTGAGACACTCCATTCACATCGTGCGTTTTGTTGTCTACAGATCGATTGGATCCAAATAAAATACATTCAGCAATTGAATAGCGCGTTTCGTCGCAATGTTTCAGGGAAAGCGACACTTTTTCAGTCGTGTTGAGGACTAATAGCTTCACGCGCTGCCCTCCGACTTCAATAAATGGCCGGCCGTCTGAACCCATGTCGTGACGACCCTGCCCTCCTCGCCTCTCTCCTAAACGTGGCTAATCTATTCGATCCACAACAAATATTTCTTTTGGTTTTATAGAAACTCGGGAGCAAACACGTACTTTCTGACATGTATTTTTTACCCACGGTGTCCCAACTATCTTGTAGTTTTTTTTACGAAGAAACAAACAACTATTAGGGTGAGAGACATCTTCAAATTTCAGTCAGACGACCTCTGTGGTGCGTTGGTGGAAGGCCCGACTGCAATGCAGAAGATTGCGGGTTCGATTCCCGCCAAGTGCAAGTATTTATACTTAAAAATAAATATTTGGTCTGGGTGTTTTCTATGGATCATATTATGTACCTATGTATTTATAAAAAAAACGCATAATATGTGGAATATCCGTTCTCTAGTACCCATTATACAAGCCTAGTGCTTAGTTTTGGGCTAGATTGCCCTGTGTGTAACGGCGTGCAATATTTTATTTATTAATACGTCTAGTATCACTATACCCGTTTGTATGTCAGATATAACATCAAAGAAAACTCATAATTTTGTATGAAATTCATAAAACTTGCCCACTAAGCTGATTCGTTAACGCCGCTATGCGATTTAGTAAAAGCAAGTCTGAAATTAGTTCAAGCGGTGAACGAGTTTGTAACTTTATGCATTTTCCGCAAACTAACTCCTTATTCAATGATGTATACAGTGCTTAAGTAACACGTCGGCTTTAACTTTGTATTAAATCGTGCGGTGGAGTTATAAACGGGTGGTATGCGAAATGCGAGTCACCTAGATTCATGGTTGGGGGCTGCAGGCAAACATCCAAGCGGCAACAAGCAAGGCCCCGCTTGTTTGGCAAGCTGTCTAACTAATTGCCACGTTACCGACGCTCCACTCTGCTTCCTTGTTTATGGGACCCACGTTGCTAACCATCCCGACTTCTCTACTGAATAAATTGACTTAATAAAAACACGCTTTATCTAATGCTTACTAATATGGCTTTGGTTGTTTTTAGGGTTCCGTACCCGAAGGGTAATAACGGGACCCTTTTCGGCTTCACTGTCTATCTCTCGGTCTCTCTGTTACCAGGCTGTGTCTAATGAACCGTGATAGCTAGACACTTGACATTTTCACAGATGATGTATTTATTTGTTACTAATATGAATTTTTAACAATTGTCTGATTCGAAACATTTAACAGTACTACAAATCTTAATGTACTATACAAATTGAATGGATAAAAAAAAACAAGTACCTACACGTCAAAAAAGAAATTTGTCGAAACATCTATTGCATACCAAAATTGTAAACCACAATAAACAAAACTGCGGCTCATCTGGCCTAAATCCCAATTGCCCCATATATCCTTATAAATGACACGTATTGTAATTTCATAAGTACCAACCTACCCATGCGAAAGAATTATTCGTGAGTTTTCTAAGGTTTACCAGATAGTAATACCAGGTTTTCGACAACGTAATAAGTAGAGATGGGCCGACTAGGGGTTCTGCCGACTAGCAGACTAGTCGACTAGTCGGCAATCCATCGGCAGATCATTACAATTCCAAGATATTTGGGTTAATCATGATCATTCGGCGATTGTTGATATTTTTGGATAAGCACTTCGAAAGCTGTAGCGAAACTTCCAAAAAATGGTTGAAATAAAATTAAAGTTAGAAAAACAATAGAATGGAGCTGAGGCATAGTTATGACATTTGTTTTGATGATGTGTGTAGGCTATGACGTGTTTTGTTTACGTGCTTCTGACTACCCACCTTCTAACTGTACTACTAATTCAATAAACATTGGTTTTATTGCATAATTGTTATGACGAGTCGAGTCGGCACCTACCGACTAGTCAATTAAACTGCCGACTAGTCGGCGGCTAGGCAGCCCATCTCTAGTAATAAGGTACGTTTCACAGAAGATTTTTTTAGGAAAAGAAATGTTAGCGCTTCATATGACGTAGCATTACATAGATATTTCTTTCGGCTCCCTAGTAAATATTCGATGTAAGCGATTGATGGTGTTCAAATGACGCGCGTTTAAGCTGACTCGCTTTAAGGGAAAATTGGGGAATCACAGAGATTTATTGTATCATGTCGGGTTTCGTTTCAAGAACAAACGAAGAACATAAGACGTAGGATCGGAAGTAAACCAAATAACTTTACGAACATTTTCTGGTGATATATGTTATATAACAAAGGACATTATGTTTTTTGGTGGCACCTACGTATTTTAGGATGCGATTCTATTATGCTCTTGTATGCCATTTGTACGAAAATGTGACGTGATACGTTAAAACTACCTCAACGAGTGATGAATGACGTCACATTTGCGTACAAGTTGTATGCAAGAGTCTTGAATGCCATCCATTAGTCTTGCAGCAAGACTTACCTAATGGATGGCTATACTCCAAATACTATAAAGCAAAGTACTGTTTTAGTTTGCCTATTTCTCAGCTAACTTCTCCTAAACAACGTATGTAAAGATTTTTATTCGGTTTATGTCATCTGTCCTTTATAGAGTTTCGGAAATTGACTTAGGTACTTATATATATGCAAAAGATAACCGGCAGTAGGTTGCATAATAAAAAGGAAAAGAAGAACTATTCAACCCCAACAATAAAAAATACACTAACTTCAATATCTGAAAGGTAAAGTAATCGGTAAGTTTTTAAATATCTGCATTAAAAGTATTGGAAACTGTACCTAAACGATCCCCAAGAGCTCTATTGAATGCGCGATGCACTCTGCCCGCTCGACGATATGTCAAAGCCGACACGGCATTGCGTTTCGCTTGACACTTCATTTTATTGGGCCATTCACGCTTCGACGAATCCACGATTGTCTCGAAAATCTACCGCGATATTTCCAGCACTAAACTTCGACGTCAATGAATTTTATTAACGACACTTAATGTCGATTCGCTGTTCGCTAATGGTTAATATTCATCTTGTTTCTTCTAAGACATTTCACATTTATATTTATTACTTTACCCAATTTGGATGATGAATAAGGGAAATAACTTGTTACGCTTCGCAAGTAATGTTTTCAATTGATTTAACACCAAGGAATTTTGCCTGCACGGAGGTAATAAAACAAATATTAGGATTCGACGGATCAAATTTTATGGCCGCTTTCATCTTTCAGGGTAAGTATGTGGATCTTATTTTAAATTAAACCTTTTCACATTAAAGCGAGGTTAAGTTTTGCTACGGGTATAAAAGTATAAAAGTTAAGCATCTGTGCAAACATAGCTACGTCAGCGGCTAACTTTATTTTATTAGGAGTTCACGCAAGTTGAACATACTTCGTATCTTGACTTTCCCGACACGTCCCCTCGCAACTTTCAAACACGTTGGACATGTTACCCGCAACTCAATTCGACATGCTTGTCAACAAAATAAAACGGCACTTTTAAAAAGGTATTCGGAGTTGGCAAGGATATTTCTCGGTCTAGTCTTAGATTAAAACAAAAAACTAAAGATACGGTACCTAGTCTCGGAAAATGAGACGATAAAACTGCGTCTAGCTGACGCACTAGCCTCAGTCGTATGTCGGACCGTTGCCGCGTGAGCACGTGCTGTCACACTGCGATCATCTTTTTGACATCCATAAGAATGCCTTTTTGCTTATTTACAAATGCCTGAATCATTCTTAAAGACAATTGTTTTTAAAAACAATCTTATATATAAAATTTCCATGTCACAGTGTTAGTTACCGTACTCCTCCGAAACGGCTTCACCGATCTCCACCAAATTCCACATGCGCATTCAGTAGGTCTGAGAATCGGCTACTATCTATAATTTATAAGGCAAAACAACGTTTGCCGGGTCAGCTAGTAATTTTATGAAAATGCATGTGGGTTTTCTAGCTCATTTTTCGAATACGCAATGTTAGAGTATACCGTATCTACTATTTTTGTTTTTATCTAAGGTTCTAGCTCTGCCGTTATTAGAGGTGAATCGGCACGAATGATGTCAAAGAGTTGCTGATGCTGATCCGGCGATTTGCGGTGGAAATGAAATGTTACGTTGCCGTATTGTCTCTCTATCTGTTTTATTAAAATGGTGTCGAGGTTTTATTATAGTTCTACTTATTTATTTATTGTGTAGGTAGGTAGGTCAGTGGATATAAATACTTAACAGTATTTTGTTATTAGTTATTTATTGCTCAAGGCAGTTTAACTAGTTATATTTATAAAGAAAAAATACGCTTTCAGAAATTTACTCGCGGCGAGGCTTGAACTCGCGTCTTTGGGTCTGTACAAACTAGACCACGCGAGTCTAGGTCCGCGTGTGGACTCGCGTGGTCTAGTTGGTACAGACAATTTTTGGAGCGTATTTATCCTTAAAAATATAACTACTTAACATTATCTTAGAATTTCAGAACTCTATTGATCCTCAAAATAGGCACCTACCAATTTAAAATTTGCTAAAATTAAAAATCAAAAGAAAAGAAAATCCATGAACCGCATAAACAATGTAATTAATTTAATAATTAAATTCAAATTTACATTCGATACGATTGAAAAGTAAATAATTTACAGTTTCGTAATTTTTCAATGAATTTCTGATGTTTGGGATAAAACAAAATAATTAAAATCCATTGCTATAATAAGAATTGTAATTGGAAATTTTGAACTTTGATTAAGAATAGGCACGAAAACATAAGCAATTCGTTTATTAATTTACATTTTCCAAGATATTCATAACAAACAAACAAAGTAGGTCCTACTTTTACGATGACGTTGAATTTTAAATTATTCCTTAGGCTATAATATGCGCACTGATAAGGCGCAGCGGAGAGATGGTTGATGATAATATGGTGTGTGTTGTATTTAACACGCTCAATCTAGAAGAACCGGCAGTAGAACAAATCCTGAGGAGCTCACTGGCTTAGTTGTACGTGCCGATCATGAACGGTCGTTTCGGTTAAGCAACGCTTGGCGCGGTCATTACTTGGATGGGTGACTGATAATTTGTGTGGCAAAAATTTATTCTCTCGAGCTCCTCCATGCTTCGGAAGGCACGTTAAGCAGTTGGTCCCGGTTGTTATCTCTGATAGCAGTCGTTAGGTCAAGTTAGAGGCCTTAAGGTCATAGCCCACTTACACGACTCTGCTCCCACCCGGCAAAAATAATATAATTCAAATATGGGCTTTAAATATTGTTCTTTAGATATATTTTACATTGGCATCATAAATTAGCAGACAGCTCGCTTTCAGCGAGCTTACCGCCGCCGTCAGACTGCTCGGGAGTTGACGCCTCGCTGGCCGCACGCTTACTGCTAGCAGTCGCCGCGTGCGTCGTCGCGGAGTGTTGCCAACCGTACGATTTAAATCGTACGGTACGGTAAAGGCGGGTGGACAGCTGGCTGTATGCTAGCTGTCGCCGGGTGGACTGCTGGTTGCCTGCTAGCTGTCGCCGCGTAGACTGCGAGCAGTCGTCTTAGTTTTGGGCAGCGTTGGATGGGAGCGGTGTTGGAGCAGAGTCGTTTAAGTGTGCTATGACCTTTAGGGCGACCCGAAAACTTTAACACCAGGTGAGTCACACCACTATACGAAAAAGAAGAAAGAAAGAACAGATCCGACCTGTCTTCTTTTTCGGAACACGGACGAGTCCTCTTGGCGTTACGACCTTAGGCCGGTGTAAGGTAACAAGCCGCGAACGAAATGTCTGTCTGTGTGTCGGTGAGTCTGTGTCTGTGGCATCATAGCTTACGAACGGATGGTGCGATTTTGATACAGTTTTTTATAATAAAAACTCTCAAGGGCTGTCGATGGAGCATCTACGTTAACATACTCGTAAATTTTTATTTATTACGTTTATTATGTAATTTGTAACGCTTTTCCTGACACAAAATGTGATTCACATTGCAAAAACAACAAAGAATATGATCTAATAAGTCAGCAGCGTTTATAAGTAAGGGAGTGGATGTTTTTCGCAAAGATTTTAGCCGAGTTTCATAGTGATCCCGATAAAGATATATGTATTATTATACATAGTATATGCCTCGTCTAAGGCACATGTATCTACTGTACCTACTATGACATAACCAGGAACGACTATGAATCTTATTTACGATTTGCAAGAACCCTCTTCGTGTATCATTTACGTTTTCTAAGAAATATGGTAGATTTTATCGGTGAAATGTTGCAGAAAACTTTTTCCCTAAAGTATGAAATAGGTAAGCGTTTGACTTGACTAACTCATTTGCAGCACACTTTAAGAGTATATTCATGGGCGGAACAACCACCCGACCAAAGAAGATCGGCCAAAATGGATACATTATTTGTCGCGGAAGGGGAGTACTTTCACTAAAATAGATTGTAAAACTTTGATTGCCTAATTCGTAGTGCTTTAGAGAAGGATAACAGACTACGCCCGTAACCTTTTAAGCTATTGCATAGCTTTAATCGCGGGCTTTGAGCTTTGAAGGAAGAAATTTCGTAACGAAAAAAACCTAACACCCCCCACTCCGCCTACCATGTTGCCATGGTCATCATGTAGCTCGGCCGAGCTACATAGTAACCATGGCCAAGTCCAAAATAAAAAAATTATTATAATTGCATAAGTTGATAAAAAATGCTATACAATAGCTTTACCGCGGCAGTTCCTGAGTGTCATTTTTCACAGAAAATGAGAAATGTAAGCGACTTTCAACTCTCTTTATGGCACAGTAAGGTTGAATGATGAATTTAATTCGTCGTCAAAATCGTGCGCAAGAGACAGAGCCATTAACTAACAGTCAACTAAAACATTATTTGGGACAGGGTTAGCCCAGGTAAGACTCAATAATAAATAACTAAAATAAAAAGTCTCAGACCTTCCGAGTGATATTTTATATACCTATGTTGAACAGTACAAAATATACACCAATTATTGTTTTGTTGAGCTCGATTTCCCTGTTCATATTCGCTTTCATCAACACCACACAACCCGCCCCGGGACCCACCACCAGAGCTCTGCGGCGCCAACCTTACATTCCTTTCCTACACTCAGAATTGTATTATAAAATTCGTAGGTAGAACCATCCATTTACTTCTTTCCATAACTTGTACTACTACTTTTCCACAGAACTCCAGGATCAATCGAATTCAGTTCTAATGATCAAGTACGATGGTTGGCATACCGTATAAGATACCGCACATACTTTTTTCCGCACTGGCAACCCTACGAGCCAACAGCTGTTTGAAATAAGTCTTCTATTTATTTCAATTTTATTGTATTATTTATTGATTATACTGCCCAATTTTCGATCTAATCGCTAATTTATGTAATTATCTACCGATTAATGTATAATTCATGTAACAGTATCCAGTTTTAGTGTTAAAATCTTGTGTAAATCGAGTAGGTACGGTGTCGTTCTGTCAGTGAGATTCTTTCGAATATCATTATTTATATTCTTAGTGAATTATTGTGTTGTGAATTTATTTTTGCCGACTGTACACGTGTGTATACATTTACGGTATATTCTACGGCGTAACATACAGGTAAATAATCACAAATTCTTTAACAACATTATTAAAGAATTTGTGATTATTATAACCTATTTCACGTCTAAAAGTAGGTAGGTAGTAGTCGTTTTTTCATTGTCATCGCTTTATGCTAAACAAATATCGTGCAATTAAATTAATTTTTGTTCATTAGTTAATACCGTATATTCAAAATGACGACTCGTAGAATTCATGCCGAACAAAAATTACAGCTAACTTTGCAGGAACTAAAATCCAGCAAGGACCTTATTTCCCAATTAAATGCTGAGAGAGAAGACAATGAGAATGTACTAATTTCAACATTAACACAAAATGGTAAATTAAAAACCGAGTTGTCAAAGTTAAATTTACATTTAGAAGAGGTCAGATCAGAGCGGGACAGTCTACAAACTATGTTAGATAGGTTCGATAAATGTTCTGCTGAGTATGAACTGGCCCTGCGACGTATATCGGAGTTAGAACAGGAACTCTGTGAAGCCCATCAGCATATTTCACGCCTCCGGGATGCCTCATACCAGGTGACTGCTCAGCAGAACCAATCATTATTTGATGAGCTCATAGGACAGTCTCCGCAGTTGGTTACTGCTGCAAAATCCCATGTAATAGACCTTACAAAGGACACTCCTAGCCATGCACTCTCAAACAAGCTGCGCCTGGGTAATTGCAGCAGTAAAAAACTAAAAAAATACTTGAAAACAAACAAAGTAATTAAAAAAAATACAAACTTAATAAATAACCTTAGGAAATTTACTAAAAATGTTAAAAATTGCAAAAACAGAAAAGAATTAGTAGATAAATTAGATGTTTGTACATTACAATTAAAAAATAGTCAAAGGGAACATGAGACAGAAATACTCCAATATGAATTAGAACTTAAAAACCTTCAAAGCTCCCTTGATTCAATAAATAGCATGTATATCAAATCACAGGGTATTATTAGGGAGTATTCGCTGGCAATGGACAATTTAATTAAATCTAATTCTGAATATGCAGACCGTTTTGAATCTTTAAATCAAACCGGTTTCGGTTGTGAACGCTGCAACCAGCCAGTACCAGTACCAGTAAATAGTCCCACCTCACCCTCACTGCCACCAAGTAGCCAGAATCAGCAGTCGTGTGCCGTTTCTAATAATAATAATAAAAATCAAACAGTTATCTTCTGTGATGAGGGTGGATCGAATCTTGGGATCAGATTAAATGTTAACTCGGAGGGACAGTCCTACTTTAACTTTTGTATGCCATCTGCATCTTATTTACAGATAATGCAACGCATTAGTAACTATAAATTTAATAAAAGCGATAATTTTGTTATTTTTATGGGAAATAGGGGAATTCTAACCAAAAGAGAATTTATTCAATATTGTGATACTTTAGATTCACTCAATATAAACAAAATTGTAATGTTTACACTTCCCTACTACAATGACTTGCCAGCTGCGGAAAATAGGCTAAGATATAACATAAACTTGACATTGAACACTATATCTTGTTACAATAAAAAATTCAATGTTATTGACATCAATAATATTATTAGTAATAATTATTATTTGACGAAGGGTAAGCATAAGCTTTCAGATTATATTAAAAGACAAGTAGCCATTTCGCTACATTATTTTTTTAAAACTACAGCCAATATCTTGGCTACCCAAAATGCTTCTATTGAGCATTGTAACCGACTTCATTATAATAATTTGACATTGGGTAATTGTTCATATCCACCTAATTTAAATTAACTTCTGAGACAAAAGAGGCACGCTCTTGCATTAAACTCAATGACATAAATGTTAGTTTGTCTAAAATAGATTCTGCGACAATGGAGGTATCCTCTAGCTGTAATAGTCAACTTTTAATTGCGCTATCCGATGAGTCGAATAATCATAATTACCTTAATAATTGCCCTCAAATAAAAAAATGTAAAATAAACTATGTCAGTAATATCAACCTGGTGCATCAGAATATCCGTGGCTTTGCAGAGGGCAAAAGACTAACACTGGAACTGTATATGAACTCTGAAAATATTGATATTGTGTGCCTAACTGAGCATCACCTCCGGGCTCACGAGCTCATGTTCAGTTTCAGCAATCACCAGGTTGGCAGCTCATTCTGCAGGGTAAATACGAAGCAAGGAGGTTCTCTTATTTTATTGAATAAACAGCTAAAATATAAAGAAAGAAAAGATATCGTATCTATGTCTGTAGAATGTGTAAATGAAATAGCTTGTGTAGAACTGGAGCAGTTAATAATAGCATGTGTGTACAGACGACCAAAGCCATACAATTTTAATAAATTTATTGACATATTAGATGCAATGTTAGCAAAACTAACAAAATCAAAAAAGCAATTGATTGTATGTGGGGATTTTAATGTTGATTTACTTAAAGTATCTTCTTCCTCCACCATACTTTTAAATTTGTCTCAATCACACAAACTAACTAATTTGTTTCTGGAGCCTACCAGAACCACTGAAACCACTGCAACCTGCATAGATAACGTCTTCATATCCGAAGATGTTACTGCTACTAGCAAATCTGTTATAAACAAATTACAATCAGATCATAGTGGCCAGTTAGTCAATTTTGTAATAGTAAAAAAACCAATACCCAAAAGAAAAATAACATATGTGCCAGTAACTGCCGTTCGACTAGAGAAACTTAAATTGAATTTGGCTAACATCATGCCATTTCTACCATGTGATATGGATGCAAACATATTATACAACAACTTTTTTTCGGTTCTTAACGAACAATTTCGATCTATTTTCACGTCCAGATCAATGGTGGTATCAGGCAAGCGTGAGTTCAGTGACTGGGCCACGGTCGGCATTCATAGAAGCAGACGAAAACTTTACCAGTTGTATGCAGAGAGACAGTTTCATACATCAGAAGAGTTTAGGGCTTACGTTAAAAATTACTCAAAGATATTTAAAAGAGTTTGTATACTAGCGAAGTCCTTACACATTAAATCTACAATAAAGAATAGTAATGATAAAATTAAAGCCACTTGGAAAATAATAAATGCTGAAACTGGTAAAGTCTTAAACAAAAATATTGATTTTAAGTTGGACATTGGCGGAAGGACGACAAACACTGACCAAGATGTTGCGAATGAGTTTAAGAATTTTTTCACTAATGTGCCTACTACTCTGACAAAAGCCCTAAACTCATCTACCCCCATTGCTAAATCTCTTTTAGAAGCAAATGTACCTGAATGTAGTAAAGCTTTTCAATTCAAATATGTTAAAAAACATGATATTTTAGTAATTCTTAAACAAATCAATGTAAAGAAAACTAAAGACTTATGGGGGATTTCTGTTCCTATTGTTAAATCCTTGATAGAAGTTATTGTACCTGAGCTTGTTATTATATTCAATAGGTGCATAGATTGTGGCGTGTTTCCTGATCAAATGAAATTTAGTAAAGTTATTCCATTATTTAAATCCGGTAGTACATCGGACCCCTCTAATTTTAGACCCATATCAATACAACCTACATTAAGCAAAATTTTTGAAAAAATTATATTGAACCAGCTACTAAAGCATTTTGATGACAACAATATTTTACACAATAAACAGTTCGGTTTTAGTAAGGGTCGCTCGACTACTGATGCGGGCATTGCATTAATTGAAAACATATTTGATGCTTGGGAGGAGTCGCATGATGCATATGGCGTATTCTGTGACCTCTCCAAAGCGTTCGATTGTGTTCGACATGATACTTTGATCATGAAGCTACGACACTACGGTATCGGGGACAGCGCATTGGATCTTCTTTCTTCTTACCTGAGTGATAGGATTCAGTGTGTCGACATTAACGGTAAACGTTCCCCTGGATCACCTGTAACTTTAGGAGTTCCTCAAGGATCCATATTGGGACCTTTTTTATTTCTGGTATATATTAACGACTTACCTTTCCTCGTAAAGGAAAATCATGGGATAGTATTGTTTGCAGATGATACCTCATTGGTATTTAAAGTAAAAAGACGACAACCTAATATTGACGACGTGAACAATGCTCTCTCTAGATTAGTATATTGGTTTAATGTTAATAATATGCTACTAAATGGATCTAAAACTAAATGTATTCGATTCACACTACCAAATGTAAAACAAGTTAAAACCACTGTTAAAATAATGTTGATAATGAGGAGATCGAAATAGTCGATAAAGCTGTCTTTCTGGGTATAACTTTAGACGCTAAGCTTCAATGGGGCCCACACGTGGAAGCTCTGTCCAAAAGGCTTAGTTCCGCAGCTTATGCAGTTAAGAAAATCCGGGAATACACAGATGTTGAGACGGCCCGCCTAGTCTACTTCAGTTACTTTCACAGCATCATGTCATATGGTATCCTGCTGTGGGGGTGTGCTGCTGACATAGAAACCATTTTTGTTTTGCAAAAGAGAGCGGTGCGAGCTATCTACAAAATGGGCCCCAGGGAATCGCTTGAAGAAAAGTTTAAAGAGATAAACATTTTAACTGTGTACTCACAATACATATATGAAAATCTGCTATACGTACATAAGAATAAATCAAGTAAATTTCACAAATACAGTGATGTCCGTCAGGTTAATTTGAGACATAAGGATGATCTGACTGTGCCCTATAGTAGGCTCCAGAAAATAAGTAAGTCGTTCTGTAGTACTAGTGTACTTTATTATAATAAACTACCAAAAGACGTATGTGACATGTCCATTACAAGATTCAAAAAATATATTAAGCTTAAATTGTGTAATAAGGCGTACTATAGCACGTCTAAATATTTTGATGAAAAGAATCCATGGACATGATTGTTAACTGCTCCTGTTCAAATTACAGATATCTGTATTATGACGATTGTAATATAAAACATGATAAAAAAAATAATTGAAAAAAAAAACCCCATGAGTTTCTTGTGGTTTCTTCTCATCGGAGGGCGCGTTCCGAAACCTCGGTAAAATAAAATCTCGACGTTTCAAAACGTACGTATGTGTGTTTAATATACGTTCTAAATGAATAAATAATTTTGAGTTTTGAGTTTTTTGAGTTTTACCCTATAGTTACCCCAAATAGTCCTTCCCGCACGTAATACCCACCTATAATAAACGCGCTTGTTTTGTAACTGGAAATGGCATTCTCATACCTACGCAAAGAGCCAATAATAACGTTTCTCCACAAGAATAACACGTAATACCACCACCTCAGACCCCAAATTTATGTGCAATATTTCAAGATCTGTCAGCAACAATAGTAGGGCACTTTTTGCTGTTTCCTTCAATCTGACGCTTTCTCTGTTGATAAGACATCGTGATAACATACGAGCGTAACCAATCTGTGTTTGGAGGAAACAAGCTTTTCTTTGCGTATTTTCTTTTATCAGATAAATAAGTGCCTACTTGTTAGTATATTGGTGTTCATGGTTCCGGAACTTGAGATCATCGAGGATCGTTGTACGGGTAATTTGGTATTTGCATTTTAATAAGTAGATTTTTTTGGGGGTTCGTTTTGGTAGCGTTCTTTGGGGCTGGGCCCTCAGCCCTTAGTTGTTGTACTTGTGACTTGGAGTTAAAATATCAATCACTTGACTGCATCTGCGGTTTATTACCTCTCACCGATCTTAGTCGTGTTGCTACAACTTCATCTCTCCGAAGTAACAAGAAAAAAAATCCTGCCGATATTATAAACGTGAAAGTTTGCAAGTATATGTGTGACTTTGATACTCTTTCACGCGAAAACTACCGAACCTATTGCGAAAAGACTTGGTATGCAGAAAGCTGGAGATCAGAATTAACACATATACGCTACTTTTTTTTCTCGTGAAATCACTAAACTTATTTGATTTAACGTGGTATTGATCTCAACCTTGCATACTATCTTAATGGGTATGTAGAATCTCAAGTTTTTTGGTAATTCTTTGAAATGTAACCATTTATTGGTAAACAGTATTGATTGGGTGTTCATAAATAAATTATTTACCGATATCTATCAATAACAGCAAATAGCTATTCTCAAACCACAATTGAACTATTCAGCTCGAAAAAACAAATATCTTTTGATTAAATTCACTGAATTACGACAGCGATTTCGTTATATGAACAGATAATACGGAGAACAATATTTTTCTTTGTAAACAGTTTATGCTCAAGATAAATTTCTTCAAATAAGCAAAAAATATAGCGATCTTTCGTTCAGATTAATACATTATACATACGAGTGAAGATATCCGTTTACATTTAGCTAGGTTTGTATTCATGGCGTGTGGGTGATAATGAAATTCTACAAAGAGAATCAAAACAAGCTTTCTAATGCAAATCATGGTGTTCCCATCAGAGTATAAAATTGGAATTCATGTCAACTGTAAACCCTTTGATGAGCTCTCATAAACCTGATTTGCGTAAAACCGGAGACATAAAAATTGGTAACATTTTTGTTGGCATGAAAAAGCGTGGATAAAACGGGCAACATAAAACTCCACTAGCGTCTACATTTGTTCTGTTTCTCGTAGAAGCGTGTTCATTTACAATATTGGCTTATTCTTTATTTGATAGCAAGATAGCTTAAGGATTTAGGGATCTCGACAAACTCTCCACGACGACGATCAAAGCGACAGAATGACAAATGTGTTGCATAACTATTCATGGTTTATTTATCATTTATAACTAAGGGGATAAATGTCTGTTATTAAATCAGTGTTACTGCTTGCGCAAAAATACTTTCAAACATTTTAGTACCCGCCGGGACTCGAACCCGCGACTACTGGTAATCCGAACCAGCGCAAATACTTTTTAAGGAATAATAGTTAAAAGTCACTATTAAAATTAAAATCACTTTTCGGTTCTAATCACGTGGTGTTTATTACTTTTATCATTGTTTCAATGTTCAACGTTTCGAGACCTTTACAGGTCTCTTCTTCAGGATTGTCAGAACTTTTACACGTCTCGAAATGTTGAGCATTCTTCTTTTCGTATAGTGGTGGGGCTCACCTAGTGTTAGAGTTTTCAGATCGCCCTAAGGCCTCTAACTTAACTTGTTGAGCATTGACACAATGTTAAAAGTAATAAAACACCGTTTAATAACAACCTAACATCGCGAAAACAGAAGAAAAATGTAAGTCAGTGCTATGTGAGCTGGAGGGTTACTGCGGTTCGTTTCGATACGACATCGACACTGTCATACGATGATTCTGTCACATTCTGATAGTAGGGTGACAGTAGAACCATCGTTATGACAGTATCGTTGTCGTATCGAAACGAACCGAAGTAACCCTCCTGGTGTGCAAGTGTACAATTGTCTATTTCAGATATCAATCCGCGAAAGCCTCACGTACATCGTTTGATTACTTGAAACATATTTTCCAAAGCTTTCCAGGCCCGACAATATATGAGCAAACATAATTTGAGTCCGTTTTTAAAAGGAAAACGTTGCGAAACACATAATTCTTGTTAAATTAAGCAACATATTTATGATAATAAACAATTTTAGCTTGACTGCAACGAAATATGTCCCGCTCCCCGTGGTTGAGATTGTTCGTATTGTTTCAAATGTGCGCAAAATAATTTTCTTGGCTCTGTTTGTTGAGTGCAATCAGAAACCGTATTGTAGTTCTAGATTGAAACATTAAAATGTTTTATGAAGAACAATTAGCAATATGATTGTAGGCATACGACAATCATAAAAGACAGGTGTTTTGACGATGTAATGTCTGTTAACGGAGGTTTTCGTCGCCGTAGCGACGCGAAATGCCTTCGTGACTTTGCCTATTCTGTGGTTATGTAAAAATAAATCAAGACACTACGGTGACGCGACGCCTTGCGCCGAGACTTATCGCCAATCAGTTTGCGTATCGTCTTTAAGTAATTATTTCTTTTATCGCGTAGTAGTACGTACTTATTATTTAACTAACTTCGCCCCGCGGTTTCACCCGCGTAAGGCCCGATCTCGCGGGATAATAGGGGTAAGTAGTACCCTATGTGTTGATCTAAATCTCAGTTATCACCGTTAAAACTTCCATCGCAACCGGTTTCGTAGTTTTGGCGTGAACATAATAAATAAATAAAAAAATTCTGTGAACGACACACAGCGCCATCCAGCCCCATGGTAAACGACTAAGCTTGTGTTACGGTGACTAGACAACGGATATAATACTTATATTTATTTTTCTTTTGTAAATACATACATATTATACACAGAGGGACACCCAGACCAGACACAAATATTTATTTTATAATTTTATAAGCATAAATACTTGCACCCGGCGGGAATCGAACCCGCAACCTCCTGCATTGCAGTCGCGCTTTCGCACGACGCGCCACAGAGGTCGTCGTACTCGTTTCTTACTTACACACAATATAAGTGGAATAGGATTTTGCGGCAGAACAGTTTTATTTTGATTTTATTTTAATGTTTTATTAAATTAAAATCAAAATAAAACTGTTTTAAGTTTTAAAGTTATTAGTATTACCTACGCAATAAAAGGCTATCATTTGTGATAATATTTGAACTCAATACAATATCAAAGTCACCGTTTTAAAAGAAACAGTAAACAGGACGTGTCATCTAGGTATTTAGCACAAGTTTGTTGCGCAATTTTCAACACCAAATGGGTTTTATTACATAACACTGTACCCACAGACATACATATTATAGCTAGACCACGCGAAATCATGTCCTTCACGTGTCAGAAAAACCTGAAAAACGTCGCGGTAGTCGGCGCTAACTGGCGATCCACGCGCGTCTATAGTTGCCGCACGTCCGTAAAAACTAATAAAATGCCTCGTTGTGTGATTAGTAACTGCAAAATTCTGAAAATTCAAGCATTTAAAGGCAGGAACATATTTTCTGTGGCAGTGGCGTCACAGTAGGTGTTAAAAAGTCGGCAAGCTCGGTTTCAATACAAATCGAGGTACATGTGACGTCTACTATATATTATATGTCTGTGGCTGTACCTGGGTATTATGGGTATTAGGTATACCTACATATTTTTGTCAGTCATGCTCTTGGATATTAGATTTTAAATGAGAAATATGAGCATAATAAAGATAATTAGCACAGGTTCACTTTATATTCTAATTAACTGCGCCTCGCGGTTTCACTTGTGTAACTCCGGGAGTGAGATCCCTAGGAGAGTTGGTGTCAGGCAGGCGGTCGGCCATAAAAATATTGCCAAATCTATTCGCAGAAGATATGGTGAATTATGATTTATGACTTACATAGTGCGACGACCCCAATCAAAAACATGAGGTTTATCGGACCCGGGCTCCCGAGAGGGATGCAACCGGGAACATCGCTCGGATGAGAAGAACTCCAGTAGTGAGATGAAAAATTTATTAGAGTTCATTTCCTAAATTTCATTTGGGTATAAAGTCACTGCTTGGTATCATATTCATCATATTACACAATATGACGGCCTCTGTGGCGCGACTACAATGCAGAATGCGGGTGCAGGTATTTATGCTTAAAATTAAATAATACTTGATTCTGGGTGTTTTCTATGTATCATATGTACCTATGTTTTTATGAAAAAAGTATAATATGTAGTATATACGTTGTCTAGTACCCATTGTACAAGACTAGTGCTTAGTTTGGGGTTAGATTGCGCTGTGTGTAACGTCGTGAAATATTTAGGTATTTATATTTGTATCGTGATTAGCGTGTGTAACCTATTACGGGTACTAATAAGTCGTAGCGGAGGTTTATGTCAATGGCACACTTTTTAAACTTACACGATTTCCGTCAATCATTTTTATTAAGCCACGGGTCTAGATCGCGTTATAGATAATCAATTTTTTTATTAATTACCCGACATTTCCGCAAACGGGTCACACCGGCCGTGGTCCCGAGAAGACGGACAATGGACAATTCGCAAAGTTACGACGACGCACTTCCGTTGTGACTTATCAATGCGCGTAATGGGCTAAAGCTGCTGACGTTTTTAACAGCCAAAAGGGACACGACTTTTTCAGACACAATCGGATGCTAATTTTGTAATTGTTATGCCATCCCATCCACACCGAGAGCCAAGTTTATCTAATTTACGAGATACATGATTAAAGTTGACACTCTTTTTTCGACCAAAAAACGGAAAAACAACTTCTAGCCAAAAAGTAGATATTAAGTATAACGGCTGAGGGTTATTTTTGTCACTATCAGACATCCTATGGGCGTACGTAGGTAGATGTTGGATCAATTAAACACTCGTAATAGGTTACAAAGTATAATCAAAACACTTAACTCAGTACAAATCCAATAAATCACACTTTAATCTTAACTAATACACACTCTATAGGTATACACAGACTATACGGAACGCAGACAGTTTCTACTCGTAGTTACAGCCCGACGATCAACGCAAGAATGCCCGATCGTCGCCATATTGCCGCCAACCACGCCTAGTAGACTCCGTCTAGCGCCGCAAGAGAACACTGGCGTTCCAATTATTCGAATAATCAATCGAGTTACTAATTCAAATCCGACACGGCCATCCTGCTATCACACGTCCTCGTGTGTTTAATCTGTGAACAAAAACTCAACGGCAAAACTTGTTCTAATATTGTCCCATCTGGACCCCACAATAATTGAAAATCTCAAGGTATTTCAAATCAAAATTATCAGAAAATAACTTAATTGACTATTCAAATTTAATTAAATGACTTAATTGACTATTCAAACTTAACTATTCAGGAGAAAACAAAATTTACCTCAAGTCATGTGCCATCTTACTTAACTGAACCAATTCTATCAATCAACTTCTAAAGTTACTCTGAATGCTCATTCTTAATTCTTACATCATACATCCGAGTGGAACCCTCTAACACCACGACTTACATAGTCAAACACCAAATACGCTTTACAGCACGGCTTATACAGCCAACCACCAAATACGCTGTTCAGCACGGCTCACGAGCCGACAACCAAATACGCTTCCCAGCACGGCTCATACAGCCGACCAGCCAATCCAGGCTGTGGTCCACAGACCCCGACCTCCGCCAGAACTGTACGCTTATCGCTTACCCACGGACTACTTGAGAAACCTCAAGTCGACACCGATTTCTACCGGGCTACGACTACGTAACAGAACCTGGTACGGTCGAACAATACGGCCGTTAGAGTACCTCACTCGTGTTCCCAATTACAAGAAATTACAACAAAACTACTGTTCACTACTTTGATTTTCATCAATATTGACAAGATTTTCAGCTGGCTCATGACTCTCTGGCATTTTCCTTAACCTATCATGCGCATATTTGTAAGTACGTTTACTATTTAGGGCCTTTAACGTATAACGGTCACCATCGAGAACTTCCATCACTTTAAATGGACCCTTAAACTTCGGATCTAACTTAGTCTGATTACGCTCTTCATTTTCAAGCAACACAAAATCACCAACTGAAAACTTTTTAATTGTAGCTTTCGTACTATCGAACCTAGCCTTATCGTACTCAGCACCTCTTTGAATATTAGTCGATGCTGCTTCACGCACTTCATCAATGTCTACCTCAGTATCGACTTCACTAACCATCAATGACAAAGGTCTAGCAACTCTACCAATCATTAATTCGAGGGGTGAAGCTTTTGTAACACGGTTCATAGTACAATTAATCGCAAGTTGTATTTCGCCTAACGCATCATGCCACGATTTATTTTCGTTAGTTTCTACGGCAGTTAACATTGCTTTAAGTACACTCATAACGCGCTCTACCTGTCCGTTTGCACGTGAGGAACCTGTAGCTATGAGATGTAAACTTATGTTTTTGCTCTCACAAAAATCACTAAACTCTTTACTCGCAAAACATCTACCTTGGTCGGCTATGATACGAGTAGGTGCTCCAAATAGAGCAACACTTTGACAAACAGCACGAATGCTACTTTTGGAGTCTATGTTTGTGGTATGAAACAGCAACACATACTTAGTAAAGGCATCTATTAAAACGAAAACATACTCCTTACTATCATTTTTACCGCTTAATTTACCTGTCGCGTCTATATGAATCGTATGCCAAGGTGTCGTAACCTTTGGTATAGGATGAAGTTCTGCTTGAACCTTTCCGGAATGGGACTTAGCTACCTTACAAGTAACGCAGCTGTCAACAAACTTTTTCACATACTGGATCATCCCCGGAAACCAATAAAAATCAAAAAGCTTTTCACGCGTCTTATCAGCACCAAGATGAATAAGAGAATCATGGAAGTTATTAATTACTGACCATCTAATAGCACGAGGTAAATAGGGTAAACATTTAGACTTTCCGTTACGTTGAATTTTTCGGTAAAGGATTCCTGAACGAATTACAAAGGTCTTTGCTAACTGATCATCTAATTGACCATTTTCTAGATCATTAATTATTTTAGAAATTTCCTCATCACGCTGTTGTTCAGCTTGAATCCAATTAGGGGAGAGTTCTGTAATGTCAATTCGCTTTTGCTCTACATGGGGTAATGATGACTTTGAGGGACCTGGTAATGGATTACGCGAAAGAAAATCCACGTGTGTCATATTAGAGCCTTTCTTATAAACTACGTTAAAATCAAAACACTGGAGAAATGCCCACCATCTATGTGCTCTAGGAGTTAAATCATGTTTTGCTTGTGAGGATTTTAAGGAATTACAGTCCGTAACTACAGTAAACTTTCTACCATGAAGAAAATGTCTAAAGTGTTTGATAGAGTTCACGACCGCGAGAGTTTCTAAGTCGTAGGAATGGTATTTGTTCTCTGCGGGGGAAGTTCGCTTACTGAAATAGGCTACCACGTAACGTTTACCATCAACAATTTGAAATAGAATTGCTCCATAACCTAAACTACTGGCGTCAGTATGTAGCTCTATCGAATGATGTGGGTCAAAAATCATTAAAACAGGGTCACTCACTAAAATGCCAATAATATTTTGACGAATGTTCTCATATTCAGATGTCCAAGTTAAGTCACCCTTCAGAGAAGTTAAACGATAAAGAGGAGCCATGATACTAGCGAAGCTTTGCACAAATTGTCGAAAATAGGAGGCTAGACCGATAAACTGCCTCAACTGTGTCACAGTTTGTGGAGGTGGTAGAGCTGTCAAAGCCTCTACCTTTCTATGATTAGGTCTTATACGACCAGCCTCTACTTCAAATCCAAGAAATTCTACCTTCGTCTTAAGGAAGGAGCACTTCTTGAGATTTAAAGAGAAACCCGCCTTTGTTAGAGCTTCTAACACAATTTTAAGTCGCTCTACTCCTGACTCTACATCGGTAGAGACGATCAAAATATCGTCTACGTAAACGATAACATAACTATGAGCAAGATCACCAAGAGCATTCATTATAGATCTTTGAAAAACAGAAATAGCATTCTTTAAGCCAAAGGGCATGGTCAAGAACTCGTACTGGCCATCGTGAGTTATAAATGCTGTGCGCTCTACCGACTCTACATTTACTGGAATTAAATGAAAACCACTTGCGCAGTCTAGTTGAGAAAAGAAATTGGCTCCGTTCAGTCTAGCTATCTGGTCAGAAATGAGAGGAAGAGGATAACGGTCTGGAACAGTATTACTATTGAGCTCTCTAAAATCAATACACATACGGTCAGAGCCATCACGCTTCTTCACTAATAGAGCTGGGCTTGCAAATGGAGAACAACTAGGTCTTATAATGTTCGCATCTAACAATTCTTTAACTCTATCACGAATTACACAACGTTCTTCCGCGGACATGTAGGAATAAGGCCGTCTTTGCACAGTTCGGTTAGGATCGATCAATCTAATATTAAGCTCACCAGTATTTACACGCGTTTTTGGCATACCGGTAATGAAAAATTCAGAAAATTGAGACAATGTTTCCAAAAGATTTGATTTCTCAGAACCTGTAACGTCTGTATTAATAGCACTTAAATCCGTAAGTTGTTTGCCATCACTACTTACTGAATTTACCACAAAAATCTTTTTTAAAATAAAGTCAGTTGCCGACATATTAACAGAGAAACCTTGATTTAAAATTTCACGTCCTACCATAATATCATTTTGCAAGTAACTATCCGGTAAAGCATGTAATAGAATATCTAGACAGTGATCGTTAATCGTTACACAACATAAAATCTGTTCTGTGCTGAATACTCGCGTTTTTCCGATACCAAACATGGCAACAACATTATTAAAACGTTCACCATTAAATTTAGCCATTACGCTCTCTCTAATTAACGAGCACTCAGCACCAGAATCGTAATAAAAACTATACAGCTCACCTTTGTGCTCTAAAATGCCTGAAGGCGGTTGAACTACGCAAACATCAACGCGTCGCTCGGTGTGTGCTGCGCCTGCGCCACTGTTAGCGCCACCACCCGTCTGGAAGCCGCCGCTTGAACAACGAATTGCGATGTGTCCCGGTTTTCCACATTTGAAACACATCAGGGGTTTCGGCATCGGTTGTTGAACTACGCTGTTTGATGTAGTAGGTATCACAGGTCGCGTTCTGGTATCTATAGGCCTGCTTCTGCATTCTGAACGCTTATGACCCATTTTTCCACAATTGAAGCACTTGACTGAAGATATCTTAGCTCGTTTCACATCAAACACGTTCGAAGATTCACTTGGATTAGGTATCTTGCGCTTCAAATGCGAAAAAGCATGAAGTTCCTTCTGTAATCTGTCTCTTGAAGTAACATCGCTAGTAAACGCCAGGCGTTGTAAATTCGAATCAAATTGCGATATGTGCGCGAGTACCGTTGCCACTGCAATCTGTTCTTTATCGACTTCTTTCCAACGATTGCTCAATGACGTCATCAAACGGCTCGCGTAAGCAACTAACGTTTCTTTTTCGCTCGGTTTGTCACTTTTTAAATTAATGAGGGTACCCGCAAGTGTTTCGGTTGACACAAATCTGGATGTAAACAGTACCTTAAACTCGCTCCATGTCATACCCTGGTAAGCTATTTGCGATAGCCACGACGACGCCGTCCCTTTTAGCGCCTTACTCAACACCACTACAAGTTGACCGCCGCTTAACGGTTTTTCTCCGAAAACTAAATCTGCGGTTGCGCACCATGATCTCGCCTCCGTATCAGCCTTGTCGGGGTTGAACTCAGGTAAGTTCACGTCGTTCGTCGGCTTGGGCGCTTGCAAGGCTTCGATAAGCGCTCTAATGTTCGTATTTTGTTGATCGAACATCGCGCGCCAACGGTCACTTTCAACACTTTGATCTTGATTATTTTGATCCAACATTGATCCCACAACTGATAACGGCTGAGGGTTATTTTTGTCACTATCAGACATCCTATGGGCGTACGTAGGTAGATGTTGGATCAATTAAACACTCGTAATAGGTTACAAAGTATAATCAAAACACTTAACTCAGTACAAATCCAATAAATCACACTTTAATCTTAACTAATACACACTCTATAGGTATACACAGACTATACGGAACGCAGACAGTTTCTACTCGTAGTTACAGCCCGACGATCAACGCAAGAATGCCCGATCGTCGCCATATTGCCGCCAACCACGCCTAGTAGACTCCGTCTAGCGCCGCAAGAGGGCACTGGCGTTCCAATTATTCGAATAATCAATCGAGTTACTAATTCAAATCCGACAAGTATTTAAATAATACAGCAGACAGACAAGGGCTCAAACAATGAATTTATTTAAAGTGTGGTATTGGTATACCTACCTAATAGTAAAGAGAACGTGTTAATTTGTGATCTTTTGAACTTCTTATTTTACTTATTTATTTTCTCTAGAACTCCGCCTTATTCTTACATCAAATTAAAGCTTCGTCTAATCACTTCTTATCTAAGCGATGGTCACGGTTGCATGCATATTGAGAACCCAGGGTTCGATAAACCCCCTAATTATTAGTGACTGGCACAGAAGGTAAGATAAGGTAGGTAAACTAACTACACATACTGCAATTTTGGTTTGGCAAGATTTGGCAATATTTTTACTGCCGGCAGCCTGCCTGATACGAACTAAAATCATTGGAACCAACATTCAAAATATTTTTATTCATTTGGATATTAACAACATACCACTTTGAAACGTCAATTATACAATGTAGGTAATCTACTGTGTCTTAGGAACGCGACCTTCAATGAGAAGAAGACACTACAAACTCATGGGGTTAAAGGTTTCTTACCAAGCAGTAGGAAACCTTTAATTCTCCTCGCGCCGTGGCAAACTTTACAAATTTCAAACTATTTCGTGTATGGTGGGTGATACAGAGGCTCCTTTCGTTGCAGATGGAACTTATTACTTAGGTCCATTTGGGACCCTCCGCATTTAAAATAATAAGAAATCAATAAAACAACAGTCATTTTTTTCAATTTTTCATCAGCTTGGCACTTACCCCACATTATTTTACAAATGAGCAGGCGTAAAGAAGTAATGGTAGAAATCATTATCTTTTACTGGTGGGCCCTAAATACTAAATAGGCACTTATAAGAGTAAAAAACCGGGCAAGTGCGACACTCGCGCACGAAGGGTTCCGTACCACTATGACATTTGGGTACGGAACCCTAAAATGATTTAAATTCAATTTTTAAATTTGATAGGAAAATGTGAAATATTTAGCTTCGATCCTTACTCCCTTCATACGACCACACTACTCAAAAAAAAAAGAAAAAAAAAACTTTGGCACAAAGAAAATCCGAAACTTATAAGAAACTCTTTGGTAAGTGAAGGCAGACTGGTATATTTGACAGACAGGGCGGCCATTTTGAATTCCACGACCTACTCGATTCCCTTGTAGTTTTTGAAACACGTTTGTTGTATGGGAGCCCCTCTTAAATATTTCTTTTATTTTGTTTTTAGTATTTGTTGTTGTAGCGGCAACCGAAATACATCTTCTGTGAAAATTTCAACCGTCTAGCTATTACGGTTCATGAGATACAGCCTGGTGACAGACGGACGGACGGACGGACGGACGGACGGACGGACGGACGGACGGACGGACGGACGGACGGACGGACGGACGGACGGACGGACAGACAGACAGACAGACAGACAGACAGACAGACAGACAGACAGACAGACAGACAGACAGACAGACAGACGGGTACGGAACCCTAAAAATGAACGTCCGTAGACAGAAGTCGACAGTATAATAAAACAAAATAATATAGGCTCAACCTCCTTCTTTCTTTTTCGGATTCGAACCAACAACGCATCTTTACTTAATCCGGGAGCAATAACTTAACTAATTAGTCTACCGGCGGAGCGGTGTTGGTCTAGTGACTAGTGGTAGATACCACGACTTTCATTCCGAAGATCAGGGTGTCGGATCCTGGCCGACCGCGCACCAATGTCTTTTTCTTTAAGAAAAAATTAAGTGCGCTATTAACATTGCTCTCACGGTGAAAGAAAACATCGTGAGGAAACCTACGGCTTAAATTTAAAAAGGCCCAGTTATAGGGCTAGTTGTGGAAACACATAGTAAAAGTAAAAGTAGTCTTCTGGCGTCGGCGACTCACACGCTGAACCACAAACAATTAACAACGAACGAAACGAACGTTTGTTAAGGGCCTATATAACCTTAATTGCGTGACAAGGATAGCGCTAGCGAATTTCAGATGTGTTAATGAAGGACGTGAGATGATAAAATTTTAGAGCGTAAAATCAAACAATTGGTAATTGAATTTCAAATCATAGATTCTCTGCATTGAACTAAAATCAGTTCATCTACAAAGTTTTATTAATATAAGTAAAAAATATTGACTGACTAATTCTATAAATTTCTTTTTTTAATTTTTGTATGTAGCTCAAGGCTATTTAGGCCAAAGACGCGAGTTCAAGCCTCGCCGCAAGTGAAAATTTTTGAATGCTATTTTTCCTTTAAAATATTTTTTCTGACTAATTCTATTTATTTGTACAATTTAGAGGGAAGTTTGTGATTTCATTCTATCGAAAAAATCGTGTTTTCACAACATACAGGACCTAGAAAATATCCTCAACTTTAATAAGCATTGTTTTCAAAACTGATGTTTCAAATAAATTTTATAGTTAACCGTCTGAGAAAAATCAGTTCTGGCCTACTACAGAGGCTTAACGAAATATACAATTGTTGATAACCCGGTGACATAGTGGCCAACCGCACTAACTCTACCCAGTAAGTACCTATCTAGTTGTTTGTGATTGTTTACTAGTTTAAGATTCGTACGGACTATTCCGGCAGCCGCTAGCGGTTGGACGCAATTTCAACTGCGGTCACTCTCCAATGCCTTTGAGCAGGAACCTAGGTATTCTATCTCGGAACTCTATCTAAATGTAAAGCGATAAATTGCAATTCGATTCCAAGCCTACCTGTCTAGTGTCTATAAATTTGTGTAGGATACCTAACACTTAGATACCTCTTGTCCTAGGTAAACGATAAACGCGACAACGCGACGCGATGCGACTCCAAAGTATCAAATAGTCGATGTATGTGTTTGTGACATAAATCGCCACAATTGTCGCGTGAATCTGTCATTCAAAATATTGGCCGCCAATATGTCGCGTCGCGTCGCATTTACCTAGGACAACTTATAATAAAACGGCTTTCGTAATAATAGCTAAATAGACACAAGTAGGAAATCTGCGGCTTAGTTATTGAGCGAAGCCTCTCTGCTTCAAGTCTGGCAATATTCTGTTTCGTCTGTCAGTATGTTTGTAAGTAGTTTAACTACTACTCCTACTTTTTAGGATGCGCGGATTTTGGTGAAATTTGGTATACAAGTTCAATGAACATAATATACCTACCTAGATTTTTTTTGTCGAGATTTTTAATTGGTGGGATATTTCTTTCACAAAGGGGGTTTCTGTTGATATCTCCGCATTATACATTTTTGTTTTCAATTATCCTTTTTTTAATTTACAAAGTATTAACTTCAAAATACTGTCATTAAAAAATAGTGACGAACAGAAAAAAAACCTTCGAAGTAATGATCAGAATTCCTCTCCTGAATACAGTAAATTGTTTACTTTTTGACTTTTTCCTATCGAATAGGCTCTTTATCTACAAGGTACTACATTAATAGCGTTCTACCTACCTTTTTATCACAAACTTCCCTCAAAAATCTCCTGTGTTTTTTGAAGGAAAAATAGGTCTTTCCTACCTATGTGGTCCTTCCAATAAAGTGCTCGCGAGGTCGCGGGCTTATGTTCGCAAAACTCCCAGTTAATTAATCTAACAAAAATATAGAAACATTTCCTGTTTCAAAATAAATCTGTTTTTGCCGTCATCTTTATTTAAAATGTTGCAAGGAGTAGCGACGATTGCAAAAGGACAAAAATGTACTTCAAAGCGTTTGATTTGTTTGATTTTATGTTTTTATAAACAAGCTTTCGTTTGTGATCTAATAGCGTAAACGCTACGCAATATATTTTAAAAGAATATACGCGCCTAATTATTTTTTCTTGTCCATTATAACATAAATAAATAATAGACCCGTCTGCTATTTTTAATAGTTGTTTAATACTATCTGGGTCGCACGGTTTCACCCGCATTAGTCCCAAACCGGTGGGAATTCACCTGCATCATATAAATAACATAATACAGTTCTTAAGAGGACAGTCTCCATTCTCTTTCTCCATACAAACGTAGTCGACGTTTTCCTCCCTGGATAAAGACATTAGAGCAAATATGTTTATACCATAAAACATATATCTGTTGTGACTATGCATCTACCTTTTGATTTTGCTATCAGTATCTGAAACCTCCTCCTAAAAGTTCCTCCTGTTATTCTCCATCCAAACTCGACATAGAGGATAGTCTCCATTCTCTTTCTCCATACAAACGTAGTTTAAATATTCCTTCCTAGATAAAGACATTAGAGCAAATATGTTTATGCCATAAAACTTATATTTGTCATGACTATGTATCTACCTTTTTATTTTTTTCGTTTTATTATTTTTTATTATTATTTTAATAAGAAAATAAAAAAAAAATAAAAAGGTAGATGCATTGTCAAGACAGATATTAGGTTTTATGGCACAAACATATTTGCTCTAATGTCTTTATCCAGGGAGGAAAATGTAAACTACGTTTGTATGGAGAAAGAGAATGGAGACTATCCTCTTAAGAGGAGTATATACGCCAACGACCTTGAAACTGAAAATCCCTGTCGGGCTCATCGAAAATTGTTGATTATTTCATGACGGAATGTCGTAGAACTTTTTTTTGTGCACAGATTGTAGGTGACATTGTTTCCTACATTTTGGTGTAGTTTTAAGACAAGAACTTCCTATTGGTGCAAAGCCTATCCAAATTTTAGATAAAAAATGTCTGATTTGGCTAAAATGTCGATAGGCTTCAATACGTTTCGACATATTTGTACTAAAATATCGGAAACAATGTCGCCTACAATCTGTACACAAAAAAAAGTTCTACGACATTCCGTCATGAAATAATCAACAATTTTCGATGCGCCCGACATGGATTTTCAGTTTTTTAGAATAGGGCCCTTAAAGTAATGTATGTAGTATGTACAGATAGACATATTGTTGATTTCGCGTCCACTTTTCCACTTGAAAACATTTGATGTTTAACTGCATGATGTATGGAATCAAACAAAGAAACCGCGGATCATGTTGGGCTACAGCAGTCTATAATGTTACCTAATGAAGACATGACTTACAGATCTTAAAAACTCTCAAAGAAAAACAAACAGAAAACTAATGCATTTGCTTCCCTTTGCTCTCCTTGTCTAGTCTGAATTCCAGCTTCTCTGTGCGTAGGCTCATGTTCAGATCAATTACATTTTCAATCAACAGCTTTACAAAAGATTCAGATAAGTACCTACTTATTCACATTTAACAAAAGAAAGTAGGAAGCTACCAAGACCTACAGATCTGTAGAGGTACTCTACAGATGTTCAAACAACGAATTGATTAATGATGAACGAAGACATTCCTAATAGGACGTATTGGAAAAAAACATACTGCGCTGATTAATGCGCCCAAGAAATGACTTTTATTTAAATCAATATCAAAAGAAAATTACTCAATAGAGATATTTTGATATTCATAACCTACAAATGGATTTTTATTATTTCAAGTCGATAAAAATGCCTATGTAGGTTACCTTTATAAAAAAACTTATTTTAGATATTCACGACAATATTTTACTGTGCCATACCAGCCACAGGTCGTACATAAAATACCTATAACGTAGAATAAAGATTTACATATTCATTTCTCTAGCATGCTAATAGAGAGCATGTTTATGAACAATTGAAAATGTTAAACTATTATTATTTGCTACAATAATAGGTACCATGCCCACTTACCCAGGTAGCATGCTTTATTGAGCATACTAATTTCTAGCAACGTTCGTTCACACATGCTGCTAATAAGCAAATCATTAAAGTAACACGAAGAATGCATGTGTATCATTGAGTCCAGAGCTGACACAATACCTTAAACTTTGAAAAACAGACTATGACCGAAAATAGCCAAGAGTTTTTAAAAACAACTTGTTTTAACCTCAAAACAGACTCCCAAACTTTTCAACAAGACAAAGTTTACGAAAAAGGGCGCCTAATTCGATTAAAAGTAAAACATTGATACAAAAAAGTAAAAAGTGATATTTAGAATTTGTCCAAGTACCTACCAAAGTTTTTTACTTTTTAGATTCACTCTCGACACGTAGCAAAGTTAAACAATTGTACCTACCTACCTAGCCAATTATGTACTGATATGAAAACCTATTAGAAATAATTGTGTAAGCAACCTACCCAATTAGATTAAAATAGGTTTGACCAAACCACAAATTGGCGTGGGTTAATCGAACTTATTTTAAGTTGGTTAATTATTAAAAATAGTTGACGGTAGTTAATAAAGAGTAGGCATCTATTGAATATAATTTACTGGTAGTTCTACGAACTGCAGACCTCACTAACATCATTTGAACATAAATCCAGTTTACCTAGTAGCTCGCACTCCTTGACGCTCTCATAAATAGACTATATTGAAGCAGGCAGCTAATTCCATTTTTTATTTTAATTGAATTCCTTTGAAACCATAATAATAAATTAAAACCTCTTTAAAAAAAAATCTGGCAGGGTGTTCTAGGAGTTATCAATTTCCAATGACTTGAATTTTTGGAAAGATAAATGTATAATGCTATTTTTATTCCCATAGTGCATATGCACGACTAAAAAAATATAACCTCGATCTACCTATTGCCTAATTTTCGTAAAGATTGGTTGAGAAACGCGATCGAACCAACATACTGACAGACAAAAACTTAACAGATTAAAGTTACTTAGTACCTACACATTAATTTGGATATTAATTTATTTATTTTTTATTTTAAAAGAAAATTTTGCCAGACTTGAAGCAGAGACTCTTCGCTCGCTTGATCAATTAGAAACGACATAGCCCACAAGACTCCGAGCGCCAACTAAACCAAATTAGCTAGTCAGTATAGCGAGCATAGCTGTCATAGTTTGCTATGACACATATGTTTGAAAAACTGGCTTAACTAAGCGAACTAAGTTAGTTTAGTTTCATCTAAATGCAAACGTTGTGGGTTTTCTTTCTTAAAATAGTAAAAATAGATGTAGTAAAAACCAAAAAAAACAAGATTTTTTAAATAAAAAACTCCCCTTTTTTATATTAATGAAGGTGTCACCTTCAGGTGACACTGGGCATTGTATATAAAGACGAAAGATTATATAAATTAATAGTTGTATTCATTGGTTGTTCTACTATAATGGTTTAATTTAAAAAAAATGATTGTTATGTGGTACTAGCAGTGCCCGCGACCCGCGACTCATTTTTAGGGTTCCGTACCGAAAGGGTAAAAACGGGACCCTATTACTGAGACTTCGCTGTCTGTCCGTCTGTCCGTGTGTCACCAGTCTATATCTCATGAACCGTAATAGCTAGACGGTTGAAATTTTCACAGAAGATGTATTTCGGTAGCCGCTACAACAACAAATAAAAAAACAGAATAAAACAAATATTTAAGAGGGGCTCCCATACAATAAACGTGTTTAAAAAACTACAAGGGAATTTTATTCCAATGTGAGGTCGCTTCTGATTGGTCGAAATCAAATCGAGTTGGTCATGGAATTCAAAATGGCTGCTCTGTCTGTGAAATATACCAGTCTGCCTTCACTAACTAAAGAGTTTGTTATAAGTTTCAGATTTTCTTTGTGCCAGTTTTTTTTTTTCGTTTTTTTTAAGGGATGCGGTCGTATGATGGGAGTAAGAATCGAAGCTAAATATTTTACCTTTTATTATAACATTTAAAAATTGGTTGTTGTAAACCATTTTAGGGTTCCGTACCCAATTGTGATAGTGGTACGGAACCCTTCGTGCGCGAGTTTCGCACTTGGCCGGGTTTTTTTTGAAAATATTAAAGAGCCTCAATAAATAAATTATCCAACACTGAAAGAAATTTCCAAATCGGACCTGCGGTTCCTGAGATTCGAGAGAGAAACAAACTCTTCAGCTTTATAATATTAGAACAGATAAACCTCTGTCACCTACGGATGACTCTGGGAATTGACGAGATCACGGTGAACAAAGTTGAACAAGTCTTGCATAGTCTTCCTACGTTTTCCGAAGCTTAACAGCATTTTTCAGATTTTCAACTTATTCTCTTATATTTTTTCGTAACCATCCCAGTATAATATCCCACCTAGGTCATTTTATATAGTGGTAACTGAACGGGACTATACTTTTTAATTTTACCACCCACTGAGGTTTTTAATTGAGGATATTTTGATGCAGATCAAACGGAACGACTAGTTATCGATTGGTCAAAACATTGATTTATCTGTGTTCGTCCTCATATGAACCTGAAAAATGCAGATCTGCAACGTTTGCGACCACTGTACAGCCTAGGCTTGTAATATGGGTACTAAACAACGGACAGAACACTCATATTAGTACTTTTTTAACCCTGTAAACCGGGTTCAAAAGAATATAGCTACGGTATCCCCTGCCCTTCGTAAAAGGCGACCAAAAAAGGGTTGGTGGAAGCCTTCAGCAGCGGCTTGTTACCACCCACTGGCTTAATTTGTAGCGCTAAGCGAATTCACTATTGTTCCAATCCGTAGCCCATAGCCTCTTACTATCAGGTGAGAGGTGCTCTAACGCTCTTTTATCGTTTATAAAAAATAAAATAGTTAACGATAGCAAATAGAATCAATAAAATAACCGTAGATCAAAGAAAATACCCTTAGGTCACAGAATCAAATCCGCGACCTTTCGCGTATAAAGCGTACGTTCGCCCACTCACTACGCCAGAGATGTTTTCAAATTAATACTTCAGACAACATTTGCATTGTTCTCGGTATAGCTAGGTAATGGGTATACCTAGGTACAACTAAAATAATAAGTTTATGTTTCCGAGATTTTTGTTGTTTCCGCGATGTTGGATTGAAATTTTTCGGATTTAATCGCGTGGTGTTTATTACTTTTAACATTGTTTTAATGCTCAACGTTTCGGATTGACTGTGATGTGATTAGTCATCCTATTGTATTAAAAAGTTACAGAAAACCTACCATCTCTAATATTTAAAGTATCAAAACGTTCCTGTGTTCGCAAACCGATGATGTTTCCAAAATAAAAATTCATTGAAATAGATCAAAAGAAAGAACAATAATCCTCACAACGAAAGAAGCAGAACGCTCTGTCCTTGTAAAAATAAACCACTTTTTGCTTGAATAACCGATGCAAAAATATGTGCATAACTCGAGAGTTAGTATCAATTTGCCTTATATTAGCAACCATAAAACGAGCTTATTATACCGTCTAAATGCGAGTTAAGTTTTAAACCTATGCTTAACCATTACGTTTATTTTAATACAGACTAGCAACTCTTTGCAGTTTCACTCGCGTAAAACCGGATCCCGTGAGAATATTCCGGTAATAGGTAGCCCATGTTACTCCAAAGACTTCAATGTATTTGCATACTAAATTTCCTTAAAATCGATCCAAATAATTGACTAGGATGAGATAATTTATCTTTATTAGTGTAAATAAATGCAATATTAATATATATTCGACTGTAGCTACTTACAATTTCAATGAATGATCCAAACACACAAGCACTATAATATTCCAAGTTTAAAAATATATATATTGAACACTATTTCTTTACAATCGCTTGTTCAGTGTAGTGTAGCACTTCGTAGTACGCAGAGTTACGTAGCGGCGCTACGAGGACCGAACGTGACGGAGTCTCGAGATCAACTGACTGAGCGCGCTGCATCCGAGCAGGACCACGCTCCTGATGCAGTTTGATCTTAGATCTGGGATCGCGTGCTATGCTAGCTATTGTATAATGTTTTATGATACCTACCTACCTAAAGATACATGATATTATTATTTTTTTGAGGAGTAGATACTAGAAATATTTTTCGAAAGAGAAATACAGCATCAAAAATCCTCCCATGACAGGGTTCGAACCTGTGCCCCTCGATTGCCGGGCGAGTGCGCAGTGGTAGCGCGGTAATAGCGCACTCGCCCGGCAAGAGAGGGACAAAAATGTTCTAATCCTGTCATGGGAGGATTTTCGATATTGTATTTCTCCTTGTAAAAATATTTCTATTGAGCAATAAAAACATATGAAATATTGAGTAGGTGTGCTCATTTTTAATTAATCAGTGATTTTATATTATCTACTAGCTCATCCCCGCGGGTTTACCCGTGTAGTTCCCGATCACGTGGGAATGCCTTGATAGAACACACTTTTTAAACTTACACGATTTCCGTCAATCATTTTTATTAGACACCGGTCTAGATCGCGTTATAGATAATAATCATTTTTATTAATTACCTCGACGTTTCGATAAACGGGTCACACCGCCCGTGGTTCCGAGAAGACACATCGTATATACCCATATTATACCCTGAATAAAAAGATCGATAGATCGTGGATAGATCACATAAATATTTATATGTACTACAAGGTAATTGAATTTTTAACCTTTCTCGTCTCAAAAGGGTGGTCCACCATCGGAGGTACTTCTATTAAATTCTAACTAAACTACACTGTAGTTGAAGTTTTAGGGAAATAAAAGCAGGATATGAACATAATAAAAACCGGCCAAGTGCGAGTCGATCTCGCACGAAGGGTTCCGTACCACTATCACAATTGGGTACGGAACTCTAAAATGAACACTAGCCCACCCAAACTGTAAACGAAACGCGAACGCTAAGTCTATCACTTTGATAGCGATGGCCCTATTGAGAAAAATACATCGCGGTATCGTTGCGTTTTTATGACAAAAATCACGAATGTTGTATGGGAGCCGCATTTATATATTTGTTTTATATTGTTTTTAGTATTTGATGTTGTGGCGGCTACCGATATACATCGTCTGTGAAAATTTTAATCGTCGAGCTAGCATGATTCATGAGATACAGCCTGGTGACAGACGGACAGACAGCAAAGTCTCAGTAATAGGGTCCCGTTTCTACGATTTGTGTACGAAACCCTAAAAATAAAATTTTATAAGCCGTCGTCGTGTCTCGGAAATACAAAAATTCTGCCATGACAGGATTCAAACCTGTGCCCTTCGTTCGATCACTACTTTCACTACCTTGTAAAAAAAATTTAGTAAAAATGCCTTAAGAACAAAACAAAAATATATTATAATTTTTCGTTAAGCGTTGTAATATCCAACTATCGGCCGAATACAGAAACGCAACTCAAAATTAGAGTTCTACTTTAACAACTAAGAACCTCTCAAATTCAAAAAATCCCATACTATTTTTAAATTGAGAAGCTGCTTCATTTTTTAAGTCCCTGGCTGTTACTTGTTCACTCCTTTGGGTTTTGAGACCATTAGGTGTTGGGGGCCTAGTAGTAAGGTTTTTCTTAGGGACTTGTCGGCGTGTCTTGTCGAGGCGTCTGGTGATCCCAGGGCTGGTAATTTATTGTCCCAGCGGGTTAGCCTAGCTATCCAGTGGGAACGCTGCAAGCGTTTTGGGCACCATGCCGCGGGAGGGTGCCGACAACTTCTTATTGCTTTAGGTTTTAAGTCTTTTTTCTTTTTTTGTGATTTATTATTTATGTAAAATGTGAAAAAAAAAAATTTTTTTTAAGTACGCTTCAATTTTTAAGTGGCGCTTCTGTATTTGGTTGTTAGGTACTTAAGAGTTGAACAATAGTGCGAGTAATAGAGTGGGTGTAAATCTTTCTGTGTAAGAATTTACGTAGGTATAAAATGTTTTTTTCTTGACTCGATACAAATTATTTGCAACAGTACAGTCTTAGGCAGTGACATTCGCTATACACAATCAGAAATATGACTGTATGTCTTCGCCGAAATGTCGAAACGCTCTAGACAAATGAAATTTCATTACGATATTAAACAAAATCCCCCAAAGCCGTCGGTGGCTTTATGAAAGAATTTAATAATAAAGAGGAGAATATTATTCAATTTTTCTTGAAAACAAAGATGGAGCAGGACGGAAGTCCGTTCCCACCTGGGGCTCGAAGGCAGTCGAATTTATTAGCATTCAAATGATTTATAACTAGCGAGCGGCAGCTGAATATCTTCCGATTCGTCTTAAATTAAATTCTTTCTTTCCTTTGGCCGGATTTCATTAAGGGTAACGAAATGCCAGGGATATGAAAAAGATAATCTTTGTGCGGCGCTAGCGCGCGGTCTGTCCGGCTGCCCGCACCGGGCTGTGGGGCTGCCATGCGCCTCGCTTGCCCTCGGGTGCGCTCTCTACCGCAAACACTCCGCAATATAAATCCGAAACATCTTAATGTATTAATTACGCAACAAATCGCGACCTTACCGCTTACGTTTGAGTATTTTTCATTAATTGGGGAACTTGAATAGCTGAATTTTAATGAATATCGCGCTTGAGTTACTTACGACAGTCAAGGACGTTTAATAAACAGTTTAGAAATGTAAAATTTCATTATTTAAATGGAAGGTGGACGAAAAACTGCCGATTATTTATTTACAGTAGGTAAATGTTCTTTTTGTTTTATTATAAAACTAACTGCGCCCCGCGGCTTCGTCCGCGTAATTCCTGATCCCGCGGGATTTTAGAAAAACCCTTCAAACCAACACACTCTCCAAATTTAATGTCTCAGGCACTCACGCAAAATCAAGTGAATTTGGCTGAAATTTAGCACACGCTTAGAGTACCTATAACATGGATAAATACATAGATAATCCTTTAACTTTTATGGGGGCCTTATTAAAAATAGTCCTATAGGCTATAGGTACTTGTTATCCCAATCCTATACATTTTCTATCTAGTACAATAGGGACCTATATATTTAAAAATCCTTTTCTCAAGATTAAAATAATCTAACGTCAAAACTGTAAGGAATAATTTCTTAGGTAAGACGTCCCTTAGGAGCGAGCGTCTCGTATGGCTGCAAAACAAGGATAATAATCTATTCTATTCATAAATTGAAAATAAAAGTAGGAAAAAAAAACCTTTTGGCAACTATACACTTTTCTAATGAAAAATCAGAGATCCAAATGAATTTCATTTCATGTACTTGGACAGATCTAATTATTTAACGTGCTAAAATTAGGTATGTCATCTATACTTCTATACTAATATTATAAAGAGGAATGATTTGTATTTTTGTGTGTATGTGTGTCGTATGTAATAAACTATAAAACTACTGGACCGATTTCAAAAATTCTTTCACCACCAGAAAGCTACATTCACCCTGAGTAATATAGGCTTTTGATCTCGATAGTTCCACGGGATCGGGACCTAAGCGGGTGAAACCGCGGGATGCAGCTAGTATATAATATAGTTATATCTAAAATATCCACGAATTTCTCATTTCATCAAAACGAGTTAAGACATTTGACGTTCGTTTATCACGTTTATCAGCGTCCTTCGTCTCACGAACAAGATTTTTCGAGTAATTTTCCTTTACTTACCAACATGTTATTGTTGGCACTTTATACCTATTTGGGTAATACTCGTAAATATAAATAAAGTAAAGGATATAAAGTTATATTTCTTAGAAAATGTTGTTCTTAAGGCGAACGTAGACGATGATTAAACGATCGACCGACAGGAACAGTGCCCCAAGTTTGCGCTAACAATCGGGTCTCAATAAAGTGTCGATAGAATAGGAATTGTCATTATTTGACGTGTATTTGACACATTTCGTGGGCGTAGTGGAGAAATTAGATAACTAACATTTTCATTATTTCGAGAAAAAGCCGATTTAGTGTTTTTTTTGACAAAAATCTAAATAAATATTTAACTATAAATATTTTTACCGTCGGTTTTTAAATATGTTAATAAAGGGTTCATTGTGCATGTTTTGAGATTATTGTAAAACCCCTATCATATAACCTAAATATTTAAAATAGCATTAAACAGTTATCTAATTTTCCCTCAACGACTTTTCGGAACTAACATGTAGTTATCTATTTTATCCTGTTAGTTGTTCAGTTTCGCCTATTACTTAATGAACATCAGGTTGAAAATCGACATGATTAAGTAATATTATTCAATTATTCCACTGCAATAATAATGTATCAACTACTTTTGTCTACTTTTTTCGGATATGCCAAAACAAAAAAGAGTAAAAAAATCTTTATTTATGGATGATTAAGAATTACTACTAATTACTTTAAATAAAAATGAAACACTTGGCAGTTAGGAAAATAAATGTATTTCGTTTAAATGAAATATAAAAAGGTAACATCAAATTATTTGTTAGACAAATTAAATAAATTAAAAAAGCAGAATGTTTTGATTATTTTTAATGAATAATCAAAACATTCTGCTGTAACGTTTACGTAAGTAAAACGTAATAAACTATAAAAATCAACAGCATTTATTAAGCTTCAGGTTAACTTCTTGCAACTGGAAGTTAGATAAATCAATGTAGGTCATCATCATCCGAGCGTGGTTCTCGGTTGCATCTCTCTCGAGAGCCCGGGGTCCGCTTTCCTACTTTTACGTCTCCACTTCGCACGATCTTCGGCATCCCGTGTAGTGAGGCCATTTGCACGCATATCCGATCTTACAACGTCAAGCCAGCACTTCTTGGGTCTTCCCAATCTGCCGCGGCCGGGCGGAGGCGCCATGGCAAGACATTTGTTTTCCACGTAACTAGCCGGTTTTCGTAGAACGTGGCCGTACCACCGTAAGCGGCATTCTTGCAGTTTGTCTGCAATGTCTCGGACATGAAGGCTGCCCCTGATGCGGGAGTTTCTGACGCGGTCTTTTCGCGTCACTCCACACATCCAGCGCAGCATCTTCATCGCCGTGACACGCAGCTCCTGCTTATGTCGCTCAAGCAATGGCCACGCCTCACTACCATACAAAAGGACAGGTCTAAAGATCGTTTTATAGACCTGTCCCTTCAGTTTAACCGGCATTTTCGGGTCACAGATGACACCAGTTACCTCTCGCCACTTGGCCCAAATGCGGGACTTGACGTCACAATCGATGTCGCCGGACTCGTGAAGCACAGATCCTAAGTACTTGAACTGGTCTGTCCGCTCGACCATGTGACCGTCTACGCAGACAGGTGTGGGATCTGTGGTATTGCTAGCCAAGTATTCGATCATCGCTACGTTGAGTTGCAAACCGCCGTTCTCAAGTGACTCTTTCCACGCATTTACACGCCTTCCAAGCCGTCCCTTATCCGAGTCCGCTAGCGCAATATCATCAGCATACATGAGCATCCACGGGGGCTGCTCGTGTGCGTCTCGGATGACTACGGACAGTGCGTCCAGTATTACGCTAAACAGAAACGGACTTAGAACGGATCCTTGGTGGACTCCGACTGTAATGGGGAAAGATTTAGTGTCACCAACAGCAGTTCGCACCACAGAATCGGAATTTCGGTACATGTCCCTGATGGTTTCAATATAAGTTTCTGGCACCCCTTTGGACCGCAGCGCCCACCAGATCATCACGCGAGGAACATAGTCGAAGGCCTTCTGCAAGTCCAGGAACAGAAAATGCAGAGGCGTATTCTTCGTTCTGTATTTCTCCATAACGATCCTTAGGGCGAAAACAGGGTCCATGGTACCATGACCGGGGTGGAAACCATACTGGCCCTCCGAGACAGTGTACTCCTGCCGGATCCGAGAGTCAACTATCGCTCGTAGAGCTTCATGGTGTGGGACATGACCTTTATACCACGATAACTTCCACACTCCTGCACAGATCCCTTGCCCTTGAACACTGGAGTGATAACACTCAGTCTCCATTGGGCGGGAATTCTGCCGGTCTCGAGTATGCGGTTAAAAAGGGTGCATGCTTCATGCAGCGAAGAGCCTTGCGTACCTCCTCAGGCGTTATCAGTGGCACAAGTCCTAGATTCGGAGGGAGTTCCGGTGGCTGCACCTCTTTTTACTGCTTATTGAGCAGCTCGTGGAAATTAGAGCGCCACCTCTCCTTCACCGCGAGGTTCTCGCATAGCAGGTTGCCATTAGGATCTTTTACACAGCGGCACTTGGATATATCCTGTGCCGATTTAATCCTAGTACGTGCCAACCTATAAATAAGCTTCTGCCCCTCAGACGTTTCCAACTTATCGTACAATGGCTGTAAGTGGTCCCGTCTGGCTCTGGCTACTGCTCTCTTTGTGGCACGTTTGGCAGACCTGTACGCGTCGCGATCTTCAGGAGAGTTGGACGCTTGCCACTTTTTAAAGAGGGCTTTCTTCACCCTAGTCTCCCTTTGGACTGTGTCGTTCCACCACCAAGTTTCCTTGTCACACTTGCGTCCTCCCTTAGACATACCGAGGACCGACCGCGCCGAATCAGCGATAGATACCTGAATCCTGTCCCAGTGTTCCTGTACCGAATCGCCTTCAGCATTAGCACATTTGTCGCCGATTGCTGAGGCGAGCATCTGGGACTTGACTTCATCAAGCATCCACCATCTGATTCGGCGCTGACATGGTTCCGGTCGTTTGTCTTTGGTCTTTACACAGAGATCCATGACAAGGAGACGGTGTTGGGCAGTGAGACTCTCACCGGGTATGACTTTGCAGTTAGCCACGTTGCCGATATGGTGTCTCCTAGTGATTAGAAAATCGATTTGGGTAGCGCGCCCCCCGCTCCTGTAGGTGATCAAGTGGTCGGGCTTCTTTCTGAAATATGTGTTTACGAGTGCCAGGTCGGCAGTGGCACATGTACGCAGAATTTCTTCCCCTTCCGCATTCCGACTGCCGTACCCGTAGCCTCCATGAACACGTTCAAATTTCTCCCCCATCTCACCCACATGACCGTTCAGATCACCACCCAAAACGATTCCCTGTGACAACGGGATTGCCCCAAGGACCTCGCCGAGTTTATCCCAAAACGACCTCTTATCAGCGTCGCTACAACTGACCTGTGTCGATCGATAATTGTCACTAAATACCTATAATTATCTACGGTTGTAGGTAATGGACCGACTATATCTACATGAATGTGTGAAAACCTATCAGTGGTTGGATATGTTCCTAACTCTGATTTGGTATGTCTATGTACCTTAACGCGTTGACACTGCGTACAGGTCTTAGCCCAAAGACCTACGTCTTTATTCATTCCTAACCAAAAGTATCGATCGCTAACCATTTTACGGGATGTTCTAATGCCTGGGTGGCTTATATTATGTACCGTATCAAAAACTACCCTTCTAAATTGAGGTGGTATATATGGTCTTATCTGTTGGGTGGTAACCTCGCATGTAATTGCGATGTTACTCCCTGGTAATAAAATATCTTTAAACTTATACTTGTTATTCGATAGTGATCGCAATTCAGCAAGTTGTTCGTCACATGTCTGAGCTTGCGCAATTGCCGAGTAGTCTAGACTCGACGGACAGGAAATTGTCTCGACGCGCGATAAAGCGTCGGCGACTACATTCTTATTACCATCTATATGCCTAATGTCGGAGGTAAATTCACTAATGTACATTAAATGTCTAACCCGTCTAGTTAATTCATGGTCATTTCCTATTTTGGAAAATGCATATACCAGTGGTTTATGGTCCGTGTATATGACCAATTGTTTACCTTCGACCATATTCCTAAAATATTTTATTGATAAGTACACCGCCAATAACTCTCTGTCGTATGTGCTGTACCTACACTGCGCGGGTGTCATTTTCTTAGAAAAGTAACCTAAGGGTACCCATACACCATCAACTTGTTGTTGCAACACAGAACCTACACTAACGGACGACGCGTCTGTCATGAGACCTAACACAGCGTCGGGTTTCGGGTATGATAACGTGACCGCTTGGCACAAACTATTTTTACATTGAATAAATGCTTCATTTGCCGTATCTGTCCAATCAATTTTAGTTTTATCTCTCTTTTTACTCTTTACCAAATATTTATTTAATTCGCTCTGATATTCTACTGCCTGAGGTAAATGTAAACGGTAAAAGTTGACCATACCCAAAAAACGACGGAGTTGTTCTACCGTTTCCGGTTTCGAGTAGGACGTAATAGCACTGACTTTCTCTACCTGAGGTCTTAAACCCTCCGTTGAGACCTCAAAACCTAAAAAATCTAATTTTGTTTTGCCGAAAACACATTTATTCAAATTGATCGTTAAACCAAACTGATTAAATCTTTTAAAAACTTCTTCAATGTGTTGTTTATGTAATTCGATACTGTCTGAGGCGATCATGACGTCATCAATGAAACAGTAAATAAAATCCAGACCCTGTAAAACTGTGTGATCCATAAATCGTTGAAATGTTTGTGCGGCGTTCCTTAAACCGAAAGTCATACGCAGGAAATCGAAAAGCCCGAACGGTGTTATTATCGCCGTTTTCTCTATATCGTCCGGAGCTACAGAAATAAAATGATAAGCACGATTAATATCTAACCTTGAAAATATTTTTTTATTTGTTAATAAATAAGTAAAATCATGCAAACGCGGTATCGGATACCTATCCGGTTTCGTGATAGCGTTAAGCGCCCTGTAATCTCCGCATGGTCGCAACTGACCATCTTTTTTCGGTACAACATGAAGTGGACTCGCCCACGCACTTTTCGACGGTCTACAGATCCCCATCTCCTGCATTATTCTAAAATCTTCCCTTACCTTTGTATACCGGTGTGGTGGCAGTGGTCTCGCTCGCGCGTGAACCGGACTGCCTTGTGTCTCTATGTGATGGTACACGGAATGCTTAGGTGGGTCCTTAAAACAAACAGGTTTGGTTATGTCAGGATATTTTGCCAACAAATCATAATACAGATGACCTTGTTCTAGAGTACTGACTGATTGCTCGGTACAGTTAACTATAGAAGCGACTATATTTAGTCTAGTACATTCATCGATAAGTTTACGTGAATTTAAGTCTACTAACAGTTTATAGTTCTTTAAAAAATCGGCACCTAAAATGGGCTGTCGCACATCTGCGATTATAAAGGTCCAGCGAAATGCCCTACGCAAACCTAAATTTAATACTAACGTTTTTAAACCATAGGTCTTAATTTTACTACCATTAGCGGCAAACAAAGTATAACTAGGACATTCGTCTTTTGAAAAAAGTTTGATAAACTTATCACGGGGTAACACTGACACATTTGCGCCCGTATCTATTAAAAAGTGTAAACCTGTCGATTTATCCCTGATGCTGAGACGGTGATTACTCGTCCCGATGCAGCCTCCCGACTCGCTTAGCTGCACGGCGTCTAGTTTCCCTGCTGCTGCTTCTTCCACGCACAGGGCTCGATACAGCGATGGGCCCTCTCCTTGTACCTGAAGTGGTAGCTGCACAACCAATCTGCGCTTTCTGGAGTACGCCTGGGAGTGCTTGACCTGCGCCTTGACTGTGAGCGCCCTCTGGAACTTCCGCGGCCTCGTCCTCGTCCACGATAGGTTGACCTTGACCTCTCCATGTTCGTGAGACGAACGTTAATTTTGGCGATTTCGACCGCTACCGACGAACTTGCCTGCGCTGTCGACGATGAGCTGACTGCGGCTAAAGTCGTGCCCGAATTGGACACCTCCACGACCTTGTCTGCGATCTTAGCTAAGACGTTCGCGTCGTTTGAATCGGACACCGCCAAAACTGCCCGAACTGATATCGGCAAGTGGTTTTGCCACATCACGCACAACGCTTGATCCGAAAATCTTTCTCTGGCTAACCCCTGCATTTTTCGCAAAAGCTGCGACGGCTTCTGGTCACCCAGCTCCATCTCACTCATGAGCTTCTGTATCTGGCGAGTCTCTGATTCTTCATAGATCGCCAGGAGTCTCGCCTTCAGTGTGTCGTACTTGTTCGCCTCCGGTGGTTTTCGCAGGATATCTGTCACCTGTTGAATAGTGGACTTCCCCAACTTCGTGATGAGCAGATGATATTTCGAGATGTCTGAGAGCTTCTGTGTATATAGCACGGCTTCGGCCTGGACGAACCAAGTCATCGGCTGGTCTTCCCAAAACTCTGGTATTCTAGAAGAAACTGTGATCTGCGCGACGCTGGAATCTTCCTGCTTAGGCGGTATGATGTTCGCCCAGTTCGTGAGGTTCGCGGAACCTGCGGCATTGCCTTTCGTTGCCATTGCACCAAAGTTCACAAGCTATCCCACGAGGCGAAAAGTTATAGACACACTGTTGATGTTAAAAAATAACCGGCACGGCACTTATCACGTCGGGGTCACCACTTTAACCTTGTTTGGTTAATCAATCTACCTGCCTAATATATTGGTAGGTATTCTGAGGAGGATCAAATAATAAGGCGTATTCACTATTAGAGTTTATGTATAGAAAGTAGGTACCTAGTTACATGAGTTACTTAAGAGTTACATGAGTAACGTGAGTGCCGGCCGGGGCGAGACTGGCTCACATACCGTAATTGCATACATCGTAGGGTTATACACACACATAGATAACCGTTACACGCGTAAGCACTTACTAAGTGGGTAGGGACCCCCCCAATAAGCACATTCACGCACATAAGTCGGTCGCTAAAGCGATTCACCTCCAAGATAATCGTCATGCAACCTCTCAGCGAGCACCACAGCCACCCCGTTCTCTCCACCAGGTGCACCCGTGTAGATCAGCTTGTAGCCATTCCCAATGAGCTGGGATCTGCTGCCTTTCCATCGAGTCTCCTGCAGGAACGCCACGGCCACCTTCCGCCTGGAAAGTACGTCGGCTAGCTCCCTCGCGCGTCCGGTTAGCGTGCCAATGTTCTAGGTTGCGAAGCGGAGTTTCAGGGCTCGCGTCTTTAACCGTGCCCGCCCGTGGCACGGTAGCCCTAGTCCACTTGCCACAGGAGTCGGGCGAAACTCCTGCGCGCCGTTATGCGGCAGCGCCCTATCCCTGTGGCCATATCTTTCTTTCGTACTTTCCATAGATTTGGCTATATTTCGACTTTTACGGGAGCGACTGCCGTCTGACCTCCCAACCCCGAAGGGAAAGTCTGCGCCAGAGCCTCGTCCGTTTTTCAGCAGGTGCACCGGCTAGCAGGTGAGGTTGGTTCGGGCCCAACGATCTTAGTGGGCCCCATACACACACCACCATAAGTACATTTTCTCGCGGAACGGGTGGGAAGCCAACACAAAAAGTTTAAAATTCATAAAATCTGATGTGGTAGGTAGCCTTACCAATACTTATAGCGGAATTTGACACAGATATGCTGCTAACTGTACTTATGCAAAATACCTATGGAGCGGGTGGCAACGAATTTAGTTTTGTTAGGTTGAGCGCTTGGGAAGCAATGCAATGGACATTGAGAACAATGGGCTGCGGAGTGGATGTTATGGAAAAAATGAATAACTACAGTATAAAATGTATAATTGAAATTATATATTTATTTTTAAATTTGTTAATGAGACAAAAAAATATTATGTACATTGTCCGTTTTTGCTACATATTAATTTTGCATTTTTAATATTTTCGTCGAGGAGAAACTGATTAACGCTCATTATTCATTATATTTGGCACCTTAATGGGTTACCCAGAAAGTTAATCATTTATTTGTCAGTTATTCAATTCTTCCTCGCAATTTATACTTCTATTATTGAATGTTCATTTTTGTTACAAAACCTTACTTTTTTAAATATCTTTGGAACGAAATGAGATATCAAAGCGAGGGTAAGATCAAAAGATGCGGCCTACTTTAAACTTTAATAAAATGCAATAAAGTCGATTTTGGAAAAAGTGTTAGTTGTTCAATTTCTCCACTACGCCCACGATTTGTTATCTGCATACCAAGTTTCATCGTAATCGGTTCTGGTAGTTTTTGCGTGAAAGAGTAACAAAACTAACAAACATACTCGTACTAATTTCTTTAATTACACAAAAACTATCACATTTTTTATATTAGTAGGATACTTGGACTTGACGGACTTTTGTTCAGTTCATTGGTCGAGTTGGAATAGACGTTGGGGTGCACACCCAAAGACGCGAGTTGAAGCCTCGCCTCAAGTGAAAATTTTTGAGTGTGTATTTTTGTTTAAAAACATTTTCTAGATATTAGTAGGATGTCAAAATCCTATAAAAACTAGAAGTAAAATTATCTCTTTCTAACCCATCTACACATAGATTTGGTTCTGTTATTAAAATGTAAATTATTCAAATTTTTTTCGTCTGCGTTATCCATTAACCAAAGCCATATTTGCAATTTGGTATTGAATTTCAAAAATTATGAAACCCTAAATAGTGTTTTACGATAAATACCTATCTCCACACTCCACACCAGACAACAATAATAAATGTACCAAATATCAAAGCACATAAACAGAATTTAAAATGAGTTAGGTACTACGATGAAAGCTTTTAGAAATATATCTACTAAATATATAAATATACATCGAACACTGTGGTTTAATTTTCATTCTTTTGTAATTGTTTAATTTATTCAACGAAACGTTTGCCCGTATTCTTCTATTGACACAATTAACAATACATAAAAAAACCGGCAAAGCACGAGTCGTACTCGTGTATGAAGGGTTCCGTACCATTATACAAATACAAATAATTTTATTCATTGAAGGTGGGTACGAACGAAACTTAGGCTAGCAATTTGTAACTTAGAAAGCGGTCATTCATTTTTGTTTTATGATAATATAGCGAGCACTAGTTTCCACACTAGGATCACACACAAATCTCTTCCTATTAGACCTAGCGAAATCCGTTAGGTACGCAACGATGAAACTTGTTTGCATTTATCTTTACCCCCTGACGCCAGTTTATCACTAGATAGCGCCAGTGGTAAATATAAATTGTGCTTACGATGCGTTTAACTTTGAAAAATCACGTTTGTTGTATGGGAGCATCCTACAATATGTTTTTTTTTGTTTATAGTATTTGTTATTATTGCGGCTACAGAAATACATTATGTGTGAAAATTCAACTGTCCCGTTTTTACCCTTTGGATACGGAACTCTAAAAATATAAAAGTATATTCACTTATCTCGCGGCGGTGTTCGGAACAATATTTACCAAAATGACAGGATGAAAGGTTTTATTTATTGTAATGGCAATAAATTCACGCAGAAACTCATGGCGGAGGTTTGGAGACCACCCCCATATTGTTTGCATTAGTTTTGTAAAGCTAAAATAACAAAGAACAAATCGTGTTAGCTATGCACTAATTATGTTGTCAGTCAAAGAAAGCTTCTATCATTAAAATGGAAAAGAAACGTTCTCAAATTTATTGATCTCGCAGGATTTAAACCCACGACTTGCGCATTGCTTTGGCGCCGTTCTCCCAACCGAGTTACTGAATACAAGCTCATCTGTACCAATATTATAAAGCTGAAAAGTTTGTTTCTTTGTTTGAACGCGCTAATCTCAGGAACTGCTGGTCCGATTTGAAAAATTGTTTCAGTGTTGGATAGTCCATTTATTGGGGAATAGTCTATATTATATTTTTTTTTAAATCAGGCGGACGAAGTCCCGGGCACTGCTAGTGTGCTATATGTAGAGCTTATCTAAGAGTTCCGGATCGCATCCCTCTCGGGAGTCCAGGGTCCGGTAAAACCCCAAATTTTGAGGTCGGCACTCTTTACAATATTTGTTTAGATTTGTGAGATCACTCACATATCTTCAAGATTTTGACAATACCTTTTATTTTCATTTCTAAGTGTAGATTTAACTGTTTATATTTCAATCTCCATCATTAAGTTCGGCGTCCTTTTATGCATTTCTGACTTCGTTAACTGAAAGAGACTGTAACAGAAATGGGCCACCGCGAGCTCATGCTACATCCCATTAAAATTTAATTGCTCAATAATGTTCTGTCAATTGTCGATGCCAGTTCTGTCTCATTAAAAACTTGTACACGATTCACGTGCGACTATAAACTGTAAAATCTTTCTTTGCAGTTTAAGTACGTCGTTACCAGTTCATTGGTAGTAATGAATAATATTAACATTAAGTAGTAGGTAGGTACTCTATACATATATCGGATACCTCCCGACCAATGGTCTAGGATCGTCACGCAATGTCTGTCAGAAGATGGATGTCAGAATCGAGGCACATCCCGAAAACGGTGGTGTGACGATCTTGATGCATTTGAAGGACATTGTCAAAATCTAGCCCTGGACCGGACTGCTTGGAAAGATGTTAGGGAGACCTTTGCCCAGCAGTGGGAAAGTATATTTTAACAAAAAAAAAAAGAAACTATAGATTAATGAAAACATATTGCAGTGTCATAAAATGTCAAGTTACAATATAAAAACCTTTTCAAACTAATCCGCGAACACACATTAAATAAAAAGGTATTTATGGGTGTACTATATACAGTCGAATTAAGAAACCACCTCCTTTTTTGAACTCCTTTTTTGATATTACTTGGCAGCGAGCCCAAAATGCTGGCAACATTGCCACGCTGAATGGCAACGCTATAATATAATGAACCAATGAATATATTATCTCGCGAATACAGAAAAATACATTAAACCTGCGTCACTACATACGTTTTAAGATACCTACTTAAAATCATAATAAAAGGGGATGAAACCCTTTCTCCTTTTAAATATTTTATTATTTCAGACTCAACGTTTTGCGAGTAAAGAATGACGCTAAATTAATATTACAGCATATAGCGTACACAAAAATTGGACATGAAAACTTAAGTACAGTAGGTAGGTACTTAAATTCGTAAATTACACAATGTACAAATTCTTTAAAGATCCGCTTGATATCTATACTAATATTATAAAGCTGAAGAGTTTGTTTGTTTGAACGCGCTTATCTCAGGAACCGCTGGTCCGATTTGAAAAAAATATTTCAGTGTTGGATAGTCCATTTATTGAGGAAGGCTATTTTATAATACTATATTTAAAAAAAAAATAGGCGGACGAAGTCGCGGGCTCTGCTAGTATGAAATATGACTGTTGGTCATTTTAATAATTTAAAGATGGCCACATTATATTTTGCGATTATAATTTGGTATTATTGTCTATTTTCCGATCTTGACAATAGCTGGAAAAGCGTGCCCGGAGCCGAAGCCAACACATAGAGGCCTTTCAATAACAATTTTACTCGCAAACTATGAAATGGATACCACAGTCTGTAGGTAATTAATTATATCATTAAAATTGTTCCATTGTTATATTACAAAATTCAATTACAATATAGAATTTCATTATTATTAAAATTAGTATGTTAGTATGTATAATACTGTTTGTTGTATTTTAATTTGATTTTAATAAATAAATTGGGAGTCTACGTGTTAGATCCGTCCGGCTCCACGACCTTCTTACAAAGGTCCGGGAGCACATTGGAAATGATTTTTTAAACTCTAAACAGCTATATTAACAAACGACCCTATGCGTAGACACAGCTTCTGTCCCCACTTTTGCTGACGTTGATTAAAACACAACAGCAAGACAAAGCATTAAACCACGCTTAGGGTCGTTTGTGAATAAAACAAATTAATTCTGTGAACATCACACAGCGCCATCTAGCCCCGTGGTAAGCAACTAATCTTATGTTACGGTGACTAGACAACGGATATATCAAACTTATATATATTTATTTTTTGTAAAAAAGGATTTTATCTATGGTACACCAAATTAAATTAAATAATTAAAATTAAAAAACCAAAAATGAGTCGCTAGGTATGGTACCCAAAAGGCTGGCTGCATTGCCCCTTAGGATAACAATACCTATTCGTTGGCCAAAGTAGCCGCCAGCCCTTTGGTCACCAGAAGCTAATTTTAATAGGTACTTATAATTTTTAAATATTTTTATAAATATCTGAAACCTCGGTCCCTTAGTCTCGATTGCAAACGGGATTGTTTGTATGTATTTACAAACAATCTATCTATATTATCTTCTATCTATACTAATATTATAAAGCGGAAGAGTTTGTTTGTTTTTTTTGTGTGTTTGTTTGTTTGTTTGAACGCGCTAATCTCAGGAACCACTGGTTCGATTTGAAAAATTCTTTAGGTGTTAGATAGTCCATTTATTGAGGCTATAGGCTATATTATATTTTCAAAAAAAATAGGGATCCTTACTAAAAGTTCAATAATGTAACACAAGGTGTGAAAAAAATGACCAAAAAATTCCTTACGCCGCGTGCGCTGCGAAAACTATTGGATATAGAACAAAACTATGTACTACTTTGTAGAACATGTAATTGTCTACCAAAAACATCGCGACACCATATGTCTAACTATTGTAGTTATCTCACAATAAGTGTTTTTGTAATTTTTGTAAATAATTAAAATGCCGTCGCTTTAATAACCTTTTATTTTGTACCTTGGTATTAATCCTTATCAAAATAAATTACTTCATATTCAAGACGAATTCAATACCTTTTTAGGACCTTTTAAATTATTTAATTCGGACATTTCATTCAAAAGATATCGCGATATTAAAAATGTAAGCATGTTGCAACCAAATAAGTTTAAGTATTGCGCGCGCATGTATGAGCGCGGTCGGCTCCTTGCAAAGCGGTTGTGCTCAGCGATACTTTTTAATACTTCTTTTTTAGGGTTCCGTACCCAAAGGGTAAAAACGAAACCCTATTACTGAGTCTTCGCTGTCTGTCTGTCCCTCTGTCCGTCTGTCCGTCTGTCACCAGGCTGTATCTCATGAACCGTTATAGCTAGACGGTTGACATTTTCACAGAAGATGTATTTCGGTAGCCGCTACAACAACAAATACGAAAAGCAAAATAAAACAAAAATTTAAGAGGGGCTCCCATACAAGAAACGTCTTTTTTAGTTATTGTTGTCAATTTCCGTATCTAATTGGATTTTGTTTTATATATTTTTTGTACAGATGTTATAAGTACAGAATAATAAATAAACAAATCTAGATGTGTAGCCCCGACATTAGCTGTGTAGCCCCGGCATAGAATAGGGTTACCCCATCTCATCCCGTGGGTGTCGTAAAGGCGACTAAGGGATCTGAGGGAGATTAGCTAACCTTAAGTACTCCCCGCGCGGTGGCGGATAAACGGCTTGATCCCTAAGAGGGTTGGTGTCAGGCAGGCGGCCGGCCGTAAAAACATTGCCAAATCTAATTGCAGCAGGTATGGTCAATGATGACTTACCGTCTGCGCCGACCCCGAATAAAAAAAAACAATTTGGGGTTTATCGGACCCCGGGCTCCCGAGAGGGATGCAACCGGGAACATCGCTCAGATGAGAAGAAATAAATAAACAAATCCTGAAAGTCACTTTTCTACGCGGACGAAGTCGCGGGCACTGCTAGTTACTATTATAAAGCGGAAGAGTTTGTTTGTTTGTTTGAACGCGCTAATCTCAGGAACCACTGGTCCGATTTGAAAAATTCTTTCGGGGTTGGATAGTACATTTATTGAGGAAGGCTATAGGCTACTTTTTATCCCGATATTCCCACGGGATCGGGACTTATGCGGGTGAAACCGCGGGGAGCTGCTAGTCGTAAATACATTCATATCTATTTTACTATTATAAAGCGGAAGAGTTTGTTTGTTTGTTTGAACGCGCTAATTCCTGTAACCGCTGGTCCGATTTGAAAAATTCTTGCAGTGTTGGATAGTCCATTTATTGAGGAAGGCTACTTTTGATCCCGATATCACCACGGGATCAGGACTTACGCGGGTGAAACCGCGGGACGCTGCTAGTTATAGAATACGACTGTTAGTAAGTAGATACTGTACGTTAATCATTTTCTACATAAATACTGTGAGGCACGCTGTACCCTTATCACTGAAAAGAGTAGCAGGTGTTTGTTAACCTCAAATAGAGCATTACGTTACGACACGTACTTATACAACACTAGCTGCGCCCCGCGGGTCCATCCGCGTAAATTGCATTTACAAATTAACAAGAAAAAACGTATAAAATGTAGTATATCAGTTGTATAGTACCCATAGTACAAGCCTAGTGCTTAGTTTGAAGCTAGATTGCGATATGTGTAACGTCGTGCAATAGTGCAATATTTTTAAGTAAGTCTATAGGTATAGAAAGTAGCCTATGTGCATTGCCCTATTATGTATTAGTCAACGAACTCAGAATATATAGTATTAGTACTAGATACGAAGTCTCAAACATATTCCATGTTTCTTTTACGCAAAATTAATATAAAAACCCGCTGCAGCGCTGACAATATTGTTACAACTATTGTAAATGTGAAATGAAAATCGCTGCTGGCGCTAAGATGAAGTCGATGAATGATTTAACATTGAATTTGATTCTTCTTCATTTCCTTGCATTACTTCTGTGGCATGTTTCAAGTGCTTTCCTTCTGATGCTACGGCTGAGATCAATGCCGATGTATTATTCCAGAACTATCGCTGTCAACATTAAAAGTTTCACCACAATCGATTCAGTCGTTTTTACCCGACTTTGACAAAAGGAGCTTTATGTTTTGGACCGCGTTGTAGGTATATATCTGTGTATGTTTGTATGTCTGTACGCTCAGAACGTCTAAACTGCTTAATTATTTGAAATAATTAATTACGTGAAAGAGTAATAAACGTACATACTAACATTCGCGTTCATAATATTAGTAGTATAGGGTTTTCATGAAAAGGGGCCCAATGAATACGACGACTAATTGCGAGAGAACCTTGACATCTCTCGAGTAGTTACTCGTTAGGCTCAGTAAATGCATAATATACCGACCTATAGGTACGATTTGTACATTATATTTTTATAGAGATAAGTATCAGCTGACCCGGAGCATTTTTTACCTAGATTATCTAACTTAAGAAGACAGTCTCCATTCTTTTTCTCCATACAAACGTAGTCGACGTTTTCCTCCCTGGATAAAGCCATTAGAGCAAATATGTTTATGCCATAAAACCCATATCTGTCATGACTATGCATCTACCTTTTGTTTTGTTTATTTTGTTTTTTTTTTTATTTTTATTCTAATTAGAAAATGAAAAAAATATTAAAGGCTAAATGCTCTCAGATTTGGTATCGTCATCAGTCATCTCACAAGAAAAAATACAATGCTTTCTTTTTGTGCATGGTTTTCGTATGTTTGAAAATGCAAACCAGATAATTTGCTACAAAATGTATGAGAAAAGTACTAATTTTGATAGGTGTCGCCATACCCCAAAACATACATAAAAATAACTAGCCGAAACCAGACGGGTTTCGAGCAACAGCTAGTACATACATAAAAGTAATGGCGAATAGGTATGATAGTATTATGACTATAGGTAGGATGTTTACTGCTGAGCTAGATATTTGTTGTTGAGTTTGTACTACACTTCTCTGAGGCTGAGCATTCCTTAAGAATGTGCGACAATATTGACAGTGTGTCCCCGCCACGGATGGCTTATTATTGCTGAGAAGTTAATCGCCTCCAACCTCCCCTCATAGCGACCCCTTTCCACACATCTGAGTTTAGGACACACGTTATTCTGAGAGTCTAAGCTTCTGAGCAACTGATCATGATTTACCAATACTGGTACTGAGCCACAGCAAGCTAAGCAACTTGCTGTGGTATCGTCTACTAAAAACACTGCGGTCATATGAAAACATGTATACAATATTCTCCATAACAATTCACTAATATCTGAGCATAAATCAAAGCATAACACTCACCAGAGCTTCAAGAAAACACACACAATATCAAAAACAACTGCACCGTCCTGCGACTGACGCTCGCCTGCCGGTCAGCCCGTTACCCATCCAACCGTGTCAAATTATTTGTATCTACCTACAATACCTAAACCTACCTAAATTCGCGGCAATTCGCGACACTCCCCACGGGAAAGTTTAAGAAAAAATATACATACTTTATGTGAGCACAAATCAAATTTAATCTCAATATCATTAAACATATTAAACGATTTATAAAATATCCATGATCTAATAATATATTATGTCATTAGGTACTCGTATCAAGTGAAAGAGCACAAATTAGCTGAGCCGTCCACTCTCGTAGTTTCATTCTCGCTTTCTGAGCCGCTGCGCACTTCGGTCTGAGCCGAGTCCCTTTGTCTACCTCACCACGAGTAGCCTGTGCATTATTTGTCTGTTCATTATCAATCTGAGCTGATAACTGAGGATAACTATCAATCTCCATATGACTTATCTGAGGGGTTTCAGCCGTTTTATGTTCATCCTCTAACTCTAAGGGATACAAATGGCTGATAGATCTGGTTAAAATCTCATTCGGAGAAGTGGCAACCTTTGCTACTCGAATCTTTCCGTCAGATCCTTTGATTACTGCGGATACTTTTCCAACTTTCCATAGTACTCTATTAGGACCACCCTTTATTTGGACCAAATCTCCAACTATCGGCTCACGGTCAACTACTATCCGTGGTTGCCGATGTGTACTTCTTCGGTCTCTCAAACTGGTCAGATACTGGTTAACGAACATCTCAATATATTCTCTTAGAATTATCTGGCCTCGCTTCCAACCGTCAATCAAATTCGTTTTAGTCAGCGTAGCAGGCTCAAGAAATTCATTATCTGAGGATTCAGGCATTGATGGTCCGCCAGGACGGAGGAAATGTTCAGGTGTGAGCACATGTTCGATTTCTTCTCCTACTACTGTCAGCGGTCTCGAGTTAACCACAGACTCAATTTCTTTAATCAAAGTACACAGTTGAGTATGATTAAGCAAATGTTTATCAACAGTCTTTTTAAGGCAATTCTTGACTATTCCTGTCTCTCGTAATAGCCGCCATACCACGGAGCGAGCTCTGGATTAAACTTCCATTTGATTTCGTTCATAATACAATATTCACTTGTCACTTCGTCAGCGGTAAGTTTAAATTGCAACGCGTTATCTGAGATGATTAACTTGGGCACGCCTCTTGCGGAGATAAACCGACGCAACGCCAACATTCATTCCTCGGCAGCAGCGTCTGCTACCACTTCCATATGGATTGCACGGGTAGCTAAGCATGTGTATAACGATACCCAGCGTTTCTCTGTTACACCGTTGATATTTACTACAAGAGGCCCAAAATAATCGACTCCTACGTAAGTGAAAGGGTTACTATACTTGACTCTTTCAGACGGAAGCTGGGCCATCGGTGGAAGCTTGAAAGGTCCCCCTGAATATTTTCTGCAGACATCACATTTCTTGAGAACTTTTTGCACCTGTCTACGACCATGAGGAATCCAATACTTACGTCTTATTAAGGATAGCGTATGAGATACTCCTACATGAAAGTTTTTTCTGTGAATCTCGTCAATTATTTTGTCTGTCAATTCATGACACTTCGGTAGAAGTATCGGATGTTTCTGTTCAGTTGACCAATCAGTATTGTCTAAACGTCCCCCACACCTCATCAATCGATCGTTATCTTTATACAGTCTTAATGACCGCACTATATCTGTCTGAGTACCTTGTAGCTCTTTTGAGAAACACTCCTGCTGTGCCATACGTATATCTTGAACGTGATCGCTGTTTTCTAATTGTGAGGATTGCTGCGAATTCTCTTTGAGTTGGCCAGTCTGAGATTCTTCAAATTCCTGTTGTCTATCCGAAGGACCCTCCGCGGCAGGAGAATTGCAAACTAAGACACAATTTTCTGATTCATTTGGAATATCCGAAGGCCATTTTTCTGATCGATAGTTTAAAAAGTCTGGCCCTTGCAACCAACGTTGAATATTGGATAACGAGGCATTTGGTCTCGTAGCCAAGTCGGCAGGATTAAGCTCTGACGGAACATGGCGTATACTCAGGTTGTGATTCTGTTTGATTTCTTCTACACGTTTAGCTACAAATGGTGGGAGGAGCTTGTCAGAATTACACCAACTTATAACAATTTTGCTGTCTGTCCACAAGATTAATCTTGTTACATTGAGTTTCAAAAACTTGAGAACCGTTTACATCAATCTACTTCCTATAAGAACTCCTTAAAGTTCTAACTTAGGAATTTGGAGATCTGTTTGTTTGTCTTTTCCTACTAGACGTGACTTTCCGATGACAAAGTTAACTGTTACACTTTTATCTGTTGAGCTACGTAAATATAATACCGCTGCGTAAGCTTGCATTGACGCGTCCGTGAAAGCGTGTAACTCATGAGTAATTTCGGTTTCGTCTAGACCTTCTACAAAACATCGAGGAACACTAATGTCTGAAATATACTTAAGTCCACCTAAGACCATTTTACTTTGCTGCAGATTGTCTTGTCTTAACTTCGTATCCCACTCTAGTTTTTGACGCCACAAATCTTGGAGAAATATCTTAGTGGGCAATACTAATGGTGCAGCGAAGCCGCAAGGATCAAAAACAGAGGCAATTATACGCAGTACTTCTCTTTGTGTCTACTTGACTTATGTCTTTTTCCTTCAGATCAAATCGCAGGCTCATCCTGTCTCTTTTAAGATCCCAGTTAAGACCTAAAACTTTTAGGTGCTTTGTCTCATTGTTACGGAATTGCGCGGGAATATTGTTCACAAATTGTGTCGCGTTAGAGTTCCACTCGCGCAAATTCATTGAGAGATCATTAAAAGACTGTTTGGCAATATGATACAATGATAGAGCATTCTTCAGTGAATCCGTCCCAGTGACCAAATTATCGACGTACAAGTCATCTGCAATCTGTTTACAGGCTTCGTCGCAACCTTTTCTAAGATGATATCGAATTGTTGCGTTTAACAAAAAGGGGCTGGATATCACGCCGAAAGGAACTCTCTGAAATCTGAGGTGCAACAAATTCTGAGATGGTAGTGACAGTCCAACATTCGCAGGCCACAAGAACCTCGTGACATCTCGGTCTTCATCCTGGAGACCGATTTGAAGAAATGCTTTCTCGACATCTGCAACTATACCTATACGATGCTCCCTAAATCGAATCAGAAGTCCAGTAAGATCTTCCAGCATGAGAGGGCCGCGATATAGGCATTCGTTTAGACTTCGGTTCCCTTTCAACTTTGCCGAGGCATCGTATACCAATCGCAATTTATTTGCATGGGCTATGCAGTGGTGGGGAAGATAGTGTACTGGGTGCTCTGCGGAGGTCGAAGGGTTCTGTACAATCTCAATTATGCCCTTTTCTAGTTGTTCTTTCAGAATAGCGTCGTATGATTGAATAGTATCACCGTCAAGCCTCTTTAACAGGCTATTTAGCCTACCGAAGGCCAGACCAAAGTTTGATGGTAAGGCCGGTGGGTATTCAATCCACGGCCACTTAACATGGTACCTGCTGTCAAAGAATTGGGTCGTTTCATTGAAAGATTTGATGGCCTCAACGTCACGACAAATCTTGGGCGAATCGGTTATACCTATAGATTCTAGGTCCCATAATCTTTTGAGATTGTCGCTTCTCAATGGTAGGTCTGGTTCAATAAAGGCAGAACAATCAATTTCTGAATTGACATAGGTAAGTACAGAAAGTTCAGTTTTGCTGTGCTTTAAATTCCTAGTGCAATTTCCCGACCAAATCCATCCAAAAATAGAATTTACCAGATACAGCTTTTCTGTCACCTGAATTTTTTCACCGGTTAGAAATGAAAAATAATAATCGTTCCCTATTAATACGTCAACACGATCACCAAGGGAATTATCGTCAGCAAATATAATATTATTCGAAATGGTGCTGGTCTGAGCGTTCACGGGAGAGTATGATAACGTAGGAATACAATTCGTTATGTGTGGGACGATGTTAGCATGTACAATTGCATGATCATTAGTTCTTGTTACAACCTCAAAGTTCACAAGGGGACTCTCAATTTCTTTGGGTCGATCTGTGCCAAATGTAAATACTGACAAGTTATTTTTCTCTAATTCTGGTAAACTCAACTTATTCGCAAGATTTTTGGTTATGTAAGATCGCTGGCTCCCGCAATCTAAAAGTATTCGGCATGCCTCCGTTTTACCGGGGCATCCCACTTTATTAAGCGAAACAACAGCAGTTTGTAATATTGTTACCCTATCAGGGTTAGGATCGCTAATATGCATGTTTTTAGTCTTTACTTGATCCTTCGACGGACATAAAGCCCTATTATGTTCTCCATACTTTCCACAGTGCCGACATAGCATATGTGACCTGCACTCAGCTGATTTATGTCCTTTTGCAAAACAGTTATAGCATCTACCTTCTAATTTTCTTTTTCGTTCACGAATAGTCTGAACAGATTTACACTCATCGTTAAAATGTCCATTACCACAAAAAATACAAGATGGTTTCACCATCTTCGAAGCAGGCTCTCTCCGCTGTCTACTCTGGTCATCTCTGAGCTGTCTTTTCTGACCTGGCTTGTCATCTCTGTTATCGCTCTGATGTTTATTTTCATCTACCCTCCTATAAGAACCTTTATTGTAACACCCTTTGCTCTCTTTCCTGTTAGATGAAAAATTCTTTCGAAATGGCAAGCGCGGTTCACTAGTGGTCTCTGAAGCACTGTGCAGAACTTCTGTTGTAAATTTTACGCCCTCAATTTTGCTAGTACTAGGTGGTTCGAGATCATTGACATCCGTTATCCTATGTGACTCTTCACGTGCTGATATGATTTGCTCTAAGTGTAATCTAATATTGTCTACTGTCTCCTTCTCGTTACCCATTTGTACACGCAATTCATATATAAGATCCTTTGGGAATCGCTTTTTTATTGTAACCCTCAGATGGTTATGATTCACGTCCTCGCCTAACGAACTTAATACGCGAAGGTGTCTCTCTATCTCGTTAAAAGCTCTTCGACAGTCTGATACAGTGGTATTAGCAGTTTTGATAGCGTCTAAAGCCGTGTAATGGGCATTTATTATTATATCTGGCTTGCCGTATCTGTTTTTAAGAGTAGAAACGGCTATTTCGTAGTTTTTGTTCGTAGTCTCTAAGCCTTCTGTAGCGCGTTTTGCCTCACCTTCTAAAACCGACTGTAAGTATAAAAGTTTGTCAACGTCGTTAATTTTTCGACTATCTACGTTTGACGAAAATTGGTCCCAAAACGAATGCCATTTCAAAACGTCGCCGTTAAATTTTGCGAGCTCCATTTTTGGCAGTTTGCTGGCTACATTCGAATGCTCTGCTTTATCCTCCGCGGTACGACTTCGTGATGCCTGAGAATTCGCAATCCTACATTTTATAGCGTAGTTTAATTCCGTCACCAATTCTTCACCTTTGATTTGTGTTGCCGTATATTGAGATAGCTCATCTACCGATGCCTTCTCCACTACTTTGTAGTAATTATACATCTCGTTAATGAATCGATCAATGGAAACCTTTAACTTAGTTGATATTATCTGAGCTTCATCACTGTCACACTCAACTGCTTTATCTTTGAGAATTTTCAAAGTTTCTTGACCGGTATTAATGAGAGACTCCACGTTCTCTATTAGTATTTTTAATCGAGTTTGAACTACCCCTTCCATATTAAGTACCCCTAAAGGATTCTTGTTTACTACTGTTGGTACTTAATGGAAAAATATGAGCGAAATGATAAAGTGCACAGGCTACTGAGGTACAATTGAGTTGGAAACGATGGTTTCAACTGTAACAACAGACGATGAAAATGGATTAAACGAGCTCGTGTTAGTCTGCTTATATTTAATTTCTAACGAATACAGTATGCAGGTGGGTAAACGCAAAACGAATTATTTTTTAAGAGTATAGCGTAAAACGATTTTATGATTGATTGATGAAATGATTGGACGCATATAACATAACACTATATAAAATGTAGGTTTTGTGTTAAAAAAAATAAGTTATCTTTTAGGCACTCAATGTTACGCTAATCATTATTATGAATGTGTCACTTATAAAAAAATATATTTTATAAGGTAAACAATATCTGATCTTTGTTTTTATATAAATTTTAACGCCACTTGCTTCCATAATTTTTAAACTGATAAATTTACTAAATTTATTACCACGCCATCTATCGAATTCCGTATGAACTTAACGATAACGACAAAATACAATATGGCAGCACTTGTAGGAGCAAAACGCAAAAAAACACATAAAAATTTTCTAAATCGCAATAATTTACAAATTTCACAAAAATATGAATAGCACCAGACTATTCATAAAAAAAATATCCAAGCATCTCCACCATGTCGCCATACCCCAAAACATACATAAAAATAACTAGCCGAAACCAGACGGGTTTCGAGCAACAGCTAGTACATACATAAAAGTAATGGCGAATAGGTATGATAGTATTATGACTATAGGTAGGATGTTTACTGCTGAGCTAGATATTTGTTGTTGAGTTTGTACTACACTTCTCTGAGGCTGAGCATTCCTTAAGAATGTGCGACAATATTGACAGTGTGTCCCCGCCACGGATGGCTTATTATTGCTGAGAAGTTAATCGCCTCCAACCTCCCCTCATAGCGACCCCTTTCCACACATCTGAGTTTAGGACACACGTTATTCTGAGAGTCTAAGCTTCTGAGCAACTGATCATGATTTACCAATACTGGTACTGAGCCACAGCAAGCTAAGCAACTTGCTGTGGTATCGTCTACTAAAAACACTGCGGTCATATGAAAACATGTATACAATATTCTCCATAACAATTCACTAATATCTGAGCATAAATCAAAGCATAACACTCACCAGAGCTTCAAGAAAACACACACAATATCAAAAACAACTGCACCGTCCTGCGACTGACGCTCGCCTGCCGGTCAGCCCGTTACCCATCCAACCGTGTCAAATTATTTGTATCTACCTACAATACCTAAACCTACCTAAATTCGCGGCAATTCGCGACAATAGGTACCCAGTTACTTATTTCCAACTTTTGATGAAAATATCCTATTCTAGACGAATACGAATTTAACAAATTAAATATCATAAAAATTGGTCCAATTGTTTTTGCGATATAATTGTATTCGGAACCAATACAACTTTGTTTTATAATATCTGAGATCGCATATAGCCAATTACAATCTGATAAGAGAGTGGTCAAACGTTCATTCACCTATTTAATAAAAAACACTTTTGTACACTTATTGTAAAAAAAACCTAAAATCAAAAATATAAATACAATAATGATATTGCACTTTGACGAAGGTATTGTAATAATTAATATCGGAAAACGATGTAAAAACTTCATTACCTTTTGAGCTTTCATTTTTGCAACGTCGACATTTATTTTCCCAGGATTGATTGGTAGAGCTGACGTATCGCCATGCATTAATAATTTATTACATTGCAGCACGTAGAAACCATTAAAAAATGGATACTTCAAAGTTGGGAATGTACTGGCTACGTGTATCAAATGCGATCAAAGAGAGGTAAATAGAATTACTCACTGGAACCTTTAAAGTTCATTGGGGTCATCCCACATCCGACTTGCAACGGCATTATTATATTAATTAGGTACATCAACTCCAACGTGCCATTGTGCAATTGCCAAATCTATTTGCAGAAGGTATGGTCAATGATGACTTACCTACGTGCGCCCGGGGTCGGCTAAACCATAAATTAATTTGAGGTTTAGCCGACCCCGGGGTCCCGATAAGACATCAACTCCAATGTCTCTGGATTGCCTCGCTCGCAAGTCCCCTATGCGGATGACAATTGGACAACTTTGGCGGCAAATTGCTGTTCATAATACTTGTGCGATGCGTTGACAAAACAACGCATTGTCACTTCTCGTAAATTCGTGGACGAAGAGTAGACGCCAAACTACGTGTATGTGTAGGTCGGGTGCAGTGTGGCTCCAACCAGCTATGACCTAACCCAGATACAGGTTCCGGTCTTATAACGCCTTTCTGGTATGTAGTGCTATAGTTGGATAAATTTGGATAATCCCAGGTATAGCGAGAGCAGCTCGAAGTCCACACTGCAATATGGTAAATATCTTTTATCCCTTACAGCCAAATACAGAAACGCAACTCAAAATTTGAGTTCTACTCAATCAACTAAGCACCTCTCAAATTCAAAAAATACCATACTATTTTTAAATTAAGAAGCTGCTCAATTAAATAAGTACGCCTCAAAATTTAAGTGGTGTTTCTGTATTCGGCTGTTAGTCTCTTAACTGTAGGTACATAGGCTAAACACAGTCGACGACCCGTCACAGAAAGAAATATTATTTTACACAATATCACTAGATGGTAAATTACAATACTTACGGTCTAAAATGTAGTTTATAGGTACAGGAGGTACACCTCAGAAACAGGGGAACAGTAGAATTCCTCCATGCCTTCCTGTAACTATTAATTATTCTGTAACATTAGTTCCATATAACCATTAGCAGGCAACAACACACACAACAGAAGCGTAATTACGTATAACCTATGACCGGATACAAACTAAAGACTTTTCAATCGACTGATACTTCGCTGACCGATTAGTTTTGAAGCAAACAGGAAAAAACGCACGTTTTTTTAATTATAATATTTAAAAAAATTAAGCAATTTGATACGCTACCAGACCGGGGGCCCTACCGTCTTTCCACCCATGACCAACAAACAAGTCGTGCAACAATCCATAAAAAAAAAACCTGTATATTTTTCAAGTTCCTTTTTTCCTGACTAACACCCTACCTTTCATCTTTCTACACTTCTCTTTACGTCCATCTAAAGGTTGCCTGGAAGAGATCACTTTAAAAGCGATAATGCCGCCCATTGTGCTACCTAGATTTAAGTTGTTTATGTTTTTCTTTAAGTTTTAATTGATTGCAATTGGTGTTGCAATAAAGAATTAATCTATCTATGTAGATGCGATGTCTTGAAATTTCAGATCTGGATTCTGGATCTGAAAACCACACGTGTGGCACTCGGGGACTGTCGTGGTAAAACTATTGGGTAGCATTTTTTTTTAATTAGTGTGGGTGTTAGGTTTTATTTTCGTTACGGAATTTCTTGATTCGGTCACCGCGCTCAAAGCCCGCGATAAAAGCTATGCAATAGCTTAAAATCCGTAATCTGCAATCGTCCTAAATGTTAACGACATACTATTTGAAGACATCAAGGCCGCGACATTATAACGCCGGCTTCAAAGGCTCTTGTGGCTCTTACAACCGTCAGCTTAATGAGCCGTGACCAGAGCTTTCAGACATCACTGCAACGGAAAATGTTCAATCATACTTACATAATGTTAAGGACTCGTATCCACATGTCTTATTCTTCATCAAAACCTGAGTTCAACAATTACATTTTACACTTTTTACGCGTTATATTTTTGCTGATAGCCTGATTTGCCGTGTAGACCCGGCATAGAATAGGGCTACGTCATCTCTTCCCATGGTTCAAAGGCGAATAAGGAATCTGAGGGAGACTAGCAAAGCTTAAGTTCTCTCCTAGGAGGGTTGGTGTCAGGCAGGCGGCCGGCCGTAAAAATATTGCCTAATCTATTTGCAGAAGGTATTGTCAATGATGACTTACCTACTGCGCCAACCCCAAATTAATTTATGGTTTAGCGGACCCCGGGCTCCCAGGGATGCAACCGAGAACATCGCTCGGATGAGAAGATATATTTGCTGATATAAAATGAGTTACCTATAACATATCAAAATAAATTATTTTGAGGGCTGACCCGGTGCATAGAAAGCGCACTCACCCGGCAAGCGAGAGACATAGGTTCGAATCCTGTCACAGTAGAATTTTTGATGATACGTTTTCTCCCTGTAAAAATATTTCTAGTTAGTATTAATTACTTTTCTGATATTAAATGTTTTTTGGTTTCGACCGCGGCTAGTTACCACCCAATTCAATTCAATCATAATCCACCGATCTAAGTCGTAGCGCCAAGCGGACTCGTCCGACTTCCGATACGTTGGCCAGTGCTGCCACTAAGGAAGACGGGTCGAATCTTGTTCCACTTCTGTCCGCCTTCTTCTAGAAGTCAAGTGAGATAGTCAAACAGTCTAATCCTAAACCTAATAGTCAGATAGTGAAGTGGTCACACGCTCATTTATCATCTGTTTTTTTTTAGATAGATAGATTAGACCTTTATTTGCCAAAACAACACAGGCATATAAATACAATATTATTGAACTAAAGATAGTCGGCGAGAGAAACCCGTATCATTACTCAATATCTGAAACAACTACTTCTTATGGCTGGGAATTTAATATAATTTTTCATCTTAAGGTCGAGTCGGTACAATCAACGGGAACTCCAGAATGGAGACTACTGGAGACTTCGCAAAGCTCTATCCTGAGCTTTGTTGAGACTTCAATATCAGTAGCTGTTAGAAAGCTAATCGAAATTTTGTTGACTATACTCGTAGTTTAATAATAACAATTTAACAAAGGAAATAGATATCATTATTAAATTAGCGATTTTGATATGGTAATTATAAAATACTATATCAAATACGCTAAAATATCTGTGACCACACAGCGTCATCTAGTCCCATGGTAAGCTACTAAGCTTGTTTTACGGTGACTAGACAACGGATATGATACTTAAATTTATTTTATTTCGTAAATACATTATACCTACTTACCTACATCTTAGAGAGACACCAAGAATAAAAACATTTTTTAAGCATAAATACTTGCACCCGGCAGAACTCGAACCCGCAACCTTCTGCATTGCAGTTGGACACAAAGGTCGCCAAAGAGGTCGTAAAACTCTTAAACCTCCTATTAGCTTGCTAGCCGTTGTTCCTCCGTAAGGTATTCCGCTGAGCTCTGGCAATAGCGAAGTGCTGGACACCGTGGAGTTTAATGGGTATACCCTGGCCACCTACCATCCTCGGCCAGGGTATACCCATTAAACTCCACGGTGTCCAGCACATTATATATTATACCACACACGGTCGGTCACACTCCACGTAAAAAATAAAAAAACCGGGGCAAGTGCGACACTCGCGCATAAAGGGTTCCGTACCACTATCACAATTGGATACGGAACCCTAAAATGGTTTACAACAATCAATTTTTAAATTTTATAGGAAAATATGAAATATTTATCTTCGATTCTTACTCCCATCAAACGACCGAATCACTCAAAAAAAAAAAAAACCTTGGCACAAAGAAAATCTGAAACTCATAAGAAACTCTTTGGTAAGTAAGGCAGACTGGTATATTTGACAGATAGGGCAGCCATTTTGAATTCCATGACCAACTCGATTTGTCCTGACCAATCAGAAGCGACCTCACATTGTACTAAACTCCTAGTTATTTTTGAAACACGTTTGTTGTATGGGAGCCCCTTTTAAATAATTGTTTTATTTTGTTTTTAGTATTTGTTGTTGTAGCGGCAACCGAAATACATCTTCTGTGAAAATTTCAACCGTCTAGCTATTACGGTTCATGAGATACAGCCTGGTGACAGACAGACGGACAGACGGACAGACGGACAGACAGACAGCGAAGTCTCAGTAATAGGGTCCCGTTTTTACCTTTAGGTACGGAACCCTAAAAACCTCCTTTTAACTTCGCCGTAGTCGAGTAAAACGACCGATTGCAGAAGGAGAAGGAAAATATTGAACCATGGCACAGTAGGTAAAGAAAATACGTAATTGATCTTTGATTAAAATTCTGTTTATGTTGCTTTAATGTGTTTCGTAAAGGAAATCGTTCCTTTTACAAACAGAACACAGACAAAATGGGATTGAAAATTAAATGATGGAAAAATCTTGATTCGTTAATAATGTTTTTTTCTTCCTTTAAATTATTAAAGTCGTATTTTATTTAGTAATTTAGACTTGTTTTTTGTGTTAGAAAAAATAAAAGAAAGCATATTACAACAAATCTAATGTTTCAGAAGTTTAAAATATCACACCTACTTATGAGGAGCTCATTAGTGTACCTGCCGATATTTAACGTGCGGGTTCAGCAACGCTTGCCGCGGTTGTAATGCGGATAGGTGGCATATAATTTGTGTGGTAAAAAAACATTTTCTCGAGCTCCGCCCTCCGTGCTTCAGAACGCACGTTAAGCAGATACGCAGCAGCGCAGCAGCGTTATCCGGTATAACAACTGGAACCAATCCCAGTTGTTTTATCGGATAGCAGTCGTTAGGTCAAGTTAGAGGCCTCAGGGCAACCTAAAAACTCTATCACTAGATGAGCCACACCACCACACGAAAACAAGAAAAAAGAAGTTATTTGTGTATTTTATAAAATTTATCGCATTTCTTATAGATTTAAAAAACTATTCAAGCCGCTTAAAACCTATCCTTTATCATAAAATATAATTAAAATAGCCGCTTTGCAAAAAATAAACGTTTTAGCATATGCAGTTTCCAACATAGAAAGAGTTTAATTAAATTTTAATGAATCTCAAACTCAATAAAGGGGTAACAATGGCGTATGTCACCTCGCATTGTGATTCTTTTGTGCGAAACGAGACTTCATTATTAAAAATCACTGCGTAATGGAAAAACTATACAGGGTGTATGAGTTTATGGCACAGCAGCTTAGGTATATATTGTGTTGTAATAATAACAATAATTATGTTGTTGTTGTTGTTAATTATGTTGTAAAGTTGTTGGTTTTGTAATAATACGCGATTAAGACCCGGAAAAATATAACTACATGTTGTTCTACACATCCAGGCGAAGAACTTATTTTACTTTTAATTAGAACGTTTTTATTAATAAGCTAAGTTTATGTTTTACTTAAAAACGATATTTTTGAAAATAAAGGCGATGAATGTTTAGGTTCTTAGTCCAATCTAAATAAAGAGACAATTTAAGGTCAATGATCTCCAACTTTCAAAAAGAGCTGATTTTCAAGTAAACTTTAAGCTCTAAATTATCGAATCGGCAAAGTCAAGACAGTTTTCATACTTTGCTATGTTTTTAAATTTTAGACTACGTTTTGACACATTTTTCTAAAGGCAAAATTTTACATACATGGAACATAAACTTCAGATTATAGTCCGAAATTTAAAAAAAGATTTATAACTAGTACGTTCATGCTCACAAAACTGACGTGCTAACTTAGTTTAGTCGGCGGTAAATGATCGATCGTCGATCCCCTTCTCCAAATTGACGTTATTTCCGACAAATCCGACGCATTACTCTCGATATAGGAATATCGTACGGTCTGTTAAGAATTTAAATAACAAATATACTCGGACCCGGTATTCTAATTGCAGTGGCTTGTATCGTTCCTCGGGGATAACTCGATAAGGGGTCAAAGTATATTGGTTATTTGGTTGGTAAATTTCGGCAGGTCAGCGAAGCAGGCGGAGTGAGGAGGCGAGGAGGAGGCATCGCATGGCACCGGAAATAATGACTACCGCTCTGTAATTGGAACGGGTCGGTGCATTCCAGCTCCGAACTCGCTAGCCACCTGCCTTTTCAACGTTTTTAATGTTTAAGGTTTTAATTCGTTTTCTGGGTAGGAAATTAGGCTTTGTAATTGGATTGCTCTGGGATGGGTGTGAACAAGTGTGACCGGAAAACAAGGGTGTTTAAAGGAAGTAAATCACTCAAGTCGAAAATTGGATGCGTCTACACATCTCGTAACGTAGCGTAGGTAGGAAGGCAGGGTAGACTGGGTACGGTTGCGCCAATTTTCATTTGACCGACCATAATTTTGAAAATATGATACGTAGCTAAAAGAAGTAACGTTTATATAATAATATAAACATTTGCCTACATCTGAATACTGAAGTTGTGTTCCTAAGACTAGCGGTTAACTCATAGGAGTGATAGCTTAGCATTAGTCACAACCGCACCCAGCAACATAAAAACTTGGTTTTGACAACCAAAAAATAATATTGTCTCCTACACTCGTCAAAGTCACACGATGGTTGTGGCAATACTGTGATTCGCTTACGGCACCTCTATTCCCTTGCACCCCCCACCCTATCTCTTATAGTCTCGATATTATAGTGACTGTCACTTTCGACCTGCGGCACAATCGTACCCAGCCTACCCTACTCGCCCTTACCTACTCCATTTGTTGGTTGATTAGTTGGGATTGTAAGCTATGGGAATTTGAAATGATTAGATTGGAATTTATTTAAGGGAATAATTATTAAAAGCTATATATTAGTCTATAAGTGGAGGCACCCGGAACTGATTCTGCTGATAGTGTTTGTCATTTAGCTGATCCAGCAAAGTTTGTTTCGCTTTAGAGACAATAAAATTACTTATGTCCGTCTCCCGGGTCCTAAGCCTGCTCTCACAGTCGTGTCTCAATAGAGTGTCGATAGACTGGTGATTGTCAATTTTGACGTGTATTTGTCACATTTTTATCGACACGCTATTGAGACGATAGTGAGAGCAGACTTGGGACTCTGGTTTTAACCTAAATCTCTAGTAATTTTTAGCCAATTCGGTTCTTGAGTTATAAATAGTATAACTAATACGACTTTCTTTGATATCTATTACTAGCAGCGTCCCGCAGTTTCAACTGCGTAAGTCCCGATCCCGTGGGATTTTCCAAAAAGCCTTTATTAGTGGGTAAACCTTTATTAGTTACACACCACAAAGAACACACTCTCCAAATTTCATGTCTCTAGGACCAGCGGTTTGGGCTCTAAGACCATATAGATACAAATTCATATTTTTATAGTGTACCTATATTGTGGTCTATAATAAACTCTGTAATTTTAATTTCATAATTTAATTGATACGGGATATTCCGAGTTAAATGTTAGTGGTGATAGTGTGGCCACACTTGTACAGGAAATAATGGGTTCATCCCTTGTACACCAATTCTTTTGTTCTCGGTAAAATAAAACTTCATACATTAGATCCCTCGTCCTCAAATACCTATTTTTAAAAATAATTTAATATTATTTTTGGTCCCATTTCCTCAAAATGCTTTTTAGTATAGTCAGCAGCAAAAATGCGATACCTAATATTTTCAGTGGGTCATTTAATTTTTCTAATTAGGAAAATTAAAATAATAATTAGCGAACTTTAAATGATTTATTTAAAAAACATACTAGGTACATATTTAGAAAGAAATATAGAACAATATACCTATGATATGTTTACAAAGATGTATACTCTCTTTACAAAAATTACACATGTTTTAAGATATTACAGGCAATCATCAACTCAAATGTCGTAGAAAATAAATTGTTCGCTTAGATGTTTAGAACGGCGAACAAAGGCCTGCAAGCATCCGACATACAGTGCAAGTCCAGTTTTGAACTGTCATCAGATCACTCACCGGTTGTGGCGATACTAAATTCCAAGGTCGACTACAAACCTTTAAAATGTATATTATGCAGCAATAAGACACACTGGCCCTATTTTCGAGAATTACTTGAGAGTTCACTTGAAACTAAAATTCCTCTAAAGACTGACTCAGAGATAATTGAAGCCATAGAGTATTTTAACACAAGGGTGCAAGAGGCTGCATGGGCAGCGACACCGGAGCAATCGAAAAAAATTAAACCCCATTCTTACTCAACCTCAATAATCCAGCTGGTAAAAGAAAAACGTAAAGCTAGAAAGATTTGGCAAAGAACAAAGTATAGGGAGGACAAAACAAAGTTCAATAAATTGACTGCTCAACTAAAAGTAGCCCTTCAAGCCCATAGAAATCGCGGAATTGAAAAGTACCTCGAAAACCTCGATGCAACTCAAGCAACATCCTATTCACTCTGAAGAGCAACCAAGACACTGAGCAGACCAATAGCTCATCAACCTCCTATCAAGGCATCGGATAATGCTTGGGCTAAAACCGACGCCGACAAAGCAGAAGTCTTCGCAAAGCATCTCGCCAATGTATTCATTCCAAATGATGACCTTGGGTCTTCAAAAATTAAGGAAGTTGTTGAGAAACTACAGCAAACACACCAACTAGACTTGCCTTTGAGAAAGTTTACCAAACAAGAAGTACTGTTAGCTATAAGAAAACTGAGCATACATAAGGCCCCGGGATACGATCTCATCACTGCCAAAATACTAAGAGAACTGCCAGGCAATGGTGTAAAGTTCCTGTTACAAGTATACAATGCAGCTCTACGCAGAACCTTCGTCCCACCTCAATGGAAAGTGGCCGAAATAATATTGATCCCCAAACCCGGCAAAGATCCCAATGACGTCAAATCTTACCGCCCAATAAGCCTTCTCCCAATAGCTTCCAAGATACTTGAGATTCTGTTCATAAATCGACTAACTCCAGAAATTGTTAATGCCAAGATAATACCAGACCATCAGTTTGGATTTAGACAAGCTCATGGCACAATAGAGCAAGTTCATAGACTGGTGAATAAAATAAACCTCGCATTCGAACAAAAACAGTACTGCTCTGCAGCATTTTTGGATATCTCTCAGGCATTCGACCGAGTGTGGCACGAAGCTCTACTATACAAAATCAGAAGAAATCTACCCATAAACTTCTACATGTTTATAAAGTCGTACCTAAACGACAGACATTTTTATGTTAAGCATGGTGACAGCATAACGCAATTAAACAAAATTAAAGCAGGTGTCCCTCAGGGAAGCGTGATGGGTCCAATCCTGTACCTCATCTACACTTCTGATTTACCATGCTCGGAAAGCTGCTTAACAGGAACATTTGCTGACGACACGGCTGTATTAGCGGTAGATAAAAATCCAGTGGAAGCATCAAGAAAACTCCAGAGAAATCTTGATGAGATCTCAATGTGGCTCATGGACTGGCGCATAAAGGCAAATGAGTCAAAATCAGTGCATGTGACGTTCGCCTTGAGACGCGATACATGTCCTGAGGTCAAAATAAATCAAGTGACGATTCCGCAGTCTCCAAAAGTCAGATACCTGGGCATTCACTTAGACAGGCGACTCACATGGACTGATCATATACTCACTAAAAAGAAGTCACTTAACATAAAACTTCACAACTTGGACTGGCTGCTAGGCCGAAAATCCAAACTGAGCCTAGAAAATAAACTTTTGGTTTACAAATCAATACTCAAACCTATATGGACTTATGGCGTCCAACTGTGGGGTACTGCTTCAAACTCAAACCTGGAGATCTTGCAACGTTTCCAGTCAAAAACTTTACGACAAATAACGCAAGCTCCATGGTATGTCACCAACAAACAGCTGCATCGCGATCTTGACATCACAACTGTGAAAGAAGAAGTTTCGAACTCCATAAAAGCATACAGCTATCGAATCAACCTCCACCCAAACCAACTTGCTAAGGATGTGATGGCCGAACAGCCGAACAAAACTTTTATTAGACTTAAAAGACGAGCACCCCAGGACCTCATATAGAGTTGACCACATATGGACTTGTCACAGGACGAGTGCCATGCACGCCATATAGACACAGCGAGGACAAAACTCCGGCATAATGTCAATAGACAGATCGCCAGAAAAAGGGAGATACAAAAAAAAAAAAAAAGATGTTTAGAACAATACGTAGGTATATAACAACAGAATGGGTTCTAAACTCAAATTAAAATGTGTTGTTATATCAGAACTCTGTTTTGGCTTATATCTGTATCATATCACAGTTAATCAACCTTATAATTATGCAAAAATAGTCACAATTTTGCACAGAAAGTAACAATATCTGAACGGTAACGTACTAACATTTTTTTAAACAATTAAAAATGTTATTTTGTATGCAATTACAGATAATCAACCTTAGAATTAAGCATAGTCACATTCGACGTTAGTTAAAATTAAAACATAATTTTTAAAAAAACTCATAAATGACTACAAAATAAGTTATAAAATGATTTTAAAAAATCACAATAGAAAACAAAATATAAAAAACTACTTTTTACTAATAAATTTCTTTTAAAAAAATCACAAATATTTGTATTTAGGTATATCTGAACGGTAAGGAACTAACAATTTTTAGGGTTCCGTACCTTAAGGTTAAAACGGGACCCTATTACTGAGACTTCGCTGTCTGTCTGTCTGTCTGTCTGTCTGTCTGTCCGTCCGTCCGTCTGTCCGTCTGTCACCAGGCTGTATCTCATGAACCGTAATAGCTAGAAGGTTGAAATTTTCACAGAAGATGTATTTCGGTTGCCGCTACAACAACAAATACTAAAAACAAAATAAAACAATTATTTAAAAGGGGCTCCCATACAACAAACGTGTTTCAAAAACTACAAGGCAATGTGAGGTCGCTTCTGATTGGTCGCGTCAAATCGAGTTGGTCATGGAATTCAAAATGGCTGCCCTATCTGTCAAATATACTAGTCTGCCTTCACTGACTAAAGAGTTTCTTATAATTTTCAGATTTTCTTTGAATCAAAGTTGTTGTAAACCATTTTAGGGTTCCGTACCCAATTGTGATAGTGGTACGGAACCCTTCGTGCGCGAGTTTTGCACTTGGCCGGGTTTTTAAACAATTAAATGCATAGAAAAATATTATTTCTTATGCTATCACAGATAATCAACCTTAGAATTAAGCAACGTCACATGCGGCGTTATAAAATATTAAAAAAACATAAATAACTTCTAAATAAGCAATTCAATTATTTAAAAAAAATCACAACAATCATAATACAGAATAAAATTTAACATTTTACAAAAAAAAAACAAAAATAATCTTTAAAAATATCACAAATATTTGTATTTATTGATGGCCTCCATTAATGTAATGGCTTTTACTCGGTATTCATTTTCAATTGCTTTAATTTTGTTATAATTATTTAATGTTTTTTTTCGTCGGTTATCTGAAGGGTGATAATATTTATCATAATATTCAGCATGTTCACTATCCATCCCGCTTACGCCTCGGCTTGGCATCGCTGGTCGCTTGCGTCTGAACATCCATGCCATGCTGGCCACCGAACCCCGACCCTATGGCTACGACTACGGCCGATTTTATTTAATGTTTTAATACCTAATTTTTTACCAATGAGAATAGGTACAATACTAATGTTTCATAATATTCCATTCGACGTCAATGAGTTTTTTTGCCAACGATACTTTCATTTCATCTTTTTGTGTAAGTGGGACTAAAATTGAATATTTAATAAATTATTTATTTTGCCGTTGAGGAAGTGGGATACATTTTTTGAGGAAATGGGATGGACCCGAAATAATAACGTCCGACCGGCTCACTTACGACGAAGACAGATTTACACTAGCTAAATTACTTTTAGGGATACGAAAGCTGATGATTAAACCGTGAAATCGCGGAACCTTGTTAGTAATAACATGAATTACCAATTCTATAAATGTATTTCGACGAGTTGCATGTCGTTTTACGTGCGTGAGCGCAACTATCTCTATATCTTCTTTTTCTTCTTCTAGCTTTGGCGTCGTACATCTTGCCATTATCAAGTATTGGCCCGATCGGGCTCAAAGTTTCAAGTCAGGAGCTATGGTAAAGTGGTGGCAACTTTACCATAACCTTGAAGGAGCTTTGACTGGAGAGACGAATAAAGTCCATATTTAACACTCAATTTTGTTTTCAGTACACTTGTGCACATTCACGGAACTAAATTAAATAAGATCGCACCATAATTACACAATTTAAAATAGTTTCACGAAAACAAAATTGGAGCACGACATGTCATCTCCGCGTTCCCGCCAAAAACCCAAAACCTTATCTCTATATCACGCATCAACAATAAAAGTTCACATTCCTTCGGAAATTAAAATAACCCAATCAAATTGTAAAAGTTATCTAGCCAGTGCAAGTTCGGAATAAAGGTAACACAAGTCTAGAGCTTTCTATTATTTATTGTACACTCCCGAACTTTGTCAGGTTATTCTCAAAAGAAAATTGTACTTTGTTACTTCAATGCAATTTGTCTGTTTGAAAATAAACTGATTTTGTTGCAAACTGAAATTGAGAAAGTACACAGTGCTACTCGAGATCTAGGAAGTGTCGCGAGCAAACCACTTTTGAAGATTGTTTTTACTCGACTAAAGAGAATTTCATAATAAACATTGTTAATTAAATACATTTTGATAATTTACTACGTTTTGTTAATTCTAGACTATGATCTGGCATTTTGGTTATTTTGTTTTGGACATTTTCCTTCAAGAAGATGTGTTAAATCGTAGTCTTTATACAATTAAATTACAAAAACGAAGTATAAATTGAAGGACAAACATTTCTTTATCGTCAAACGTACCTACTTTTATAAAGGGCAGTTTGAAAATTTAATTGTATTCTCGAAATTCTATTTGTCAACTTCAAGGAAAATGAAAGAAATTTTGAAATCGGTTTAGTAGTTTTGGATTCAGAGCCTATTTGTTACAAACAAACGACAAATCTTTCCTCTTTATAATATTATTATCAAAAACATTTTTTTCTCTGAAATCCAAGAGATATGGTATAAACTTCGTTTTAATGGCCATAATAAAGTACGGACTCTCACACTAGTAATATCCGCTGGACAAGAATTATTACTACGTAAGTATCGACCTTTTGGAGTAGGTAAACCTACAAATATACCTAGGTAGGTACTATAGTTGCTGACACATCGTAAGGCGCGTTTAAAATCCGTGAAATAATGTGTTTTTTCTTTGGTAATCCAGCCAGCTGTAATCGCAGTTTATAGGGTTCCGTCCCCAAATGGTAAAACGGAACTCTATTACTGAGACTACCCCAAGCTGGCTGTATCTCATAAACCGTGATAGTTGACAACAAATACTAAAAACAAAATAAAACATATATTTAACGGGGACTTCCTACAACAAACGTGATTTTTCAAAGTTAAAGGCAACGTAAGTGCGATTTAATTTTAATATCAACGCTATCTAGTGATAAACTGGCGTCAGTGGTAATTAATGCTAATGTGCGCCGTCGTTGCGTTCACGGATTTTGCGCTTGTTCCAGTGTTCATTTTAGCGTTCCGTATCCAATTGTGATAATGGGACGGAAGTCCGGCTCGCGCTTGGCCGGTTTTTTTAGAGGACTTTCATAGAATACAGGCTAAACACATAACAGATTGGCCTACATTTTCTTTCTAGTTGTAATCATATTTTCTGTTTGCAAAGGTTGAGACCGTTGAGCATAGTATTTATAGTTCATACAATCATAAATAGGTACCTACTTGCTTACAAGAATAAAATACCAAGGACTTAAGTTCATATTGTTCAGGGTCCCAAGTAGTTGTAGTAGTTGTCATATTTCACTTGTATTTGACACAATTGGTAGACAAATGTACTCTATTGAGCCACGATTGTGAAAGCAGACTTGGGACCCTAAAAGCTTTCGATTTTAAGCTTATTTTTACATTAAATACATATTACAGAAAAGTTGTCTAGCCCCAAATTAAGCAACTAGGCTCGTGCTATAAGTACTAAAGTACCTACCCCGGATATATCTATACCCGGAAAGTATGCAGTAGGTACCCCGGATATACCTACCTACTGCATATGGTACTTTTTTGTAGGTTTGTAAAAAAAAACATTATGATGCATAATAGAAAAACATGGAAAGAAAGAACCGGATACAAACATTTTAAGTCGGCACAAAAACTTATCCTAAGCACGAATCGAACCCACAACCTTCTGCGTGTGGGATTTAACGCTTTGTAGTTTGACACGAAGGACGCCATAGTTAAAAAAAAAACTTTCCAAAATTCTACATACGACAGGGTTTGAACCCTACAACCCCTGCAAAACCATTAATAGTGCGTCTACTGACTTCCGCCACGGGTACCCATCACATTGTGTAAATAATAATAATAAGTAGGTATTGCATATTTTCATGTCATTTGCCACCACGTGAGTTAGCGGTCAAACACTCATCTATGGATTATAAAAAAAAAACATTTTAACAAGAAAACCCCATTTGTAACAAGTCCTTCAGAAATATGTTTTATCCTCCCGTTCACTTCTCGTGGCCGACTTTTATAGACTCGGGCTATGAAAGTGTCCATTCAAAACCAAACAACATAAATGTGTCTCTTTTAAAAGGGATGCCCTTAACAACTTCTGAAGATAATCCAGGCCAGCTATACTCAAAGTGTACTCCGCAGAACCCCGAAGCTCCACAAAGCTATGTTGGAGCTCCGCGAAAAAAAATCATTGAAATAAATTGATAAATAACAATAATTAATCAAATACGTAATAAAATAAATTCTGTGAACATCACACAGCGCCATCTAGCCCCGTGGTAAACTGCTAAGCTTGTGTTACGGTGACTAGACAACAGATATAATACTTAAATTTATACCTCCTTTGTGTCCGCGGTCGGGTAAAACATAATTGGTTTTAGTACAGAAAGTAATAGGAAAGTTTTTTTCACATTTGCGCATTTGCACAGTCTCTGATAACTACATTTTATGGCTCCGTAAAATATTTGGCTTTCCAAAAAGGTTCAGTTACTGAAAAAGTTTGGGAATCGCTGATCTAGGTAGATACAATACAATTTTCACTTCCACCTTTCTCGTCAAGTTTTAAATAAGTATGCCTAATTGAGTTTATTGAACAAAGTAAAACTCTTGAGACTCTTGGAAATAAATGTATCAATATAGGTATATTGTTTAGTAAAATACTGGATGAATTCGATTTCCTATCCAACGAACTCGGATATATATTCCTATCCTTCTTCTTTTCCTTTCCTACTAATATTATAAATGCGAAAGTTGTATGTATGTGACTTTGTTACTCCTTCACGCAAAAACTACCGAACCGGTTGCCATGAAACTTGGAATATAGACAGCAGGAGATTTGGATTAACACATAGGATACTTTTTATCCCGATGCTCCCACGAAATCGGGACTTAAGCGGGTGAAACTGCGGTGCGCATATAGTTAAAACAAAGTTCTGTTAGTTCGAGATACAATCAAGCAAAAACGTGTGTACCGGTTTTTATGATGTTCGATTTGTTATAGAATAGGATAAAATCCATTTAAAGTTGGGAAAAAGTAACGGAAATATAAATAAATAATAATTCTCTCATACATTTCGTAGTAAACCACAGGTGATTCCATTTTCAATGATACGAAAACCGAGCACAAAAAAGTTATTTTTTTTTCTTTTTTATGTAACGGGGACATTGTAGTGCAGACAGTGTCAAGACAATGACCTATGGCAAAACGAAGTGCATTAGGTCAGCTTATCTCAATTTGAAAATACCTACTTGTAAACGACATGAGCAATGAATATAATCTTCTAAAATATAAAATTTCCATGTCACAGTGTTAGTTACCGTACTCCTCCGAAACGGCTTGACCGATTTTTTTGAAATTTTGTATACGTATTCAGTAGGTCTAAGAATCGGCTACTATCTATAATTTATAAGCCAAAACAACGTTTGCCGGGTCAGCTAGTAATAAATAAAACCCAGTATTTTTCAATTATTATAACAATTTACAACCTCGTTGCAATAATATGTTACTCGGTAAAAAAAATCCTCGCCTCGGGTCAATTAAGTGAACATAAACTTTCTCAACCCAGCCAATATTTTCATAACTTATAGTTTATAAGTAAAATCATTGACAGCTGTTATAATCGTGACAGCGGAGCCCGTCAGAGGATCAAGCTCAGTCTTTAAAGAGCACCTGATCCGAGCAAAGCCTTACAGCGAGGCTCCTTAAACTTCTACAAACGAATTAGACGGAGCGCCTAGAAAACAGGATTATCCACTAACTGTTTAACTTCACGAAAATAGGTTCGCGCCTTAGACAATAGAGACTAGGGAAGGGACAATCTCTATCGCGTTGCATTGTCAGACGCCGGAACAGTTACAACGTGAGCGTTAAGCGTACACCATGGTTAATAAAATAATATAAATAAAATAAATATTGCACGACTATATTATACTACATATTACGGACGGATATACTACATACTAGACTAGACGGAATATACTACATATTTTAGTTTTTTTTTGTAAATACCTACATAATATGATAGATAGAAAATACTCAGACCGAAAACAAGCATTTTTAAGCATAAATACGTGCACCCGGCGGGAACAATTCGGATACATTGAGAACCTCGTCCTTTTTTGGAAGCCGATTAAAAATACTTAATGAAATGGAATGCAACTAGTGATATACTATTTTTTCCCATCACTTCCTTTAAACCGCCGAGCACCCTGGTTAATCTCTAGGAAAATTAGTTTTCTGTCCATAAAGCTAACAGTAAATTGTAAAGGGCCGATAGGACGGCTTTTAATGACCAACACGAAATCGTGTTAAACCAAAAATTGCCTATATTTTAATGTTTTTGTCTTAAACACTAACCCCTTTACTTATAAACGATAATTAACATATGACTAAGTTAGTTATGTACTCGTAACCTTTGTGTCTATCTGTCACCTTGAAAACATCATGTCACATTAAAACAAAAACGATACACAGTTTATGCAGCTGTTAATACGCGTTTATACGTAAGCGGGTAATTTAGTATAATAATCTAACCAATCTACTACTTCTGGTACCTATGATCAGCTTCTATTCGTCTAATACAGTTTGCAACACAATATATCCATTTATCCAACACAATCACGTTCCTTATTCCTTCGTAATTAGGTTCAAATTTGATTTTAAATTTCTGCAGCTTCGATGTGCTCTAACCCCCTTCCTTATAAACAATGATTAAAGTTATGTAACGTTTCTCTCTGTTTGTCAACTTGAGAACTTCATGTCACATTAAAAGAAAAACGATACACCGTTTATGCAGCTGTTAAGCAGCGTTTATACGTAAGCGGGTAATTCAGTATAGGTTAATCTAACCAATCTACTATTTCTGGTACCTATGATCAGCTTCTATTCGTCTAATACAGTTTGCAACACAATATATCCAACACAGTCACGTTCCTTATTCCTTCGTAATTAGGTTCAAATTTGATTTTAAATGTCTGCAGCTTCGACGTGCTCTATTTTAAGACTGTTGTTTGTCTTTATAATGGATTCAACCAACAAAGACGTGAATAGGTTGCTTGCTTAACCTCTATATTGTAGGCACAGAAATGAAAACTATTGAAGTACGCTGGAATTGGTATACCATACAAAATGACATTAGACACCGTGTAGCCCTTAGCATAGAATAGGGTCACCCCATCTCTTCCCGTAAGTGTCGTAAAAGGCGACTTAGGGATCAAAGGGAGATTATCAAACCTTAACGAATCTGAATCGAAATCCTTTCTTAAGGTCTCCCTCCGCGGTGGCGGATAAACTCCTTGATCCCTAAGATGGTTGGTGTTAGGCATATGCGGCCGGCCATAAAAAGATTGCCAAATCTAATTGCAGAAGGTATGGTCAATGATGCCTTACCGACTGCGTCGACCCCAAATAAAAAAAACAATTTGGGGTATAGCGGAACCCGGGCTCCCGAGAGGGATGCAACTGGGAACATCGCTCGGATGAGAAGACAAAATGACATTAGATCTTAGTGCCGATTTGATTAGCGCCATGTTGCACTGTTGTCGCACGTTTTCTATTGAAAGTGATGGTGGCCGTCCGTGGAACTAATAATTCCGTAGCCGGTCACCATCACTTTCAATAGAAAACGCGCGACAACAGCGCAACATGGCGCAGATCAAATAGGCACGAAATTCAGTGCGCTATGACCTGTCCAGCTACTTGCACCATGGAGGTCAGTGATTGTAGGTAATTTTATTATACCTATACTTCGTTTTCATTAGGTATCAAAGTTTAATTGGATGTGTGTTTGAGGTTTGAAAATGATTTTAATTAATGTAACTTAAACAAATGGTATTTTGATTAAAGATAATTTCATTTCCGCGATAAGGTGTTTTGTGTCTTCATTAAAGGTTTCAATGTTTACTTACGTTTTACATGCTTTTCATACTAATGAATACATTTACGTAGATGTTAACCTACAAAAACAATTTATAATTAGACTTACGCGGATGAATCAGCGGGACCCAGCTAGTTTAAAAAAAACCATTTCAGAAAATTAGATGACAAAAGACAAAATGTAAACAAAAATCGCATACATTTGTTTAAAAGTGATAGCTCTTTATTTACTTTTTCCTTTAAAATGTACAGTTCTTTGTTTACATTTTGGATCTAAGTTTCTGAAATAGGGTTCAATAAAGATGAACAGTACTGTAGCTGTTTCTAAAGCTGAATAATTTTAAATTATTTAATTTCAAGCTTTATCGACTATTCATTTTGACATACATAGGTAATCCTCCTTTGGCAGTCGGGGAAGAAACAGATCCAGGTCTAAAAGGCTAATGGCTGTGCTTTAGTATATAAGTCAGTCAATCAGAATTATGACTTTACAATCATCATCATCCGAGCGATAATATGTTCCCGGTAGCATCCCTCTCGAGAGCTCAGGGTTCGCTTTTCTACTTTTACGTCTCCACTTCGCACGATCTTCGGCATCCCGTGTAGTGAGGCTATTTGCACGCATATCCGATCTCAAGACGTCAAGCCAGCATTTCTTGGGTCTTCACAACCTGCAATATGTATAGGTACATAAAGTACATAGATTTTATAAAAACACTGAAATGAATACTATACAAGTACGCTGGAATTGGTATACCATACAAAATGACATTAGATCTTTGTGCTGATTTGATTAGCGCTTTGTTGCGCTGTTGTCGCGCGTCCACGGAACTATTAGTTCCACGAACGGCCACCATCACTTTCAATAGAAAACGCGCGACAACAGCGTAACATGGCGCAGATCAAATAGGCACAAAATTCAGTGTGCTATGACTTGTCCAGCGACTTGTACCATGGAGGTCAGTGTATGAAAAACTAAACTCCCGAGGCCTCTCGAAACATGCAATGTCAATTAAATTATCATTATTTGATTAAGGTGACGAGCGTCGCTGTACAGCGTACACTGTACGTACAGTCTACAGTACACGTGCCACCGAGTCGTACAATCAACAATTATTCACGAATATAACCGTCATGTCACTGAGGAATTAACTCTGTTAGCTCGTAAACATGTCTCGACATTGATTTATTGCATTAATTCTATGACTGCGTACCTTCATCATTTAGGAGCCTACAGGCATTTCAGCGTCATACCTATAAACTATGCTTTTGATACGTATCGCTGCAAAGTTATGTTATTTACTTTTTTTTTTCTTGTTATGTACCTAGTTGTGTGCTTGTCTGAAAAAATCTATTTTCTTTCTTTTTCTTTCAAAGTTAATTTCAGTTGCAACAAATAGCCCGTAAAAGAACATAAACTTCTATGTCTCAACAAAGGGTTTATAGGTTTAAAAACCCCTAACATGTTGCTAAAGTTTATCCCCCTTACTTATAAAAGTTGATTAACAGATGACTAAGTTATGTAATATTTGTCTTTGTCTATAAACTTTGAAACGTCATATGACCGTAAAAGTCAAACGATACATAGTTTATGCAGATGTTAATCGTCGTTTTTAAGTAAGGGTTTGTCTCCTCTGATATCGGGATCCGATGAAATTAGAAAATGATCCCGTCTAGTTGTAGCCAAAGGGGGTATTTGTTTTAGGAAGTAAATGCCAAACAGCGTAGGTAGTGTAGAGCGTAGTGTTTGAAGCGTACAGCGTGGCGTACAAACACTGATTACTACGCTACGCTAAACGCTGCTACGAATACACCCAGATTCGTTCAAAGTAATACGTTCGAGTCAAGCGTTTACTCTCAATCCAACGCTACGCCGCCGCCGTTCCAAATTAGCGGCCTACTGAGCACAAAAATTATCACTATCTAAAGTACCTTCTAAGTAAGTTTCGTATACAAAAAGGCAAAATAAAATGCAGATATTATGTTAAAAGACATTAATACTTCGACCTCATATTGGGTCCAAACAAGAACATCCGTATAGTATACTTACTAAGCTAATTTACGATGTTACTTTAGGAAACACCGAACTATCGCTGCTACAATTACTGGTGAAATAGTGAACGTTTACATTCCGACGTGAGCGGAGTCTTTAAATATTGATAACGGGAAGCGATCCGGCGATCTGAACACCGCTAGGGACCTTTCTTCTATGCACCTCATTCATTACATTACAGAACGATCCCCCGAAGTATTGAAACGTATTAAACTGGGATGACTAGTCGACTGACAAACTCTCGTACACCACGTTACACATAACTAGATAATTGCACTAGAAATATTTAACAAGGAGAAATGAATCATCAAAAATTCCCCATGACCATGACAGGAGTCAAACTTGTACCGGTAAACAAATCAGGTAGAGAGCATACCTAATCATAAATTCACCATGTCACGTGGGTTCCCGTGTGGTGCAGTGGTAGCGCACTCGTTTGGCAAGCGAGGCAACCTTTCTCCTTGTATTTGCTAAATATTTCTAGTAAAAACGCCTTGAGCAATACAAACAAAAAAAAAGATAATTATACCTGAATATTTACCCCCCTTACTTATAAATCCCCTTACTTATAAACAATGACTAAGTTTATTTAACGTTTGTCTCTGTCGGTTAACTTTCAAAACTTCATGTCACAGTGAAAGACAAACTATTCATAGTTTATGCAGCTGTTTATAAGTGTCATAAGTGTAATGTCATATTAAACAAATAGTTTTATTTGAACCTTCTTTGAATTTTTCAAATTTTCTCGTAACTGTCGCGCGACAAGCCGTTGCTGTTTGTGCACAGCACCGAAGTGTGAAATTTCATTAGATCCAGTGATAGATGCAGTTGAATAACTTTACTGAACTTGCACCAGATCTTTCTGAGTAAATTCCGAAGTATAAGGATATTTTTATTGGTTTACTGCGTTTATATAAAACTAGCAGAGTCGCGCGGTTTTACCCGCGTAAGTGACCCGTGATCGGGTCACGTGGGTATATCGGGATCAAATCATAGCCTATGTTCTACTCCTCGATAATGTAGCGTTATTTTCATTAAATAATTTTTGGAATCGGAAACTACACTTTCGTTACAACTTACGAGTATGATATAAATAAATAAATAAATAAATAAAAAAAATCTGTGAACAACACACAGCGCCATCTAGACCCGTGGTAAGCGACTAAGCTCGTGTTACGGTGACTAGACAACGGATATAATACTTATATTTATTTTTCTTTTGTAAATACATACATATTATACATAGAGGAACACCCAGACCAGACACAAATATTTATTTATTAAGCATAAATACTTGTACCCGGCGGTAATCGAACCCGCAACCTTCTGCATTGTAGCCGTGCTTTCGCCCAACGCGCTACAGAGGTCGTCAAATATAAATTATATAATATGTAGCTATATACTAGTGGTGATGTCTCAAACGTATTCCGCTTGGCGCTGCAACTTAGACATCCGCCCGCAGCTTGTTACCACCCGTAACAAGCCGCGGCCAAAGCCTCCACCCAACCCAAAAGAAACCCTTAAAAGTCATCAATATTGTAATTATAACTCTAATTAGGTAAGTATGAGAAGTGTTATGATGAAAATGTGGTTCCAGCGGTGCTCCATCAATCTGTACTCTATTTCAGAAACTTAGATCAAAAATGTAAACAAAAAACTGTAAATTTTAAAGGAAAAAGTAAATAAAGAGATTTTTTCCTTACACGTACATCCGAATTTTATTGACAACCACATCCTATTTTCGAAGTCGATTTAAAACTAATAAAATATAGAAATTAAAGATATTTTTCGGTTTTAATCGCGAGGTGTTTATTACTTTTTAATGTAAATGTAAATTTTTAACCCAATATTCCCACGAGTTTAAAAAAAAACAAGAAGCGTAGCTAGTTTGCAATAAATTAAACCATTTCTGGACCCGAGTTATTCATCATAACACAAACAGAGTATCAAAGGGTATCCATTTGTTTCGTTTTCGGTACGGCAAGGGCACTCACAGTGATGACACCCGTTTTAAAAATAAAAGGTTTGGAAAACATCCGTCGTTGTTTGAATTCTACATTTTAATATAACTCTAACGAACAGTTACTTAATGAAATAAATCTCATGTTAATAGTAATGATTCTCAATATCAATTTTAACAAACACAAGGTGCTAAAGTAATCAGCCGAAAGATTAGTTCGATTAAATCTTTAATTAAACGTTCACAATAGATTTCAAAGCTGTCGATTTGGTACCGTAGGGTATAGATAGATAGGGCAGCTCGTAGCCACCGTGCATTGAGTTAATCTTATTGGGGCTTTGCAGCTGTTACTATCTACGAAGATAAACGATACCGACTCAATATAATAAGAGCGTCGATTCCTTGAGTGGATTGGAGAGGAACCTACTCCAAAAAATATCACGATGATCGAGATATTCATCCCCCAAGTCTAATTGTAAAAGAACAAAACAATCAGTAAAACAGAAAAGATAAAAGCATTGTCGCCTCGGAACGTTCACGTTTTTACCAAGGGTCCCTCGTAAAACTTTATTAGGCGCATTAAGGTCGCGGTTGAATCCTGTTTATGTAATCGCCGCCGGGGACCTTTACCAAGAAAAATATTAAGTGAAAAAAGAACACACCCTAAGTAAGATTATATTTATTAGAGAGCGCTGGTCTTAGATACGAGAGTGGTCAGAGGTGTTGCCGTGTCAACCAAAATAAAGAGCCTCGCATGGGACATTGTAAAAGGAACCCTTGAAAAAACTCATATTTTGATACAAAAAAAATATAATATTTATCACAAGCTATGAGACCGAATTAGGTTGCCCAAATAAACTGGACAATAAACGTATATTCCTTATGAAATGAAATTTAAACAAGGAAGCATTTAATCGGGAGGAGGGTTAGTCCTTTAGAAGGATGTAATGCAAATATTATTATTTTTAAATCTGACTGTTGGATTGTGCCACTTTAGTTATTAGTTATTCTTTGTATAATCACAGGAATAATTTTAATTATGTGTTTTTGGTACACTAAAGTGAAGTGTTAATCTATCTATCTGCTTATAAAACTTATAAGATAATTAAAACGGATAAAAAAATAAACTAGAAGTCAAGGAACATAGCGACTTTAACAGTCGGGACCAATTGTTATTATAAGAAAGATTTATGATGATCTAGATTCTAGATATTTAATGGTAAGAAATGGAGAAAGCCTTTGCTCAGCAGTGGGACACTACGGGCTAACTAAAACGTACATAATATGAAGTAGGTACCTAAAACTAATTCCAATACTCCTTATTACATCTAGCACAATGAAACACTTTCGAGACTTAGTAGAAGCGTAAGTAGGATGTACCTATAGAAGTTGTAGTTTACTCAATGCTTCGCTGTCTGCTCCGTGGCACGAATAATTTCCTGAGAAATCTTATTCAAATAATCAGAAGTTCGCGACTCCAATCTAGACTAGATGCAAAACGCATGCAAGCTATTTAATCAACTACTTAGGTAATATGTAGGTAGACATTTTATCGGTATAGTTTATTCCTAAGTGCTTACTATTCAGTTTTACTCTTAGGAAGTATTTTTGTTGAGAATATTTTTTCTGGAATTTCCATTGACCGCGAGTCTCGATGCAAAGCGGTCAAACGTAAAGGATTACCAGTAGTCGCAGGTTCAAATCCTGCTGAGAAAGTATTTGTCAAAAATCTATGCATAAATATTGCATACTAGCTGCGTCCCGCGGTTTCACCCGCGTAAGTCCCGATCCCGTAAGAATATCCAGATCAAAAGTATCCTATGTTACTTGTGGATAATGTAGCTTTCTATTGGTGTAAGAATGATTGAAATCGGTCCAGTAGTTTCGGAGATTACCCTCAAATTAGTAGATTAGAATTAGATTAGTATAGACAAACCAGGTTAGATAGGTATATTGAAACATTAAAAACGAACCAATATAATGTATGTATATCAATTCATATAATTGTACGAAGCTGGTTTACTTTTAATGTTTCGTACATTTGTGGTAAATGAATGCGAATATTAAACAGGCCACCTGGTAGCTTTTAACGCGAAATTTGAAATTAAAATGTATGTGTTTTTGAATATGAAATTATTACGTACCTATTCGTTGGTATTGGTATTGGTAATGCCAAACTCTGAAACAACACAAAAACTGAAGAAAATTGTAGTAAAAAGGTTGGTATTGTGTGAACAATTTTAATATAGTCGGTTGTACTTTTTTGCAATTTTAAAAGTACGCACATGTGCTCACTTCTCCATAGATACATAGACATACATATAAGTAATCTGTTTTCTTTTTGAATATTGCCTTCAGAGAAATTATTTATATGAATAGGTAAAAAAGATTTTTCTGTACGCAAGGCGGACCGTTTGCTATTTTTCCGAAATCTGGAAATTTCATGATATTATGGAAAAAAGGAGCAATATCCCTGATGTTTCTATAGGTAACTAGCTGCGTCCCGCGGTTTCACCGGCGTAAGTCCCGTTCCCGTGGGAATATCATGATCAAAAGTAGCCTATGTTCCTAGGGTGAATGTAGCTTTCTAATGGAGGAGAGATTTTTTGAAATCGATCTAGTAGTTTTTGAGTTTATTCATAACAAACATACAGACACACACACGCAAAAATACAAATCTTTCCTCTTTATAATATTAGTATAGACATAGAAGTAGGTATAGATAACGCGAGCACTAGGAAATGCTCCTAAGCCTTTTCAATATCGATGTCGGTCGCTAATTACATTAATAAAGCCCCAAAATAGATCGCTTATTGCAACATGTTCACTATTACACACAACATAAATATCTGTAGAATAAGGTTGATGTACAACACAAATAGAACTAGCTACCTATCTATCTATTCAATTTCTATCTGTCTTCTCGTAGTACCTATATAGTGAATACGTCAAGTGATCTGTCACCGGACACCGCATCTCGAGTCTTCCTGCACGGATTTCAGTATCCAATCGTGTTACCACTTGAGTGATCACCCCTCAGTTGGTACCAACATACTTAATTTATCTACTTTCTTTTTAGCTAATAGAATTTCATGTTAAAAAGCAAGTAACTAGTATATAGTAGATAATATAAATTCACGGTTACAAGCAACTAGGTACAGGCATAGGTATACAGATACACATATTCAAAACAGTGTGTATTTACTCGTACTTTGTTACTAGCTGCTCCCCGCGGTTTTAACCCACGTATGTTCTGTTCCCGTGTGAATTCCGTGATATATGGAAGCAAAACAATGGATTTTATATTTTTGTGGCCCGTTTAGGCAAAAGCCATAAAAAGTATCCTATGGGTTAATCCAGGTTATGAACTACCTATGTGCCAAATTTCAGCTAAATTCTTTTAGCCGTATTTGTGTGAATGACACACAACCATTTAACTAAACAAACAAATATCTAAACTTTCGTATTTTAATTACTAGTGAGATAAATGAAAAACTAAACTTGACCCTGAAGGATAACAACGCGCGAAAAATACGCATTATATATTTAGATCACAAAAAAATATAAACACACGCAACATCAAAGAAACAGCTCGCAGACATACTGAATCAAACTAACTGAGCCAGAGTAAAATCTCCATGAGCACGTTCACTTACGATGTGTTCATAAAAAGAGTTATGTCGGCGGTAAGTGGTACCATTTCGGTAGGTAAGAACTTAGATTAAAACAAAAAACTAAAGATACGGTACCTAGTCTCGGAAAATGAGACGATAAAACTGCGTCTAGCTGACGCACTAGGCTCAGTCGTATGTCGAACCGTTGCCGCGTAAGCACGTGCTGTCACACTGCGATTATCTTTTTGACATCCATAAGAATGCCTTTTTGCTTATTTACAAAGCCTGAATCATTATTAAAGACAAATGTTTTTAAATACAATAATTTTATCGAGGGGTTAAAGGCAAAACGTATGAAGCGCCATTTTGAAAACTGTTCAGGAGAGCCATTTAAAGTTTTAATTTTCAGAAAAAAAATAATTAAAAAAAAACTACTGTAGTTATTTCAACGTGAGAAACGTCTCTAGATCTAGAAATAAAATGTCTAAATTATGACATTATCAGGAAACCATTTGGAGTTATATTTCACAAGAAAATTGTCGCTTAATACAAAAGAGTTTCAAAAAGGGAAAGGCAAAACGGTTTAAGTGACAATCATATCGATTTTTCGCAGCTGCCAAATAGGTTTAAGTGCATTAACTGTAACTGTTTATTGTAAAGCAAAAAGTTTTATGCGACATAGTATAGAGATATTAACTGCAAGCTATTTGTGTTAACTAACATTTGTAACTGTTAGACTGAAAGAATAAATAGCTTAAATAACTCGTACTTTAAAATGTCTAATGTTTTATGTCCCATTTTTTAACATCATCAATTAAAATTGGTAGTTAAACCAAAGTTGAAAGGGAGATTTATGTCATTTGTAAACATCAAATGATACTTATTGGTGTTTTATAAATAAATAACATAGTACTATTTTACCCTGTTTTATTGAGTATTATTAAAGTAATTATATCAGCTTTATGAACTATGAATAATAATAATTAAGTAACAAATAACCTCTATGAACATAGTTTTGATAATTTAAACTTCACATTACTTGAAGAAGTTGATGTATCGTCTGTGTCCTTCCACGACGTCAAATCCCAAACAAAATCTTCATCTTCACTTAAAAAGTCCACGTATTTGTTTTTCAATGTAGCTTCTTTTCTTTTGTTTTTCTCTTTGTCCAAACTATTTTTCACTGTTTCATGTCCTCTTCTATATTGCCGTCTTTCAAAGAGTCTTTTAATATCTCCATGTCTTTTTCTGCATTATCGTCTTCTAAGGATTTTCTTAACTTTTCCATATCTTTTTCTCCAATTACTTACTTCTGTAATTTTTGGATGTAGACTGTCATTGCTGACTCATCTTTTTTCTTGCATTGGTGTCCTGTTTTCTGTTATTTCTTTGTTTTCAGTTACTTCTACTTCTTCATTATCCTAAAAAAGGCAAAATAGCTTTGTAAAATACAGGTATGTATGTACAACCATATTTATAAAATCTGTTCATTGGTCTCGTGATCCTACCCTAGTTTCCTCTTCACGGTCAAACAGAACGACCGAATTCGACAAAAGTTGGTACAGAGAAAGACCATTTTGTGAAAGAAGACATAGGCAATTTTTCATCGACACTTGCGTAGGTAAAACCGTGTGTCGCAGCTAGTACCCAGATAAATAGACAGACATGAGGCCAATCATAAAACACCACTCTTTGTCCAATAAATGGTTAGACAACCACCTATGAATTTATCTATCATTAGATTTAATAACTTAATAATTGTGAAGAGTTATGTAAGTAAATAACTTAGACATATTTTACATGTAGGTAAGTACCTACCTCAATTTTGTACTACGATTGATATTTCATTAACAATTTCTTTAAATTATGTTTCTTCAAACCTATTATCGACGTCCTGGAAGAAAATCAGAAATGATAAACACTTAACACAAAATTTGTAAAAATTACTAATACATAGATTCTTCTTCTGTTTTCGCGATGTTGTATTGAAATTAAAGACATTTTTCTGTTTGAATCGCGTGGTTTTTATTACTTTTAGCATTGTTATAACGCTCAACGTTTCGAGATCTTTCCAGGTCTCTTCTTCAGGATGCTAAAAGTAATAAAAACCACGCGATTCAAACCGAAAAATGTCTTTAATTTCAGTACTAATACATTCAACTAAGTAAGGACATTTTATTAAAAATAAGATGAAATTTAATCAATCAAAAAACACTTATAAGTAAGTAAGTACACAAGTACGTAAAATATTAATCTTTATACCTTTTTTTTTTTTTTTTTTTAACGAGGGGAATCTCCTTAAGACCGTCAGGCCGCTCTCGGGGGAGAGCGGCCCGGTGTGTGGGGGTCCCCCCGGCCAAGATGGTGTGCGGCCAGGGTATACCCACTAAACCCCTCGGTGTCCTTCGCGCCGCAGTTGCCAGAGCTTGCCGGAACCTTTCGGATAACTTCGGCAAGCTCTAGCGGCGGGTGGTCCGGGTGGACCCCATCTCCAAGCGCCCAAATGAGCGAAGCCCTCTCGAAAGGCGGCGCGGACACGCCGCCACCATCTCGGGGCTCTGTGTTTGGCGACGAACTCCCCCGAGTCCGCCGCCAAGAGCCGTTTAGGGGAACCAGCGATGTCTGGACACCCCTGGTTCCCCTGCAACGGGTGAGGTCTGTGGCCCCGTCGCCGACCACTTTTCGGCTGCAGGGGATAGGGCGAGCGGCAACGACACACCGACACTCCTCTTCCCCTGCAGCCCCACCGCGTCCGCCATCAACGGTGGCGGCCCCGCCGAGGCCGCGGCAGATAGGGAGAGCGGCAACGCAACACCGACACTCCTCTCCTGCCGCGGCCCCGAAACCCTCAGCCGCAATGTTGCACACTGCGGCCCACCTCAGTTACGAACGTAACCTACCGGCCGCGAGCCGAAGCTCGAGCGGCCCCTCGGGTGGGTTCCTCTTGGTTCACCGTGGGTGTCCAGGCCACGGCTACTAAGCCCCCCCGCCACGACAAGGCGGGAACCCTTCGGGGGGGTAATCTTTATACCTAACATACCTCCATGTCAAAATTATTTACACAATTTTCTATGTCTTCAGTCGGTGTTGATTCAAAAAATATCTGCGAATTTTCAAGATTATTTGAAGGCAGGATGCTCTCCGTTACTTCATCTATATCGGCTAACCGTCCTTTTAATTTTGTGTTAATATTTTTTTGTCTTTCGGAAGTCATTATGATGTAAAACCAATAAATAAAAAAATGTTATTACTAGGTACAGTACAATGCACTTAAAATTAACCATAGTGTTAGTAAGAAAATTATAACTTGGTAGGTAGGATTTTCCTAAAAACATTATTTATGTGCGCAATAAACAAATGCTCTTACGGTGAACGAAAACATAGTGAAAAAGTGGCATACCCCAAGGTTTGATAGCATGGAACTTTTGCCAAACCTTTGTGAGGTTTCAATAGCTTTTTTTCGTGAAGTATACTAACGAACATAGGTACTTACTCAATTGTCTAGAAATAATATTACTATTTACAATAGTTAATGACATAAAAAATAACTTAATTACTTACGATTAACTATTGAATAATCCACGCTCACGACTGACTGACGACTAAACCGCCAACACAGAATGGTCCGGTACATTAAACGCAGTTATTAACTCACAATCGACCATATAAACTTTGTATTAAGTGACATAAATAAAATACGCCATATTAAAAATAGGCTGTTTAACTAACAATAACGTGTCTTTTAGAAATAGAAACAATGTTTTAAATCTCAGCTTTTGATTAAACTATTTAACATAAGCGACTTACTTATAAAACTTTGGTAGATTCAAATCGTTTAAATGACATCCATACATATATAAATGAGAGATAAAAATGTTTGATGCGCCACTCTGAGTGGAAAGAAGTTGCAGGCTAAAGTGTTTAACCGGCATTCCTCACAGAATTTGAATGCAGGCAAAATGTTTTAAGCGACGTCACACCGTGTGAGTAGTGCCAGGCAAAATGTTTTAAGCGACATCTCACGTTGTAAGCCGTGGCAGGCTTAATGTTTGAACAGACAATAGACTGTGAATTTGTGTTAGCGAAATGGCTTAAGTCAATGGTGATTATAATGACATAAGGTTTAAATCCGTCATCAAAAAAATAATGGTAAATTTATGTCGGTTAAAACACTGCCCCTTAGAATTGAAGCCAAAAATAGAGTTGTTTCAAGCGCCAAAAAAGTGCTTCGATTTAAACGAAATCCGGCTCATTCGACGCAGAAAAAATCGCTGATTCCGAATATATAGATAAGTCTATATCACCCAAAGTGGCGCTTAAACCTATTTGACTTTCAACCATCGTTATGAAAATGCATGTATGTGTTTTCTAGTTCATTTTTCAAATACGCAATGTTAGAATATACCGTATCTACTATTTTTGTTTTCATCTAAGTTGGTAAGTAAGAAAGTGTAGTCACATTTACGCTACTCCCAGACTTTCAAGTAAAAGTTGCCGTCTTGAAAATGTGACTGTTAAAGTTTGATCAGTAGTAGTACCAAAGTTTTAATTGCTAGTGAACGGCGTTTCCCAGAAGGAGTTCGTTTTCAAAGTATTTTATTCGTGTAGCGAAAATAATTTGCTTTAAGCGACTCAGGGCACACCTGACCGAGTATAAACAGCACTCGCTGACACAGAAAGCACTGCATTCGACCGACCACGATAGCAATAAAACATCTTCCTCGAAAGTAAATGTCTAACAAAGTTTAAATGAAAAGACTCTTGTCTTCTTAACTTTCTCCTCAAATACTCGGACGGTTCGTTCCTGTGTTAAAAATACTTTTTTTTTTACTTTTTAATGGGCTTTAATCATTTCTCTTTTCTGTGAACTTGTTCCGAATCTTGATAGACAGCGATGGGATCTTGGGTTGGGTCAATGTCCCAAATATTTTCTGATCTAGTAATTTTTCAGCATCAGAGACAAATTTTGAAATACTTAGTTAATATACAAATTAATAATATATTTTAGTAGCCAAAAATAACACTTATAGGCACTAAGCAGTACATTGCTGCTTCGATGTAATCACTGAATTACCACTTTACGTAAAAAAGGCAATGAACTGCAAAGTGCTTATCAAATTCAAAGGCAAATTAATTTATTTAATGAGAGCAATGTATACAAATATATGATCATTTTGCAGCGTCGACTTGTGACTATGATTTTAATGTGGTTTCGGAACACGCCCTCTGATGATAAGAAAGCACAAGAAACTCATGAGGTTTCTTTTTTTGTGATCATGTGTTAAATAACAGTCGTTAGTTATCAACTAGATAGATAGTTGATAACTAACGATAACTAACCTTTTACATCAGTGCCCTCAATATTTACCCAATCTTATTACATTTTATGTAAGCTAAAGAAAGTCGCCAAGACTTTCTTTCTAAGAAAAACTTGAAACTTTTGTGAATCTCTCTCAAAACGTAAGGAAACAGGCACATAAGGATTTATTAAATTGGTACTTAAGAGTCGGGTAAACGTTACACAGAGGAGTCATTTCTAAAAACGGTGACCATTTAATGTATCGGGTATGTAGCCACTTGAGTAATTTACCCTTTTTACCTGAACATAAACTTTGTACTCAAGTACGAGTATAAACGAATGGCTACGCCTTCATTAAATTTATTAACCGACTTCAAGAAAAAGAAGAGGTTTTGTCTACAAAACATTCGATGTCATTGATTACAAAGGAGATCTCTTGTAATCAATGACATCATCGACATTGAGTGCCATCGGAGCCCAACGAAATCTGAACCTGAGATTTCATGTCGATAATTTTAAAAGATAACTCCGGGTTTATTTTAAAATTTGGTGAAGATCCATTGAAGCTTTTCAAAGTATGTAGGTAGAAAGATATATTTCACAGACCAGACTAATAAGGATATTATTTAAAGATATATGTTTCTTTCGGAAGTAGAATCGGGTATTTAACTACCAGATAAGGCCAATTTAGGTCCACCATGTCATCACAACAGACCCGCAGGGTACCTATCTCCAGTACATTGTCTGATCGAGTCATTTTAACGTAAGTATTTTTTTATTCAAATAAGTTAAAAAAAATTTGAATTAACATTGTTTTTAAAGTATATGACGTTTCAAATTAAATCTTATAATTTAAATTTAGAACCTTTTATTATTACGTAGGTATATAATTTGACCACTATCTCACCTAATAATAGGTATTGATACAGCCTAAGTTAAAGCACGCTGACCTGTTTCTAATACCAATACAAGATCCAATAGACTTCGAACATCCGGATAACATTCACCTTAACCGAAGATTTAATTTGATAGATACAGACTGCCTACAGGTATTAGGTACTACATTCGATTTGTATTCCAAGTTCGTTAACTCCCTAGCAATGATTACCCTGAGGCGAATAGCGAATACTAGGTGATCAAACGAACTTACCAAGTGAAGTTCGATCATTATAATATGAGTTGGTTAATTCGAAGATATATTATGTTTAACTAGTAGTCCCCTTGACATACAGGCAATGACGTACGTATTTTTAGAGAAAATTTAAAAAGTAACAGTTTTACTTCTACCTATCCTCACTCCTGCCGCTCTTACCTCATTCTGTTTAGAGTTTGAAGCAAAACTTTAAGAAGATATTAACTGGGTTTTTGAATAATTAACAACCGTTATAAGGGTGAGGCGGGTGGTTATATATCTTCGAATTAACCAACTCATATTATAATGATCGAACTTCACTTGGTAAGTTCGTTTGATCACCTATAATATAGCGTTGGTTAATTCTCGATATATTATGTTTAACTAGTAGATATTCAGAGTGGTAATAAGTTTTGCTTTCCATGTAGGTCTTAGACATTTGAAATAATATATTCTAAGTTGAGTATCGAACATAGATATTTATTTCCCGTCTCTAGTCGTTTAATATACTAGCCCTTACTTGACCATTGGTGAGTAAGAATTTGAAGGTAAAGACCGTGAGTTTAAGATTTAAGGAAATGAATCTCTAAAATAATAATCAAGAATCATTAATGTTAACAAAATAATGTTACTCTACTCTTTAGACGTCACGTCGGCACAGAGCCGGTATTAGCAGTCCCGCGTTCCGGGATTGGCGTTTTGATTATTTCGTTAATTATGGTGAAATGTGCACAATACTTATCTTAAAAAGAAAAATTAAAGTTTTTACTTAGCAGTGCACTGGGCTAGATGACTGTTTGATAGGTTAATTTTATTCAATTTTGTTCCAAAGGTAATTTTAAATTATGAACAATTTATAGTTGTGTATTCACATCGTTATTGTGACGTGCGTGCCTTACATCATGGTACAAAGATGTCGCATTATGTATGGAGCAGTTCGTGACTCAAGTATAGGTCTTTTTCGGTTTTCCAAATGTGTTGATTTCTACTTGATTAGTTAGTATTTGTGAAGTATCGCCAGATAGTTAAACATTCTGTATCAGGGTTAATTTTATTTGATTCAGAATTTCGACAAATTGTTTTTATTCTTGATATAAAAATCGATTACCCGGCTAATACTGTTGGTCCTGCACCGTTGCCTAATGCGCCTATTTAAGTGGCACGTGTGAATTGTTTACCACTAATTCTATTACCGTATGTTATACTGTACCGTGGTTTTTATATTGAACCAAATGTTAACGTTATTTATAACTTTGGCAAGATATTTTTAACTGTATAGTAAAAATAGCCAAAAGCTACAGGTAATAAAACGGTGAAATTCCTTAATAAAACATAAATGAATGGAACCACTTGAGTATGTTTACCTGTTGTAGTATAAAGCCATGCCTGAGTGTAGGTTGGCTTGGTGGGAGTATACGGAGGAAACCAATTAAATTGTTCGTGTAATGTAAAACGCCATATTTGAGGCGATTTGTCGATGATAGCTAAGCTTGAATCAGATCGGATTGGTAAAGATAAATTTAATTTACTGTTTCTATGAGATGTGTTTGCACCGGGATTCGATGATTATTTTACTCCCAGGGTTTACTAGCACGGTATATAATATATGTAAATGTTTTTTCCTTCTATTGCAGAAAATTGTCTACGATTCAGGGCTAGCACTGAAAGGCGCCGGTGGCACTTAGGATACTAGGTACAATCTTGTGAGGGCAATTGAAATTGAGATTGTTGCAATTGAATCTTAAAGCACTAATTTCTAATTTTCCGTCTAATCTTAAGCATTTCCACTGGTTAAGAGTTTCGTTAGCGTTCTGTGCCTAATTCTCGTATTTGAATTTTTACCTAATAATAAATGTCCAGTGCGAATAAATTGAGCGTATAACAATTTTCAGGAAATATTAACTTTGTCACAATCTTATTGTACAAAATGGAGTTGAAATTTCGTTTCAGCTATTAAAAGATATTATTTTGTTACAATATGGTTCAAATAGTTATATTTGGAATATTTAAGGGCTTGTTCGAAATGAGGCCATATTCAACAATGAGTTGTTAAAGGTTTTCTAATTACCAAAGGTATGATCGGTATTCAGCTAAAGCTGCCGCACCACTTTATTATATTCATATAATTATTATATAATCTGTGATTCGCAGACTAAGTGAGCTACTGTCATAGGCAGTATGACGTAACTGATTTTTACCTATATTGAAACGGTGTAATTATGTACAGATATATATTTTATTTATAAAAAGTTGCGGGCATGCCATGTTGCGGAACAATTGCCAAGTCAAACGGTAGGGTCGTCAGGAGACGAAGTATTTTCCCTGTACTTCCCGCTCCCCCCCTTGTCTTGACGGGCGCTTAAATGTTTTTCTGTGGTTGCAGCGTGCAGATTGAGTGCCCGTCATAATATCCTAAGTTTTACTTTAACTAAATACTGGGTAAGGTTGGCCATCCAGAGATGTCTCCAGTCTCTTATAGAGGATGCCGCGTGGGAACGACCTTGATTTAAAACTATAATTGTGTTTTGTTTAGTATTTAGTTATTTTATTTTTGTTAGTTATGGTTATCTATAATTACCTAAATGTATTTTGTTTTTAAGATAAAAAGATTTTTCTTTGTCTTCTGACATTTTTCGTCTATGGCGGAACTCTAGTATTATATGTTATCCGAAAACTATTTCGTCCTTTTCGGTGTCGAGTGAGGATGTCCTCAGCCTTCAAGTACACCAAAGTCAATCACAGCAATTGTTCGTCTAAGCATGTAGAACAAAGCAGAAGCCCCTTTCAATTTGATCGACCTCACCAGGGCACATGATGTATTGGCGTAGTTCGGTTAATAAACAACAACTAAGTTACTCATAACTTTCGATTCTAAAGTCAGATTAAAGTTAGTTTTCATTCTGCAGATGCAACTGGCTAGGTTAGTTCTTCCTTATAGCAGCCGAGTCGGGTCTGCGTAAGGTTCCGTTATTGGCATTTAAAAATTATCGAGTTTGTTTTTTGGATTATATAATCATGTAACCTACCTGAAACACCATAAGCAACACTCTGTTTACTGTATGTAAACATTGTAATAATTTTATTGTGGGCGTGGTTACAATAAACAAATAAAAGCCATATATATATATTTATATATTTTGTGTAGGGTTTGTTCAACAAAACAAACGCGTCCCAATTTACCAATAAGTTGGTATACTTATGAAAACATTCTACTGGAATAAAGTATTTAAGTGTTGGATCAGTTATTCATGTCAAAACACGTAAAAAAATACTTTTGAGATAACTTACAGTTTACTTGTATATAAGTGTTTTATGGTAAACTATTGTAAGGGTAATTGTATTTAGTTAGAAATAACATTACTTAGGAAAGAAGAGTTACCTCACGTATGTGTGACTCGCAGTCATAGGTACATAACAATATTTACAGGTACATATACTCAAAAACCAATGTGGCGTAGGAGCCACCTCTTCACCACCAGGAACTAAGTCAACATCGGAGTTGGTTTCGGGCGTTGCTTCGCCTATAGCAAGCGTGTTGGATGTCATTGTTTTTTACCATGTACAATATTTTTTCCGATCTGGCTGTCATAATAATGTACTAGTTTGCCATTCCGAGGATATTTGTGATATTATTGTGTATCTAGGTAAAATTACCTAGAAAGTAACTAGCTGTTTGCTTCTATTTATGAATGACTCCTATTCAAGCGTAACAAATATAAAAAAATATTTAGGAATTAATTTTTATTAGGTACCTCAAGGTACCACGCGTGTAGGTATGAATACCCAAAAGTTAACTCGCAGTTAACATCTGTATGGGTGGCTCGCAGTCAAACATAACAAATATTTAGGAATAAATCACTTATTAGGTGCCGAAAGGTACCGTGTGTAGGTGTAAAACACCAGGAAGATAACTCGCAGTTAACTTCCGTATGAGTGACTTGCAGTCAAACATACCGATGTTGTACATGTACAATTAGGAATAAATTCCTTATTCGGTGCCGAAAGGTACCGTTTGTGGGTGTAAGACACCTGGAAGATAACCCGCAGTTAACTTCCGTATGAGTGACCCGCAGTCAAACATACCGATGATGTACATGTACAATTAGGAATAAATTCCTTATTCGGTGCCGAAAGGTACCGTTTGTGGGTGTAAGACACCTGGAAGATAACCCGCAGTTAACTTCCGTATGAGTGACCCGCAGTCAAACATACCGATGATGTACATGTACAATTAGGAATAAATTCCTTATTCGGTGCCGAAAGGTACCGTTTGTGGGTGTAAAACACCTGGAAGATAACCCGCAGTTAACTTCCGTATGAGTGACCCGCAGTCAAACATAACGATGATGTACATGTACAATTAGGAATAAATTCCTTATTCGGTGCCGAAAGGTACCGTTTGTGGGTGTAAAACACCTGGAAGATAACCCGCAGTTAACTTCCGTATGAGTGACCCGCAGTCAAACATACCGATGATGTACATGTACAATTAGGAATAAATTCCTTATTCGGTGCCGAAAGGTACCGTTTGTGGGTGTAAAACACCTGGAAGATAACCCGCAGTTAACTTCCGTATGAGTGACCCGCAGTCAAACATACCGATGATGTACATGTACAATTAGGAATAAATTCCTTATTCGGTGCCGAAAGGTACCGTTTGTGGGTGTAAAACACCTGGAAGATAACCCGCAGTTAACTTCCGTATGAGTGACCCGCAGTCAAACATACCGATGATGTACTATGTACAATTAGGAATAAATTCCTTATTCGGTGCCGAAAGGTACCGTTTGTGGGTGTAAAACACCTGGAAGATAACCCGCAGTTAACTTCCGTATGAGTGACCCGCAGTCAAACATACCGATGATGTACATGTACAATTAGGAATAAATTCCTTATTCGGTGGCGAAAGGTACCATGTGTGTAGGTATAAAATACCTATAAGATAACTCGCCGTTAACTTCTGTAAGCGTGACTAGCAGCCAAACATTAAAAGCGATATTGAAAAAACAGTTTTACATTTTACTATTTAAAATAATTGAATTTAGTTCGCCACGCTCCCGGATGGAATAGGAACTAGCCGAAACCCGATGGGTTTCGAGCAACAGCTAGTAATAAACAGGGACATTGTCAGATGGCCTGGAAGGTAAGTCGCATTTTCTTCTGGATAAATGACTTGTTGCCAGACATACCGGCTACATGCCTGTTGTGTTATGTGTTTGGTTTTTTACAAGGTTGATAAGGACCTAGTGAATAGGTAAAATTATGTGAAAGTTAACTCGTGGTTAAGTTTCGTATGAGTGCCTTGCACTCGAACATAACAGGCACATAGGTATTTCATTTAAACAATGTTGGTAATTGCATATTGAGTAGGTAGAATTACCTCTTAGATAACACATAACGCTCGTACGAGTTGTGTTTAAACGTTAAATTTGAATTAAGTATTTTTGAGGGTAGTTGCATAATGTAAATTGATTTCAGAGAATTGGTTGTTGGATTCGATAAATTGATATCTAGATGATGAGATTTTTGAAGGGCTTAATTGCATACGGAAATTTTCAAAAATAAATTTCAGACCACAAATATGAATATTTGTGGAACGATTTTAAAATGCAACTACCAACGAACAAAAATTTCAAAAGAGCGTTACTTTGCAATAGTGAACGTTTAACTTTTATTGATATTAAATGTTATAAATTACTCACATTTTTCTTCTTCTTTTTTCGTTTTTTACAAGACAACGTGGTAACGTCTTGTCACTGCCACGTACGAAAAAGGAATGAGGTAAGAGCGGCAGGAGTGAGGATAGGTAGAAGTAAAACTGTTACTTTTTAAATTTTCTCTAAAAATACGTACGTCATTGCCTGTATGTCAAGGGGACTACTAGTTAAACATAATATATCGAGAATTAACCAACGCTATATTATCAAACCTATTTAATATAGGCAATAACTATACAGGAACACGTATCCGTTAGAATGATAAGCACAAAATAATTTAGAGGTGAACCTGAACATCGGCATGGAACTATCGCGTTACAAATGTTTTCCTTTTGTCCTAATTACCTGATAACTGAACATTTGGGTTACCTGTTTATTCATTTGTAAACATATTGGGATTGTTTGTTCTAAATATGTCCGTGATAGAGTTGGAAGATAGTTTGATTGAGTTTGTGTTAGAAATATTTTCAGGGGTATTATGGGGACCTAGCCTCGTCCCGCGGTTTCACCCGCGTGAGTCCAGATCTCGTGGAATTATCGGGATCAAATGTAGCTTCCTATTGATGAAAGAATTATTAAAATCGGTTCAGTAGTTACCCCGAGATTACCCCCAATATACATACATACACGTTATCAACGTTACCTACTTATAATATTAGTATAGATATAGGATAAGCCTAGACTCCTATAAACTTATTCATAAACCTCGAGTAAGGTTAAAGCAATTTTAACACTTTTTGTTTCTGTCTGTGAACTTTGAAAGTTCTTGTCACGGAAAAAGACAAAGCGTGTTCTGACTACTCCAACCTAATTCTACGTTTATTAATAAGGAGGATAGAGCATTAAATATGATATTACGAATTGGAGTTTGTATTGTAAACTTTACTTCCAATTTTACAAAACAATCTCTATATTGATTTTTCAAAGATCTTTTTAGTGTTGGACGGGAAACCTACAACAAAAATCGTCTAACAAAAACTTCAATCACAATTCTTTTAAAATAAACGCCTAAATCTGAGAGCCAAATAACAAATACGTAATATTATTAAAGAATGTAATCCCAAAACTAAACCCCACTTACAAACTACGTCATAGAGTCTTAAGTGACATCGACAAGACCCATAATGGCTCATACGGTGAGCTCGTAAAATTTTATAGGTAGCTCAGAGCTACAGGATGTTTCCCTGGAGGCACGCCTCTCCGACCTCACATTATGCCTCTCCCAGACACTTATCTAACCGTGATTAATTTGTTTTATCTGGTAAACGTTCAAAAAGATTTATTACACTCCATCGGACTCGGTGTCACAAAGAAATTGATGTCGACACCGTCGCCGTTATGCCGATAAATAATAATGCAATTAATAAACTGAAGGGTGCTTTATTAAGATTCGATATGGTAATTTGTTTTAGGGTGATTACTGATTAGCTTACCGACCTATAGGCGGGTATTCTACGATTATTATTTAAATGTCTTAACAATGCTTTAGCATTGCTAGATTTGTCTCGAAACGATTCTGCAATTAACTTTTTAAACTTAGGTACACGATTTGAGCTAATATTACTCCGACGCGTCTTGGACCAAGACCGAGACCAATTATTGTATTTTTTTTATCTATTAACATCACACAGCGCCATCTAGCCCCGTGATATTAGTATACTTAACAAGAAAACGTTTCATTATTATAAACAGGTGACGAACAAGCATTTATCATATTTCATTCATCTTCGTTTCCCAATCGTCCCGCTAATATTATATGCGTATTAGTATTTGTTTGTTAAGTTGTTTGTGTTTCAATCACGCAAAAACTATTGAACCGATTGCGTTTAAACTTGGTATAACAATAATACAACTAAGTTTAACAATCTTTTAACTATAAAGTAAAATCCGCGAGATGACACCGAGTTATATCAAGAGTAAGACTTCATTATTCTTTCATAGAAAAATGTAGAGAGTAATAAATCACATCATTCTGCAACAAAACAACTTAATAGTCGTTTGAGATCTTCTAACGACGACTTCATGAGCATGTTTATATAAACTGTTTATGGATGTAATCTCATAAAGATAACATATTCTAGTCGTATAGTCGAGTATTAAAGCTAAATCTGCTTTACTGTGCTGAATCTAGACAGATAAGTTACACAACTGACTTAAAATTGAGGTCCTCTGTGTCACGCTCTTTAGACTATATCCCTGCACCTGTAAATAAATAAATAAATATTGCACGACATTACGCACAGCGCAATCTAGCCCAAACTAAGTACTAGGCTTGTACCATGTACATGTACTGTACAGCATAAATACTTGTACCCCGCGGGAATCGAACCCGCGACCTTCTGCATTGCAGTCGGGCCTTCCCCCGACGCGCCACAGAGGTCGTCAAATGGTGCAGGTTATTTGTTGCAGGTCGTATTTAAATGGTAAATGAGCTTTTGACCACTATCCCACCTGATGATATGGTCTAAGATGTAGCACGCTTATCCAGAAGAAGGATGATGGCAGTGAAACAAGATCTTAGGTAGATATTTACGCATTAATAACCAAAATGTAAAATAAGTATTACAAAAAAAACTTAAAACTAGTGTGCTACAATGGGCGGCCTTACCGCCTAAGGGCGATCTCTTCCAGGCAACTAATTTACCCGACTTCCTTAGTGGCTGCGGTGCAGGTGCAGTCTACGTATCGAACCAACGAGTCGGTGGCGGAGAATCCGCTATTATAATGCAATTCCATCCATATCCAGATTCAATTCGATTTAGACAATGTTGTGTTGGCAATACGGTTCATTTTACGACTGTCAAAGTTTTATCAATTAATTCGGTCGGAAAAGCGTCTCGTGTCGTGAAGTTGCAGTTTCTCGGCAGTCAGAGCCGGATCATTTGATTGATGAAATTTTAATTTGAATTTAAATGTTTTTAATGCTTCTTTGAATCTGAAATAATGTTCAGACTCAAAGAAGCATTAAAAACATTTAAACGTGTTTTCCCATGACTACTTTCGAAATAATGAAATACTGGTTTGGAAAAAAATGCATCCAAAAATTCGCATTACCCCTGCAACAACTGATCGACATATTAGGTATGTATAAGTATGTAATGGCGTCCCTAACTAGGGCCAACATTTAGGTTCAAATAAAAGGGTCCGCTGTACCGTCAGGCCACTCCCAGGAGCTCCTAAAAATTCGTACAGTAGCACAGAATACATAAATAGTACACAGTAGTAAGGTTTCTTTTACAGTTTCTTTTTGTAATCCGTCTGTCTAACTTTCAACTTCGTGTCACGAAAAAGCCGGCTTTCCATTACGGCCGCGCGGCCGCCCACGGTCACTCTCCACGCGTTGATATAATGAAAACTACAAAAAAACTAATATAATATTAATAAAAAATGTCATAATCCCTTCATCTGTTCGTGAGCTAACAGCTCGTGATATAACAGACAGAGACACAGACAAACACCTCAAACTAATAACAGCCAGTAGGCAGCTTTATCTGGGATAGCTGCGTCCCGCGGTTTCACCCGCGTAAGTCCCGATCCCGTGGGAATATCGGGATCAAAAGCCTATGTTACTCAGGGTGAATGTAGCTTTCTTATGGTGTAGGAATTTTGGAAATCGGTCCAGTAGTTTTTGAGTTCATTCAATACAAACATACAGACACACATACGCACATACGCACATACACAAAAATACAAATCTTCCCTCTTTATAATATTAGTGTAGATATTAGGACGTAGATAATTAACTTACCTACACATTTCACTGAGACCATACAAGTATCGGGTCACCCTGAGCGCCCGTTGTGTCTGCGATCAGATACCGCTTCATTTATTTATTACGCGCTAATGGTGCACACAATAGATATTTGCTGCTCTGTTTATCGCTTTGTGATATTAGCTATGTGCTACGGTTTCGCTTAAGTAAATTAATATTTCATAAGCGTATCGGGATGATCAGTCAATATACGATTTTAAGCTAACATCTAAGCACCTACCTAGTTGTTTTCGGTGAAAATATTATTTAAAGATGGGTGATTTAGGTGCATACTAGGTATATGTATAATTTTCCATTTAACGGAGCTCGATATTTCGAAATAACTAAGTTATATAAATATATATTAACTTTTTAAGGTAGAAGGATACCTTTGCGAGACTTGGCTTTATTACATTTGTTTTTAGATATACACCCATCCCATCAGAAGATGGGATTCGTTTTTCCGAATTTCATTTATCATATTGGCATGCTTGGTGCGTAAGAAGACTATAAATCAATACAACCTATGTTATATTCTATGACCAAACCACATACCTACCTAATTACAATAAAATAACATAGGTAGGTCGTATTATTTTTACGGTACGTGACCGACATTAGAGTCGCCCTAATTCCAGCCTAAAAGGTTCAGAATAACATGACATCAAATAGCAGTATTTAATTATCTTCATTAGCTTTTAGCATTAGCAATTCATTGCTCAGAAATACTCTGAATCAGCATACTAGTTCAACCCAAAAGTTTTTACTAGAGATGGGCCGACTAGGGGTTCTGCCGACTAGCAGACTAGTCGGTTCCAAAATTGCCGACTAGTCGGCACTGCAAATCATTATTATTCCGAGATATTTGGGTTAATCATGAACACTCGGCGATTGTTGGTATTTTTAGATAAATTTGCACTTCGAAAGCTGTAGCGAAACTTCCAAAAAATGGTTGAAATAAAAATAAAAGTTGGAAAAAAATTTTTATGGAGCTGAGGCATAGTTATGACATTTTAGATGTATGATGTTTAGTTGATGTATGTAGGCTATGACGTGTTTTATTTACGTTTTTCTGACTACCCACCTTCTAACTGTACCTACTACTAATTTAATAAGTATTGGTTTTATTGCATAATTGTTAGTTGACGACTAGTCGGCATAATTTGCCGACTAGTCGGCACCTACCGACTACTCGTTTAAACTGCCGACTAGTCAGTCGGCTTTCCCGACTAGTCGGCCCATCTCTAGTTTTTACCTAATAAAATGAAAAACAAATCACATCGGGATTTCAGACTTTGTGGAACTGGTTTAGCGCGGTCCTCAACTTGGGTCTACTACAGCTGCTAATTGCTTCCAAACTTGTTTTGAGCATAATTTTGGCTAATTGCAGTCGCGCTCTCGGCAACGCGCCAAATCAGTGTCATGGGTAATGCGTCGTTTTCGGTTTAGAAATATTGCCTTTAAACTGGTCTCTTTAAATAGAAAATTACATACGAAAATTATATATTTAAAACGAACTAGCTGCGTGTCGCAGCTTCACTCAAGTTGGTTCCGATCCCGTTAAAACATTGGGATCAAAGTAGCCTATTTTATACTTCTTGATAATGTAGCCTCTATTGGTGAAAGAAATTCTGAAATGGCTCCAGTAGTGTCGAAGCAATACAATACAATACAATACAATACAATACAATACAATTCATTTATTCACTTTAAGTGTTGGTACAGTTTGTTGCTTAATAACATAAACTAGTTATGTAGTTACATTTGGATCCAAAAACACTTAGTCACTTTTGACATGCAAATATTATTAATAAAGCTAATGAGTTCTATCACAAAACAATAAAATAAGTTTAAATAATTAATGAAAAAAGAAAAAATAATAAAACAATAGGTAGGTAATAAAATATCAAAACTCAAATAATAATAAAAATGTCAAATAAAAAAGATTCTAATAGAGTATTAAAAAAAAAAGAGAAAAAAAGAATTATTGATAAATCGCATGTCAATTTAAATCTAATACCTACATTTACATTTATAAGAAAAACAAATAATTTAGCTAATTATCTTAAGCGCGGGTACCTTACAGCTGTAAAATTGAAAAACTCAGACATTGTATAAAAATTATTTTCCAGCAACCAAAGTCTGAGTTTCTTTACAAATAGATTTAAAGGAAGTCTAAGTATCTGTTGAGGTAACGCGTTATAGATTTTGCCACACATAGCATAACTATTCTTACAATACAATACCATGTTAGGTTTTCTGGGTAGGACAATTCTGTTACAATTTCTTTTATTTCTTACATATATTTCTTTAGCTGTAGCGAAAAGCCATGGATGTTCCTTAACAAATTTGGCACATTCAAAAATATACATACAAGACAATGTTAGGATTTTGTATTTCTTAAAATAGGGTTTACAAGAATCCCATGGACATATACCTGCTATTGCGCGAATGCATCGCTTCTGAGCTAAAAATGCTTTTTGTACATCAGTTGAGTTACCCCATAGTATTAATCCATAACGCAAGACAGATGCCACATAACCATAATATGCAGATAGAACCGTTTCGATAGAGGAAGTTTTGCTTAGTTCATACAGAACATAAACAAATTTGCTGAGTTTAATGCATACTTTTTTAATTTGGTTTTTCCAGTTACAATATTTGTCAAATATTACACCTAAAAATAAAGTTTCTTTTACTTCATTCAATAAAATACCATTATATTCAATATTTAATGTCACTTTTTTACTTCTATAAGTACTGAATTGTATGTAATTAGTTTTTGTCAAATTAATGTGTAAATTATTTTTATTTAGCCGTGTCACTATTGATTTAATCGTATTATTTATGTCAATTTCGTGTTTTTCTATTTCATGTTTATTTGTCGATATCATTACCGATATGTCATCTGCAAAGAGTGTACAAGGTTTGTCAGTTATATCTCTTAGGTCATTTATATAAATTAAAAATAATAGTGGACCAAGAACACTCCCTTGTGGTACACCAGACCCATTTACTTGATAGGAGAATCTATAACTTTGTAGTTCTTGATTCTCGTCGTCTATCCTATTTATTTCAACACACTGAGTTCTGCGTTTAAGATAATTTTCTAACCACAAAAGCGAAGAACCTCTTATACCGCACATTTCCAACTTATGTATAAGAATGTCATGAGATACAAAATCAAAGGCTTTAGACATGTCAAAGAATATTACCGTAGTCAGGTTACCTTTATCAATACTATCTATTATATTATCTAAGAGATTAAAACACGCCAAGGTTGTGGATTTACCCTTTGGAAAACCGTATTGTTCCTTTTTCAGAGTATTATTTTTATTGAAAAATGTAATTAAACGCTTATGCATGGCAGTCTCAAATATTTTAGATATTATAGGTATTAGGGTTATAGGCCTATAATTATCCATTTCTGACTTATCACCTTTTTTATGAAGAGGTTTTATGATGGATTGTTTTAACAAAGTTGGATAATCACCACCGTTACAAAAGCCTATTCGTTACAAACAAACAAATGAATATTTTCTATTTATAATATTAGTTTAGACATAGGTACCTACCTAGGTATACCATATTTCAGAAACGATCAAAAGTGTAAACAAAAGTCTTATACATTTATTGGAAAGTGTCAACTTTTTATTTTATTTTTCTTTTAAAATTGACAGTTCTTTTTTTACATTTTTGATCTAAGTTTCTGAAATAGGGTATAAGTAAACATCAGAATGTTTACATTCATTGGCTTATTATTCAAAGTTGATCGATGGTTTAACAAAATTCACAATGCTTGCACCCGCGACGCTTTGTCGGAGCGGGCGCCACCTCCACCGTTGGTGCTGCCATGTCTACCTACGTAACATCGCTCTTTAGCGTAGGGATGTTGCGATTAAAATAACCAGAAATAAAAAAAATTATCTGGTTCTTATTAATTGATTAATAAGAGTAAAATTAAATAGGTTAAAAAGGCAAGAGGAATGACCTAGAAATAGCTAAGCGGAGCGCATGTGTGTGTGTGTGTGTCGTATGTTTGTAGTGAATAAACTCATAAACTACTTTACCGATTTCAAAAATTATTTCATCAAAAGAAAGCTACATTATCGAGAAGTAACAACATACTTTTGATCCCGATTTTCCCACGGGATCGGGATTTACGCGGGTGAAACTGCGGGACGCAGCTAGTCATTAATAACTTCGTTCGGATCACGGTGGAAACGCAGCTTTAGAACCAAGTAAAATAACGTTCCATTAAACTACTTCCGATCTTGTTAGTTCAACGATTCTCTAAACAAAGTAGCTCTTTGTCGGTCAACACGATCAGTTTCATTACTGACCTAAGTACTATTTCTAAACTATTACCAAGTGACCGCAAGCGGTGCGGTATGTCGATAAGGTGTTAGCCAGTAGCAACCCTAGAGTGTGCCCCTCCGAGGAAATTACGCTGGGATATTGTTTTGTATTGCACTTGTTACAGCAGGGACGCCACCCGGCCGGGGCGCCTGGTGGCTGCCCCCCGCCGCTCTGCCACAGAGTTCAACTTAGACGGATTTATAGAGTATACACACGACCGGGAACCGCTACTTTAATGCTGCCTCGAACCGCGACAAATGCTCAACTATTCCGTGCAATGTACCATTAACTTTTCATATTTCGCATTCGATTCACGATGACAAAAACTTGAAAGAGATGGAGACTATTGTAACTTGCTGTAGGTAGGTATGTAATGAATGATTGCGAAAGGACTATCATTGTGTAGGAAGAATTTTGTACATTTACCTCTGCCTGTATTTATCTACATTATATCTATTTACTTATATCTATAATATGCTTTGTCCTGAGTGACTGATTAATTGATATATCAATGCACCGCTGAAAGTAGAGAGCTGAAATTTGGTGAGTGTGTTCTTCATATGATGTAGGCATCCGATAAGAAAGGGTTACCGAAAATTCTTGCACGATCGAGACTTATGCGGGTAAAACCGCAGGATACAGCAATAATCTCTATATGCGAGCGTGATATGAAGATTTGCGCAGAGGCGACACAGACACAGATAGTGGAAATGTCCGAAATGTTTCGTTTACAGCGATCGTTCTTTACCTGATTCAGGAAAAGAGAACAAATCTAAAAAAAATGTGAGCCAACGAGTACACTTAGTATTCGAAGAGTCTCGATCAATCTCTACCCTCTGATAACTAAACACGGCCCCTCATTTTAAATAAAAAAGGTCAAATGGCAAGAGCCACTAGAGGGCATCGAAAAACGACGGAAAATGTTGAAATGGTCTCAACGGAACGTCCTTAACAAAACTTCATGAGTTTCGTTGGCGGTTCTAGAATATTGAATAACCACCATTATGTTACTTGACGACTCTGAAACCCCTTGATTATTTTGAAGTTGTTTATTGAATTTCGTATCGTCAATAAAAATGTACCTGATATCATTACGGTATTATCGGTATTACCCTAACTCAGCTCCTCTGTTTGCATATTTTCTACTTCTTAATTATTGTTTCTTTTATCTTACTATTTCTATATTATTGATAAAAACATATCGTAAGTAGATTCATTGTAATGGGAGAAGAAACTGACATTCGAAACACAGTCTCGACTAGTCGAATGTCAGCAGATTCATTTGGTACATTGTAACATGTTTGTTTTGGAACAATAAATATTATTATTATTATGTTTGTAACGTCTCCGTTTCACGGGGCTATGGAGCCCCGGACATTTGGAAGGCGTGCGTGGGGCCGAAGCCAACACGTAGAGGCCCGTTTCAGTCACAATTTTAATCGCAAAGTATAGGATGGACACCAAACCGGCGGTTATCCCTGTCTACACTATAAAATGCAGCCAAGGACAACCCCCGGTTTGGATAGTACTATTGTGTAAACTACGGATGAAAACTACTTGGGCTATGAGAATGGGTTGGTAGTGGATTGGATACTGGGGGGAACTATGGGGACTATGGCGCCTGCCGTAACAATGTAAAAATACACGTACAAAAATGGCAGGCGGAGACTCGCCAACTCACAAACTGGGCCACCCTAATTAAGCCGAGCAAATTACAGCCAGGGGGCAACAGGGGCGTGAGTGGCTGAAGGATGGAGCAACCTCACCGGATTTTAAACCATCCTAGGTAATCCTGTGGAGCGGGCCAACTCATCACTGACGTGAGGTGTCCATCCTCCGAGCATTTCTGCTCTCGCGACTCCACTCCGACCAGCCGGTGAAGGCAAGCCAGAGGCGGGGGACCGCTTCCTCGTCAGTGTTCACTCCGACCAGCCAACTAAGGCAAGCCGGAGGTGAGGAACGGTGATTTCCCCCTGGAGCACTCGGGAAGCCGCGGGGTCGCTACTCCCCGACACCTCGCCTCAAGGTGCCCTGCAGGCATTATTATTATTATTATTATTATTTTTCAAAAACATTTTGTTTTTCTCCCTTCTTGAGGGGTAAAAGAAACACGGGCCTAAGCCAAGTGCATAATTTTTAGGAATCAATTGATAAAAATTTGCGGGTTAAGCGACAAGTATTTAATATTATTAACTTTACACAATTCCAGGATTCTAAGACTTATTACATATTGGACCTTATTTCAAAACTTAGTCTGTATAAATCTAGTTTAAGTCAGATTACAGGTTACGTGATGATCCGCGGTTAACTTCTAGGTACCTACGAGTTTACCATGGTTTATTATAAATGAAAACTTTACGTAAAAAAAAAAAACTAGGACAAAAACTACAGCAGATAACTTAAATACCTAACTTATTAAAAACTATACTACCTGTGAAAGAAACACCTATTAGTATATTCCGTTTTATGACCTATTTAGACCTTTTACCTACGTTAAAAAGTAACGATTTACTTGCGTAAATACTTAACCATTTATGGAAGTAAGGGTTACTAGATAACCTAACGATGAAATATAGTTTGTGCTTAGGCTTCATTGTAGAAAAAGGGGAATAAGTATCTAAGCATTTTTATTTGAATAATTAACACACAAATTCACACTCACACAAACTTCCACATGTGAAACATTAGTGAACATTTTGAATTGAATTAAACTCTCCACAATTATTTTAAACGGCATCTGCTTAAACATAGACAATAAAACACAACAGTAGGTAAACGAGGACTTACACTGGTAATAAATGAAACGATTTATTTCCGAAACGAGAACTTTTCCATTGTGTTAACTTTTTGCTGTGGGCGGTATTCGCGTGGCAAAACATTGTGATCGCTTCACGAGCCATGTTTTGATAACACTGTGACATTGTTATCTCGTTTGATGAATGTACTTTTTGTTACAAATGGACGTTGTTATTTCGCTAGTGAACTCGACCGTCCCGTTTTTCCCTGAAGGAAACAAACCGATGCCGCGATGACGGCTCCCGATGATCCTGTTGATAAATAATTTCTCCTATTTTCCCCAAACAATTCCAATAATTCATTTACTGTATTTGAACATTGATAATTTCGTAAACCGAAAGGGAAACAAATACAACAAGCAAACAGGTCAACGGTCTTTCTGAGCCTACTCTGACAATTGTTGTAACTGATTTATTTTATATTTATTATAAGGCAAAACGTGACTAAACCGGAATTAGGGGAGACGGAGCGAGCGGTCAAGTTATTAGATCACTATTGTGAATCTGTGGAGGTTTATTGTTACTATTGTCATTCACAACAAACCATCATTCTTGGAAATAGCTCAGTTCATTTACTAGGAAATAACAAAATAATAAATATAACATAAAAATAAGTACAACTGCTATAAATATCTATGATTAAATTTTAGGTATAAATTATCTTCTAAATTATTTTATCGCTTTTTGTTTTTCTTTGGTCTCAATAAATAAGTTAATACTATTCTTTCGGCGGCATCACAATAAGTATACTCATGTAAAAGTATCAGGTTCGTACTAAGCATCTCTGAGCTAGGCCAGGATTATGTCCATCTGTCTGACGGGCATGATGAAACTGTTAATGTTTCTGTTGACTATAAAAGATAATGACGCTTCATTAAATTTCTTCTAATTGGCCTTTTTATCTATATTTAGGTGATTTATACAGCGCAAGCAACTTTTTAATCCATGCTATTTATGGCACTGTAGTGCCCGGGTCATTATTTGGTGGAGTAGGCTTGCCCAGCACCTATACCACCCTCCCAGCCTAGTCAGCCATGCCCGGAGGAAAGAACAGGTCAATACGTCTGGAGCTAACTAAGCCGTGGGTTTCCTCACAAAGTTTTCCGTCACCGATATTTATAACGCATATAACTTTTTCTTAAAGAAAAAGACATTGGTGCGTGGTCGGCCAGGATTTGAACGCATGACCTTCAGAATGAAAGTCGAGATATCTACCACTAGACCACTCTTTGAAATTTCTTAATAAGCGAACATTTAGGTAGGTATGTATGTGGATTTAGATACTTAAATAGAAATCTGAACTAAGATCAAATGTGTATCTACGCAAATAAGTAGGTACTATGACAAAGACTGGAGAGTTAAAATTGTCATGCTGGGAACTTTGTTCATGAGAATTTCCATGGAACGAAATGAAAATTGTTGAGGAACTCTCAGCGCCAGAGGACTCGATTTAGACAAAGTGCCACATTACTATGTTTGATATTGACTGTCTTTTGTTTGAGTCGAGATGTTAAAGTTGTAGTTTCTAATGAATAGATTACTACTAAACCTACTAGGTACCTACTATTTCTGCGTTTTAAGAGGATAGTCTCCATTCTCTTTCTCCATACAAACGTTGTTTAAATTTTCCTCCCTGGATAAAGACATTAGAGCATATTTTTTTTTTTTTTTTTTTTAAACATTCCACGACGTTACACACAGCGCAATCTAGCCCCAAACTAAGCACTAGGCTTGTACTATGGGTACTAGACAACGGATATACTACATATTATACTTTTTTTTTTTTTGTAAATACATACATATGATTCATAGAAAACACTGAATATCCCATGTCTTCGGACCGTGGTGAGTCCTAGGACATGTTGGTTTCCTCACGATGTTTTTCCTTCACCGTAAGAGCGATGTTATTAGCGCACATACCTTTTTCTTAAAGAAAAAGACATTGGTGCGCGGTCGGTCTGGATTCGAACCCGCTACTCTCAGAATGAAAGCCGGGGTATCTACCACTAGACCAACACCGCTCCAGGGAGGAAAATTTAAACTACGTTTGTATGGAGAAAGAGAATGGAGACTATCCTCTTAATTTTCAAATTGAAACTTTCTTAAAATCTACTTGTGCTATTTATGTATTCTGTGATCTTACTAGTACTATCATCAATGTGAAAGATTGTGTGTTCGTGAGCAAGTAACCTCCTTACTTATAAACGCTGACTAAGTTTATGTACCTACCTAGCGTTTGTCTCTGTCTGTTAACTTTGGAACTTCATGTCATAGTAAAAGACAAACGTTACATAAAGTTAATCATCGTTTATAAGTAAGGGGGTACAAGTAAACGAGTATGTTTGTTTCTGCTTCACGCAAAAACTACTAAGCCGATTGTGACGAAACTTGGTATGCCTATCGCTTTCAGCGATAAGGCCGCCCATTTGTGCAACTTATAAGTTTTGTTGCTCTATGTATTTGTATTTTGTTTTGTTGTCTAATGTTGTACAAATTAAGTTATAATCTATCTATCTATCTAGCTGGTCAAGTCCAAGGCAACACAAGCAACTGTCATATACACACCTTTACCATTCAATTCCGTGTGACGTCTGACAAATGGGACGTGTCGTCTTCTATATCCGATGACAACACCCACATTAACCTTAAGGGCCCTCCGTAACCTCTCAACACCCAACACATGAGAAGAATAAATCCAGTTCAAGAATAAATTAAAGCTTTTGTGTCGGGAATTGCAAGGAAACTCCCAGGAAATCATTTGTGGTATTTATTAAGTTACTAGCTGCGCCCCACGGTTTCACCCGCGTGAGTTCCGATCCCGCGGGAATATCGGGATAAAAAGTAGCCTATGTGTTAATCCAGGTCCCCAGCTATCTGTCTTACAAGTTTCATTGCAATCGGTCAATAGTTTTTGCGTCAAGGAGTAACAAACATACCTACCCGTTTTCTTACAGCCGAATGCAGAAACGCAACTTATAATTTGAGGGATAAATAAATTAAGTACTAAAATAAAAAATAAAAAAATAACGACTTAAAAAAACCATTTATTCATTAAAGCATACATTAAAATTACAATCAACTTAAAAATAAAAACTAAAAAAACCCAAATTAAAACCTAATTACAATTAAACTTAAAAACTACAAATTTACCAAAACAACAAAGTCAGTCGAACAGGCCACCCGAATTCGTTGCCGGCGCAAAGGACCCTAAAACGCACGCAGCATTTCCTCGTTGGATAGCAACGGCCATCCAGAGGATGGCCGTTGCCAGAAAAGAACCCGAGCGGCAGTCCAAGCCCCGATCTCTAAGCCGTCGACCGATCTCCCTCACAAAGGTGACAGCCTCACTCCCCCAACTCCCCAACGTCTCCACGGCCACCGGCACAAATAAATAACTCGCGTGGAGCAGAGCATACTTGCCATGCTTAGCAACCGCCGCTGTCTCCGCCGCCGCAGCAGCCACAGCAGCAGTACGGGACACATGGCAAGCAGCAACGGTGTTGACACACGTTGCGTCTTAAATGAGGCACCTCCCCTTCGCCCAAGGCACCAGAGTAAGCCCGTCCGGCTTAAATAAATTAAGTAGCTTCTAAATTTAAAATTTGTATGAGAAATTTTAAGTTTGAGAGCTACTTATTTGATTAAGTAGAACTCAAATTTTCAGTAGCGTTCCTGTATTCGGCCGTTACTTATTTATTTGCTTACACACAAACTTTCACATTTATAATATTAGTAGTATATACAGAGTGAAAAACTATTTAAATGAAAGTTATCCAAGAAGATGGATTGGCCAATTAGGTCCAATATTGTGGCCTCCACGTTAGCCTGATCTGAATCCACTTGATTTTTTTTACTGGGGGTGTTTAAAAGAACAAGTATACAAAAAAAAAAACATAACCACAATTGAAGACCTGCGTCTACGCGTCCACGAAGCGGCACAACAAATAGGAGAAAAAAATTATAATCGTGTCCTTAAGAGATCGTTTATAAAAAGGTTAAGGGCCTGTGTAAGGGCAAGAGGAGGACAATTTGAGCATTTGCTGTAACATTATGACATATTAAATCTTAATAAGTTTCCTTTTTTGTACAATACTTGTTTCAACTTTCTCATGTAAGATAGTACCTTCGATGCATTTAAAGCACTAGCTTAGTAACTTATGACAAAAAGTTATTAGTATAATACTGTTTTAGAATCCTTATGAAATAGGCAATTTTTTTCAATAGTCGTCCAGACAGGTTTCATACATTTTTTTTACACCACAGATGCTCAAGCTTAGCAGAAAGTAAAGTTTATAAAACTAAATCTATCTTTGGGGACATCCTGTAAGTTACTAACTATAGTATTAAAAAAAAATTAAGGTGATATTCAAACATCAATATTAGTGAACACATGGCGAAAAAAAAAACAATGCTATCGCTTAATCTGTGGACGTGATGCCCCGAAATGTGCAAAAAAGTAGACATTTTTCAATTTTTACTAAAAAGTGACGTACAGCTCGAACCGTTTGAGATAGAAGAAAAAAAAACGTATTCTGGGCGGCCAACCCTTCCCCGCCAGCCGCCCGTTCAGGGATATCCACTGGTCTCCGGACACCCTGTATATTTATGTAGAAAAATAAATGTTAAGGCACCTACTTACTACGCCCGCGGTAGAGCTGGCGGCGTTTTCGGTGGGTAACTGTATGAACCGGTGAGTTTGCTATCCGGCATATTGTTTCCGGATACCACTAACATTGTAATCGGCTTATATCCGGCTGATACCATTGAAATGATGCTCTGCGGCCGTTTGAATGTTTCAGCCGCAATTAGGACGTTTGTTTAATTTTAAAAGACATTTTGATTTATTCAAAAAAAAAGTTATTTATTTTGATATTATATATTACTAGCTGACCCGGCAAACGTTGTTTTGCCTTATAAATTATAGATAGTAGCCGATTCTCAGACCTACTGAATACGCATATAAAATTTGGTAAAAATCGGTAAAGCCGTTTCGGGGGAGTACGGTAACTAACATTGTGACATGAAAATTTTATATATTAGAAGATAGATAAGGTGTTGGTGTAGTGGTAGATACCGCGACTTTCATTCTGAAGGTCGTGGTTTGGAATTCTGGCTGACCGCGTACCAATGTATTTTTCTTAAAGAAAAAAAATTATGTACCTACGCTATAACATCGCTCTTACTGTGAAGGAAAACATCGTGAGGAAACCTACAGCTTAAAGTCACGCAAAAAGGCCCAGTTATAGGGCTTTGCGGAAACACACAGTAAAACTAACTAACTAACTCACTATATCGATAATGGATGAGAAAACGTATTTATAATATTTACCTACTAGCAGAGTCTTATGGAGTAAGTATAGATTTAAGTAAGTATGGAGTAAGTATAGATTTGATGTACCTAATCATTTATTTTAGTAAAAGTAAAAACGTATAAAGAAGATCTTTCCATATTTTATTATTAAAAAATATGTCAAAAGGTCAATGCGATCACAAACACACGTCAAAAAAAACTTACTGCCGGCGGCTGTGTCACCTACATACTGTATTGGTAAAAAAGATTATTGACATCTTTCACAATCCTTACTTTGAGGATTAAATATCAAGAGAGCAAGGGTGTATTACGGTGGTTGTTTACACGGATCGGCGATTTTCCCCCTTCCATTCGAATCACGACGACCTGGTTCTTATAAATAAATAAATATTGCACGACGTTGCACACAGCGCAATCTAGCCCCAAACTAAGCACTAGGCTTGTACTATGGGTACTAGACAACGAATGTACTACATATTATATATATTTTTTGTAAATACATACATACATATAATGATACATAGAAAACACTGAATATCCCATGTCTTCGGACCGTGGTGAATCCTAGGACATTTTGGTTTCCTCACGATGTTTTTCCTTCACCGTAAGAGCGATGTTATTAGCGCACATACCTTTTTCTTAAAGAAAAAGACTTTGGTGCGCGGTCGGCCTGAATTCGAATCCACGACTCTCGGAATAAAAGCGGGGGTATCTACCACTAGACCAACACCGCTCTGCCGCCGAATACAATTTGTAATTCAATGTAAAACGGCACATGACGAAGTCATTTTCATAAACAAGTGAACGTTATGCCAATCATTTTCCTCAACCGTTTTAGGAACGTTGATATAAAATTTGAGACGCCGAAATTTTATGCCAATTTTTATAGCATTGTCTTCGTAAATGTTGTCCGAGTTTTTATTAGCCACTAAAGCAAATCCTTACTATGATTACATTAGGTAGACAGAAACATCGTCTTAGCTTTTGTTTTTATACAAACCTTATTAAGTCATTCGATGGCAACAGCTTGGTAAAAACAAAGTGCATTAAATATTATAGGATATTACACTTTTTATCTTCAATGTCTTTAAACTTCTGGCGGGGACTACGTGCAGAGAACGACTGAGTTAGAATTAAGTTGAATAAACTGAGTTTTTCTTTTGGAATATTGTGAATAAAAGATAAGTAAGTAAGTATATCCAGTACCTACGCAAACATTGCATAATCATTGGACGCGATGGTAAATATAACGCGCAACGCAATTGGGATTCCGCAAACTTGCCCAAGTTATAAAGAAATGTATGTAATGTAAAAAAATATATTTCTAAATTTCAAGGCGTAAGTCATCGGCGCGAAGGAAAGAGAAGCTTATAGTCACTCCATTGCGCCAAATTGTGGGATGCGGGTTCGAGTCCCGCCTTTCATTGTGTTTTGTATACCTTTTAAAATATTTCAACATTGTACAAAATACTAGCTGCAAACAAAATTTTAATAGGTAGGTATTTCTAAGTATAACATAAGAATTAATAGAATTATATAACTAACTAGCTGACCCGGCAAACGTTGTTTTGCCTTATAAATTATAGATACTTAAATTTTTCCTGAATTTTCTTTGCTATAAACCTCACGGAGCCCGAGACCTTTCCAACGAATGCAAAACCGTGGAAATCGGTTCGTGCGTTCTGGAGTTATAGCGTCAGGAAGGAAAACCCGACTTATTTTTATATAGTAGATTATTTTAGTTAATTAAAAAAGAAGTATTCGACTACCCATGGCGCAGAAGACGTTACTTACTTGAACTAAACTAATTATATTGTTATACCCGTATCGTACTAACTACATTATATTCTCACATGTCAAACAACGAACAAAATTCTAATAATATAACTACGTTGGTACTTTTGTTTGGTAAGCAAATATTATTATTTAATGTTTAAATCAAAATAAATCGTATTAACGTTCGCATAATATGGTTCTCGTAAATTAAACAACATATTTACAGGAAATACGAGCTTTACACAAAAATATTTTGTAGCTAATGTAAATAATGTTTGAGGCCGATAAGTTAAATATAAATAACCGGTGGAGATAATGTGTGAAATTAATTAACGTAAAACAAACAATTCCATTGAAAACTTTCGTTTATCCTGTATTCGAATTATCTGTACACGCTTCATAATTATAAAATTTAATAAAACTCAAGTATGGAAAGTAAACACTGCAGATACAATGTCATAATGTATCGTGATATAAATTTAATATAGCCACAGATCACATAATACTAACGTAATATAGCCTTATTAATAAACGTGGAGTATGGTCGGAATAGTGAGAACATGCTTTGTCATTTTCCGTGACAAGAACTTTCAAAGTTGACAGACAGGAACAAAAAGTGGTAAAATTACTCCGACCTTAGTCCACATTTACTAATAAGACCAATAGGGTTTTGACACTATATTTCTAGATTTATTTTCAAACAACGAGAAATATTTGTGCCTCCACAGATAGGTACCTATATTATTATGCAATAGGATATAGGATTAAAGTGCGAAAAAACCACTTTCATAACCTACTCCATTTTAATTTACTGTAGATTTAATTTACCAAGAATACAGTTTCCTGTTTAACAAACTTCTATAATAAAAATATGTTCGGCAAAATTCGTTCATGAGATATTAATGCTTTTACCAACATTAATTGTGGGGAATTTGAAAACAGCCCGCAGGTAACTCGCGCGGCGTTGATGAATGGCCCGACTTAAACCGAATGGTTTCACCGACAGCGTTCAAAAATAAACCAAAACGCCTCATAAATAGAGAAGATAATGTAACGCTGAATATTAACAATTTCAGACTATTATACACTAAGCAGTAACATAAAAACGAATTTGATCTAGCTCGGTCTTCAGAGAAATACTAAATTTTCCATGTGCCCTGTATTTCAGGTAAATAATAATTAACGAAAATTTGTATTTATACAATCATACATTTAGTTTTGGTGATTTTGTTTTTCTTTGTTTTGTTAAGTTAAGTATTCTAAATTCATATTTGATAAGTTGATCCAGAAAATAAATTAATTCACCTATTATACAACGCGATTCAATCCAGCGGAATATCTTCTTTGCCTTTTTTCTTATATTTGGGCTCCTTCCATGTCAATAGTTTTTATTTGCAAACATTGAGCATTGTGACAACACAACAGAGTGTCTTCGTCGACAGACTTGACTTGGCTAAAGCCCAAACGACAGAGGAAAGGTAACATATCTCTTTATTTACGTTATATTTGCTGTGACAGTTACAAATGCTCCCTACACGACTTCATACTTCTTGATTTTTATAAGCACTATATATACTCGTTTTATTATGAAATTTCGCATAGTGAAGTATATTTTTCAAAACATGACAGCCGCATTTGGTACATCCTGTGGACGGAAGGGAAGTACTGTACACATACTTTTATATAACTCTACATTTGCTGATCTCAATTATTATTTTCGTGCAAGATAAATTACATCAACTCCTTTGGTGGCAGTTTTCGCCCTAATTGGTGTCTAGATGACAGATTAAGGGAGGAAAATCTGTGACGTAATTGACAGTTCAATCGGAGCAGTGGCGGTTTTGTTGGATCTCGTATCAGAGAGTTGTATCAGACACGAAATGTTGGTGAACTGTTTTACCTAAATCAATCACAATTGTATTTGGGAATCCATTTTTTAAAGATTGACAAATGGACACTTTGGGCAGTAATGGACTTAGTCAATAGAAATTTTACTGTACCAATATTTATTGTGTTTACTTTTAAAATTAAACGTAGGTACTTATTTTTCGATTGTAAACGCGCGGTGTTTATTACTTTTCAACAATGCTAAAAGTTAAAATAGGTACCACGCGATTAAAACTGAAAAATGAGTTCAATTTAAATCAACATCGCGAAATAAGAAGAAAAATCTGTGATTACTTTTAATAGATTTAATTTAGTTTTTAGTGCACTATATCTTAGTGCAAGTTATTTATTGTAAGTAAATTAATTGAAAAACTCATTCCGCCCCATATTTTGTGCTCGTGCAAGTACCGACAAAACTCCAGCTATCCTCTGAAGTTAGTCAACTAACTCTCAGTAGTTTTGGAATTTTGGAATTATTCAAAACAAAGAAAGTATTATGGAGTTGAATTAGGGATGTCAGTGCAACTGACCACACCATTCTATGTGTAGTTGTAGGTGGCATTGGGGAAACTAGCCACAGTAGGTACGTGGACTTACTAACTTTCACATTAATTAAAACATATCGAAAAACTTACGAAGGTACCTACTATTGAATTTCATTAGTTTCATTCATCGCAGTTTTGAAGGAATAACTTTGAAGCTGTTGTGAAGACCAAAGTTCTATGTCTACGTCATGGATGTCACAAACACTATATCACCATCTACTTACCGAACAAAATTTACTAGTCAAACGAAAAACTATAGATTTCACCAATAAACTTTTTATATTCACACGGTTTGTTAACATAGTTACATTTTCCCGGGTCTTAATCGCGTATTATTATTATTTATTTTTACGTCAAGGTAAGAAAATATATAGTAACTAGCTGCGTCCCGTGGTTTCACCCGCGTAAGTCCTGATCCCGTGGGAATATTGAGATCAAAAGTAGCCTATATTACTCAAAGTGAATGTAGCTTTCTAATGGAGAAAGAATTTACGAAATCATTCCAGTAGATTTTGAGTTTATTCATTACAAACATACGACATACACACACACAAAAATACAAATATTTCCACTTTATAATACTAGTGTAGATACGCGATTAAGATCCGGGAAAATGTAACTATAGATTTCACCGTTTGGAAAGAGGAACCGGAACTAAATTTCACTACGATTTCTACCAATTCAACTTCGTCGTTAAAGAACTTCTTCCTAAAAGAATAATTTTGAACATTAAACATTTGTTTGTTGTCCCGTCTTCGAGTGACGTTCGTGGAATTAATGATCTGGTCTGCGCTTTTTCACAGTTGTCGCGGGTCGTTAAGATACTCAGCGTGAACCGGACGGGACTCGAGAAATCCTTATGAAATTACATTTTTGCCGGAGCAATTCTCTTATCTGGAAGTATTTTCAAGAGCGTTTTGAATTACTCCTTTAGCATAGTATAGTTAAATGGAAACTTTAGTACTTACTTAAATTACATAACTCACTAAACTATTAGTTTTAGCTTCTGGTCAGTAAGTTTTAGACTTGGCTGCTACTTTAGACAACGGATATGATGCAGCCAGGTTGTTTGTAGGTAGGTACTTATAATTTGGTGTTAGTATAATATCTAAAATAAGTGCAGTAAAAGCCTTTTCGTATTTTTAATTCTATTTGTTTGCAATTCGAATCATTTTTTTTTGTAAAAACCACACTAAAATTTAAAAAATCTTGTTAAATATTAGATACAAAAACTACTTAACCGATTGCGGTGAAACTAGCTAGCTGGAGACTTAGAAAACCTCATAGGTTCATCTTTTTCTCATCTTTTTCTCCTGTCCAAACACCCTACCTTTCATCTTTTTAGGGTTCTTTCGCTTCTTGTCCATCCTTTGGATTGACAAGAAGCGAAAACGCGATGCCTGGAAGAGATCGCTTTAAGCGATAAGGCCGCCCATTGTGCCGCCTAGATTTAAGAGGAGTATATACGCCAACGACCTTGAAACTGAAAATCCCTGTCGGGCTCATCGAAAATTGTTGATTATTTCATGACGGAATGTCGTAGAACTTTTTTTTGTCCACAGATTGTAGGTGACATTGTTTCCTACATTTTGGTGTAGTTTTAAGACAAGAACCTCCTATTGGTGCAAAGCCTATCCAAATTTTAGACAAAAAATGTCTGATTTATCTAAAATGTCGATAGGCTTCAATACGTTTCGACATATTTGTATGGAAACTGCACTAAAATATCGGAAACAATGTCGCCTACAATCTGTACACAAAAAAAAGTTCTACGACTTCCGTCATGAAATAATCAACAATTTTCGATGCGCCCGACATGGATTTTCAGTTTTTCAGAATAGGGCATTTTAAGTTGTTTATGTTTTTATTTTTATTGTAATTTTTTGTTTTTGGTGTTGCAATAAAGAATTAATCTATCTAGGTTTCTTGTCATTCTGGTATTCTAATGTGTCCATAGTCAGGAAGTTTGCAGGCGAAACTCAGCTGTGAAGCGAAACTAGAATAATTCCGAGAATATCCTTTATAGAAACGAACTTTACATCCATTAAATTCAAGAATTTGTTATCAGTATGAAGATTAACTCAATTACTTATCTAATTTATAACACGCCTCAGTTTCTGGTGAAACCGTCGCAATTTCAAACGCACAGAGATTAATCCGTGACTAGTATGGAAATAATTTCTATCTAGTTAATACGAAAACTTAAATTTGTTGTAGGTATTATGTAGGTACTAGATTTATAAAGCAGTTAACCTAATGTGACGTTACTTACGGCGGGTTTGAAGTAATTCGAGTAATCTTCATTCGAAGAGTACTTAAGCCGCTGTTATGTTTCTCTAAAAAGTCACACGGAAAAATCCGTTTAGCCTGTTTGGTGGTTACAAATCACGGCCGAAAAAACTCCAACCACGTAAAGAAGGTAACTTGATTAAAAAATACAAACTTATTAGTGCATTTTAGTTAGAGTTACTCTAAAAAAAACTTCTAAATTGCAGCCAATCGTATTATGTATGTGTAAGTAAAACCTTTATCAATTTTTAAGAACTAAATTTTGCTAAAAGTAACAAAACAACACGCGATTAAAACCGAAAAATGAGTTTAATTTCAATCCAACATCGCGAAAACAGAAGAAAAATCTACACCTACTATATTTTTTTATATAAAAAAAATATTTGGTTAGGCTAAGACGGTTGACGTCATAATATAATGTTTTCATCCCATCACATCACGTGTCTCTCGTTAAATGTTATGAAAGTTATTTAACGAGGCTGTCACAAAGTTTTTTCGTATCGTCCGGCGAGCGACCGGGCAGCGGGGGGTCGACGCGTCGAGTTCTCGAAGGTCCGATCTCGGCCCTCGTAGGAACTACTTCGAGAGAGTTATTGCTTTAGGTATGGTGAAGTAAAGTGCGCAGTAAGTCTCTATTATCTGCGCCGTTAGAGTCGCGCGAATGAAGCCGAACGAACGTGGCGGGAATCTACAAACTAACCCGATTCACACACACCTAATATAACCTACAGTACAATATACTTGATGTGGTGAGAGCTTTCTTTGTCTGGCTTAACGTTTAATTAATTTTCTGTTTTGTTGTTTGTTTCGGCTAATATAATGAACATCTGTTGGCTCGAAGTGTAGCCGCCGCAGCGACCGCGTTTGTCTTATCGTACTCTAATATTTAATAACCTAAATCTCATGCATTTTAAATTAATAAACACGCAGTTAAATAAACGTAATTCAGTCCACATTTTGACGTTTATTAGAATTTAAGTGCAACTTGCGTTAGCTATAGAGTTAATTGTAGAGTTAGATATAAATTCGACACAATGATACCTTGTTGGCAACCCCTGGGAGCTATTTTCTTAGCCAAACCAAGTGCAAGTCCGCCTACAGCAGTTAGATACTTTAAAGAGAGCCGCAAGGCGCACCAACTATTAATGTAAACTGTGATATATAACTTTCAACAAGTTAGCCGTGGTAGTGTTTAGACACCGTTGTAGCTCTTTTCAAACCGCTTTTAATTTTATCAAGCTACATGTTTACTAATTAATTATTAATACAGATTGATTTAATTATTGTTTGATTAGTTAGCATTAAATAATAATTGTCGTCGAAATTATTTTTAAGTACCTTTGATATGAAATAAAAAAGTGATCTTAATATAGTATTGCTTATTTAGTATCTACCTTTACCTTTATACCTATAATACGATAGACACTTGATTTTTCTTACCAAAGAAATATACGACCGGCCGAATCCTACAAAAATATTGACTACAGCCCAAAACTCTCTTATGAAGGTCATATTTCATTGATAAAATAAACAAGGTTGTATTACGGTGGTGAGATACATAGCAGCTATGGCAGGGCTAAATCGAATGAGGCAACACCGAGAGTACCTATCTAGATAGATAGGTAGATACCTATCTTAACTCAGCTTTTGGAGCGAGAGCTTCAATGAAGTTTAATTTGCTCGCAAGAAGGATCCTCTGGTCGCACTATTCAGCTGATGGAACACATTTCATTAAGGGTTCTCCACACGAGTTCCAAGATAATCGCAACTGCAAACTCCAATCGAAACTTATACGGAATAGATCCGTTATCGTCTCTAAAACCCTAATCGAATTACGAATGTACGTATTCGATTTAGCACTTGTATTTGAGGTCGCTACCCTACAAAATCTGTTATAATTGACTGAGGGAAGAAGTGATTCTGTATCAACCTACTCAACTGATAGTACCTACCTTTAAGTAGGTGTGTATACCTACTGAGTAAATACTCATGCAAAAGTAATCTGTTCGGCATTTGCCCCCTTTAAATAAGTCCTAACAAAAAGGAAGGGATTTCAAAAATTGGGCAAATTTCTGTAATTTTTAAGGGGGCAAATGCCGAACAGATCGTTTTGAACAAGGAAAATTATTTAGGGCTGTTATTTTAGATGTCGTAAGTAAAAATATGTCGTAAGATCGGATATGCGTGCAAATGGTTTCACTACGCGGGATGCCGAAGATCATGCGAAGTGGATACGTAAACGTAGGAAAGCGGGGCTTTCGAGAGGGATGCAACCGGGAACATCGCTCGGATGATGTTGACTTTCGGCTGTCATTTTGTCGTATTTTTGACCTTGTCTGTTTATTGCAACTTGATCAGAAAGGGCTAAGCCGATTTTGAAAAGGTTTTTGCGTTCGATAAGTCTCATTCTCAACTCTGATCTTTAACAAAATTAGTTGAATACAATTCAGGTTCTGTAATTTCGTTGTCTTTTTGTCATACCTATATAATTTTTAATTGTAGGGGTGGGCCCTTCCCTCAAAACGGAAAGTTTGTTTTAATCACGGAAGTTAACAACGTACGTATGTTACCGGATATCTCACTTATGAGATTCGATTTCAATGATTACTTTTTATTAGAAGGTAGCTCCAAAATGGTCCCATTAGATAGATAGATAGATTAATACTTTATTCGCACAACAAAACCAATACAATTAGTATACATAAAAGTAAGAAGTGATGTTTTTTATTTCTAACCACCGACGGAAAAAGAGGGGTGCTATGAGTTTGACGTGTATGTCTATCTGTCGTCTGTGTATCTGTCTGTGACATCGTTACTCTCGAACAGATTTTATTGTTTAGTTTGTTTTTGGTTGATAGGTGACCTATGCGCGATTGTGGGATATCAAATGAAAGAGCATGACTTTTGTGACACTATGCTATGTTTAATCGAAAACGGCCGTTTTGATCAAACATTCTGTTTTTTTTTCGTTATTAAATTAATACTTTAATCAAGTAGGTACCTACCAGTACGTATGTTTCACTTACCCCACCTGACCTGATTATTGTTTCCCCAGTGAGATAACCGCTTTCGACCTACTAATAAGTTCTAAACCTATTGTTTGAATCACAGATATTATTATGGGTTGTAACAGTAGATCCTGTTCGGTTTATTCCTCCTCTATAATGTATGTCGTCAAATTTTATGGGGAATCTTCCATTAGCTTTGATTGTAGGAGGTAGAATCTATGAGTACAGTATTTATACGGTTCATGACATAGTGAGGCTAAAGTGGTTTCTCCATATAAAAATATAGCTGCGTCCCGTTGTTTCACCCGCCTGTCTCGATCCCGTGGGAATATCGGGATCAAAAGTAGCTTATGAAACTGCTCGATAATGTAGCTTTCTATTGGTGAAATTATTATTGAAATCGGTTGAGTAGTTTAGGAGCCTATTTATTACATACAAATCAATCTTTCCTCTTTATAATATTAGTTTAAATGTAATGGTCACATAAAAACTAAAAGGTATTGAGAGTCAATGAAACGCTCACAATGAATCGGTGTCATAATGATTCAGTAACGTGCAGTTCGTTACTTAGAAAATACCTACGCTACGACACCTATTTAATTACTTCTAGGTGAGTGTGCTGTATCTTAGAAAGACTGCATAGTCACTTACCACCCGGTGAAATAATGGTAGCCTAATCTATTTAATAAATGCTAACCCTATATTTTGTTTCGTTTTTATTAACAAAAGAAAATGTTCAAACCGAGCCTTAGTAGAAAACAAAACAGGTAGAAGCATAAACGTTAATTCATCGTGTCACGTGGGTTCCCGTGTGGCGCAGTGATTAGCGCACTCGCCCGGCAAGCGAGGGGTACAGGTTCGAATCCTGTCACGGGAGAATTTTTGATGATGCATTTCTCCTTATAGAATATTTCTAAAACGTACTTATTCGTTATTTCATCCCAATATGCCCATGAGATCAACCTTACACGGGTGAAACCGTAGCGCAGCTAGTTGTTTTTTAACCGACTTCAAAAAAAGGAGGAGATTCTCAATTCGTCAGTATGTATTTTTTTTTTTTATATATTTTCACCGATTATATAGGCTATATTTATCTCTTTTAAACCTAAATTAAGCTTGTACACGTAAATCAGATATCAGAAAGACGACGGTAATCGCACCCGTAGCTTCTACGACAGAAAGGTCGTCAAACCCGTATTGATACGTTAGAATCTCTAGTTCAAGGCTTTGGTTGAAAGGGAGGTTCGTAACGATCCATAAAAGCAGAATCTGTACATTCCTTATGCTTTGATACTTAAACGGAATGACAGTTGTTGTGTACAAACCGTATGATCCGGAATCGCTATAGAGTTTGAACACTTACCTGTCGACTTAAAAAGAGGGTACATCAGATATTTATTATGACGATGATGATGATGCTTCTTTGAAAAAAATGCTTTCCAAAACTTTAGTACCCGGCGGGATTCGAACCCGCGACTATTGGTAATCCGAACCAACGCGTTTTACCGCTTCGCCACGGGTAGCCCTGGGGTGATGATGATGATAGTAAAATATGTACTGGGCTGTACGTAGGTATACAACTCCCAAACTTGACAAAACAGTTCAAATCTAATAACCGATCAAGCTATAGGTACCCCTTGTTTGTGAATTTCAATGAAATAACATATTTTAGGTTGTAGTATTTTATGCTACCTAAGCCGTGTTTGAAGCCTTCGTGTTTAACGAAGGCTTCAAAGAATAATCACTGGCACTGCTATGATAATGAAGCTGCTGTTATATTTCTAAGAAGGTAAATCCGTTTTAAACCGCAGTGGAAGGGCCCGGGCCGAGGCGCGCAGAGCTCTCGATCCGTCACGCGTCGCACGAACCTAAGCCCTCATCAAATCCAGATTAATTAAACTGAAGCCGACCACGATCCCGGGCCGCTCACGCATACTATAACATATGTGAGAACCGAGCGCCGTTTTACTGCCATTCTTATGACACTCATAGGCGCACGTCTATCGCATCTGTATACCAAGTTAGTTTGATACGGAATCTATACTTTTTAAAGTAATTTATAGGTAAAAACTCCGTTTATAAGTAAAAGGTAAATGTTTGACGATTTGTGACGATGCGGTCTAGAATGTAGCCCACTCTCGAAGAAGGTACTTGTAACACGATGAAAGAAACATGTCGTTGGTACGAGTTCCGGGCAGTCTTGCAGAATCGGTCTAAGGCTGCGGTAGGATTCCCATACATGGACGAGCCCTTCTGACGGTGACGGTGAGAAGTCGCGCCCAACAAGATTTTGTCAACGGACAAAATGGCGTACGATTGGAAAGATACTAAGTCATTAAATTCAAGAGCTAAGTTATAAGAACCTCTTTCCATCCAAAGCCGCACATCAGAGAAGCCAAAGAAAAACCCGCAATCTTGACAATAAGTATGAACTTTAAGCACGTCTTGTGTTGTAATAACTATTCTGTGAATAAGGGAATATAATTTAGAAGTGACTCCTGGGATGGTCCTTGTGGTTGCCGTTTACCATGGCAATGCTAGAAGCGTTATGTCGACATTTGCCCACCCATACACAAATACAATTTTATTAAACACACATCTGAATTAACATTATCTTCTATGATTAAAGTACTTTAATCACTTTGTTTTCTGATATAATTCGAACTTGACTGGAATAGTTAACAAAATTCAAAGGATTATGCAAACTTGCAGCTGAAAGCTTTAGCTTTAAGTTAGTTAAAATCGGATAAAGTTTCATTCGAGAAGTTTATTAAATGAATATCGCATCTAAAGTTCGAAAAAGAATACACCGAGAAAGGCGTCGAAAGATTAACAAGTATTCGGGGAGGAGAGTAGGTAGGTACGTAATACAATCAAAACTTTTGATGAATTCCTACAAAACTGTCTTTGTTTCCCCTTTCTGTCCAAGTTAAATAATAAAATCTGATGCAGACCCTCCCACTACAATAAAAGTTTTCCTTCAAAAATAAAGCGTATAATATAATTTTAACAGACAGTTGTTGCTTACTCAGGTAGTTTACAGAGGCAACATAATATCTTCGGTGTCTAGACTCTCAAATGTATTTATGGTATGTTGTATATTGGTTATTTCACCCTGCTCAATATCTAGTTGAAGTTTGGAATATTGTAATATTCATTCTATTTTACAACTATCTATATCGGCGGCCTAATCGCTTTCAGCGATAAGGCCGCCCATTTGTGCAACTTATTTTTAAGCTTGTTTATTATTTACTTTTGTATATGTGTTTTTTTCTCTGTTTATGTTGTGCAAATAAAGACTTCTATCTATCTATCTATATGATATAAGCCAAACTTAACTTTTAAAACTATAATCAATATTAGGAACTAAATCAAAACTAAAATTTAAAAAATCTAGGATTTATCTGATTAAAAAAACTATACTATCTTTATGTTTATGTTTATTTTATTCAATCCCGGGATAATAATAGGGTTAAAAAAACATCTAACAATTTTTTTTAATAATTTTAGCTGTCTATAATTAAAGTTTCATGTCAATTGGTTCAGGGGGTCTACTCGCTTTCTTCGAACTATAGTTTCTAACTTTCTAAGTACTCGCCTGACGAATAACTCACAGACATTCGCACATCCTTCAAAATAACTACTAACAGTAGGATTACATTAAGTGCATCATACATACGTCTTGAAATTCTAACAACTATCTCTTGTTACACAAGGTGTACTTGTTTACGTACTTGTGTCCTGTATATGGAGATATAATCTTTTCTTAGAATTAGTTAACTCAACTGAATTCTGTAATGAAAGGCTACTAATATATTGTAAATTTGTCATGGTGTTTCACAATATTTTATTTATTAGTATCTTTAATTTTTATAACAGTGCTGTGGATGTGTCCTTGGTCGGTGAATATATTTTTTATTTTGTTAATACTCTATTGTTGCAAGAATCTAAATCGAATTGTACAGTCGGCTCGATATTGACTGTGTTACTTTATATTTTAATTTACTTTATTCGTTATTATTCTAGGTTTTTATTATGGCTCCCTTAGATATTTTTTATCAAAATGTTCGTGGTTTACGCACAAAAAGTAATGATTTTTTTAGAAACGTATTGAGGTGTAACTTTGATATAGTCTGCATTACCGAGACGTGGCTGCTGCCTGGTATCCACGATGCAGAGTTGTTTGACGATAGGTATGCTGTGTACAGATGTGATCGTGATTACTCAACCAGGTCTGAGAAACTCGGTGGTGGTGCGTTGATCGCGGTGCGTAGAGGTATTGTTGTATCACACGTGACGCTTCACTCTTCAAATGATAGTGGTTCGGCAGATATTGTGTCAATGCGCATCGCCATTTCAAACAGTAAGTTTGTAAATATTTTTTGCTGCTATTTTCTTCAATGCACCACTCAAATCGACGATCAAAAGTTGTTTTATGACAGGATTTCAGATTTAATTTTAGGGGATCCTGACGACTATGTTTTCATAATAGGTGACTTTAATATTAGATATGCTTCTTGGTTATTGAATGTCGATAAATCTATTAGCCTTATTGATACTAGTGATTCATGTAATGATCAGCTTGTCGTGAATATTCGCGATTTCTTAGCGTTCAACGGTCTGAGGCAGTGGAACACTATTCCCAATGTAAATAATAGGCAATTAGATTTAGTTTTAACCAATTTTGATTGTACGTTGTCTAGATGCCTTGAACCATTGGTAGGGGAGGATGCTCATCACCCATCTCTTGCTATTGTTTTAACTGGAATTTATGCAAAATCACTCAAATGTAACTCCCGATTTGTCCGTTTATTTCGTAGTTTTAATTATAGTGTGATGAACCAGGCTTTGTCACGGGTAGACTGGGATATGTGTTTTGCTGATCTGGAAATTGACAGTGCAGTCGGTGAATTTTATAAAGTCTTAAATAATTTAATTTCTGATATTATCCCTGGTAGGTTTGTGCGTGATGACAGGAGATATCCAATCTGGTATTCGCCTGCTCTTATAAAAGTTATTAAGGAAAAACTTAAATATCATAAGAAATGGAAACGTTACAAAAGGCCTGCCGATTACGAAATCTTTTCATTGCTACGCGAGCGGCAGAAGCGATTGGAGGTCTCATGTTATGACATTTATATTACTCGTTCTGAGAATAATATATCTAAATGCAGTAAACAATTTTGGAATTTTGTCAAATCTAAAAAGAGAACAGGTGATTTGCCAGATAACTTGTTCTGGAACGATATATTATCTTCTGATGGGGTTGAGATATGTAATATGTTTAACGACTATTTTTATTCGGCATTTTTGCATGGTTCTGCTTCATTTTCCGCATATACAACAGAACAACCAGAGTAAGACCGTAGCTGCGTTGATATCTCTTCCATGGCATTGAACTATCATACTGTCAATAAATACTTAAAAACCCTTGATATTAATAAAGGCACTGGTCCTGATGGCATTCCGCCCTGTTTCTTACGTCACTGCCATGAGCAACTTGCTTATCCCCTGTGTTTTCTGTTTAATCTCTCTTTAAAATCAGGTATAATGCCTGCAGTATGGAAACAGTCGTACGTAACCCCGATCCCTAAAGGTGGCGATAAACATGATGTAACAAACTACAGACCTATTTCCAAATTAAATGTAATTCCTAAAATGTTTGAACGAATTGTATACGATTATATTTATGCAGTTATTAGACCTCACATAATTGAGCAACAACATGGTTTTCTTAGTAAAAAATCAACTGAGACAAATCTCTGTGAATTTGTTGATGTCATTACCAACGCAATGGAAGCCGGTAATCAGGTGGATGTGATATATACAGATTATTCTAAAGCATTTGATAAAATTAAGCACTCGATTCTTCTTCACAAATTACAGAAATTCGGTATTCACGGAGAGCTTTTAAGATGGATTGAATCCTATCTCCGAGAGCGCTCTCAAGCTGTGGCCGTGAAAGGTTTCTGTTCTACTTTTATTCCTGTCCCGTCTGGTGTCCCTCAGGGGTCTCATTTGGGCCCGTTGTTTTTTAATATATTTATTAATGATGTCTGGGAGATTTTTCAACATTCAAATTTCATATTATATGCCGACGATACCAAAATCTTTAAAATTATTAAAAATCCTGAAGATTGCTTTAAACTTCAGGAAGACTTGAATAATCTATCGGTATACTGCCAAAAAAATTGCATATTCTTAAATAGTAATAAATGTAAGGTTATCTCATTTTCTCATAAAAAGAGTAATTATATTACAACTTATAGTATTAACGGTGACAATCTGGAAAGAGTTGAAACTATTAGAGATCTTGGTGTCATTTTGGACTCGAAGCTTATGTTTGACGTTCATGTTCAAGAAGCAGCGAAGAAGGCATATCGTATGTTAGGTTTTGTACTTAGAATAAGCAGAGACTTTAAAAGGATCTCGACTATGGTTCTCCTATATAATTGCTTCGTCCGTTCTATATTAGAATATGGTTCAGTCGTATGGAATCCCTATTATCGAGTTCATAGTGATAGGATAGAGTCCATAGAAGATAGATTTAACAGATACATTACATATCGATCAAATTGTGCTAATTTAAGAAACCACAACAATATGTCTTTGGAAAATAGAAGAAACATTAGGGATCAAGTATTTCTTTTTAAAATAATCCATAATATGATTGATTCCCCTTACATTCTGGGTTTAGTGAACTTTCGATGTCCGCGAGTTTCTTCTCGGTTATGTAAGGTATTTGAAACATCTCGAGCACGGACTAATTATGGAAGCAACACCTTTATACGCAGATCTTGTAACAATCACAACAAACAATTCACCGACATCGACATCTTCTACATGACATTGTATAGCTTTAAATCAGCTGTTATTAAGCAACTATCTCGCGATGAGACACCATGAACCATGTATATCTTAGATACATGTTTTTTTTTTCATCGCTCTTTGTCTGTTTTTCTTGTTTCGCTTTTTTTTATTATTAATGTTCACTTAGCAAGTATTAAGCATCAGTGGAAACTTTGTTGGATTAAGTTATATTATTCATAAGTTGTTTTTAGTTGTTATAGTTCTGTATGTTTCCCTAATAAACCTAAATAAATAAATAAATAATTACTTATTTATGACATGACAGAAAATGCAACGAAATCGAAAAGATTCTGATCTCAGCCGTGGCTCAAACAACCCCTATTTTCATATGTCGCAGACTTCATCCGCGGATCAACGTGAAGAATTTATTGAGACTGTTTATTTGAAAGGAAAAATAAGACGACATTTGATGTCTGGCGGATTTTTCAGTAACTAACTACAGTATAATAAAATAACGAAATATTGGACGACGTTACATACAGCGCAATCTAGACTGAAACTAAGCCCTGGGCTTGTACTATGGGTACTAGACAGCGGATACACTACTTATGATACTTTTTTTGAATACGTAATAAATAATAAATAAATATGATAAATAGAAAACACCCAGAACTAGAAACAAACATTTATGATCAGCATAAATATTTAGTTACATTTTCCCGGGTTTTAATCTCGTATTATTATTTATTTTCTCGCTGCTGGGAACAAATTTCTATGCTAATAAACTTTTTAAATTCACACGATTTGTTAACATAGTTGCATTTGCCCGGGTCTTAATCGCGTATTATTATTTATTTTCTTACCTCGACGTTTCAGCCATGTTACAGGTCGCGAGTGGACCCTCGCCACCAAGACCATTGACAAGACAAGACCTTGGTTTGGGGGGAGAGCCCCCTCGCGACCAAGACCATTGTTACGCGCCACCCTGTATTTTGTAATAGTGAACTTAACTTTTACCATGTTTAGTAATGGATTTTAAAATAACTAATAAACAATGAATTTATAAGAACTTACTTATTACTTAATAAACTTTATTTGTGTAGTTTAAGTTGATTGCTTAAAAATTATATTACTTAAACTAATTTCTCATGCATAGACAAAAGTCTATTGTAAAACTAAAGCCATTGGCAACCCAGAGCGAAGCGAGACCTACTTCGAGATAGGTATTTTTAAACCGCAACGAGACATCGCGATGCAAGCGTTGCGAAAGGTTCGTCACGCATGCCTCAACTTGAGACATCGTGATTATATTTATGCATTCGTTTATTCGCAACGCTTGCCTCGCGATGTCTGGTAGCGGCTTAACGTTTTTTAGCTTTGAACATCCAACTTAACCCCGTTAATGTTATGAAAACTCGTTCTAGGCGAAATAATTAGTTCCAAGAACTATCAGACACGATACAAAGTTTTAGTTAATTAATTTTTTGTTCACTTTCTTGAACAATAATGATTCTTGTTTATTGGCTTCTGTTTTTTGTTGTTTATAAAAATTAATAGGTAGGTATCTAAATTACATTTAAGGTAATTAAAATAATAATCAAAAATAAAAAATAATAAAATAAAAAAAATAAAAAGGTAGATGCATAGTCATGACAGACATAAGTTTTATGGCATAAACATATTTGCTCTAATGTCTTTATCCAGGGAGGAAAATTTAAACTACGTTTGTATGGAGAAAGAGAATGGAGACTATCCTCTTAACATACCTACTGCTTTTTGAAAAATAATAAAAAAAAATTGATTAAGTTTTAGAGAATGAACGTCGTTGTTCATTTTTAGGACAACTTGCGAATAGCGCTCTTTTTACCCGACGGCGCGACGCAAAGAAGGGTTATGTGTTTATCAGTCTACGTATGTATGTATGCTTGTTTGTATGGCAGTTGGTCCCAGTTGTTATCTCTGAATAGCAGTCTTTAGGTCAAGTTAGAGGCCTTAGGGCAACCTGAAAACTCTAACACTAGGTGAGCCACACCACTACACGAAAAGAAGAAGAATTCCGTTAAGTCGTTTTAGAGTTTTTCGGTTACAGTCAGGCCGACAGACAGACAGACGCGGCAGCAAGGTTTTTTTCATTATATAGAACTATCTAGGTACCTACCTCATGCGTATTCAACAGTTAACATAACACACATATCCTCAACACCAAATACATGAATATGGAATATTCTCAACGCATCGCACTCGACGTACCCCCTGATGAATGCGACAAATTTACGACTAACTAGGTAGATAGGGAGCACCGCAGATTGTTGTCCAGTAATTCTATTGTAACCGGGTGCATCGGGTTGGTGCATATTTTAACATAGAGTTTCTGGTCTGCTTAATAGATTCGGACGACTATTTTGTGACCTAGTCAAAATTACATTGCAATTAACACTTGGATTTGTACAGGGATAAATGTGTAGAGTGTCTCGGTAAGAAAGCATTTTTCAACTGGTGTGTGAAAAAGTGCGTAATGGGTTAGGGCTCTCGCCTGGCAAGTGAGAGGCACGGGTTCGAACCCCGTCACGGTAGGATTATTTATTATGCATTTCTCGGTTTTAATCGGGTGGTTTTTATTATTTGATGCATTGTTGTTTAATACTTTATGCGTGTATTAATTTTGTCATCCTGAAGAAGAGACCTGCAAAGGTCTCGAAACGTCGAGCTTCAAAACAATGCTTATTGTTTCTAAGCCTGACGATATATCTGTAATATCCTACCTACCTACTTACTCGTTGTACCTATAATAATTATTTCGTATAACCACAGTTTACCTAGTAGTTGTAGTTGGCGCCTCGGCGTGTCTCAACGAATTATACAGAAATGATTGACAGATACAGCTACGAACCGCTACGATACCGCTACGAAATTGCTACGATTCTGCTACGCGGTGTCTACGACGGCGTAGAATAATTACATCATCTAAAACTTTGAGATAACCTGTTTTGGATCCTTAATTACTGCTCCCGGATTGTGTTCTGTTCTATTTTAGATACAATTCCCTGGATTAATTGCTAATTTAGGTATTTAGATGGAGAACTACGATTGTTAGTTAGGTTTCTAGATAGATAGAACAACATTAAACAAGTCATTTGCACTATAAAAAGCATTAGCAAAAGCATGCGTTTTTTCCTGGTGGAGATTGTAACTTTTGATGTAAAACCTAAAAAATATACCTACTTTAATCACTAACGTATTCAATTGACTTTAAAATATATTTAAAAAGTAGGTATCAATTTACCGGGCTAAAGCGCTGACACTTAAAAGATTAGACCTATTAAAAATCCCAAACCCAATTCCAATAGCGGGATCAAGTTAAATGGTGAATTAAACAGATCGTAAAATATACGATGACTTCCGCTACATGAAACAAAATCCATTACATTAATGTTAAAGAAGCGCAACAATACGTCACTGTCAGAGGAGAGTGGGGCCGGGAAGTGATTTCAAAGGCGGAATGCCCGCAACGTGCCCCGACTTGAGATGGCGTAGTCGTGAACTACATTCATATTTCCAAGAATTAGTAGACGTGGCTGCTTCATCAAGAGTTACTATCGAATTTTAATACGAACACGATGCTCGACGATTTCATTCAATTTCTATAGCGATTTATGTGCGTCTGACTTGGAATTGAACTCATTTTTCAGTGTTGATCGCGTGGTGTTTATTACTTTTAGCATTGTTTCAATGCTAGAAGGTTTTAAAACAATAGTTTCTTATCATTTTATATGAAGATATTAAGTAAACGTGACTGCCATCAACAGTTACTATTGATTTTTAATATGATCACGATGATGGTTGCGCCCAAATTGTCCCAAAAAAAGTAAAACAAAATATTCATTTGCATTTTTTGGGATACAAAAAAGTAAAAAAGGTGTCTCGGTTACATGGAAAGCATTTTTTATTCATAGTTTTATTTACTTGTCAGACTTTTGTAACGATTTTTCGTCAACAGTCAATAGTATACTACATTCATATTTCAATAATAATTAGTAGACATGAACGCTTTATCAGCAAGTTGAACTTGACAGATTTACAATCGAATTTTGATTTTATATTTCGGGCTTGATTTTATGTTTCATTAAGATTGCAATTCATTATTCAGTTTTTACTTTGTACTAGCAGCGTTCCGTAGTTTCACGCGTCATATTGGAAAACACGGGAATGTCGAAATAATAAGTATCTTATTAATTTAGTCTTATTAATAAACGTGGAGTAGAGTTGGAATAGTGAGAAAATGCTTTGACAGAAACAAAAAGTGGTAAAATGATCCTGACCTTACCCTACGTTTGTTAATAAAGCTATACGTGTTTTACCAGGTCTCCAGCGACCTACATATCGAGTTTCATCGCAAACGGTTCAGTAGTTTTTAGCGTGAAGACGCATCAAACACACACATACTTACATGTGTATGTGCTCACAAAGTTTCACCTTCATAATATTAATTATGTAGGTGAAACTTAGGATAAGTAGTAAAATACAATTTTAAAAAAGTTAAGTTTTATTCGATTTGGGAAAGATATTGACATTAATGGATACATCATATTTGATTTTATTATAGTCCATTTTGCTAACGTTTTATAACACATCGCTCAGATATATTTTTTGGAAACGGATTTTACAAATACAGTTTTTCCCTTTATCAAATAGAAGCGGTTTGGTTATTGAAATAGCTGGAAGGCCTAGCTTTTTATCAATGCCATAAACATTTTTGTTTACGTTCAGATTCTGTTTTGTTGGAGCTTTTAATAAAAATCATTTTTTGTAAAGAAATATAAAATGCTGCGATTCAATACTACCTAGTTATACAAAATTTCGTTAAAGTTCTTCTTTTCTGAGGTAAATTTAAAATACTTAATTAAGTTCCATATTAGCATACAAGCAACCAAGCATTATGCTCATATTGTACTTTAATATTTTTTATTTGTGTCTTTGTTGCGATAAACGATTTCTATTTCTAAATTAATCGATAATTCTTCCAATAAAGTTATTTTTATTGATAATAACAAAATGTTGAAGATATCCGGGGCATGATATTTTTTTTAAATGGGGCAAAATAGATAAACGTCAAAGAAAATAGTTTTGGCAAAAAAAACCCATGGGTTTTTTGTGGTTTCCTCTCTTCAGAGGGTGCATTCCGGAACCACCTTACCTAAAGTCAATGCATCCTAGGGAATGAATCCTATATTTAAAAAAATAAAGGATTCATCTATTTCGATCTTATACATATTGATTACTGAATTAATTAAGAAACTATTTCGTTCATCTTATTCGTCATAATAAGACGAATTTTTAGTATTTTAGAACTACAAGTATAAACAATAAGAAATCCTCTCAAGGAAAAAGTTAATAAATTAGCAGTTTAATATTGTACGACAAAGAAGCTCGCAAAATGCAAAATAAAGAAATCTTGTATCGTAGTAATGACTCTTGCATTTCATTTATTTGTATTTTGTAACAAATTTAAATGATTAAATTTATTTCAAGGAAAGAAAATTAAATAATTAATTAGATACGACTACACAACAAATACTCTAAATCGAGTTTTAAGGCCTTGTGAATACAAAATCGACAAAGTGACGTGCAAAATATCGAGATTAATACTACAAGCTACAAAGGCCCTAAGACTGTGTAGGTACCCGCACCAATTAGTAGCGGCGTGGGCGCGTCGCCGTAGCGTTACAAAGTTTCTTTGTGGCTATTGCATATTTTGTGGCTATGTCAATGAAGTTAGTGATGCAACGACGACATACGGCGACTTTTCAGGGCGCGAATAGCCATAGAGATATACGTCTCTCCGTTTTTTGATTGTTGACCATAATTTGACACATCTTACCTTCTGAAAAAAAAATGTCAAGTACAAAGAACCATAACGTCAGATCGTAGTTTAAAATTAAAAACGAAGTTAGGCTTGAATTTAATTATATCCCTAAATTGCAATACGTAAAATAATTATGAAACACCAGAAAACTTACTGGTAAATAGATAGCTCTATCGTTGTTTCGCATTCAGCAACTAGGCGTATAAGTAAACCGTTGTAATAATGCGCATAAAATTCTCCGCAGAGAGCTATAAGCGAGAGAAGCTGCCGGCATTACATTCGCTGAGTTATTCAGTGTCACGTAGTACCTAAGACGTAGCGCGTTGTCGCCGACTTGCGACTGTCGTTCTAGACCGCGAGTTTAACATTTCTAAATAGATGTACGACGCACGTACACGTACAGCGTACACCCATCTAGAGACACCTTGAAACATTTTATATATTATATTATATAGCTGCGTCCCGCGGTTTCACCTGCGTAAGTCCCGATCGCGTGGGAATATCGGGATCAAAAGTTGCGAGTCGACTTGCAACTGTCGTTCTAGCCCGCGAGTTTAACATTTCTAAATAGATGTACGACGCACGTACACGTACAGCGTACAGCGTATACTCATCCAGAGACACCTTGAAACATTTTATATATAACTAGCTGCGTCCCGCGGTTTCACCCGCGTAAGTCCCGATCACGTGGGAATATCGGGATCAAAAGTAGCCTATGTTACCAGGGTAGGTTTCTAATGGTGAAAGAATTTTCGAAATCGGTCCAGTAGTTTTTGAGTTTATTTATTCATAACATGAATTCATAATATAATAAAATTTTATGCGTGTAATTGAATGTTGTGCATAGTTAAAATCGATGTACAAATTAATAATGGTTTTTTTTAACTTTAATATGTTTAGATATGTAATTGAGTTTGTATGTTGTTACTGTGCCAAATGAAAATAAAATAAAATAACAAACATACACACACACACAAAAATACAAATCTTTCCTCTTTATAATATTAGTATAGATAGTGATAGGGACATAGTATGGCAAAACGAAGAATATACAATTTGAAAACTAACCTAAGCTAACCTAAATGAATATCGCGTTTTAAACAATATTTGAAATACGAAGAGTAGATCTATTGCTACGTAGACAAAAACGCACTTAAACCTTATAATAGTTTTAAAGGATAGGGGTTTGGACTATTTTGGCATAATGCGAATTCATAATTTTATATTTTCCCGGGTTTTAATCGAGTGATTGTTACAATGGTCTTGGTTGCGAGGAGACAGTCCCCTTTCAGACCCAGATCGTGCCAGGTCGCAGACCATTGTAACATAGTTGAAACGTCGAGGTAAGAGAATTAAAAAGTAAAAATCACGCGATTAAGACCTTAAAAAATATAAAATTATGAGTTTCAACAGTGAGAGTTTAAAAAGTTTATAATGCGAAATTGGGTAACTGTGTTTAAGGTACCTACTCAGCGACTTAAGGGAACAGTCTACCTACTCTTTTCTCCTTACAAACTTTATAAACGTACTCGACTGTTTCCTCCCTGAATAAAGATATTAGAAAAAATATGTTTATGCCATAAGTCCTATAATATCAGCCATGACTATGCCCCTACGTTTTGATTTTTTTCATTTTCTATTTTTTCTATTTTAATTAGAAAATAGAAAAAAAAAAACGTAGGGGAATAGTCATGGCAGATATAGGTTTTATGGCATAAACATATTTGCTCTAATATTAATAACCAGGGAGGAAACAGTCAACTACGTTTGTATGGAAAAAGAGTAGGTAGACTGTCCTCTTAAGTAACAAATACTCGATAGGTACGTATACTAACAAATTTATTCATTAGGTACCTTACTAAGTTCCAAAGGCATGGGACATTCGCTAACCCGGAATACATGCGGTGGCGTCTATTAAAACGCCTAGGGAACGTTCGCAGAGATTTAACCCCTCTCTCGGTGGGAAAAGGGCCCTTACCCTGCTATAGGACATATTAATGGGTTAACTTTGCTTAACTATTTATTAGCAAGACCTCTAAGTCCTAAGAAACTACAAGGAATTAATTAGCTATAGGTACAGGTGTTAGTAATTCATAAAGCCAACCACTTCTACGTTATATTAATTAGAACTTCTCTTATGTACGAGTACCTAAGCAAAACTATTAGAAGATTAGCAAACATTTCACTTTATAACATACTAGCTGCGTCCCGCGGTTTCACCCGCGTAAGTCCCGATCTCGTGGGAATATCGGGATTAAAAGTATTCCTCAAAAAATGGACTATCTAACACAGAAATATTTTTTCAAATCGGACCAGCGGTTCCAGAGATTAGCGCGCTCAAACAAACAAACAAACAAACTCTTCCGCTTTATAATATTAGTATAGATATAAATATATATATATATATATATATAATAATGTATAAATGAGAACATGAGTAGGTATGTCGGCAACTTTGGGGCTAACTTGTTGAAACTCCCGGGTATTAGGTGCTAGTAACTATTTCCCAGTTTTTCTTCCTTAATAACCTCAAAGTATTGACAATAAGGCAAGACATGTAAGTGGATAAGAGCTGAAAGTAATGAGATTTGTTATAATAGTTCCCTCATGTAGTGGGACAAGTGCTCGAAGAGAATGGTTTGTACCATCGTTGTTGCTGATTCAGGGTTTTACTATAGGCAGCGGAAATTTGTGTTGATATTTTTAAATTGCTTAAATAAGACATATCTATCATTAGTTCAAACCCCGCTGCGAGTAAATTTTAAAAAATGTAATTTTCTTTTAATGTATTTATCATCTTCTTCTTCTTCTCGTGTAGTGGTGTGGCTCACCTAGTGTTAGAGTTTTCAGATCGCCCTAAGGCCTCTAACTTGACCTAACGACTGCTATCCGAGATAACAACCGGGACCAACTGCTTAACGTGCCATCCGAAGCACGGACGTGCTCGAGAAAATGTTTTTTTTGCCACACAAATTATCGGTCACCCATCCAAGTAATGACCGCGCCAAGCGTTGCTTAACACGCACGACCATTCAAGATCGGCAAGTACAGCTAAGCCAATGAGCTCCTCATTCCCTGACATTATAGTCGGAACCTAATGCATCGTTGCAACATCAGGAATCAGGAATCAATCAAATTGCAAGAATCACCATCGGTATTAATTAATGCTGATATTAAAACAATGGTGATCATTTGATGCTGATAAGCGCAACCCTGGTTTGCACCACGCCACACAGTGAAGCTTAGTCTTAAACGCCTTTATGGCCTTACCTAAAGACGATACCGTATCCGCCAAAACAGCTAATTTATTATAGAGGTTGAGTGTTAGCGGCGGAACTGCGCAGTTTCGTGGTTTCCACAATTTTCTGTTTTATGTGAATCCTTACCGAAATACTCTTTATAATGTTTTAAAGTGTATCCTAAGTACGTTACAACAGGTAAAGTAACTTTAGGTTTTCCATATAAATTGTGTAAGGCATTCGAGCCTAAAAATATTCACGGGCACGCGTAAAATAATTACGAAAAATATGTTAGTATTTTTTTGACAAGTAAATTTAAAATGAATAAGTTTATTTTAGGATACCTGGGAAGGTGCTCAAGGTAAGATTAAGATCGTTAATATTCAAAACGTGAACCGACCGCCAGCTGTTTGATTATCTTCGATGGAACGCAAGGGAAAAATTTAAATTCCATAGACGTTGCACAGTAACGACGTACTAACTAAATTGTTGAATAATCAATTTTATTATAGACTGTTATAGGATAACGTACTCGTCCGTACCTTTGACTCCTTGACGACATTTACAAGAAATAAACGTTTCTTATTTCTTAGTTCAAGCTAATTATTTTGATAGTCGAATAAGATAGTCAAAACATTGTAAAATGATTAAAATTTGTAAACAAAAGATGCCTCCATCTCTAAAAATAATAAAAAATGAAGCGATTATCCTTATCAGTAGAAAACTGTTTAATTAAGTGAAAAACTCTTTTAGACTTACAAAAGAATAGAAACATTTTAATAATAAAAAGACTGAATGACAATGTAGTGACACTATTTTATGTTTACGTACAGTTAATTAAGTGTCTTTTCACTAAAACGCAGCACTTTTACTTAATAACTTAAGCTCCTAAAATGAAAACGCCAACACTACATTATTCGGACACACTTTGAACGAGGTGTCTAAAGAGCGTGTTTTACTCAAAATTTAATTAACAGTAATTCGCTAAAACCTAGGCCACTTTATTATTAACAACGTTTAATTAATTTTAATAACAACGCAAGCAGTTTATCAGAAAATGTAATCAAGAGCAATTTGAAACACACGTTACCATTCTACTTAGTTCTTCCATTGTCAATTTTAAAGATAATCTCTTTTCAATCAAAGCTCTATAACTGTTAACGAAAATTAAAATAAATAACACTGCGGGGAAAGGGCCTCCTCTTATAGGGGTTAGGCAGTAAGACGCCACGGGAGACTCCGGATTGGCGAATATCCCATGCTTTCGAACCGTGGTGAGTCCTAGGACATGTCGGTTATCTCACGATGTTTTTTCAGCGTAAGAGTGATGTTATTGGCGCTCATAACTTTTTCTTGAAGAAAAAAACATTAAACGTTTTAAATTCACAATTTCCAGGGTCTTTATCGCTTATTATTATTTATTTTCTTACCTCGACGTTTCAACCATATTACAAAAAGACATTAGTGCGGGCGCGGGTATTCGAACTCACGACACTCAAAACAAAAGTCAGGGTATCTACCACTAGACCAGCACCGCTCACCCTACCGAAAATTACGATGAGTTTTTGATACAGCGTAATTTACTATGCAGAATCACAAAACTCCTTTTAGTTTTGTGTGTTTGAAGTTGATAAAGTAATGGATAAGATGCGGAGACGGTAATACGATCTAATCGGGACAGGGAGTAACCGAATCGCCGAAAGCGTTTCATGGGAGAGCTGTCGAGATTTGTCTATATCCGCCGCAAACCGCCCGTGGCGACCGCGCCTCCATTCTGCACATCCATCATCCAACCCGCCGGATCAATTAAGCCATCTGCAATGTTCCTTCTGCAAATAGCTCAACACATTTGATTAGGGTACGCGTAATAATCCTTATCGATGCCCTCAATCTAATTTCATTTAAGACCCTAACCTTTGCTTCTAGAAGCAAATTGAAATCCTGACAGATGATTTCTAAATTGAATCTAAAATTTTGACGATGAGTTTGAGAATGTAAAATAATTTTAATTTTGAACGTGATAAAATAGACAGTCTGAAGCGCTGTGTTCAAGAGACTTAAAAGACGCCTACCTCTGCTAAATAATTAGGAAAACAAGATAAATATCCCATTTTCTATAATGTTAGATATGAAAAGCAAAATAAAGTAAATTAAATTTTTGATTGATCATTATTGTAATGATTGGCAATTGATTGAGTAGGTAAACGTTACTTTACGGAATTCCATAGAAATACCTATTATTATTTAACATACTAAATTCATACACTATCAGATGGTGGTTACCGTGTTCATGAAGAAAATATGACAGGTGGGTATCCTAAAAGTACCTAACGTTGAGTTTGGATGAAACCACTTTCACGTTTTCTGCATTTCAATTTAAACCTTACGAAGTTCCCGAGTTCAATTAGATATGATTGTGTGATTTGAGTGATCGTCACAAATTGCTTTCGCAATTTTTGATATCGAATTATAATGTGCTGAATCGTCTTTATAAACGATTTTGACAATTTGCATAATACGTTGGTAGGTGAAGTAGGAAAAGATTATCACAGAAAATCAATTTCGGAAAAATAGGGACGTATCAGCCAAGTATAAATACAGTACATTTTTGCTCAAATCTCGTGGATTCCTGGATTTTCCTCCTATTTCCTTTGAGAGATATGTAGGCAGAGTTATATTATCAAATTTAATACATGTAAAATGCAAATACAAGAGTGCAGTAAACGAGATCTTGGCGGTAAATATGAGAAGCTGTTGGTGGCACCACCAAACATAAATACTCGTAACTTATGTGGGTGGGCTGTCGCGTTCTTGTACACAAAAACACCTCGGAAACAGCGGAGCTTTGATTTTAAATTCTAATTTTATGATTCATCTTTGTGTAACGTTATACTTATAGGTACAAAAAGTTTATCAACATTTTCTAGCAAAACACTGCAACGGAATATTTTTATTATGCTGGAGAATAATTCTGAACATAGTAAATATTCCGTTTTAAAATAAAATCTAGTTACTAGTTAGGTATGTAATATATTATATTTAGATTCCATTGTTTTTTTTATCATTTTTAAGATTTAATTTTTATTAGTTAGGTTAGTTTCGTTTTAATAGGATTGTTTTTTTTTAATTCGTCTTTACATTTCAAATTCGATATGTATCATTCTCGTTAGGTTAGGTATAGTTATATAAATTATATCTAACTAGTTAGTTGAGTAGTTAGGTAAGTATATAGAGTTTTAAGATTCTACATAGAAATAACGTAGGACCTCCATAGAAATGGGGCATAGTAGACAGTAGATACTACGTAAGTTTTAAAATGTAAAGTAGGTAGGTCGCGTCAGCGTCAGTACAATTTCACTGATTCTTGTCTTACAAAACGTAATTCGCTAGGATTACTTTCACCAAGTTGCGTAACTAATGAAGTAACTTGTGACACGGGTCGGGATCCTGGGATCGACGTAATCAAATTAATGAGAAAACTTCACTTCAATTTAGGGATTCCTACTTCAATCTTTAGGATATTTTGGTAGCGGTCGAGTCAAGCACTTGACCGTGCTACCGAACAGTCTAATGGCCATGTACTACATATGCCCACTTAAACAGATATGTGAAGGTCGTTCCGCGAAATTTAGGTATTCTTAACGACCACTTGAGTTCAGTCAGTATACGAAGGTCGAAATTATGTTTCACCAGCCTTAGCCGCGGCTCTACTAACATTGCCGCCCCTGCATTATCCCTACGTCACCACAATTTTGTTAGGCAAAGTTTAGGGTTGGGTGCTTCTCAGTATATTCTAGGCTATAATGGTAGCTTGTAACTAAGTAAGTTTGCTGGATAAGGGCAGGGTGCGGGAGAAACATGTTGACAACACGTCAAAAGGTTGGAAACTTGGTTCAGACATCATTCAGACATAGGCGAGCCCTCCCGCACCTCACAATCACCCAAGGCACCTCCTTACAGACAACCTTATCTACTGCCATCGTTGTGTAGTTTAGTCGTGTACCTAGTATCCCTAATTATTTTTGTGGCAATTTGCTAGTTTATTTATGAATATCCTTTTGGTCTACCTAGGTTTACCTTTTCAGATTAAATTATCAAATACGTTTTCAGTTATTGTTAGGGGGACCTAACAATACCTTATCTTTTCTCTTTAAAAAGTTTACAAATGTAGTCGACTGTTTCCTCCCTGGATAAAGATATTTAAAAATATATTATGTTTATGCCATAAGTCCTATATTAGCTATGACCCATGCCCCTACATTTTGATTTTTTTTCATTATATAATTTCTCTGAATTTTATTTATATTCTAATTAGAAAATGAAAAAAAAATCAAAACGTAGGGGCATAGTCATGGCAGATATAGGTTTTATGGCATAAACATATTTTCTTTAATGTCTTTATCCAGGAAGGAAACAGTCGACTACGTTTGTATGGAGAAAGAGTAGGTAGACTGTTCTATTAACTAATTTTGGTTGCTCGTGTTGCTCGTTTGTTGTCTCTCTCGTGCACTCTGGGTGGTGCTAAGAGCACGCGGCTTGTCACCACCGACCTAAGTCATAGCGCTAACTAGACACAACTAGACACAAAAAAAATCTCAGATTTTTTTTGTGTCTAGTTTGCGTATCATAAATTAATTAGTAATTATTAATTAAATAATTAGAATGTAATATCAATGAAAGACAATTAATTAATTGTCCTGACTTGACATTACATTATACATACACGTTAATATTACGTAATTATATTAGTTAATTACCTTCGTATTATAATGTTCATGAATAAGTGTTCTTTCATTCAATCCGAGCTTGCTTGCCACAATAATTATTGGTAGTGCACCCGGCTAGAGAACTAGAGGTTGCGAATTTGAGTCTTGTTGGTACTTGGTAGCATTAGGTTATGGAACAAAAAATATTTTCCTAAAGTTTGTTTACACAAAAAAAAACATGAATTGCCTTATTCATAGAAACTAGCACTCGCATACTCTCAGAAAGTTTCAGATAACTAACAGTAGACTGAGAATCTGATAACTTTTTATTGAAATTCCGCTGCATTTCTAATCATAAATTCCAGTGTAACATAACATTTAACAAAGTTCCCTGTCACGAGCAGAAATTGGCTTTAATTCAATTTTCCGCTTTTTTCACTCCGACATTTTAATAACGGGTGTTTAACAGTAACAACAAGTAGGCATTTAGTTTATTAAGGCCCCATTTTGCCGGCATTTTGGCGGCCTCTAGCAAAATAATACTTTGTATTCAAAGCTCAATCTTTTACGTCTAGGATTATGAAAGACGTTTCTTTTGTGCATATTTGAGTTGTTAATTTTTGAAATGGTTTGAATTATGGTTTTGCTGAAAATTTAAGCCCACGTACCTACCAACTTGTTTATCCCTAATCCAGTAGGAGTAGATAAGTATCTCTACTAATGCACTAGTAGCACTGTCTTTCTTATTACCTATTTGTCTGTCACTTAGGTTTTCATGCAACAAAATGACGAATAGACCAACATTTTGCTGCTTCATTCCTCATTTGCACTATCAGAGATTGGAATCAGTTGCTTAAGATTGTATTTTCTGGCGAGTACAATTTAGACGTATTCTAAAAAACACTTATTTTAGGTCAGCGTGCTTTATCTTAGACCCCATAAAACATACCACAGGGTGTATTAGCTGCCAAACACGCTACAAAAATAGGAGGGGCCAATTCGCACGAATTAGATTATTCACTTTATCCACTAACTGTCCTGAACCATGTGGACTACAAATGAGCCGAATATTCGATTACTATTCGGTATGCACCATATTTATTCGATATTCGGTATTCGGCCCAATTCTTTTTTAGATTTAAAGTTTATTAGAGGCATCATTCAAGATTCAAGAAAATTTATTGAATAACTGTGTACATTAAGGTGACATGGAAATGTGTTATAGGTATCAACAGTTTGTCCATCCCGGACATACAATATTATAGTAACTTAATCTAACCATTTCTTATAAATAAAAATTAACATAAATAGAGTTAACAAATTAATCTTATGTAAAGTAAACATCTAAATTATCAGGTACATTTGGACTTATGTAGTACATTCAGCCTACTATGTGCATACTATTGGTATGTATGTAGTATGTACACAAGAAGAATGTGATAAAAAAGGAATAGAATGTATATGTACCTATACTCGGCGTAGAGTTCTAAGGATGCTGTTATTAAAATATTTTGAAGAAATTTCGATTGGAGCCTTGAGTTGCATTTTAACTCTTTGAACTATGAAGTTCTTCTTTAATTGAATAGGTAACCTACGATAAGTTGATAATTTTAAAACTCTAGCCTGAGTCTCCATTCTTGTCGCCTGACTGTAACTACATATAAAAATAAAATGTATGCTGGACAAGGGTAAAATGTGATCTGCTGTTTGCGCGCTAAATCTGAACCGGGTAATATATAGTAATATTCGGTTCGGTAAGAATCCTATTTTTTGATATTCGGTGAAATTGCTTTTCGGCCAATTTCGATGAATTTTGTTGTAGCGACAAGTAGGCCTGGGCTGCATAGGCTACTACTACTTATCCTAAATCTGATCATGTACTGATGTGGGCGAAACCATGTGGCGTAAGTAGCCGCCTTTTATATTTCTTTGAGTCGAAACTTTATCTATGAATAGATTTTATATCTTACGCATTAATAAATCCAAAGTCATCAAAGCTAATGCTATTTACGTGTTCCACAAAACTTCAATGTTTATTATTGCTTTTATTCTCTGATTTTATATTTACTCTTAGAAGAGTTTTCTAGAGAAAACTACACTTAAAACTTGGAAAGAGCTGATTAGGTTATTCAAGCAAAATCCGAACCTAAGAATCTCATTTATTAAAAACACATAAAGTGCATTTAACAGAATAAAGCGGATACGTTTGTAGTAGCAAGAATCGTATGGATTTTCCGCGGCATCCCCGTTAAAGAGGGTATTGAAGTGTGAAATTCAAAAATCAACTAACATTTTCTAACTCAGTGAGTCACTCATCCCTCAGTAGGTAGTCTTTGCTCCAGACGTGTTTGGTTTTTCGCTCAAGAGATTTCCCTTTAGATAAAATCCTTGGTGTTGATTCGACATTGTTTACATTGAAATCCTTTTAGCTGTGTTTGAAGTTTGTATCATTTTTTTTAAGTAATCGTTCGGTTGTCTTATAAAATACCATTAGATGCCCTGTGCTCGTTTGTAATAAGAAAAAAAAACGTGTTTGAATAGGTTGATTTTTATTTGATTTCGTAAAAAACTGGTTAAATTGTTTGTAATTAAAGATATTTTTCGGTTTTAATCGCGTGGTGTTTATTACTTTTAGCATTGTTTGAACGCTCAACGTTTCGAGACCTTTACAGGTCCCTTCTTCAGGATCCTGACCTTTACAGACGACTTTCGAGACCTTTACAGGATCCTGAAGGTCTCGAAACGTTGAGCGTTGAAACAATGCTTAAAGTAATAAACACTAGCGCTTAAAACCAAAAATGTCTTTTAGTTCAATACAACATCGCGAAAACGGAAGACCATTGTTTGTGTAATAAAATTTAACATATTTTTTAATATAAACATTTTAAATCCAACTTCAAAAAGGAACATAAAATTATAATCAAAAGTCGGGTAGTTAAACTATGAATTATGTACACTAAATTTGCATAATTTCTAATTTTCTATTATTATTCTTCTCTTCTCTTCGCATAATAAGTGGTGTCTCATTTAGTAGTAGAGTTTTCAAGCCTACATCCTCACCTGTTTTTGTAGATGCAATTATTTTGCTTTACTTAAATTCAATTCTTCCTCCCTATTCTGTAGGAATGCCAGCATTTAGGTATAAAACACCAACCTAAATTCTCGAACCAATTTCCCACTAATCTAGAAAAACACGGTCTAGGTAGCATTTTGCTTTCACTCGACTCCACGTACGAGTATGACCGTAACGTTCCTCGGTGAGCTGCTATTTTCCATTAAACGCTTATCTTCAAGATTCATGGCAAGTCTCGACTAAAATGATGGTCGTTAAAGAAATTGAATACCCTTTACTCATGCTCAAACTTTCTTACACCCATGCGCACTTTATACTCTAGCGAGAAAGATCGACTAAGGGATAAAAAGTTTTCTTTGATAATGATCATTTACTTTGGTTACTTTACCTACTTAAATAATAAAGATGGTTGTTTGTGTGTGAAAGCATGGTATAGGTCGATCGAAACTCCATAACCAGTGATATGAATAAGGTATTTGTAATATCTTGTCCACTCACTGGTTTGTATTTATTAAGTCAGTCAAGCGCGTCTTATAAAACACCTCAAAATAGTTTGAAGTTTGGCTGATTATGATGTTTTTCGCGTTTTTAATTCGTTGTTATATTTTTTAAATTAATATTAATTATTCGTTGTTATTCACTAGTTATATATTCATTAGTTGGATAATAGGTACGCAATTTTATTGCTAAATGTGTTAAAACTGTATCATATTTGTAACAGCACTATATAATACTAGCTGGGTCCCTCGGTTTTACCCATGTAAGTCCCGATCCCGTGGGAATATCGGGATCAAAAGTAGCCAATGTTACTCCTCGATAATGTAGCTTTCTTTTGGTGAAGAAATTTTGAAATCGGTCAAGTGGTTTTTAGGTTTATTCATTACAAACATACGACACACAAACACACACACACAAAAATATAAATCTATCCTCTTTATAATATTAGTGTGGGTAAGAAAACGATTTTAATTCTGATTAGGCTAGTAATAGAAAAACCGCTTGCCACAACTTAAATCAAAGATATATAGTAAATTCTAATAAATTGGAAGATACGTAGGTACCTACCTACGAGAGGTAGCTACTGTAATCTCTAAATCTCGCTAGAAAAAAATATCAAAGCAAAAGGTCGTATCAGGAAAAACTTGTATCAAAACAACGAAGGGATAGGCTTAAAAAAACGTAAGTAAATATAGGTTTATAGCCTATTTCCCGGGGTTTATAATCCTATTTTCTAAGACATTTGCTTTGAGATAGAATTACCTTCTCTGTGTTAAGAACATTATCAAAATAACGATGTTGTAATTATGTAGATTACAAGCTATAACTGGAAATAAACGTAGGTAGAGTGTGTTCACTGATTACGTTTAATACACCCGTGAGATCAATTTCGGGTAGTAGAGACGTGTAACTACTTATCTATGGACAAAGACATTTAGCTTTATAACATTACGGTGGAGTTGTGTAGCGAATAGTTTTAAATAAATCTGTACCTAATGTAACAAACCACTTTTGAAAACCGGTAAAGTGTAAGGCGGATTCGCGCACGAAGGGTTCCGTCCCATTATCACAATTGGGCACGGAACCCTAAAATAAACGAATTAAATCATTTTTTCATAATATAGGTTTTGTGTGTACCTACAGGTCAACAATAATTTATGTAAGGTATTTGGTCCCTCTAGGTATTTGGCCAGTTCGGCATATGAAATCAAAGTCGAAGTCAAGCGAAATCTGTGTACGCAACGATTATTTTTACCACTGACGTTTATCACTAGATGGCGCCAGTGGTAAAAATAAAACTGGCTTACATTGCGTTTTACCGTGAGAAATCATGTTTGTTGTATGGTAGCTAAATATTTGTTTTATTTTGAAATATCTTACCATCGCGGTTCATGAGATACAGCCTGGTGACAGACAGTCAGACAGCAGAGTCTCAGTAATAGGGTCCCGTATTTACCCTTTGGGTACGAAACCCCAAAAATCATCTACGAGGTCTATTCAGCCGTCGAACGATTCTACTTCAAGATAGTTTAAATATCTTTGCATTTAACTGCCTATTGATGATAATAGGAGTGTATAAATTCTACTTACCTACCTGCTGAAATGTAGGTACCATTAGCTATGAAGGAACTAATGTGCGAGAAAACATAGGTACAGTCGGCGTCATAAGTCAGCGTCGTGTGTAAAGGGAAGAAGTTGATAAGTCCATAGATAAATATTGCACCAAGTTACACACAGCGCAATCTAGCCCCAAATTAGGCACTTGGCTTGTACTATGGGTACTAGACAATGGAAATATTACAGATTTTTTTTGTACTTACATAAGATACATAACATTAGTAATATTTTAAGGGAGCAATACTTCTGCAAAAACACAACGCAGGTTGACTAATTGGTCAAGTCAGTGCTCCCGGATTGAGTAAAGATGCGTTGTTGGTTTGAATCCCGCTCTCCGTCGTTCATGCGTTGTGTTTTTGCTGAAGTATTGTTACTTTAAAATATTTCTAAGAAAGCCCAGTGCAAACTTAAGCACTTAAAAATAAAATATAATATACATAACGTTCTTGTAATAACATGACCCCGCGGGAATATCAGTACTGCGTGTTATACCAAATTTCATTGCAATCAGTTCAGCGGTTTTTGCGTGAAGGACTCGCTATTGTACAAACTTTCTTATTTTTACTATTTGTTTCCGCAACTAGCCCTATAACTGGGGCTTTTTGTGTGACTTTAAGCCGTAAGTTTTCTCACGATGTTGTCCTTCACCGTAAGAGCATTGCCAATAGCGCACTTAATTTTTTCTTAATGAAAAAGACATTGGTGAGCGGTCAGCCAGGATTCGAAAGAACGACCTTCGGAATGAAAGTCACGGTATTTACCACTAGACCAACATCGCTCTCTATACAAACTTTCACCTTTTTAGACTAATATTATAAAGAGGTAACGTTGGTAACATGTATGTATGTATGTATATTGGGGGTAATCTCCGAAACTACTAAACCGATTTCAAAAATTCTTTCACCATTAGAAAGCTACATTCACCCTGAGTAACATAGGCTACTTTTGATCCCGATATTATTCCCACGGGATCGGGACATACGCGGGTGAAACCGCGGGAATCTGCTATATAATATAATATTAATACGACGAAGGATAGGACAGTTTGATTTTTGCTTATTGGGGACCACTTTTGAATTTGACTGTACCTACATAACTTTCTCTGTATTTATCTATTTGTTCGGGTTTATTGGCATCTATCTGTAAATGCCATTTTATCACGATAGGTACTTGACGGAGGGAAATCTAAAATTTACCAGTGTTGTTGGGCTGGTTGTGTGTTTGTGGATGTGATAGTGTTTTTTTAAAAACTACTTTCTCGTTTATAATGTTAGTATAGATTATTGCTCCGGTTCCACTATAACTCTAATTATGCGACCATGTGAATCACGTGACCACAACAAAAACCACGAGTTTCTTGTGTCTTCTTGTGGTCGCGTTCCGAAGTCACACTAGATTAGTGACGATTCAAAACGATCATGTGTATATCTTATTGAATAAACATATTTTAAATTCAATTTTAAATGGAATTGAATGACCTTTGTTTATCTCAATTTCGAACACAGGGTTGTTTATTGCCCATTCAAATGGCTAGACCGATTTAGATGTAAATTGGCACAGGAGTAGTCTGCAGTACAGATAATTACTTGCAAACCCTTGCTTTACCACCTTGTAACGGGAGTCACGTAGCAATTCGTAGCACTTGCTACGCCACTCGTAGCACTTGCTACGCCACTCGTAGCACTTGCTACGCCACTCGTAGCACTTGCTACGCCACTCGTAGCACTTGCTACGCCACTCGTAGCACGTCTTAGTACAAACTTGAACGAAACCTATAACCAAGTAGTACGAAATAGTTAAGTAAACTATAGACGTGATGCTACAAAACCTCGTAAAAAATCTAAATAAAAATAAGTCCCTACCTAATTTAAAAATAGTAAATATCTATCATCTGATTATGAAAATAAACATGTTAATCTCAAATCGATCTTTATCTATAAAATGATTTGTCTTGACTAACTGACTGATGGATTAATCAGTCCGTTATGTATGATGGCCCGAACCGCTGACAGTAGAGAGCTGAAACTAGGAGAGTGTTTTCTTTCTATGATGTAGGCATCCGATAAGAAAGGCACGGAAACAGGACTTATGACAGGTGAAACCGCGGTACATGCTAGTTTGCTAAAAAAAAGTTGGTGTAACTGAGGTGAAAGCAAATACCTACCTACCTACCTAGGAAGTATAAGCACTTTATATCAAAAAAGTTGGTGTAACTGAGGTGAAAGCAAATACATACCTACCTAGAAAGCACCTTATATCTCAGTTGAAAATTTTTGCAGATCTTCCGTAAGCATCAAGATAAATCTTCTGAGATAGCGGTCGTCGGGGCACATTATGTGAAAATATCGCCGGGTGATGGCGAAAATGAGCTCGTATGTTTCTGTTGGGAGGTTATTTATTGTCGCAGATATCAATCGTCATTCCACGGCAAATTGAACCACGTAGATAGGTAAACTATTTTATGATGTCTGTTTCACAAACACAATCATCTATAGGTATACTATAGCTACTACTAAATATAGATATTATGATGATGTTTTAAGCTTTCTGTACTTACATATGTATGTTGTTTTGGATATCGTTTGTTGTGCAAATAAAGCGTTAATCTATCTATCTATATTGTTACATTTTCCCGGGTCTTAATCGCTTATTCTAAATAACTAGCAGAGTCCCGCGTTTTCACCCTCCCGAACCCGCAGGACTTTCCAAAAACCCTTTGATAGTGGTCCCTACACGTCACAAAGAACACACTATCCAAATTTCACGTTTTAAAATTTTACTTGGCAGATAGCTGGAGATCTGGCTTAACACATAATAGGCTACTTTTAGGGTTCCGTATCTCAACAGGTAAAAAAAGAACCTTTATATGGTCACTTTGTTGTCAGTCTCTGATCTAAGCATAACATTGGAACAAAGAGCTAGAAGCGACTTTGTTTTATACTATGTAGTTATTTAAAACTTTACGGCAAATCGGCACTTTCGTTGCCGACGGTAGGTACGTTCAGCTAGGTATTAGAACAACTAAGTAAAACGTTTTAACACGTTACTAAGAAGACACCAAGTCGGTAGACGTGCCCGTGCACATGTTACCGAATTTTCGCCTCGCAAAGTGCAGGGAACTCCGCACTTAGAGACTTACCTACGTAAATATGTAAATTTCACAAATGCGCCGCTATTCATACTCGTATGTGGAATGAAGCCGGATAACGTTGATAAGGTCCCGTCGAAAACGTAGGTAGGTAAAGTATATTCAGGTAAGATCGGATACGGGGGAAGACCGCATGACTCACATATCTCACAAACTAGGTGATATTTTTAGTATAGCCAAGGTGTTTACAAAAACAATTCACTTCGCTCCAATTTGTGGCACCCGGCAGTTACAATATGTCACCTATTTTGGGAGATATTTGTGTCACGGTCTTCCCCAGCATCCGATCTTACCTGGCTTACTCTATATAAGGATATAGAATGATCTAATTATAAGAAATTGGCAATTCTATACGGGTTTCGCGTTCTATTTGAAGTTTAACGTACTATACTCGACTTACCTACGAGTATGCGTAACTGAAGTGGGAAATAAATGAGGTATATGTACCTACCTATCTACATGACTATGCGGGTTTCTACTTAAGGGGCTTATGAGGCGCGTACCCTTCCATACAAAAGGAAAAACCTGTTCCACCCCTTAACATTTTTCAATTTCGGTGGGTTTTTTGTGTAATTATCCCACAAATCTGCGACTAGTGGTAATTCGAACCAAAGCGTTGGATTTGGATTGTCTTTTTCACGGGTAACCCAACCGCCAAGTCGAAATTAAAAAAGCATTTCCCCGTATTTTTGCAAGTAAGCCTAGCCTAGCGACATCTACCAAGAATTTACAGTTCAACTCAAAATACAGCACGTAATTTCCTAAGTGTTGTAAACACGAAACACGACTTAAGAAATAAAATTTACATTATATTTTTAATCATTATTTAAGTAAAAGACATCAACGATACTACTAAATAATATTTTTGCCAAACTATAGCTATTTAGGACTTAGGGTTAGATGGGGCTATTTGCATTTTCCTGTGAAACGTAGTTATCTATTTATTTGCATTCGGTACATCTCTTTGTTCCCACTTTGTCTTTGTTTCCTCATCTTATTACACTTTAAGGCTCTACACAGGTTAGAGACGTTGTTTTACAGTTTCCGGAATCACATCAACTCAAATATAATTGTTATTATGTCGTTCCCTTAAGGGTAATGTTATGCTCCCTACAAACGTTTATTGCTCGACTTTGGAAGAACTCAAAAGTCTATTTAGTAAGAAAGGAAATGAGCGTAAATTGATATTAAACATTTAAGAAAAAAGCTTAGAAATTGAATAGATAGAGATTTAAATTGTTTGTCAAGTTTGGCTATACAATATAGATGTCTCAACTCATGTTGGGTCGCGGTCAAATAAACCATAATGATTATTTTAACGTGTATAAAGCCTGTGATAAAAAAATGTTTTCTAACAATTTGGAGGGCCTAGGTATTCCTCAAATCGAAATTAAATTAATTAATGTAGGCTTAGCATGGAGCCCCGGTATAGAATAGGGCTACCTTACTTGTAAAAGGCGCGTAAAGGATCTGGGGGAGACTTGCCAACCTGGAGTTATCCTCGCGCGGTGTCGGGTAAACTGGTTGTTTCCAAGAGTTGGTGTCATGCAGCCGGCCGGCCGTAATCTATTTGCAGTATATTAAATAGGTATGGGTAGTATGTGTGGTCAATACTGCACCTTCAATGCCGAACAAATAATTTGAAATTTTAGCAGAGAGATGCAACCGGGAATATCGCTTAGATGAAAGAAAGAGAGTAGTTTTAGGCATGTAGGTGAGAATCGAACCTGCAACTTTCAGCGTCGTAGGTAGACGTGTAGTGAAAAAGTGCAATGTAAGGTGACAAGTGCTTTTACTAAATAGTATTTTACAACCTGCTCGGGCATTTCGAGCACAGCTATTGGCCAATTCACGGCTAACAGCGGACCCCGTCTGAAAGTCTAAATGTGGGCCGCCAAGTGGGGACACTATAACTCTAGATTGTTAGTTCAGTTGTATCAGGATTGGCCAATATAGAGTCCGCTTTTCTCCACTCCGCCCAGCTCCGTGTCAGTGTAAACGCATCCGAGCCTACCGCACACATAGAACCGCGCACCAACATCAGTTGATATAACTATACAATTTAATTAAAACAAAGTTAACCCATGTATCTAACCGCACCATGTAACCTACTTGTAGTTAGACATTAGTTTTCAAGCCAGGTAATTTGTCTGCGTCGATATTAGCAACTAGCTTTAATGTTTACAAAGTGTCTGGAAAAGTATAAACTTTAATAATTAAACGTCGAACGAAAATTAAAGGTACTTAATTTCTGTAAATGTTCTGTATCTACTAGCTACCTACTAGAAATATTAAAGGGAAAATAAATCTACAAAAATACAACGCATGGACGACACTGAGCGGGATTCGAACCACGCACCATTTCTGTGAGCCCCCCAGTGGACGCTATTTTAAGATTTTTAAGCACTTATATTGCCCAGCCCAGTTAGCCAATGCAAAATGGCAGCCAATGCAAAATGGCTGCCAATCTGATAGTTCAGTAAAGGTAATAGAAAGGATGGTGCGCTAACGTGATGCTTTTTTTACTGGTATACCTACTCACGTCCGTAACTAAGCCTCATGATGGACCTTGGTTAAAATGAGTATAAAATGGACGGCCCCCATTTTTTACTTCAAAACGAATTTGCTATGGCAAATGTATATCTTTTGTATGAAGAAATAAAATGCTACTAGTAAAAATGAAAAGACCAACCATTTCAAGACGTTTTTGCCAAGTTACAGTTGTGATGGTTGTTCAAATGTCACCATTCCCTACTGCAAGGTGCCTAACTCATTTACATAGATCGGTGAAACTTTTGTTCGATTCGAGACTCGAGTCCATCTGACGAAAATGCGGTCGGTGTGAATTTTTAGGAGCGCACGAGTGTAATTGTGACTCGAGTGCTTAAAAGCTTTACTTTCGAAGGATTTCAACACATCCGGAAGAGCAGAACTTTGATTTTAAAGCTTTGTTTGGAGTTAATAATCCTCCTTTTGTGGTAGGTTTTGTGTTGTTTGCGGTATGTTCGCTTTTTTTTTGTTTGTTCTCCACTTGGAGAATTTAGCTCAGTTTAAATTCTGCCGATACTCGTACCTACCTAGAAGAGAACCTACCTGTCTGTGCTAATATTATAACGAGTAACATTGGTAATATGTACGTTGGGGGTAATCTCCGCGACCACTGGACTGATTTTGATAAAATTAAATAAAATTCGCGAGACTTATTTATTTTAGACATTATTGTATACCTAGTGCTTTTTTGAAAAAATACTTTCAAAAACTATAGTACCCGGCGGGAAGCGAACCCGCGAAAAGCAGTATTTACTAAGTGTGGATAAACACTAATGGTATTCAAATGGTATACAAAGAGCCTTATTCAAATTTGTACATACCTACCTCCCTAAATTTAAGGACTTTAACTTTACATAGGTAGATATCCAGCATATAACTGGACTCTATATTTAGAAACTAGAAGCAAAGGTCGCCTAATAGTGATCCATTGTAGACTTGTCTCTGACGGACGAGCTTCACCAGTTCCAGAGTCAAACTGTTCGGGAAATTACTCACACGTCGATGTTAGAATACCCACCATCTAGGTCATATAGTTTGATTGAAATCGGTTCACAAAAACGAATTTCTAAAATAAAATAACTTCCAAATAATTTATTGAGATTTAGCAATCTACACAATATAAAATAAAAGAAGTAGTTTTTATCTAACTACTTAATAGGGCTTCTTCGGCAGGTAGGTTTTCAATAAAGGGAATGCTTTTGAAGACTATAGAATTACTGGCAATTAGTGTCCGACCGAAAGTTCGGTTTCGGCTAAAAATCAAGTTTCGGCGGCGGTTTCGGTTTCGGCCAAAATTGGCCGAAACTTTTGCCAAACCGAAACTGGTTTCAGAAGTTGTCGTGCAAGCTCGCACAACTTCGATTCGCGTGTTTCGTTTTAACTTCGTTAAAAATGATAAAAATATTGTTAATATTTTTTATAATTAATTAAATAAATGATTACAACACACTTAATATACCTACTTATAATTATGTATGATCTAATTAATGCAGAATAATGGGGTAAAATGCAAATATTTCAGTATTTTATACTAGACCACGTGAATTTAGGTTTCGGTTTCGGCCGAAACTGAAGTCACGGCCGAATATTCGGTTTCGGCCGAAAAATCAGTTTCCGTCGGACTCTACTGGCAATATTATACACAATACCTGCTACAAAGAAGGGTCGAACTCTTGACTGGATTTTAAGCCTCGTTGAGTTCAAAATTACGAGAAAGGTAGGTGGTAGGTTGCTACTAGGTACACTTATATTTTATTTTCAGAAAGGTGACCGGACGAGTTAGCAATGTATGTACAGTGTATATCTAAATATGTACTTAGGTAAGATGGTGTTGGTCTTGTGGTATAGATACTAAAACTTTTATTTCGAAAGTCGCAGTCCCCGGCCCTGGCCAACGATGGCACAACTATTTTCTATAAGAAATAATAATGTGCGCTATTAAAACATTGGCCTTACGGTAAAAGAAAACATCGCGAGGGTCGAATTAGATTCCGATTTTTTGTTAAGAGGATAGTCTCCATTCTCTTTCTCCATACAAACGTAGTTTACATTTTCCTCCCTCATAAAACCTATATCTGTCATGACAATGCATCTACCTTTTTATTTTTTTTTATTTTCTAATTAAAATAATAATAAAAAATAATAAAATGAAAAAAATAAAAAGGTAGATGCATGACAGATATAAGTTTTATGGCATAAACATATTTGCTCTAATGTCTTTATCTAGGGAGGAAAATGTAAACTACGTTTGTATGGAGAAAGAGAATGGAGACTATCCTCTTAAGTCAATTAGGTTTATTGAGATTATTAAGATGATGATTATAGCTATTAATTAATGGTACACAGAATAAGTTCTGTGAATCTTACTAATATTATAAACGTGAAAGTTTGTGAGTAGGTAATATATTACCTATATACCTACTCAAAAAACTTCCACGTTTCACAGGTACCTAAGTAAGTAAACAAGTAGGTAGGTATGTAACTACTTACTGGACCTAGCTGGAGATCTAGATTATTACATAGACTAGTTTTTATCTCGATATTCCCACGAGATCTTGACTTACGCGGACGAAACCACGTACCGCAGCCAGTAACAAAATAAATTATATTACGTAACGTGGTGAGCAAAAAATAATTAGAGAGGAAATATCTATTTGTTTGTTTGTATTGAATAGGCTCCGAAACTACTGGACCAATTTAAAAAAAAACAATAGAAAGCTTCATTATTTTATCCAGATATTCCCACGGGATCGGTACATACGCGGACGAAACCACGTACCACAGCTAGTTACCGAATAAATTATATTACGTAACGTGGCGAAGATTTTATTTAGAACATCCATTGTAATAACCTTCACGTTTTCTCAGTATTTCGCGTGATTATCCCACTTTATCCATTCAGAACGGATTCTGGTACGCATTATGAGGGACACAAACATTCTAGAACTCGTAAACATCTACCCATAGTCAGGTTACATATTTCAAAAATAGATAAAACGCGGATAAAACAGTCCCCTGTCGTCCCGGATTACGTTAAACTCATAAAGGACACAGTTATGGTACCTTCACTTACTAAGCCGACTCCGTTTCCGGCGTTGTTTAACATTGACAATTGTAGTTTAACTATAATACGATGTTGGTAATCGTAATTACCGAGAAGTTCTGCTGGGAACTAAGATAGTTTAAATTGTAATGTGAAAAGTGAATACCTACGTAGGTATCTAAGGCTGGGTTGCACAGCTACATCAAGCTAACTAATCCGGCTTAGCAAATGACAATGCGGAATGTCGGACCATTCATTAAACGACATTTATCGGTAGTACGAAGTATATTTTAAAAAATGCGAACTTAAGGGCCCTATTCTGAAAAACTGAAAATCCATATCGGGCGCATCGAAAATTGTTGATTATTTCATGACGGAATGTCGTAGAACTTTTTTTTGTGTACAGATTGTAGGCGACATTGTTTCCTATATTTTAGTGCAGTTTCCATACAAATATGTCAAAACGTATCGAAGCCTATCGACATTTTAGCCAAATCAGACATTTTTTTATTTAAAATTTGGATAGGCTTTGCACCAATAGGAGGTTCTTGTCATAAAACTACACCAAAATGTAGGAAACAATGTCACCTACAATCTGTGCACAAAAAAAAGTTCTACGACATCCCGTCATGAAATAATCAACAATTTTCGATGAGCCCGACAGGGATTTTCAGTTTCAAGGTCGTTGGCGTATATACTCCTCTTAATTAATGCATTAATCGTTATTCTGTTTTTTTTTAAATTCATATTAAAGTTTGGTTTTACCCATAAATGGTAGAAGTACTTTATGGATAATATGTAAAGCTCATCGATAATGCAGCTTTCTTTTGGTGAAAGAATTTTTGAAATCGGTCCAGTAGTGTTTGAGTTTATTCATAACAAACATACAGACGCACACACTCACACACACAAAAAAATACAAATCTTTCCTATTTTTAATATTAGTGTGGATTGACCAACCACGAAGTGTGTACGTCATAAATTAGTTTTACAATATTTAAAAAAACGGACTTTATGTAGATGCTACTTATTTATGACGTAGATATTGATATTGATAAACGTGGAGTAATTTTCGACTTTTTGTCACTGTCTGTTAGTTTTTGTCACGAAAAAAAGCATGTTATTACTACTCCGACCTTACTCCACGTTTATTAATAAGGCTAGTTCGTAATTATTTTTTATTATGTATCACCGATGAATATTGTACTTCAAGGATGCTCAAGACTATAAGCTATTCCGGACTAGTTAGTTAATTCGATCTAAATAGATGTACTGTGCAAGTGAGCCCAAGAAGTTAAGGACCACCATCACTTAAGACTGGAAACTGTTCGTATTTCGTGAACAAGTCTTAACAAAGTTGTGCGGTTACGACACACTCTCTTACTGTTTCCTAAACCATTGTATTCATAGATAAAGGACGATAGTGCCCCATCGGGAGGCTGTTAGAGTAAGCTTATTGCCTGTATTGGATTACACATTCCAGTAGGTACTTAGGTATCATTTTGCAATACCATTTTGTCAGAAGGTAGGTATATAGGACACGTTTTTAATGTCGGTGGAATGTAGATAAGTAGGTACCTACGTCTGTCTAGTCTGTCTAGTTAAGGGATATTTGGTAAGTACCAAATACCTTTGAGTCATACAAGGGGTATTTGTTAAGTAAGTACCAAATACTTTTGATAGCGCCCATGAAGTGGCCGCGGGGCCGGGCCCAGTCTAGAGGCTGATAAAGTTCTTAACACTCGCCCACTGAGGAAATAATATTATGTTCTTGACAAGATAGATAAATGTACGCTTTATTTACACAACAAACATACAAAATAACATACATGAGTCAAGCGTCTATTTCAAATAATTTCATTGGTCGTATCGAGCAGTCTGGAATGCATTCTCCAGGTTTATATACTTGACTACACAGGTGGCCCGCGCCCCCCTGTAAATATCTCTGCGCTCCCACCTGGGGGGGGGGGGGGGCGCCCCCCACTTAGGGAACCCCTGGTCTAGGGTCTAGGTAAGCGGCGGCGTTTTATTAGATATCAATCTATCTATCCAAACTTTTTATCCTATCATACTAAAATTTTAAACGTGAGAGTTTGCAGTATATATGTAAGTCTGCATGTATGTGACTTTGTTACTCCTTCACACAAAAATTACTACACCGATTGCAATGAACCTTGGAATATAGATAGCTGGAAACGTAAAACAACACACAGGCTACTTTTGATTGCATTGAATTTACTTACATTGTAAGTAACATAGCTACTTTTGATCCCGATATTCCCACGGGATCGGGACTTACGCGGGTGAAACCGCGGGACTCTGCTAGTCTATATCTATGCTAATATTATAAAGAGGAAAGATTTGTATTTTTGTGTGCATGTGTGTCTGTATGTTTGTAATGAATAAACTCAAAAACTACTGGGGCGATTTCAAAAATTCTTTCACCATTTTAGAAAGCTACATTCACAATGAGTAACATAGGATACTTTTGATCCCGATATTCCCACGGAATCGAAACTTACGCGGGTGAAACCGCGGGACGCAGCTAGAGTATTATAAATCCGAAAGTTTGTATATATTGGGTGTTGGAGTTTAGAGCAGCTGCTTATAAGTATACGTTGTTCTACACGTCTCCGGGCGAAGTTTAAGTGATGTTTAAGTTTAGTTCATACTTAGTTTAAGTGATGAAGAAGTAACATATGATTTTGATTCCGATCGAGATTTACGCTAGTAAAACCGCCAGTCTATATAATAATCCTGATTCACTGATGGATCAACGCACACCAAATTTCAAATATCAGAAAATTTAGATGGGAACCCTGATAGTAGAGGGCTGAAATTGTGTTTGGAGAAGTTTTAAGAGAGAATTTTTGAAAATTCCCACGGGTCGAGACTTATGCGGGTAAAACCGCGGGAGATAGCTAGTCTACATCTTAAATGATTTCTTCTGACTGCCTGATGGATCAACGCACAACCTAAACCGCTGATACTAGAGATCTGAAATTTAGACATCATGTTCTTATATGACTTAGGTATCCGACAAGACAGGGTTTTTCGAAATTAACACGGCATCGAGTATACTGCCTTCTACTGCGAGCAGAGCGGAGTAAAAAATGTGTCAGTTTAACATCCAACGATTGTTTCCATAGCGCGAAAGAGTTGTATGACTATGAAAACAACCATTGTATGAACTGACACATTTTTTACTCCGCTCCGCTCCCAGTGGAAGGCCGGCATTACGCAGGTGAAACCGAGGTGAAAACACGTATTGTATATCATAAAGTGACCTATTGTCCGACACACAAGGGATAATTCGAGACTAGAACTGAAATTCTTGTGCGTTTAGGAATTCTGTACGTGAGTCGCCTGCCCGAGTGACCCATCTACGCTAACGCAAGAACTAAAAATTCTATCCTACTAATATTATACAGATAAAAGTTTCTGAGTGTGTGTTTGTTACTCCTTCATGCAAAAACCGCTGGACAGATTGTGATGAAACTCGCTATGTAGATAGCTGAAGACCTGGGATAACACATGGGTTACTTTTTATTTTGATATCCCCGCGGGAACGGGACTTTCGAGGGTGAATATACGCCGGGCATAACTAGTTGACAATAAGGTGGGCTGCGTTAATAAAATAACTCGCACCTACTCCCAAGGTTTTTTATTTGGTGTTATTTAAGTAGGTATATGTATTATTGACTCTATCGTGTCTGACTATAGGGATAAAAACATAGATTCAAACTTAGATGAAAACAAAAATAGGTAGATACGGTATATTCCAACATTGCGTATTCGAAAAATGAGCTAGAAACACCTACATACATTTTCATATTTTTTTTGTATTTAAAAACATTTGTGATTAAAAATGATTCAGGCTTTGTAAATAAGCAATCTTATGGATGTCAAAATGATAATCGCAGTGTGACAGCACGTGCTCACGCGGCAACGGTTCAATATACGACTGAGGCTAGTGCGTCAGCTAGACGCAGTTTTATCGTCTCATTTTCCGAGACTAGGTACCGTATCTTTAGTTTTTTGTTTTAATCTACGACAACCTCTGCGGCGCGTCGGGGGAAGGCCCGACTGCAATGCAGAAGGTTGCGGGTTCGATTCCCGCCGGGTGCAGGTATTTATGCTTAAAAAATAAATATTTGTATCTGATCTGGGTGTTTTATATTTATCATTTGTATTTACAAAAGTATAATATGTAGTATGTAGGTATATCCGTTGTCTAGTACCTACCCATAGTACAAGCCTAGTGCTTAGTTTGGGGCTATATTGCGCTGTGTGTAACGTCGTGCAATATTTGTTTATTTAATACATTTAGATAGGTTCTTCATTAATAATAACTATTAGACTGGGATGGGTTGATTGCCCAATGTCTCTATCGTCTCTACCCGCGTATCGCTATTCTTTGCCTGACTTCTAGTCAAATTCGTATCAAATTACATTCTAATTGACATAAGTAACTAATAACTAGGTCACATTTCAGTTAAAATATTGTTAATGATAATCTAGTCTACTCTAAAGTTAAAAACTAGCTCTACGGTTAGAAACTAACTCTGGTGAGGCTAAAAATAAAAAACTATAATATTTCTACAAATTTGTATTTATGTACTTACTTACAATAAAGCACCTATATTGTCGAAACTAGCATTTCAGACTGTTTCTCTTTAGTTTTCAATTGCAAATCCAGAGAGACAGGTTTCTTGAAGGCTCCAACCAAATCGCTCCTGACATTTGTCTTTATTTGCTGCAATCTACCTCCTCCAGCCCCAGCAATAAGCTTCAAAATCCTCTCTGAAGGACACCAGACAATAACTGATGATATAATTCTGTTCTCTTTCTCATTATCTTCGTAATAATCAAGATCAACCTTCAAATTGTAAGGTATTTCTTGAGGTAAAAAGTCTAGGAATTTAGCTCGGACTGCTTCTTCTATTACTTGTTCTGGTGGTTGGTCTGTCCATTCGTCTGGGGAGTAGTGGTAGTTTGCTGGTTTAGCGTTGTTTAATAAATATTGCTGAAACAAAATACAAAGTTTAACTACTAGGTAAACTGTGGTATTCCTTACAATGCCGAGTGCACCAACTACTAAGTAAACTTTGGTTTAATAACAGCTTAAAGATATTTTATGGCGTGAAGATAGAAAGTACTACACCAGACCATATCCCATTTATTGATAGATAAATGCTTAATTTTTTTATTGATTGTTGTGTATCCCCGGCATAGAATAGGGTTACCCAATCTCGTCTCGTGCGTGTCGTAAAAGCTGACTAAGGGATCTGAGGGAGACTTGCAAATCTTGAGCTCTTCCTGCGCGGTGGCGGGTAAGGAGGGTGTTGTCAGGCAAGCTGGCCGGCTCAAAAATATTGCCAAATATATGTGCAGTTGGTATAAGTCAAATAAATTGTGGTTTTAGTTAAACTTAGTTTATGAATAGTTTTTGAAAAGGTTTCAGATGCTTCAGCAACAGCTTGTCACCACAGCTTGGCGCCAATCAGACTAGTCCATATTCTGATATCTAGAATAACTTTACAATGAATTAAGCTTACTTACTTTGATATCTTGCATTCCATCACCATTAAGTGCGGAAACTATGAAGACATCGGAAAAATTACTAAATCCTTTATTTGGTTTCTTAACTTTGTCCGAGCCAGGTATTGGATTACCCGCTATTACTCCGTTGCAAAGGTTCCTTATAATTGATAGCAATTGCTTTTTGAACTTTAACTTATCTATCTGTAATGGAAGGAATAACATTAGGATTAGGATTTGCAAGACTGTGGGCCATGTTTGAAAGCAAACAGAAGATAGGATGGTATGGCACTCATTAGGGGAGGCCTTTGTCCAGCAAAGCCCTAAAAAAATGTTTATGCCATAAAACCAACATCTCCCATGACCATGCACCTACTTTTTTTTTCTTTTTCTGTTTCCGGCTCTTTTCCCCCCACCATCCCAGGAAGGATTCTGACGCAATTCCCCTCCCTCACACAGCAACTATTTATATGCAACAATGAATAGCTAGTCTCTACAATATATAACAAGCATCAAAAAGCCTTGTTCTTAAAACTTTTCATTTTTATTTGTCAGCAATATGGTTCAGAAAATTTCCTACCAACTCACCTTATTTAGTATTAAAAAGCTAGGTATCCTATCTGTAATTTCCAGCATGTTAATAACATCAGGATAAAGCCCATCTTTTGTGTATCGATTTGAAATATCATGCACAACTCCTACGACATCAGCACATCTCAGACCTTTGTGGCATGCTCCTACCATTGATGTTGGTAAACTATATCTGTGAAATGAATAAGCACTTAGTAAGTATCTGCTTTTAGTAACTACAATCTCTTATATACTATTGTAACATGGCTTAGTTGAAACATCAAGGTAAGTTTGAATAAATATAATGTGTGATTTGTTAACATATCATGTACAGTTTCTTATAGCTGAACCTGCCTTGATTATGAACAGCTATATTTATTTCTACTTTAAACATTATGAACTGCACTAAGCCTTGTTGGTTTTCATCGTTTATGAGTTGGGGTGTTTGCAACATTCTAAACCTCAATCAATGACATTTTAGGCACATTTACTTTTTCTGTTCTTTCTCTGTGACAATTCCTGGTGTATCAAGGAAAATTATCTGGGTTCCTTCGTGAAAGCACATAGCTCTTGCCATTTTTGTTGTGGTGTGAACTTTGTTTGACGCTGCACATATCTGAGGAATTGCAAACATAAAGGTATGAAAATACGCCGGTGAAAGGTTATATTTTGTAATTTGAATCAATTTAGTATTAAAAAATTTGAAATACTTAGACATACCTTACGCTCTGTAATATTGTTGATAATTGTACTTTTCCCAGAGTTAGGTGCACCAATAATAGCCACATTCACGACTTTTCCTAATTTAGTTTTCGGTTTTTCATTTTGTGAAGAACAAAACGTCGCTTTCAGCAGTCTTGTTTTAGAATAACTAAATCTAATAGCTCTCAGTATTAATGTGGTCATCACTGTTTATTTATTAAGAAGTGCGTTGCTAAAAATTCCCTCAAGTCTCAGAGCAAAAGATATAATAATGAAAATTAGAAGAAAATTATGAAATCAAAAACATAACCTTCAATAAGTTTTTTTCTTCTTTTTTTATACACGCCTGGGTTGATTGTCAGTGTCTTAACATGTATAAAAAATACGGCTTCGCAGGGCTTCTAGCATTCAGCCAGCTTTTTAGTATTTACCATAATCAAACTTTTCAAACATGTAATGAATGAGACCAATGAGACTTTCCGTTGCTTCATAATTTTTCATTCATAAAGTTGTTGTAAAATTGTAAGCCACTATTTTACAATAACTTCCTCGACTTCACTATTTTTCTGCAAAAATATTTTGAAATACTTGACTCTGGCTAATTTACTTAGTGCCATAATCGGTTCATCCCCGAAAAAAATAAAAATATCCAAAAAAAAGTTGTTCTTTCTTGCGGCGAAAAAGTGCGGCTGTATATTTTATTTTTCAGTTTTTTAGATGAAAAATAAATTACTAACTGTGAATCAAATACAACTACGAGATAAAAACATCGCCGGCATGATTTTAAACAGGTAAGTAAGTACTTTAGTGTTCTCTTTACATTTTAATCAAATAATAGCGCGTGAACAAAAAGTTCTCCACAGTACCTACTCCAGTTTATAATTTATTTACAATTTATATTATAAGCTGCCGACCCCCTTATTGAACCGCACAAGTGACACCGTGGGTAGCCGTTAACTACAAGTTTGTTTATTTAAGCTACCTACCCACTCACAATAAAAAAATAAATATGTATGATTTCCAGAGATGTCAGAGATAAAGTATAAGAACCAAATACTGTCAGCTATTGATCACCTACGTTCAAGAAAATCACGTCCAGACATCAGCAGGATTTGCAAGTTTATGATAAAGTGTTACAAAGTTTCACCAAGGGATACTAAAGCAGACCTCAAACGTTGCTTGAAGGAGAAGAGTGTTTACAAAGTTGATTATAAAGATAATGTAAGCTATCGGAACGCTGCCAACTGGAGAAAAAGAACTAAAGAAAACGATAGTGAGTATTTAGCTTTACTTTCCCATTGTGATAAGAGTTACAAGACTTTTATTTCCCTGATAATATATTTTTAGTTGTAAAGTAGCTTGTTTTCTTACCTTGCTAGGTACTGAGAAGGCTGGTAGGTACACAGACAAATACCTTCTTTCCAAATGTCATCAAATGCAGTTAATATTTTTTACAGTTGTAGTAGGCTGTTGAATTTGGACACATTTGAACATCAAAATTATTGGTTTTATAGCAAGCAGAAGCCAATAACTATGAACAAGATAAATACTTATTGCAGGACTTTCCAAACTCATTCCCCTTATCTGTCCAGTCACCTGATTCAGGTCGACATCAATTGTTTTCTTGAATAAAAAATACAACAATATGAAAATGTTGCCTTTTTGAGCCTTCCATGACCTCCTAAATTGTATTCCCATGGCTTTTCTACAATACCTTTATACTGATTAAAGTTTCAACATACTGAATTCAAGTTTCAGAAAACATGACTTCAATAGCTACGAGTGAGAGAAGGATTATAACATCTGCAATTGCAACACTCATCTATCAAGATCAGAACTACTTAGAAAATGGTATAGCCTTTGACGATCTAGTCAGAGCAGCCTCTTCCCAGGAAACTAAGTACTCTAAGAAACATTTAGAGTCAATAATCAACAAGGAATTAGCTTCAGGGAGTCTTGTTAGACTACCTAATGGAAATCTGGCTCTAGGCCCGGCTGATCATGACGGTGATAGCTCAGACAGCTTAAAATTTGAATATAATGATAGTAATACAAAAGTGAGTATAAAAACCATAGGTACTAATTTGATTATTCAAATTTATATTTTTTGCAAGGTGTTTTACATAGCACCATCTTGCCCCAAACAAAGCTTGGTGGAAGTATAAGACAATGAGTAAACTGTTATACTACATATTTACTTACAAAATAAATATTACACATAAGTACAGACAATTTTGTTCTAAGCATATGACATGAATGAATGAATAAATAAGTTCTTTATTGTACACACCAAATAAATTACAACACTAAGAAAACATAACCAACACAGCTTAAAACTAGGTGGCTTAATGGACGGCCTTATCGCTCAAAGCGATCCCTTCCAGGCAACTTTTAGATGGACAACTGAAACCACAACCTTCTCCGTTGTTAAAGTTGTGTCAAAAATGTTAAATATTCAAAGAAAGTCCTAATTTTCTAATTACAGATGACATCCTCAGCTAATTCATCAACCAGATCATCACCTCAAAGAACACGAGGTAGACCCAAGAAACGTGGCGGAGGCTCTACCTCATCCCACGGACCCAGCAACATGGCCACAAGAAATGCAGGAGTTAGGGTTGGTGAAAGGAGAAAGATGGCTAAAAAAGTATTTGATCCATCAGACAACAATGTACCGAGTAAAAGAAAAAGGGGGAGACCAGTTGGTTCATTAAATAAAAGCACAATTAAGAAGAGACTCCTGGTTTCTGGGCAATCAATCACACCTACAAACGATGGGACAACAGTGTCGGAGGGCCAGTTATCTTTAGATGGAAGTGCTGATGAAATGGATCAGGAAGACTCCATACCCCATGAGACGTCCGGAGGTGTTTGTTCAGTGTGCCTCGTGCAGAAACCTCGAGGGTCTAACGACAGACTGATTGAATGCCGTGATTGTAACAATAAAGCTCATCTCAACTGTTTGCAATCAGGTTCTGGCATATTGAAACCTCGACCTGACAATACATGGCAATGTCCTCATTGTAAAACTTGTGTGGTTTGCTGTGAAACTAATGATGCTGTAAGTATTTTTTATCTAACTTTTGTAATAGAATAGTATCCATTCATTTGTTTTATTTCAGTTTTTAGATATATTTTTTACTAGCTGCGCCCCGCGGTATCACCCGCGTATGTTCCGATCCCACGAGAATATCGGAATTAAAAGTAGCCTATGTGTTATTCCAGGTCTCCAGCTATCTATGTTCCAAATTTCATTGCAATCAGTTCAGTAGTTTTAACGTGAAAGAGTAACAAAGTCACATACATACAGACATACATACCTACAAACTTTCGCGTTTATAATATTAGTAGGATGGTACTCATATGTACAATAATGAAACTTTTGAAGCTTACATAAGAATAAGTTTAATTTATATTTTCAGGGTATCCTCACAGTATGCAGTATTTGTTCAGATGCCTATCACGCTCTCTGTCACAGTCCAAGAATACCGGAGAAAATGAAAGCATGGGACCAATGGGAGTGTAATAATTGTTTAGAATCCCAGCCTACGATATTAGGCTCGCCCGCCATAATACCTAGAAGTAATGAATCGGAGCATAGTACACCAAACTCTCCCCCACCTATTGACCCCTTTCTAAAGCCACATGAGTTGGATAGAGCTCCTTCTAAACTAGGAGAGGATCTGCCAATAGATCCATCAATACCTGATATTAGTAATTGGACCACAGAGGATGTTTATGAATATTTTTCTGAACACCATCCCGAAGCTGCTCCTATTTTGAGAGACCAGGTAATTTTTTAATTTGTAATTCTTTAAAAGTTAGCTATTCTACTTATATTATAGGGGCGAAACTGGGCGAAAATTTGTAAATTTGTTGCTCCTTCACGAAAAAACTACTTAACCGATTGCGACGAAATTTGGTGGTTGGAGATCTGGATTACCACTTAGGCTACTATCCTGATACTCCCGCGGTATCGGAACTTACGCGGGTGGAACCGCGCGTCAAAATTGTAACCTTAAAACTATAAATAACCACAAAATAACAATAACTATATTTTGACGACCTCTGTGGCGCGTCGGGCCAATGCCCGATTGTGATAAAGAAGGGAGCGGGTTCGATTTCCGTCAGGAGCAAGTATTTATGCTCTAAAGTAATATATTTATTTCTGGTCTGGGAGTATTATGCATAATATGTATATTTACAAAAGAAAAATATTAGTAGACTAGTCACCGTAACACAAGCTTAGTAGCTTACCATGGGACTAGATGGCGCTGTGTAATGTTCACAGAATTTATTTATTTATAAATTTGTGAAAAATGTATCTAAAAAACCGGCCAAGTACGAGTCGATTTGACTCGACTCGCGGAATCCTTCGTGCGCGAGTCGCTAAAATGAACACTGGACCAACCAATCCGTGAACGCAACGCGAACGTTAACATTTATTTTACCACTCGCGCCAGTCTATCACTAGATGGCGCTAGTGGTAAAAATAAATCGCGGTAACGTTGCGTTTATATTTAAAAAATAACGGTTGTTGTTTGGGAGCCCCCCTTAAATATTTGTGTTTATTTTAGTATATATTGTTATAGCGGAATAGCGGCAACAGATTAAATACATCTTCTGTGAAAATTTCAACTGTCTAGATATCATGGTTCAAGAGATGCAGCCTGGTGGTGACAGACCGACAGTGGAGTCTCAGTAATAATAGGGTTCCGTTTTACCCTTTGGGTATGGAACCTTAAAAACCAATTCATTTCTCATTTCAGGAATTTGATGGACAAGCGCTAAGTATGGCAACAAGATCTGACATTGTAATGGGTTTAGACCTCCCTCTCGGACCAGCTCTAGCTCTGTATCAAATTGTAGTCAAGTTGCAAACACGAAAAGATGACTGGACTATGTGCTGGGGTTGATACGTTTATAGTAAGCTTATAGACATTTTTATAAATCAAATAAGTCTCAATTTTATTTTTATTACTTATTTTTGTGCTCTATGGATGTCTAATAGAAATATTATTAAAGAAAAATAAATCTTTACCTTAAGATTGTCACAAGATTCTAGTTTGTGCGTCCTGCTTAAACATCTCACGTAATTTATGGACGCTCCCTTATTGGTTTTCGTATCTACTACAATTCACGATTTGTCTGCTAAACTCAAAATACACGATGACACTTACCCCCGTATTTATGACAAGTCGAGTAATTACTTTGGCTAAGTAATGCATTTCTCTCGCACTTGTTAGTGGTTTTCAACGTCAGCGAAAATGTGTCGAAGATTTTACTTAGCCAAATTACTCAATTCGTCTATAAATACTGGGGGTTACACTTTGCCTAAAACAGACGACAACTGCAGCACACATGCACAAATTTCTTTATATGTGCTGTAGGCTTTAGGTATGTGCTGTTTCAGGTAAAATGTCAGTGTGTGTCATCATGTAGTTTGTATTTTAAATATGCATAAATCCTGTTTACATCGGACTCTGACTTGTCTGTATTCCGATACGTAGACCGGTGCAGCCACTAAGGAAGTCGGGTCAGACCTTGTTCCATTGCCATCTTCCTTCTCCTAGATGAGGGTGCTACATCTTAGACCAAATCATCACTTACCATCAGGTGAGATAGTGGTCAAACGCGCATCCATTGTTTAAAGAAATACTTACATTTTCGTTGAAGTGGTAAATAACCTATAGATTCTATGGGCACTGATTTTCATCAGTTATTTTAAAGATAGATTTTTCTTTTAAACTATTTCTAAAAGTCTCAACCTAATTTTATATTACGAGTAGGTACTTATCTTAAGCATTTTGAAGGTGAATTCTCAACTGGTTAATGTTTAACTAGACAGTAAACAATGTATAAAGATAAAAAATACGCTGTTACGGTGTATAGTCTGGTTTATTACAATAAAGTATATCTGAGAACTTCGTATCACAATTTTTTTCTACACACAATTAAATACACCATTAAAAACTTTGTATTATCAACAAAATACAGTATAGGCTTTCCCATACAGCTGCGTTTTTCCCGTGCAGTAATGTGGCATAAGTTTTTGCACCTGTATGAGTATAATACTGCACCCACACTGGTGCAAAATCGCATGAGATTTTATAGCAGCTGTATGGGAGAGCCTTAAATAATTTAAACAGACCAATTTAAATAATTTTAAAATCTTTTCACAAAATATAACATTGAATCTTGCAAGGGTTTTTGCTTTTGTAAGTATAATACCTATCAATGTTTTTTAACAATCCATATGAAAATATTTTATAACAAAGAGAACAGGAGAAAAATCTACTACTTCATAAGAAAATAAAACCTTACTAAACCCGTAGTATAATCACCGTTTAAAATAACAGTCTTTAAAAACCTAGAGAAACCCATCATCAGTCATCTTACACTATACTGTACCAAAAGTTTCCATGCGAATAGATTTGAGTCTAATCAAAACAAATGTTTGGCCAGCGTTTGGGGAGTTTCCCTATTAAGCCGCTTTGCAAAAGGTGGTGTAACAAATTTTATGATTTAATGTTATTTAGGTATATTAGCTTAATATAAATCTCAGTTTTCGACCTCGGGGCACGACGGTATGTCCGATATTTTGACTTTTATGTGTTAAAATGCCGTTTTTTTTTAAATATTGTCTCAACAGTAGGTCGTAAGACAAAAGTCTTAGAAAGGTATGTAAATGATAAAAAACCTTACATTCCGTCCCTACATGTCAATTCTGTAAGTCTAACAGATTTAAAGTTACAATCAAAAAAAGGAAAAAAAACATCTAAATAAGTCGTCAAAATACAATGATTAAATTTTTTACGAAATTTATTCTCTAATCGCCCCTATATACAGCAACAACAAATTATTTGTGTTTGTAAACCCAAAAAGCATCCTCTTCGAGGATATCACGCCTGCCTCCATCGAAACCTCCAACCCACCTGAGTCCCATCGGCTGAAGCCAATCTCCGTATGCCTTACGGGTATGATCGCAGAGAAGAACAGGCTTAGAAAAGCCTGCCAAATCACCAGAGACCCTTTGTTGAATTGAATTGATTGATTGATTGATGGAGCTGAAGAGCACTGCAGCCAAGAAGTAGGACCGCAGAAGCGCCTCCGTCGGTTGGACTGGAATAAAACTACACAAACAATACACTCGAATCTTATGCAAATACCGCGCTACTCTAGAGGTCCAGATATAAATCGGAACATCAGGAATATCGCCCCACGTAGTTGCAGAACCTGAAGCATAATCCCACAGTATTCACTCCCTAGGGGACCCTGGAGGCTATTACTAAAGCTTACTTCCGAATCTTACGTGCAGAGCTGCAACAGTCGCCATTATCAAAGTTAGAGACGTGTAGTTCACGATTATAAAAGTTTTAGGAAATTATGTTCTCTTACGACCGATGTTAATCCACTTGGCCATTTTTGTTCGGCGTTGTCTGCTTAATTTTCATAATTTGGACCGCGAGCGACTGGAGCAGCGGAACATGATCGTTCCATTATTCCATTCGTGGCGACTGACGACGAATCAGGCCGATTACTCCCGATTGATTATCACTCTCGTTTGCTTTCGATCGTAATTTCTGTCCACAAACGAGAGCGCGCACCCAGAGTGCGCTCACAGAACACGATTAAATAAATAAATAAATAAATATTGCACGACGATACACACAGCGCAATCTAGCCCCAAACTAAGCACTAGGCTTGTACTATGGGTACTAGACAACGGATATACTACATTTATACATTTTTTTTTTGTAAATACATACATATGATACATAGAAAACACTGAATATCCCATGTCTTCGGACCGTGGTGAGTCCTAGGACATGTTGGTTTCCTCACGATGTTTTTCCTTCACCGTAAGAGCGATGTTATTAGCGCACATACCTTTTTTCTTAAAGAAAAAGACATTGGTGCGCGGTCGGTCTGGATTCGAACCCACGACTCTCAGAATGAAAGCCGGGGTATCTACCACTAGACCAACACCGCTAAAAGCGCATCTCTAGCAATATTAATGAAAGGTGAGCATTTCCCCAAGTCGCAAAGGAACATCCTGAAGCCCAAAATGTATACCCTTATACTGTACTTCCATGTCTGTCGAAGTTTTAGAGCGGATGCTGTTGGAGAAGATATCGGCATATTACTTTCCACGTACACTCCGGGTTGAGTACTTGAGAAATCGCAGAACTTTGAAGGTCGAAAGGTCAAGCAAAACAAGTATGTGTCACCCCCCCCCCCCCCCCCCCCCCGCATCCAGCGCAGAGGAGAGCATTAGACACACTGGACTAGTGTATTTTTGTATTGCTCTGTACGGGAGATGCAGAAGGAAGCATTGTTGACAGTGTCCGCCACTTACTCCAATGAAGTGAACACTATGGGAAGTTGGTGGGAAGACGAACTGCATATAACGTACTTCCAATGAGGTTAAGTGACCCTAGTTCTCACTCAAGATCAAGAAATTCTGAAATCAAGAATTCCGGGCTAAATTCTTAATGGTTTTGGGATTTCAGCCCTGTCTTTGGCCTTGTACCTAGACATTCCATAATGGTGAAGCAGAAATCTCACTGTAGGAGCGGTGCTGCGTTGCGGAAGAATCTTTACTGTTTGTGAAACTCATTCCAGTTCAGGTTCAGGTCAAGTTTGATAAGCGACTGCTGGAGCTCTGTACGTAAGATACCGAATTAAGCTTTAGTAATAGCCTCCAGGGTCCCCTAGGGAGTGAATACTGTGGGATTATGCTTCAGGTTCTGCAACTACGTGGGGCGATATTCCTCATCATCATCCGAGCGTTGTTCCCGGTTGCATCTCTCTCGAGAGCCCGGGGTCCGCTTTCCTACTTTTACGTCTCCACTTCGCACGATCTTCGGCATCCCGTGTAGTGAGGCCATTAGCACGCATATCCGATCTTACACCGTCAAGCTAGCACTTCTTGGGTCTTCCCAATCTGCCGCGGCCGGGCGGAGGCGCCATAGCAAGACATTTGTTTCCCACGTAACTAGCCGGTTTCCGTAGAACGTGGCCGTACCACCGTAAGCGGCATTCTTGCAGTTTGTCTGCAATGTCTCGGCCATGAAGGCTGCCCCTGATGCGGGAGTTTCTGAAGCGGTCTTTTCGCGTCACTCCACACATCCAGCGCAGCATCTTCATCTCCGTGACACGCAGCTCCTGCTTATGTCGCTCAAGCAATGGCCACGCCTCACTACCATACAAAAGGACAGGTCTAATGATCGTTTTATAGACCTGTCCCCAGGCGCGTAGCTATCGTAGGGCTAGGCGGTGCAGTGCACCAGGGCCCCGGACCTCGGGGGGCCCTTTGCCCTTTAACCTAAGCTTTGAAAAGAGCGGGTCAGCCAACTCGCCAGTTCCTGAAGCTAGGAAACCTCGACCCTCACAAGCTCACAAGATTTTTTTTTTAATTTAATGATTTTAGGTGAACATAACATCAACAATAAGAGAACTCCCGATTTAGGACTTTCGACACATTCGCCGAACTTCCTCGATAAGCATGTGCTGTTGCTGTTTAATATTGTTACGAGGCATGCCTTTTAAGTTCTGTCGTTTGAAGAAAAAAAAACTATATAACCTTATAGTACCTTTTATTGTTTTTCAAAGTATTCACCACGAAGTTTAATACACTTTTCCATTCGCTCGAACCAGTTATTATAACATTTATTCCACTCCAAAGTGGGGGTGTTCAAAATGGCTGACTTGAAAGCGTCGACCGCTTCTTCATTGCACTGGAACCTTTGACTACGAAGAGTTTTCTTAATTTTAGAAAATGTAAAGAAATCGTTAGGGCTTAGGTCAGGACTGTATGGAGGATGGTCAAGAATTTCTACGTTTTCCTGCTTCAAATACTCAATCGTTTGACGAGCGGTGTGTGAGCTTGCGTTGTCATGGTGCAGGATGATGCGTCGCTATGGGCTAGATTTCCGAAGTTCGGCGATGACTTGTGGTAAACAAACTGTGGTATACCACTCCGCATTAACCGTTCTACGATCTTCAAGTGCAATCGTCGCAACATGACCGGTTTTCGCCACGAACGTAGCCACCATCTTCTTTGAAGTGCTTCGAGAGCGAACAACTTTAGTCGGCTTTGGCTCGTTTTGGAAAACCCAGACTGTAGATTGTTGTTTGGAATCAGGATCGTAGGCATAGATCCAAGATTCGTCACCACTGATGATGTTGTAGACGTGATTTGACTCTCCTCGGTTGAACCTCTGAAGAGTTTTCTTACACCATCTGACGTGGGCCGCCTTATGATCGTCGGAAAGCAAATGCGGGATCCAACGGCAAACTAGTTTTCTCACACCAAGCGCCTCATGCAATATCTTTTGAATGGTTGTCCCTGAGATGCCTAATAACGCCTCTATCTCTCGATATGTCACATGACGATCTTCGACGATTAGTTGTCTCACAGCAACGATGTTATCTTCAGTGAAGGCGGATTTTGGACGTCCTTCACGAGATTTGTCACTAAGTGTGGTATGTCCACGCTCAAATTCCAAATACCAGCGTTCGATGGTCCGCAGACATGGGACTTCATCATTGAATACAGACGTTAACTCTTCGAAACACTGTAGTCGCGTGAGGCCTCTTCGAAAGTTATAGAAAATTATTGCACGAACATTTTCCTTAGTAAGATTCATTTTCGTACATGACCTGACAGATTCAAACCAACGCTGTGACTAAACAATTGCATTAATCCCAATGCTTTCAATTGTTTTGATATTCGAAATTCTAACAAATTTGAATTTTGAATAGTTCTAATTTTAAAATTGGCGGCAAATTTACAAACGACAGAACTTAAAAGGCATGCCATGTATTTAGTAATTTAACAGAGTTTAAGAGGATTGTCTCCATTCTCTTTCTCCATACAAACGTAGTTTACGTTTTCCTCCCTGGATAAAGACATTAGAGCAAATATGTTTATGCCATACAACCTATATCTGTCATGTCTTGTCAATGGCTACACCTTTTTTTTTCTAATTAAAATAATAATAAAAAATAAAATAAATAAAAAATGAAAAAAAAAATTCGGAAGATGAATAGTCATGCCAGATATAAGTTTTATGGCATAAACATATTTGCTCTAATGTCTTTATCCAGGGAGGAAAACGTAAACTACGTTTGTATGGAGAAAGAGAATGGAATAAACGCCCTTAACTGAGTAGTGAGTACGCAACTACGCCCATATTGCATCAGCGATAAGCTCACGTGCTTGACGGTCGGGAGATCAATTCGACAATTTCGCCCGTAAACTATTTATTGCAATTTTCATTCGCTCTACTTAATATCTGCTGTCATTTATATTATTCATTGATATGTTTTCCACTTTTTGGGATGCATTACAATAGTTGACGCTACGCTAGGTGTGTCTCTGTCTGTTGTAATTCTCAATTCTCTATTACCAGCCTTATTGAATCGAGTATTACCATCATTCCTAGTATTTCTATTCCGTACAATCATACATCTAGCATTCTGGCACCATAATAATATGTTGCTAAAACTCATTTTCGCTAAAAAAAAATTCCGATGATGAAACATGTGTACATTATGATACAGGCATTTGATGAGCAATAAAAGTTCGAGCTACGTGAAAAAGGGGATGAGGGCCCGATTCTTTCTCCATGCACCGGGGCCCTTGCCCACTTAGCTACGCAACTGCCTGTCCCTTCAGTTTAACCGGCATTTTCGGGTCACAGATGACACCAGTTACCTCTCGCCACTTGGCCCAAGCTGCCGAAATGCGGGACTTGACGTCACAACCGATGTCGCCGGACTCGTGAAGCACAGATCCCAAGTACTAAAACTGGTCTGTCCGCTCGACCATGTGACCGTCTACGCAGACAGGTGTGGGATCTGTGGTATTGCTAGCCAAGTATTCGGTCTTCGCTACGTTGAGTTGCAAACCGCCGTTCTCAAGTGACTCTTTCCACGCATTTACACGCCTTCCAAGCCGCCCCTTATCCGAGTCCGCTAGCGCAATATCATCAGCATACATGAGCATCCACGGGGGCTGCTCGTGATGATTACGGACAGTGCGTCCAGTATTACGCTAAACAGAAACGGACTTAGGACGGATCCTTGGTGGACTACGACTGTAATGGGGAAAGATTTAGTGGGGCGATATTCCTGATGTTCCGATTTATATCTGGACCTCTAGAGTGGCGCGGTATTTGCATAAGATTCGAGTGTATTGTTTGTGTAGCTTTATTCCAGTCCAACCGACGGAGGCGCTTCTGCGGTCCTACTTCTTAGCTGCAGTGCTCTTCAGCTCCATCAATCAATCAATCAATTCAATTCAACAAAGGGTCTATGGTGATTTGGCAGGCTTTTCTAAGCCTGTTCTTCTCTGCGATCATACCCGTAAGGCATACGGAGATTGGCTTCAGCCGATGGGACTCAGATGGGTTGGAGGTTTCGATGGAGGCAGGCGTGATATCCTCGAAGAGGATGCTTTTGGGTTTACAAACACAAATAATTTGTTGTTGCTGTATATAGAGGCGATTAGAGACTAAATTTCGTAAAAAAATTAATCATTGCATTTTGACTACTTATTTAGATTATTTTTTTTTCCTTTTTTTGATTGTAACTTTTAATCTGTTAGTTTTACAGAATTGATATGTAGGGACGGAATGTAAGGTTTTTTATCATTTACATACCTTTCTAAGACTCGTTTGTCATACGACCTACTGTTGAGACAATATTTAAAAAAAAAGGGCATTTTAACACATAAAAGTCAAAATATCGGACATACCCCGTCGTGCCCCGAGGTCGAAAACTGAGATTTATATTAAGCTAATATACCTAAATAACACTAAATCATAAAATTTGTTACAGCACCTTTTGCAAGGCGAATTTCTCCAGTTATTGGCCTAATATGTCACTAAACTAGAAAATACTGGGCATTAGATTACATTATTGTGTTATGCCTAAAACTAACTTCAAAGTTCTGTTATTTATTGCACAAGTGTTACCACCGAGTATCTAATCCTGCAGAGCAACAGCTTCATACAAGCCCGCGTTACTCCACTACAACATACGCATAAATCAACTCGAGTTTGCCGAGGCTACCCTAAGATCCTTTCGGCTCACGTACGTGAACCCGTTGGCGCAATGTGTTGGTGAGCGGTCACGGACACATGTAATGAAGTGCGCCTCGGGCTTGTATGAAGCTGTTTCTACAGAGAATTAGATACTCCATGGTGTTACTGCTTATTGTAAAGCTGGTAAATGACCCGTAACTAGGAACATAAATATGTTAATAAATAAAAACATCTAAATAACAATTCAATAACTTAATTATGATATTCCATTCCATACATTTTTAGTTAGGACTCTAGTTGTGACTATGTTGGTCATAGTGTTTCATATATGACATGAATACATTGAATACCATTGTAGCCAAATTTATATAAACAACCCTGTAATGTGTTGGGAGGAAATAAAAGTTTATTATTTGTACTGGAGGCCAGAATAGACAGTCTCCCTGAAACATAAAGGAAATATGTTAAGATTAGGCCTATTTCATTCTATCATCATAAGCCTAGGTATTTCTTTCTTTCGTGTAGTGGTGTGGGTGTTAGAGTTTTCAGCCACCCTAAGATCTCTTATTTGATCTAATGACTGCTATCATAGATAACAACCTTCTGACTTGACATGACTTCTGAAGCAGTGAAGCAGAGAAAATACTTTTTGACACACAAATAATCGGTCACCCACTCAAGTAATGATGACCATGCCATGCATTGCACGACTATACAATATCTGTGGGTGCAGCTAGGCCATTGCACTTCTTATTATTTGATAACCTATGATACAACACCAGATATGACCGACATATTGGTAGTTTTCCTATTTTTTTTAAAGTTTTTTATTAAATGATCCATAGGTCTTAGCTCAGACTTTAGTTAGGACTATCAATTTTGGCTGCTCAGTTGTATTATTTATTATATAACTGACTGTTAAAACTGATGGGGTGTGAGCCCCTCCTAAGTAGGTAAATATTGCAATGGTTAATTAGTATTTTAATTGGCCTATAAAATTTTATCACAAATGTGAACTATGAAACCTTGTTAACATCTAAAGATAACAACTTTGTGTATTTTTTGTTATGCTGATAATGACTTAGGTTCATTAGTTAAATAATTAGGCATTAGAAATATTTGGAATGCAAGATATTCAATTAAAACATACTGTAAAGACCATGTTTTAATAGAATATCTGAGGGTAATATTCACCTACATGCTGCAGATTGACAAGACATTTATTGCGCACTTTTTAGGATTTTTTAATTGTTATCACTATCACACCTTTTCTGGTTGCTCTTGTGTGAAGAAAAGTACACCAAAGAATTTGATAAATAACATTATAGGTGTTACATACCTGTCACAATAAATTATTTGTAGGTACATGTCAATTTACTCACCATATAAACATATTTGATTTTCTTAAAAATCTCTGCAGAAATATCTCCGAATGTTCTGTTTTCTAGATAACCCATACCAAAGAAGAAGCATACAATTGTCATTGGTGATGCAATGAGTTGATCTGCCAATACTTTGGTTAATACTGTTTTGGCATTCACTTTTGGTAATACTTTGTCTAAATAAACATAGTAAACATGGTGTGCAGGACCGAGACACATTCCGACCACAAACATTCTCCCTGGAAGAATAAAAACATTAAGAATTTTAATATATAATCTATAGATATAAGTAGGTGTTGGTCTAGTCTAGTGAAAGAGACCCTGACTTTCATAAGTGCATACATATCTAAGGCGACTGCGCAGTTATGTATCCTTATTCTTTAAAAAAATTATGGAAAACATCTTGAAGAAACCACGTCCTACGACTCACCACAGTATGAAATCCAAAGTAAGCTCCCATGGCGTCTTACTGCCTAACCTCTCTAAGAGTAAGCTTTGCCTTACAGTGGGACAAATTAAAGGGCTAACAAAAAAATGTATATCAATAGCTCAATAGTTAGGTTCTGTCTAATATTTGTAGGAGGTCATTTATTATGGATTGAATAATCATACAGTAAAATATGTTCTAGATAACTTCTGGAGACAGTCAAAAACATGTTTGAGTGGTAAGCCTAGTATGGGAGAACATGCCAGACGGAGGAAAATAATAAATCACAATAATTATTAACTTTAAATAGGTTCTTTATAGTTTTATTAAATTACTATAGGAAAATTTAGTCATAACTGGACTTTGGATTAAAATTGATAGTTGCCAAATTAATTTTATGTCACAAAAACACTATAAACTTACACATTCTAGCCCAGTCATATCTTTTAGGTAAAAGTTTGGATTGATATTCGAATTCCTGTTGTGCCAGATCCCCTACAGCCATGCATCCACCTGATGTTATACTGTTTGTCAACAAAAGATTTTTCTTGAAGAAGAATTTACTATAGCATCTGTAATGGCCCTTAAAAGATATCGCAGTCCTGATTTTTGCCAAACAATACTTATGAAACATTGTAGACTGTGAGTTGTGGACTGTAGGTCCGTAATAACCTGAAATAAATCTTCGCGGAAATCGACGAGTTCTACATCGATTTGAAATTATTTACCACAATGTTTTCACTGGTCTTTGAACTATAAAACTTGGCTAAATAACTAAGATTTCCCGCTCTAATTAGCAGTAGTCGCGCCTTATCGTAAATCGTAAAAATAAAAACATTTTTTTGATAACTGCGCAAAGACAAAATCGTCCGTCTTGTCGCCTCCGGCTGCGAGCGAGACTCAACTGTCAAAGAAAGCCAAATAAAATAGTTGTCAAAATCAGCTGTCTGAACTGTCACTTAAGTTTTGGCGGGAACGCGCTATAATAAATACTAGCTGCGTCCTGCGGTTTTACCCGCGTAAGTCCCGATCCCGCAGAAATATCGGGATAAAAAGGTCTCCAGCTATGTATATTCCAAGTTTCATCGCAATCGGTTCAGTAGTTTTTGCGTGAAAGAGTAACAAAGTCACAAACATACAAACTGTCGCGTATTTAATATTATGTTAGGACTAGCTAGCTAGACACTTATACAGTAGACACTGGCTACTTTCCAAACGGTGACAATCGGTTCAAAAAAAAACATAAATCAATCAATGTCAAAAAGTACTTATTTATTGTTGCTGGAATTTTTAATTGGAATTTCTCCGATTTTCTTGTGTGATTTGGATTTACAATGAATTAAAAACCTAATAAAATGGCCCAGCAACAAAGTGATATTATAGATTTTTCAGGTTTATTTAAATTAGACGTACTAATTCATCTGGATATAAAAACCTACAGCTTCTACGAAGTCGGACTAAAAAAGTTTTTCGCTTTTTGTAGTGACAAAGAATTATTATTTTTGTTTATAAATTCTCAATCCGAGCGGTTTGAAAAGAACTATGACTGGGATTTTGTGGACAATCCTATTTACTGCATGTGTTTTGAGCCGAGTGGAACATGGGTTGTGATTGTGAGCGAAGAGAAGGTTCTCCTGGTACCATTTTTGCCGCTGTTTATTTCTCATAATACGTTTGACCAAAAGTGGTCGCTTTCAAGGGTTACGGTTTTACCACTGCCCATCATACAACAACCTACCTCCTTAGTTTGTTGGTTGACAAAGGAATCTGAGAATGTTTTGATCATTGGTTCTAAGGTAAGTACTAAGTTACTCTAGCAATAAAGCTAATTGCTATGAATTTGATTAAGTAAATTTCTAAGCATGGCTATGGAGCTAACTACATTGGGTGTATGTAGGTAAGTCGTTAAATAATAACTCTCATACCTTTAAAATATTTGTTTCAGACTGGATCAATAACATTTTACTCATTGGAATCTCAAACAGTAGTTGGAGAATGCAAGGTCTCTGCTGAAATAACTGACCTTCAAATATGCTTCGACGATTCTTTGGATTTATTGGCTTTGTTGGTGAGTATGCAACTAAACCTCATTGTTACAAATTTTTATTTAACTTGCCCTGTTAGTTTCTTGGTTAGTTAGTGAGGGACAAATCTTGTAAGTTGAATTTGATCCACATCCTCTAAACTTAATAATTATTATGTGGCACTGAAAGAATGTGCTAAAATCAATACCTACTCATGATGAGTTATTTGAGCTAAAGAAATAATACTAAAACTTTAAAAACTCCAATGCAATCCAGTCCCATACCAGTTAAAAGATTCAATCTGGGTAACTAAAATAAATGCCACTATAAACAAGAAATAATGTGTGTGAAAATTCAAATCAAACCAAACCTTCAACCTTTTGATCCACTTACAAATAACATATCAATAATTTAACTAAACTCTAGTCTAAAGTTATTTTTATATTTATTTTATTATAAGTTCCTTGAAGATTTGGTCTGTGTGTGACATGCATGATGCAAGGAAATTTGACCCAAATTCCCGACCTCTCAACTCTACCTGGCTCCATATATGTGTCCTCTACTTCACTAATTTAAAAACTCAACCAAATATTTTCCATAGATATCTGGACATAAATCTCAACAATGGAAACTGATCCTGGAACACAGATCATATGGCTATAACTGGTTACAACAAACCCGTGCTGACAGAGATAAGAAAGATGGGTTTATGTCATACATAAAACAGCTCTCAAAGGACAAAATAACTTTCTTCAGTCAAGGTGGATCTAAAGGTAAGCTGGGCATCAAAAATGTATTATGCTTATACAGTAGGATGTTGATTATCCGAACGTTGATAAAGCGAATGACTGCTTTACCGTTAATTCCAAATTCCGTTTTTAGGGTTCCGTACCCAAAGGGTAAAAACGAAACCCTGTTACTGAGACTTCGCTGTCTGTCTGTCCGTCTGTCTGTCTGTCACCAGGCTGTATCTCATGAACCGTAATAGCTAGATGGTTGAAATTTTCAGAGAAGATGTATTTTGGTAGCCGCTACTACAACAAAATAGAACAAATATTTAAGATGGGCTCCCATACAACAAACGTGTTTCAAAAACAACAAGGAATTTTATTACAATGTGAGGTCGCTTCTGATTGGTCAGGACAACGAGTTTCGCACTTGGCCGGGTCTTTTACCCCATGTTTGAGTCACAGATACTGCTTGGTCCAGTGTTCATTTTAGGGTTCCAAACCCAATTTTGATAAGGAGTCTTATCAAAATTGGGTTTGCCTGCCTGCCTGAGCAAGTCCGATTTGCATTTGGCCAGCTTTTTATATTGTTTTTCTTTTCATTTTAGATGAGAACAAATCACAGACAGTAGAATATGTTTTGAAACCTGTAGAATATTTACCGCAATTTCGTAAAGGATCTAACAACTGGGCGTTGACGGCTCAATATGTGAATGGAAGACATTTTCTAACTGCATTTGAATTGAACGAAGGGACATTGATTGTGAGTACAAATTGAGTGCATTTTTATTAGTGCACCCTATTACTGAGACTCCGCTGTCTCTCTGTCACCAAGATGATGTGTTTCTATAGCCACTATAACAACAAATACTAAAAACAAATTCTAACAAATATTTAAGGGGCTCCCATATAACAAACGTGATTTTTCAAAGTTAAACCCAAGATGAGCCCGATTTATTTTTGCCACTGGCGCCATCTCCTGATAAACTGTAGTCAGTGGTAAAGTTAAAAGCAAACGTGCGTCGTCGTTGCGTTACGCAGCGTACTACGTGGACGATTGGATGCGAACGCGATCCGATCCGATGCGTTGCGGAAAAAACAAACAGTCGATAGCCATTGAAGTGGCCTACGTGCGTAAGCTGCGTTGCGGCGCGGCACGATTTGATGCGAACGCGATCTGTCGACTTGACATTTACGTCCGAACTAGATGCGATGCCTAGGGTTGCCAACCGTACTATAATATACAGGGTGGTCCAACTAGTGACGTCAATAAACTGTTTTTAGATTCCTCACACCTGGGGGTATCCGAAAATACCCCATGTATGTTCTGCGATTTTTTGTAGACTAAAATGCGACCACTGACACCTATTTGCTTATACTGACTGCAATAATTGAGATAATTGGCTGATTTCTTTTTAAATGTGGAGCTGAATAATTGGGTCATGTTTCCTGTTACAAAAAAAACGCGTAACACCAACCAAACTGTTACAAATAAAATAGTATTTCATAAAGTGAGCGTAGACAAAACGCTATACACACTTAGAGCAATTAAAAGAAAAACTCGCCTATTATTTTTTTCCAAACCAACTTCAAAAACTTCCTTACTTCATTAGTTATCTACCTTATCATTTTTATTGGTCTACGAGGGTCGTCCCAAAAGTACCCGACCTGACCTACAAATGCGGGTAGTTTAAAAAAAACAATTACTGTGTTCGATAGAAGCATCTTCTAACAACTTGTGTTATAAATTTTATTGGACTACGATAAATAATATTTTTTAAACAGCCATCCTAAGTGAACGCTGTGAGTGAATTTTCAAAATGGAAAAAATTGGGCATCATTATGTGATACAATACTTTCCCCTGAAAGGTCTCAGTCCAACCGCTATCAAAGCCGAGTTGGATTCTACTCTGGGAGAGTCTGCTCCTTCGTTTACCACAATAAAATACTGGGTAGCTGAGTTTAAAAGAGGTCGCACGAGCTGCCAAGACGAACAGTGCAGTGGTCGACCAAATGAAGTCAATACGCCACAAAATGTAAAGAAAATCCATAAAATGATTTTGGACGACCGTCGATTAAAAGTGCGGGAAATAGCAGACAGTGTAGGCATTTCAAAAAGTGCTGTTCATCGCATATTGACCGACAATTTGGATATGAGAAAGCTGTGCGCAAGATGGGTGCCGCGTTTGCTCACAATTGAACACAAACAGCGCCGTGAGGATGTTTCCATCGAGTGTTTGGCTATGTTTCGCAGCAACAAAACCGATTTTTTGCGTCGATTCATAACCATGGACGAAACATGGGTCCACCACTTCACACCTGAAACGAAAGAGCAGTCAAAACAGTGGACTGAAAGGGGAAAACCGGCCCCAAAGAAAGCAAAACTGATTCAGTCAGCTGGCAAAGTCATGGCGTCAGTTTTCTGGGATGGACGTGGGATAATATTTATTGATTATCTGGAAAAGGGAAAAACAATCAATGGCGAGTATTATGCAGCCTTGTTGCAACGTTTGAGTGACGAAATCAAGGAAAAACGGCCACATCTGGCGAAGAAAAAAGTTTTGTTTCAACACGGCAATGCACCAGTTCACACGTCCATCATTGCGATGGCTAAAATTAATGAATTAAAGTTTGAATTGCTCCCTCACGCACCTTATTCGCCAGATCTGGCTCCCTCTGATTATTTTCTTTTTCCAAATCTAAAAAAATGGCTTGGTGGAAAAAGATTTGCCAATAACAAAGAGGTGGAGTCTCCGGTTACCGGCTATTTTGAGGAACTTGACGGTTCCTACTATAAAGAGGGTATCGAAACTTTTGAACATCGGTGGGAAAAGTGTATTATTCAAAGGAGATTATGTTGAAAAATAAATATAAAATTTTGCAAATATTTTATTGTTTTCCTTGTCAGGTCGGGTACTTTTGGGACCGCCCTCGTATCATTAGAGGATCATAGCAAACATTTTATTTAAAAATTCTTTGGTCGAAAATTCTCTCACTCATCCCTATTACTAAGACTTCGCTGTCTGACCGTCTGGCACCGGGCTATATCTCATAAACCGTGAATATAGTCCGGTCAAATTAGACTAAAAAATAAGAGTAAAGTTAGATAAATTCCCACCAAGCTGAAAATCGGTGAGATTGTTTAAAATATCATTAAAAATAAAATTTGAAAGTTCCCCATCTTTACCCTGTAAGGAAAAATATTTATTAAAGGTCAAAGAGTTTTTCGCGATTTTCAGCAAAACGGTAAGTTTTATCATAAAAATACCTCAGACAAAAGTTGTAGATCCTAAAATTATCTACAAAAATTTATGAATACTTTTTTCTACGAGCCACCGTTTTTGAGATATAACGATTCAAAAAGTTGTAAAAGTTTTATAAATAAGTAAATATTTTAACATATATTACAACTATAGAAATGTATACAGCGTGTCCAGAGACCAGTGGATGTCCTGGCACGGGCGGCTAGCGGGGAAGGGTTGACCCGCCCAGAATACGTTTTTTTTTTCTATCTCAAACGGTTCGAGCTGTACGTCACTTTTAGTAAAAATTGAAAAATGTCTACTTTTTTGCACGTTTCGGGGTATCACGTCCACAGATTAAGCGATAGCATTGTTTTTTTATTCGCCATGTGTTCACTAATATTGATGTTTGAAAATCACCTTAAGTTTTTTTTAATACTATTGTTAGTCCTGTAAGTTACTAACAATAGTATTAAAAAAAACTGTCCCCAAAGATAGATTTAGTTTTATAAACTTTACTTTCTGCTAAGTTTGAGCATCTGTGGTGTAAAAAAAATGTATGAAACCTGTCTGGCCGACTATTGAAAAAAAATTGCCTATTTCATAAGGATTCTAAAACAGTATTATACTAATAACTTTTTGTCATAAGTTACTAAGCTAGTGCTATGAATGCATCGAAGGTACTAATCTTACATGAGAAAGTTGAAACAAGTATTATACAAAAAAGGACACTTATTAAGATTTAATATGTCATAATGTTACAGCAAATGCTCAAATTGTCCTCCTCTTGCCCTTATACAGGCCCTTAACCTTTTTATAAACGATCTCTTAAGGACACGATTATAATTTTTTTCTCCTATTTGTTGTGCCGCTTCGTGGACGCGTAGACGCAGGTCTTCAATTGTGGTTATGTTTTTTTTGTATACCTGTTCTTTTAAACACCCCCAGTAAAAAAAATCAAGCGGATTCAGATCAGGCGAACGTGGAGGCCACAATATTGGACCTAATTGGCCAATCCATCTTCTTGGATAACTTTCATTTAAATAGTTTCTCACTCGCACGGCATAATGTGCAGGACAGCCGTCATTTTGAAGCCACATACTTCGCCGGATCGAAAATGGCACCTCTTCGAGTAGTCTCGGGAGTTCGTTTTGGAGAAAGTGTAAATTGTTGGCCCTGTTTAGGTTGCCTTGCTATTCGAAAGGGACAATAATTTGGCCATTTAAAATAATGGCCCAATAGTTAATTTTAAATTGGTACTGTGATCGGTCTTCCCTGGCTAATCTTGGGTTGGTTAGCTGCCATCTGTGCAAATTGTACAAGTTTAGGTAGCCATCTCTTTTGCACGTTGACTCATCGCACATTATGCCGTGCGAGTGAAAAACTATTTAAATGAAAGTTATCCAAGAAGATGGATTGACCAATTAGATCCAATATTGTAGCCTCCACGTTCGCCTGATCTGAATCCACTTGATTTTTTTTACTGGAGGTGTTTAAAAGAACAAGTATACAAAAAACAACATAACCACAATTGAAGACCTGCGTCTACGTGTCCACGAAGCGGCACAACAAATAGGAGAAAAAAATTATAATCGTGTCCTTAAGAGATCGTTTATAAAAAGGTTAAGGGCCTGTGTAAGGGCAAGAGGAGGACAATTTGAGCATTTGCTGTAACATTATAACATATTAAATCTTAATAAGTGTCCTTTTTTGTACAAAACTTGTTTCAACTTTTTCATGTAATATAGTACCTTCGATGCATTCATAGCACTAGCTTAGTAACTTATGACAAAAAGTTATTAGTATAATACTGTTTTAGAATCCTTATGAAATAGGCAATTTTTTTCAATAGTCGGCCAGACAGGTTTCATACATTTTTTTACACCACAGATGCTCAAACTTAGCAGAAAGTAAAGTTTATAAAACTAAATCTATCTTTGGGGACATCCTGTAAGTTACTAACTATAGTATTAAAAAAAAATTAAGGTGATTTTCAAACATCAATATTAGTGAACACATGGCGAAAAAAAAACAATGCTATCGCTCAATCTGTGGACGTGATACCCCGAAACGTGCAAAAAAGTAGACATTTTTCAATTTTTACTAAAAGTGACGTACAGCTCGAACCGTTTGAGATAAAAAAAAAAACGTATTCTGGGCGGTCAACCCTTCCCCGCCAGCCGCCCGTGCCGGGACATCCACTGGTCTCTGGACACCCTGTATATACGTGGCGTACTCATGCATATTATGACGATTACAACTTTTACAACTTTTTGAATCGTTATATCTCAAAAACGGTGGCTCGTAGAAAAAAAGTATTTTATGATAAAACTTACCGTTTTGCTGAAAATCGCAAAAAAACACATTTCCTTTAATAACATTTTTTCCTCACAGGGGAAAGATGGGGAACTTTCAAATTTTATTTTTAATGATATTTTAAACAATCTCTCCGATTTTCAGCTTGGTGGGAATTTATGTAACCTTGAATGTCTAATTTGACCGGTCTATAGCTAGACAGTTGTAATTTTTACAGAGGATGTATTACTGTAGCCGCAAATATTTAAGGGAACTCCCATACAACTAACGTGATTTTTGACATAAAAACGCAACGATACCACGATGTATTTTACCACTAGCGCCATCTAGTGATGGTTTTTGTCTTCCGCAAAAAAACTTCCGCACAAATCTGAATTAAGATTTGTACAAATAAATGTATTAAATAAAATAAGAACAAATATGTTTTTTATGTTATTAGATTAGGTCGGGAGTTTCCCTTTAGGTTTAAGTAAGATGAGTAAGAGAATTTTCGACCAAGGAATTTTAAAATAAAATGTTTGCTATGATCCCCTAATGATAGACCAATAAAAATGATAGGGTAGATAGCTAATGAAGTAAGGAAGTTTTTGAAGTGAAGAAAAAAAATAATAGGCGAGTTTTTCTTTTAATTGCTCTTTAAAGTGTTTATAGCGTTTTGTCTACGCTCACTTTATGAAATACTTTTTTTATTTGTAACAGTTTGGTTGGTGTTACGCGTTTTTTTTGTAACAGGAAACATGACCCAATTATTCAGCTCCACATTTAAAAAGAAATCAGCCAATTATCTCAATTATTGCAGTCAGTATGAGCAAATAGGTGTCAGTGGTCGCATTTTAGTAGAAAATAAGGAAAAAGGCCATAACTCCTAAACTACAAAAAATCGCTGAACATACATGGGGTATTTTCGGATACCCCCAGGTGTGAGGAATCTAAAAAAAGTTTATTGACGTCACTAGTTGGACCACCCTGTATAGTATTGTACTATATTTCAGCTCAGCGTACTATATATTTTTGAAAGCACATATTAATTATTATAGTACGCAAAAATTTTATATTTCTGGCATAATTTGTAAAAAGTTGTTTCTTTTATAAATTTCTCCTCTTTGCATTTACAGAGGTCTGTTTTCTACGAAGGTGCTCATAATTTAAAGATTGAATGTCGGAAACATTTATTTTTATATTCAAGAAAGAAAGAGTATTTGAAAGTGTGAAGAAAAGGTTAAGTGCAAAAAATACGTATTTTTTCGAAATATTCTACAAAACACCGCTCTAATTTTTGTACTATATTTTTTTGGGTCGTACTATATTTTTTAGCCACAAATACTATATATTTCGAAAAAACTGTTGGCAACCCTAGCGACGCCGCGCCGCCGATACGCGCGCACGTAGGACAGAGTCGCCGCGTCACACCGCACCGCACCGGGTCGGATCGGATCGCAATCGCATTCGCATCCAATCGTTTACGTAGGACGCTGCGTTAACGGATTTTGCGCTTGGTGTCCGACTCGCACTTGACCAGTTTTATTTCATACTTTTTAGAGTGCTTTATTTATGTACTTAAGTAGTTTATTTTTTACCCGACTGCCAAAGAAGGGTTATGTTTTTCTTTTCCCTTTTTCGTACCAATGTAGTCGAGTAGTCTTTTAGTTTGTATACTTCTTTTTAGGGTTCCGTACCTAAAGGTAAAAACGGGACCTTATTACTGAGACTTCGCTGTCTGTCTGTCCGTCCGTCCGTCCGTCCGTCCGTCCGTCCGTCCGTCCGTCCGTCTGTCCGTCTGTCCGTCCGTCTGTCCGTCTGTCACCAGTCTGTATCTCATGAACCGTAATAGCTAGAAGGTTGAAATTTTCACAGAAGATGTATTTCGGTTGCCGCTACAACAACAAATACTAAAAACAAAATAAAACAATTATTTAAAAGGGGCTCCCATACAACAAACGTGTTTCAAAAACTACAAGTGAATTCTCGTACGATGTGAGGTCGCTTCTGATTGGTCAAGTCAAATCGAGTTGGTTATGGAATTCAAAATGGCTGCCCTATCTGTCAAATATACTAGTCTGCCTTCACTGTCCAAAGAGTTTCTTATAAGTTTCAGATTTTCTTTGAATCAAAGTTGTTGTAAACCATTTTAGGGTTCCGTACCCAATTGTGTTAGTGGTACGGAACCCTTCGTGCGCGAGTTTCGCACTTGGCCGGGTTTTTTTCATTGACGCTTCGATTCTGCGCTGATGTGAATGTACCCATAATCACATTAATCTTTTGATTTCAGCTTGAAAGTCCTGAAGAAGACACCCCATCTAGAACTCTCAGACCTCATGTCAAAAAAGATGGCCTCTACACTCAGGGGTTGTGGTCTCAGAGGCTTGTTTATTTGTTAAGGAAAAATGAAATTGAAATACATAGCTGTAATTTCTCAGTCGTACAGGTGAGATATAAATTTAAAATATTGTTTATTATAAAGTCTTTTAGGAAAATTAAGATGTTGAAAGAAATCATTTTTTTTTCTTCAAATTACTTAAACTCACTTTTCGGTTTTAATCGCGTGGTCCAACATAGCGGAAACAGGAAAAAAAATCCCCACACAAGATTTGAACCGGTGTGGTCTCTCGAGAGCCAGGTGCTAAAACCTTAAATAATTTGAGGTTGGCCATTGATCATACCTTCTGCAAATATATTTGGCAATATTTTTACGGCAGACCGGGTGCCTGACACCAACCTTCCAACTGCTTGGTCCCTACCAAGCAGTTTATTCGCCACCACGTGGAGAGAACTTAAGGTTTCTAGTCTCTCTCAGAGTCCTTAGTCGCCTTTTACGACACAAAGGGGAAGAGATGGGGTAATATTCTAAGCCACGGCTACACGGCAAATAAAAAATAAAAAGGAATAATATTGCACAACGTTACACATAGCGCAATCTAGCTCCAAACTAAGCACTAGGGTTGTACTATGGGTACTAAACAACGGATATACTACATATTATACTTTTTTTCTGTAAATACATACATAAGATACTTATAATTTTATATTTTCCCGGGTCTTAATCGCGTGATTTTTACTTTTTAATTCTCTTACCTCGACGTTTCGACCATGTTGCAACGGTCTTGGTCGCGAGGGGACTGGAGCTGCGGCGGGTGTCGTCCTCTATTTATAGCCGTCGTGTACCGGCTATTGTTGAAACTTGTGGGTAGGTGTACTACCCACATTTTGATACCCACATTTTTAAAGTTCGCTATAGTCTAAGGGCGGCGACACACTACACTCACAACATCCGAAGTTTTTTGCCGAGATTTATCGCGACACATACACATTTTAATTACCGGATCCCACGTAGACGAGAGCTTGTAACCACTTTCCCGGTTGAAATTGTGATGTTTTTTAAACTCGACCGCTTCACGAACTATCCTTGGATAGTAATGACGTTCTGTGGAAAGGATTCGAGGCGCGTGCAACTCAATCCAGTGGTTTGATCCTGATAATAAAAGATGCTCAGCTATCGCCGATTTCTCCACCTGGTGATTCTTGACCGCAGCTATGTGTTCATTCACTCGTTCCGCGATGGTCCGCTTCGTTTTTCCGATGTACGAACTACCACAGCTGCACTCCACTTTATACACCCCCGGTGTTTGATAGGGGATGTTGTCCTTCGGTGTACCCAATTGCTGTGACATTTTTGACATAGGGGAGTAAACGGTTTTAATGGAGTATGTCTTCAATATGGTACCTATCGGATTAAAAATGCCGGCTGTCTTATAAGCAGTATCTTATTATCTTATCTTGTTTCTGGTGCTCCAGAAGAATGGATACTGGATACCATTCTTCTGGAGCACCAGAAACAAGATAAGATAATAAGATACTGCTTATAAGATACTTAGTTATACAAATTTAACGGTAATTCAACTGTCATACCTATCTCAAAAAACCTATGTAAAGATATTAAAACGTTTTGCTCTACTTACTACAACGCCTATACTATTACATCTTACACTCTTGTCTTTCTAATTATACCCATTGCCCATAATGTGCAGTACAATTAAATATTACTCAACTACTATTAATTTTATTGTACCTTTCTTTTTGTAAATGTTAGCCGTTGAATTTGTATGTCTTAGAGTACCTATCGTACCCAAAGGGTAAAATCGGGACAATTTTACTAAGACTCCACTGTCCGTCTGACTGTATGTCTGTCACCAGGCTTCAATCTCATAAACCGTGATAACTAGACAGTTGAATTTGTCATAGATGATATATTTCTGTTGCTGCGATAACAAGCAAGCTATCATGGTACATGAGATACAGCCTGGTCAAAATTGTCTCGTCTTTACCCTTCTAGTACGGAACCCTAAAAAAATAGTTCAGGAAGAAAACTGTGGGATATCTTCTTATATTTAAAGTTTCCATGTCACAATGTTAGTTACCGTACTCCACCGAAACGGCTTGACCGATTTTTACCAAATTTTATATGCGTATTCAGTAGGTCTGAGAATCGGCTACTATCAATAATTTTTAAGGCAAAACAACGTTTGCCGGGTCAGCTAGTATTGCTATAAAAACAGCACTGATAGGATATATCCTTAAAAGGTACCTTGACCGCACATGTGCGTGGGACTGCATACATAAAACTTGTAAAAACACACACAATATCTTCTACATGCTCAAAGTACAGTCAACTACACAGTTTTTACATAAAAATGTCTGTCTTAATTATTCATAACGTGCTCAACATTACTTTCTACATAATATTATTGTAGGGTGAAGCGCTACTGGGTACGAAGCGAGATTACTCTGCGCTGTGGTCAGCTGAGTTGATCGGGAACGTTCGACGCGCTCACTTGATGTCGGTAAAGGAGCCGACGACTGGGTCTAGTGGATGGCAGGAACCGACGTTCATGTGTGATTTGCAGCTGCCGAGATTTGCTTTGGAGCCGTGTTTGATTGTGACCAGTTCTGGTGCTTATATTATGACTACTGTGTAAGTTTGTATTTGTTTATGTAGCTTTAATTTGCGGTTTTATCGGTGGAAGTCTAAATTCCTTAGTAATAAAAAAATAGCTGCATTGTTAATCTAGTATCTAAGTATTTACGTACTTGTTAGTAGAGTTTTAATCGGCTTTGAACCGGTCGTTTTTATGTGAAGAAGTAAGTTAGAAACTTATTTTTCCGTCGAATATTATTTATGTGTTATTTCATATTTAGTTTCATAGTTTCGGGTTTTTTAATAATAATTACATGGTTGGTATGTAACTAACTAAATAAGTTTTTTTTTTTAATTTTAATTAGATACTTATCACATGCACGGCTCGAATTGTGCAACCAGTAAAAAACTACTTACTATAGCCAGAGCGGTGAACTTCGATTATTTGTACAAAAAAATATAAATTTAACTACATTGTTTCAGACAATTTAGTTTAAGCTATCAATACTAACATTATAAATAGGAAAGTAACTGTCTGTCTGTTAGGCTATCACTCCTAAATCGCTAAAATCAAAATCGGTAATTTTGATGAAGTTTGGTATAAGAAAGATGTAACTTTATAACTATATGTTACTTTGGAGATGGACAATTGGACATATCGACACCTCTGGGCTCAAAGGTCGTAAAGGACAAAATGCGACTTTTCAGGAGAAGCAAAAAACTAAAAAAATAAAATTATTTTTGCTGTAGCATCTTCGTTTCTTGAGCTATTTAAATGAAACCTAGGAAGAAAGTGCTTAGAATTTATAGTATTTTCTAAGACAGTGTTGAACAATTACCCTAGTGCCGTATTTACCGAAATAAATTTCCTTTACGACCATAAATTTCAAAATAAGTGTCCTTTGCACCCCACAAATTTGTACCCTATGTCAGTACCTAAGGGCGTAAATCCACCTTACTGCACGAAACTGAACAAAATAAGGGATGAATCGGCAAGTGTAACATTTTTTTGGGTCTTAAGGATCACCCGTTGTATAGATAAATTATTAATTTAAGTTTAATCATCATTAACTGAGTGATTTTCACTGTTGCATCCCTCTCGGAAGCGTGTGCAGGTAAGCCATTTGCACGCGTTCACCATTTACGACGTCAATCCAGTATTTCTCGTGACTTCCCAATCTGCCACGGCCGGGCGGATAGCCTAATATTTGTTTTCCACGTAACTAGTTGCAATACACTTGATCGTACCAGCCATCAAGCAATTAATAGGTAATGTCTCGAACATGAAGGCTGCCTCAGTTGCGGAAATTCGTAACGCGATCTGTCCATGTCCACATCACTCCACACATCCAGCGCACCATCTTCATCTCCGTGATACGCAACTGCTGTTTATGTCACTAAGTCACTGGCCCATCGTACAAAAGGACAGATCTAATGATGGTTTTATAGACATGTTCTTTCACTTTAACCGGCATACCCAAATACTTAAACGGGTATATCTGCTCATATCTGAACATGACTGTCTATGCAGACAGATGTGGATTTCGTGATATTCCAAGTGTCTGTCAGTCTTCTAAAATTTAGTTGCAAACAGATGTTTGCGACCAATTCCTTCTACGTATTTACGCGTCTCCGTAGCCCTTCCTAATCTAATGACAGCTCAATATTATCAGCATACCTACATGAGCGAGCAGCTATGGGGTCCGAAGTCAGTTCATCTAATATTGCTCTTAACAGGTACGGGCTTAGGATGAATCCCAGGTAAACTCTGACTGTAAGGGAAGGGATAATTAGTGTTACCAACATCAGTTCGTATCGAAGGCATCTAAGGCGTTCTCCATAAAGATTAAAAACAAAACAGGATATGGACTATGATCTGGGCGGAAACCATACTCGCCCTTCGAGACAGTACACTTCTGTCGGATCCGAGAGTCGATTAACCACTCAATTATCCACACACTCTAGCTTCATGGTGTGGAGTAAGATCTTTATACCTCGATAACTTCCATACTCATGCACCTAATTTTTGCCCTGATACTGGTGTAATAACACTCAGTCTCCGTTGCGCATGGATGTCGTCGGTCTCGCGGATGGGGTTAAAATGTTAGTTAAGATGCTCACACAACAAGAACCCATCGCCGTTTTTGTGTTAATAAGAACTCTATCGATGCCAACAGCTTTCCGATTCTTTATGCTGTGAAGTTTTGATGGTTGTAGCTGTTTTTCTGCTGATAAAACAACTTGGCAGAATAAGATTTCCATTTTTCCTTCACAACGAGGTCCTCGCATAGCCTCATCGGCACGTCTTGGATTCTATGTTGCGTCGCTTTGATCCTCAAACAAGGTATCTAATAAATAAGCTTCTGCCTTTCCAACTCACGACGACCTTAGTGGCGCGTCGGGGGAAGGCCCGACTGCGATGCAGGGGGTTGCGGGTTCGATTCCCGCCGGGTAAAAGTATTTATGCTTAAAATAAATATTTGTATCTGGTTTGGGTGTTTTCTATGTATCATATGTATGTATTTACAAAAAAAAAGTATATTATGTAGTATATCCGTTGTCTAGTCCCAGAGTACAAGCTTAGTGCTTAGTTTGGAGCTAAATTGCGCTGTGTGTAACGTCGTGCAATATTCATTTATTTAACTAATCATACAGTGACTGTAACTTCTTTCTGGCTCTGGCTACTGTTCTTTTTGTGAAACTTTGGTGGTCCTGTACGTTTCATCTTCAGAAGAGGTGTCGGTTGCCATATTTTAAACAGGGCTTGTTGAACAGTTAGAAACTATCCCCTTCCAACAAATATGGGACAATTGCTCAGTTACATTGATTTTTGGCCTTAGTTGATGAACATAATTAAAATAAAACTAGGTAGTACAGGACACACGTGTCATGTTTTATTTAGAAATGTAAGGCTGTAAGGGACAC